>OZ010800.1:226333827-227533827 GCA_963932465.1 Maratus speciosus | reverse complement strand
CGAAGCGGATTGTGTTGTAAAAATCATTGTATTAAGGATGCACTCAAATCCAAACTACTTATTTTCTGACTCATTTTTAAATTCATTTTTGCTCTCAAACGCATTTAATTGGTAGATTCGCTTGTTCAGAAACTATATAATGTACCATAATGATCGATTTTTTGATAGAAGCAGAATATATTTCAAAAAATTATGTCAAAGTGGTCATTTTGAACGGAATTTCCCGAAGCGATTGTGATAGAAACAAAAAATATTGTCCTTCTGAGAAAATAATTGTTTATATATCAAGTTTTAATTAATTGAACAAAAAATAAAAACACAGGTCGTATATAAATCTCTTCAAAAATCATGTCAGCAAGTTTCATATTTTTTTTATTAAAAATGAATCTGGAATTATGCCAGAAAATTTCGAGTTGTTGAGCATGGAAAAGTATTTTTTTTAATACCGCCCTAACATGATTCTGATAAAACCAGCTATTATATAAAAAGGAAATAAAAACTTGTCAAAAGCGGCCAGATAAAATTGTTAAAGTGGATTTATCTCTAATCATGATTTAGTTTTTGTTTGTGAAATTAGTATATTTGACTTCGAAATCTACCTCTGCCTGTAGGCTGGGCCGGCAGGGATTTTTTTTTCCGAATACAGCGTTATAAAAATTGAAAATATGCAATACTTAGAAGTTTAAAAAGTTGCAGTAGAGATTATCCCGTACAGTGATACATCTGCTTTGTTTTACGGTTGGCTTATATGACGTAACATTTTTTTTTTAGAGACGACAGTTTAATTGCTGGTCGAAAGAAATAGCATATCAGAGGTTAAAAAATTTCAGCAGAACTGTGTTTTATATGAAAATAAATACATATTTGAGCCTGAATTAGTATGTATTCAATTTACTGCATGAGAAATAAAATGTATATAAGAAATGTGATAGATTATTTTTTTATAGTACAGTAAATCTTCTCTCGGAATATGAAAAATATTACCAACATTTAATTTTTGATGCACACCAAAAACAATGGTATCATGTGTAGATTGGTATGTGCCCTCTATTCAGAGGTAAAATCATATTGGGAGTACAAATTAATTCGGTCCGTTTTTTTTTTTTCGTTAAAAAAACATTTTATTTATTATCAAAATGAAAAAACATGTTATTCAAAGTATTGTCCATCGGCAGCCACAACCTTTGTCCACCTTTCTGGCAATTTTCGGATTCCATCTCTGAAAAATGAGTCCTCTCTGGACGCAAACCATGAATCGAGCCATTCTTGAATTTCTTCGGAAGAAGTGAAGCGGTGTCCTGCCAAATCGTGATGCATCCGTCGGAACAACCAATAGTCAGAAGGAGCAATGTCTGGCGAATACGGCGGGTGGGGTAGGACCTCCCATTTCAACGTTTCCAAGTAATTTTTAACGACAATTGCCACATGCCTTTCGATGGTTTCTGGCCGTTTTTCACGCAATGCTCGGCTCAAACGCATTAATTGCAGTCGGTAGCGTTGGCCAGTAACTGTTTCGCCAGGTTTTAGCAGCTCATAGTACACTATCCCAGTCTGATCCCACCAAACGCACAGCATTACCTTCAGACCATGAATATTCGACTTTGGCGTTGATGTTGACGTCGATGGCAATGATTCACCAGGCCGAGCATAGTATTTTCTCTTCTTGGGGTTATCGTAGTGTATCCACTTTTCGTCTCCGGTAACAACTCGATGCAAAAAACCTTTCCTTTGTTGTCGTTCGAGCAGCAGTCCACTGATGAAAAATCGCTTTTCAACGTCGCGCGGTTTCAACTCGTATGGGACCCAATTTCCTTGCTTTTGAACCATTCCCATGTTTTTTAAGCGCACGGAAATTGCTTGCTGAGTGACTCCCAACGATCCTGCAAGCTCTTGTTGCGTTTGGCACGGATCTTGATCGAGCAATTCCTCCAATTCGGCGTCTTCGAACTTTTTCGGCTGGCCCGGGCGCTCCTTGTCTTCGACACTAAAATCACCATTTTTGGAGCGTCAAAACCACTCTCTACATGATTTATCAGATGGCGCAGATTCACCATATACTTCCACAAGCGATCGATGCGCTTCAGCGGCACTTTTCTTCCAATTAAAAAAGAAAATCAAAACTTCCCGCAAATGTTGTTTATTTAGCACAAAACTCGACATATTGAATGCTCAGAAAACCAATTTTGTTGTATAAAACTCGAAGCTTCGTTGACTGAATATGGTTGACAAAGGTCAAACCTTTCTAACAATGCCAAAAACATCTATCATTATTCAGTAAACAAATCAGCCAGAGCCATCTATTGAAAACGGACCGAATTAATTTGTACTCCCAATACAAATATATAAATGTTAGTAATTGAAAAAGTGTTCGCTTAATAGAGGTATCTGTTATGGAGGTTTAATTGTATATAGATTTTTCACCTGGAAAATAATTTGGACATTCTTTTGAAAAAATCAGTCAACCCGAACCCATCCCAAAATCCAACTCAAATCCAAAACAATGAAAATCAATCTGACCCACATCAAAAAAGTGGAAGTCAACCTGGCCCACAACAAAAAAGATAGCCCCCCCACTCAGGTCAGGTTCAGGTAAAAGCAGGTTACCCAATCCAATGCAAGCTCTACACCCCTCTACCCCTACTCGACTACCTCTCTGGATAATCCTTTTATACTTTTAGACCAAATTTCAGCAAATGAGACTAAAAGAAAATTCTGGCTACATGTTTGATTAAAGGAAAGCTAAGAAAACATTTGTGAGTTCAAGATTTAAAAATCTATCTGCATAAAATTGTAATGGTTTTAAAGATCAAATATTAAAAAAAAAAAAAAAATGAAATAAAAAATAACATGTTTCTAATGTGAAAAGTAAATAAGCATCTGTGAATGTATTTATTAGTCTACACAGAATTCACAAAACTTTCCCTTACGAATTATCCTTCACATTTCCTTACGATATCAGACAGGTTTACATTTTTAATTTGATATATTGTCACCATTTTAATTAAGCATAACTCATTCAATTTTAATGCTCTGACAGTCTTGGAAAACGACAAAATTGTAATGTTGTTTTCTCTGCATTTTGTTTTAAATGCTAAAAAAGATGATTCTTTCAATATTTCATAAAAAAACTTAATAGCAAATATGAATGCAATCCTTGGAAGTATTAATCATTGTTCAATGTATTAATAATGCATTAAATCAATAGAATTATATTAATTTAAATATTGCTTGTTATTGTTATTAAATATTGCTGTGAAACCTGGAGCTTAGTGAACGTATTAACACGGGCTTGTCAGTGAGGGGGTAAAAAATGCAGGTATGCAATTTTTGTAAGGGTCTTCAGGAAAAGGAAAATTTGTCTAAAACTATCTAAGAGAGTCTTTTAAAAATTTTAAAAATGCATTTTTTTTAAATTATTATTAACATCATGCATATTTCATTTGCGTGATTTGATTTCCTACCTTACTTAGAACATTTTTACAGTTTATGTTGTTTACTTATCTCCAACAAGTAAAAAATTTAAGTGTGTTTCAACTTTTTATGAAACTATCAATTTCAGACATTTTATTGATGCAATTAAAAAATCACTTGGAGATATACAAATTTGAATCTTTCGTATTAAACTATAGATATTGAAGAAGTTGGCAGGAGTCCTTACAAAAAGTATCCTCTGAATTTAGGTGATTCATTTGCGAGAAAACCCTTTACTTTATTATAGCTTATAATTTATTTTTTAGTTGAATATTTTATGAGATTGAGTTCTTAAAGTCAAATCAAACATCATTTTTTTGCATGTATTCAATTGATGCCATGCTATTGTTTCAACATGTACTGCCATTTCGCCCTTGGCTGCAGTCTGTGTTGCTTGCAAACTTCTATGTTTTAAACATGTACTTTTCCTAATTTTAGCTTTTGCATTGATGATGGAACTGAAGCTACGAAACAGTTGCCTGCCCTTTTCCAAAAACATATTTACATTTGTACTATTTTCATCTTGTCCATTTATTTTTTAATATACCTCTCACAAACATAAAAGACTACTATCAGTATTAAATATTTTTTTCGCTTTCCTTCTGATTAAGAATTGAAAATACAGTAGACTCCCTTAAATCCACGACCCTAAAATCCGCGTATATTTTTAGATGTAAACAATGATATTTACAGTTAAGTTGCAGGGACAAAATTCAAGATGGTGCCGAAATCAGCGACTACCTCAATGTTTTTTTTACTAAATGTTTTGTTAATCATTCTCTTTTGGTTATTACAGCTGATTTATTACTAAATAAATTTACATTACTTTTGATTTTGATATAAATTAGCATATCTATATGATGATGTATCGATCTTACGATCGCTTTACCACTAGATGGCAGCATAGGACTTCTGGAATCAAATTGAATCGATTTCATCTGTAATAATTTAATATTTTTCTAAATTTTTATTTTACATAATTATTTTAATAATTACTTACGTTTAAACTAATAAATTATTTTAATATTTGACTTATTTTAATGTTTCACTTTATTGTAAGCATTCATTATAATTTCCCTTGCTTAACTACCAATCAAATTAATGTTTCAAAAATGTAAATAAATCAATGACCAGAAATCCACACAACCTCTGGTCCCAAGCTGTGTGGTTTTGAGGGAGTCTACTGTATAATTTCACTGAACATTTTTTTATTATTGATTTCTTAGTATATTTTTGATTTTCATGAGTATAAACTTTATTTTAATAGGTATTTTTTGACCTGATGCGTGAAATCAAGAATCGGAAGTTGACAGAAAGCAAGATAAACAATGGTCCAAAGACAAAGCGGAGAAAACCTAAATGTATCATTTTGTAAAGCTCTTGCTTAGAGAAGACTTGTCATCAAATGTGCCACTGTTGTAATTTCATTTGTTCGTGAATGAAATATCATCTACTCTGGACTAAAAATCTTGTTCTGTACAAAACAGGAATTAGAGTACACTAATAACTGAGAAAATTTTCTTCCTAATTGCTTTCTTTCTTTTCACTCTGGATTCTTTTTTATAAAAAATTTTACTGTTTGAAGAAGAAAGTGTTTTATATATTTTGTACTCAATTTTCAGCACATGCTTTGAAAAATAACTAGATTACTATATTTCTTGTACAAAGCATTTGTTAAATTAAAGTATTTTGAAATTTATTAATTGTATTATTATAAACAATGTTTTCTTATAAAAACTTTGGTTTTAAAACAAATATATTGATTTTATTCATTTAACAGTTGAGGTTCATGCACTTCTAGTGGATTCTTGGATGTTGTTTTGATTAAGTTGAAAATGATGTAACATATCAATTTCTTGCAATCCTTAAATTCACCTTACATAATTACAAGTTAAAAATTTGTAAACACAAATAGTATTTAAGTTGTTTAAAGGGTTTTTTATTATTATTTACAATATGATTGATACATTTAAAAAATCTAGTACTATCAATCATATCATGCTCTTCATCAGGGTTAACAAGGTCACAAAAAAAAAAAAAATTACCTTCTTAACCTTGATGAAGAGCATGATATGCTCGAAAGTACTAGGTTTTTTAAATGTATCATATTGTAAATAATAATAAAAAGAAACCTTTAAGCAATTTGAATACTGTTTGTGTTTACAAATTGTTTTTAACTTTTTGTTTTGATGTTAGTCAAAGCAGCTAAAAGTATAATTAATTGCCAGTATGCCACAAAGTGAACATATAATGTATGTGGTTTTAATTATTTGTAATATGAGTGTCTTGCATGCAGTTTTGCTACACCTTGGGGATTAAAAAAAAGTAAAAGCTTAAAATTTAGAATCTCTACTGCATTAATAGTTAATTTTTTTATTATAATTAGACTTAGAAATTATACTTTGTTTATTTAAAACAGTGTTTTGTTCTAAATTAATAATGAAAAGTTACTTTTTGTGCACTTGACTTTTAATTTACATTGTGGGTTGTTTTTTCTAAAGTAGTCCAAAATAAGTAATATTTTACTTTAAAAATAACTAGCTTTCTCTTTGCAGGTTCTACAAGATCATTCAGAAAGCTGTAATATAAAGTAAACTTATGCTTTTAGGGTCTTGCAGCATATTAAAAATGTTAGCACATAGTTCATTTTTCCACACTTAAAAAAAAAAAAAAACTTTAATTCTACCTGATAAAGGCATGAAAAAGTTTCTCACAAAGAAGAAATTCCACCTTTTTGAAACAATTTTGGACATACTTTGAATCGATGGAAAAATGTAAAGAAAATATTATAAGCATTTTTTAAAAAAGGGAGGATGGGGGGAATCCCAAGAAATTGAATCCTTAGGCATTTTTTCTACTTAAATCGTGGGAGTTTCTTTCTGAATTGCTCTGCAGAAGAGCCAGTAAATCAAAGGTCAGCTTATGTTATGAGCATCTGAAAATTATGTAAATGAAGTTGTTTAAAGTGTTTGTCCAGTTTTATTTTTAAAGAAGTTCACATAAGGTTCTTTTTGGAATAGAATATTTTGTCCCAGATATACATCACTTCGGGGTTATTTCAGTGATATATTTCTGGAACAAAGATTGCTTTGGTCTTTTGCATGGAGATTTTTTTGCCACCTGAGAAAGGAGGGGGAAAAATCTTAGACAACCAAACTATCCAGAATAATATTTGTTTTGAAAAGTTAATCACTATGTTTCACATGAGCTCATCAGATATAATTGGATTTACTCTTTTAACTGTCTTCCATTCTGTATTTTGATTCCATGTCCCTATGCGTTTATTGTTAGTTTAAATTTTCTTGTTTTTAATACTTTCAAAGTTGTGAAAAGAAACCAGCAATCATGCATACATTCATATTTTATCTCATTCTCTAAATATCTGTTAAAGTGTGCCTAAATTATATGAATTTGTTACCATTGCATAGATGGAATTTTTTTTTCTTCTGTTTTCATACCTATATATATTAGAGATATTTAAATAGTAAAACATATGGCTAAATTAACAATACGAATAATGTTTACCTCTTTTGTATTTATGTTACTTGAAACTTTTTTGTGCATAATAGTATTTTGATGCTGTACAACAGTTAGCTATTTCAGCATTCTCACACTGTCAGTCTAATCCTGAATTAAAATATTAGTGCAGTGGGGATGGACACCTCTTTTTCTACATTAATCTGTTAAATCAAAAGAGGATTGTTTTTAATACTTTTTTCTAAAATAAGAGCCCTAATATATATCAATGCATACAAGTTTGTTTAAATAGTCTAATAAATTATTTGAAATATTTTCTAGAATATTAAAATTTCTTTTTTCTTATTTGAATTTTATATAATTTTATAAGTAAAGAATAATTATAAATCATAAATTTAACTCAAAAATATTGCTTGAATTTTCACAAATGTCTGAAATGCATGAACCCGGTCTTGAAATGTATATATTTGATTAATGCTGTTATTTGATGACTTAGAATAAACTGTGTACATTTTGATTCAGTATGCAATGACTTAAGTGAAAGAGTGCTTACAATGTTTATGAAATGTGAATTTTCTATTGTAGAGTTTTCAGATAATTGATTATTGAAACACTGCTCAATGATATTTGAACTGCTCTTGCTAAGAGTGTTCAATGTAAATGCCTCTTGAAAGTATCATTGTATAAATGTCTCTTTTATTTGTTTGTAAATATTTTATTTTAAATTTTATTTTGATTAGCAAAGCAGTTATTAAGTATTAATTGTATTGTGTTCTGTGAGCAACATGCAATAAATATGTTTGAAATAAAATATGGTATGTGTATTTATTTTTTCTCTTCAAAGGAGATAGATAACCATTGTCTCCTCCCTCCCCCAGGTTTAAAAAAAAAAAAAAAAAAAAAAGGCAGGGTATTGCTTATTCGAAAAGGGCATTTTTGGATACCGAAGGGCATGTTTTGGTTTCTTATAAGGGCACTTTTTTAATTTTCAAGGGCATTCCTTTTTTCTTTTTTTTTAAAGACAGCAATGAGTCATTTTTTCTATGAAAGTAAACTTTGTAATACACAATTGAATAAATGCACTTTGGGCAAAAAGGGTGCTATTTTGTAAACCTAAAAGCAGAGAGATTGCTGCACTTTCCTGAAACTGTGTGGGGGGCAACTCTGGTTTTAATGTATGTTTATTACCTTTTTGATAGATTTTTGCGTGAAGTTTAATTGTTTTATACAGGATCAAAAACATGGGTTTATGAAGCTTTTGGATGACAGCCTTGTCTTACATATCTTTTACATACTTGTCCACATATTAACATATATAAAAATCGTGAACTATGTTTATGAGCACTTCATATGAAAAAAGAAAATAAATGAATTGATGTAAATAAAATATAGTAGAAGATCTTTATAACGCAAACCTAAAAACGCAAGGTTGTGCGTTATATAGAATTTTGTGTTATATGGATCACATCATTAAATCCACCTTGTAAATGTGGCCAAATATGTCTGAACCACATCAAAATACATTAGAATATCTTTATACTGCATTCCTTGTTACCAAGAGTTATCCAAATTATAAATTTTTGCATAATATAGGTCAGACATTGTTAAATTTACTTTATAAACATGATCCACAACAACCCCTTATATTAGATATTTTCAAAAATGTTTATTGTAATAATAGCATTTTTTCAGTAAAAAGGTCTTAAATTAGGAGATAAAGTTGAACTAATGTATCAAATTTAGTCATCTAGAGAGTAGCAATATTTTACAATGTGAAAGGGAAGGTGCTTTTTAACTGCAGGGCTCCCAAATGGTCCCCCTTTTCCCCCCCAAAGTCCCCTTTCTGAAAAAAGGTCCCCTTTAGTTCCCTTTTATGCATTTTGGTCCCCCTAGTCCCCTTTCAGTAACTGAAAAAGTCATCGCAAAAAAAAAAAAAAAAAAAAAAACTAAAAATCGCTAAAAGCTTAAAAATCATAGAGGACAAAATTTTTTACAGTGGGCTAAAGCATTGTAACTGAAATTCTTTCACGAATGTTAAAAAATCACCATGGAATATGGACAAATTTTAAGAAATTCTTTAAGAAATCTTGTTAAAATCCTAAAAATTAAAAAAATCATAGAACATAAAAGTTACTGTATTAAGCTACTGCTTGACCCGTCTTCAAAGACTGACCTTGATATGCCGTCCAAAAAAATAGAACATTTCGAATGGGAGAAGCATTGAATCAGGAGGAGATAGAAGATTCAAACTAAGAAAAATGAATTTAAAGCTCACAACTGTGAATCGTTTAAAAGGAAATGGGTAGAGTAAAATGCCTTTTCGCATATTTTTAATTATTGGAATGAAATTTCTTTCAAACCAGATGCTTACTTACATACTTACTTTTTGCCCTTACAGAAAACTTCCTGTTGAATCAAGAGTTAAAATATTTCTTCCATTCTCATTATTTATTTTTCAAACATCCAAATTATCATAGCATGTTTCTTTGGCTTAAGGATATTCTTTTCATCAAAGAGAAGGCTAAAATTTGCATGTATACTATTACCCAGGTCCGGTGCAACCATCGGGCAAATGGAGCAACTGCCCAGGACCCCAAGCGTACAGAATTCAAAATAATGTTTCCTCAGTATATTTTTTATCTACATTTGTTTTTAAATTTTTCTTCATGATAAAAAAAGGGAGTATTAACTTTATTTCTTACAGGCAAAGTTGATATGATTTTCGGGGAATTTATAGATTTGCTGAAAGTAACTGTGAACGTAAAAAATAAATATTTAATGTATTGTAAAGTATAGAAGATTTTTTGAAATTAAAAATAATTATGCATATCACATATGAAATTAGTGGTATTTTGGTACATTTAATATCTATATTATATGAGGACATGAGTTTCAAAACTCACCTATCACAAGTTTAAAATATCGAGTTTTCTCTATAAATTTATTCTATTTAAAAACTTGCATTGAAAAAACACAACAGTCTGCAAAAAAAGTAGATTTATCTTGTATTTCATCCCTTGTAAAATCTCGATCTACAATGAAAACCAATAGATGCAGTTAGAGGTTTTTCGCGATTTCCCCTGATTTGATTTTCTGTTTAAGGTGAGTTTTGAAACTCATGACCTCATATATTATTCTATGATGTATACAATTTAAAAGTAAATTTTATTAGATCAGTATTGCAGTATACATTAGGCCCCATTACCTCCTTTGCCAGGGCCCTGTGCAATATTGTGCTGGTCCTGCTTATTACGTCATAAAAAAAAACAAAATCCTTTTTTATGTTCTTGAAAACAAGTAAATGCGAAATTGTCTGAATTCTTCTATTTATCCTCCACAAAACAAAAAGTAGTAGGGGAGACTTCTTTTTTATTACCCACTTTCTATTTATTAAGGATAGGCTTGTCTTAGCCAGACCTGTTACTCACATGACCAGTTTTTTAAACCAAATGTCAAAGAATTATCACAAAATGCACAAAAAAAAAAAACTTCAACCTGCATAAAAAATTCAAAAAATGCTGTACCAATTCCGAACAAATTTTATTCAAAAGATGACAAAATTTATTAAACGTGGCTAAAATATTGAAACTAGATTCCTTTTAAGAATTAAAAAAATCACATAAAAATTCAAAAATTGCTGCACAGATTCTGAAACCTGATTTATAAGGAGAACAACATGCACTATATTGGGCTAAAACATTGGAACTGGATTCATTTTACTAATGTGAAAAAATCACTGCAGAATGTGCATATATACATACAAAAGAAAGGAGCTAAAATTCGTAAAAAATTGAAATCTAACGAAACGACAAAATTTATTACATTAGGGCATTTTACAAAGTGTGAAACTGAATTCCTTTTATAATGTCAAAAAATTGCCACAGAATCAAAAAAAAAAAAAGGCTGAAGTTCGCATTAAAAATTTATGAAAGATTTAAAAAATGTTGTACAAATTTCGAATAAACTTTATTGAAAAGAGGGAAAAAAGATTATTACATTAGGCTAAAAAATAAAAATCTTATAAAAAAAATGTAGTAAAAAAAATCCAAAAACTAATTTGGACAAACAGGTACTTCCTGCCAAATCTTGTAGCTCTACGTGCAACAATCGCTATCACACTGACAAACTTTCACCTTTATTATTACAGATGTAGTTTTGATGGAGAAGTATCCAATCTATTAAAGGAGCTGTTAATTACATAATTACAATGTATTCTTGCTCTTTTTTTTGTTATGCTCTCTTCAGTATATATTTCTATGTTCTTAAAAAGAAAAAAAAAAAAAAAGTAACTGTTACCGCCACTGCAGTTAATGAAATTTTTTGTGACCAGATTTTTTTCTTCGCTGATATTAAGAAAACTGTTGCATAAAAAAATATGAACATTGGTAGTACTCATATTATACAGAAATGATTGATAAACTTGCTGATGCAGACAGCTTTTAAATCAAAGAATTATTTTAAGAGATATTCAATGTTAAAGTTGGTTTCAGTGTTAAAGTGTGTCAGAATTATTCAGTTTAAAAATTTTTATATCTGAGCAAAAACTATGCATAGGAATTTAATCCTTTTTTCTAAGGATATACATTACAAGCTTGAGGTGTGCAGACTGCATTTATTTTATTTTTGTTTTGACTAATTTTTTTTTTTTGTTTTTTTTTTTTTAATTTTTTTATTTAAATTTTCATCATTTCAATAGATATTTTTATTCACATTTAGAAAAAGTCATTATTTTAAATTGTTGCCAATTGTAAAAACAGCACAAAAAATACTATTTCCTTTTAACTAAAAATGTATTTGCATGTGACTATTAAAAAGAGAAATAAAACTTTAAAATAAGAGTTCAATGATCACGTTTTAAAAGCAGGAAAATATTTAAAATTTCATCACAAATATTGTATTTACATGTGAATATTGAAAAAGAAAGAATTTTTTTTAATTAACATTAATATGTGTTAATTAAAAGCAATAAATAGGAGAAATTACATCATTTTAAATGCCCAAATAATATTGCCAAGAAGTTAAAATTAAAAAATATATATACACGAGATTTATTTTGTATTTTGTGGTGATCTTTTTAACTATTGTTGTCAATTCTACGACAGCGCAAATAATAAATAATACTTCCTTTCTAACAATAAAAGTATGTTCACCGTGAACAGTAAAAAAAAAAAAGGCCCCCCGAAGTCCCCTTTTTAAATAAAAATGGTCCCCCAAAGTTCCCTTTTTAAATAAAAATGGTCCCCTTTCCCCCTTTTTGAGGACTAAAATTTGTTGGGAGCCCTGTAACTGCAAAAATCATTGTTTACATCTGAGAAGTTGTGCGTTGTATAGAATTGCGTTATAAAGATCTTCTACTGTACGTTAAAATTTTCTAATTATTCTGTATTTCTGATCTTATATAATACATTTAAAACAATCTTGAAACAAAAAGGAATTGGAGAGATAGAAAATATAGATCCCAGAATTATATTATCCTTAAATGCCCGATTTTAAAAAAATCAGTTTAAAAATGTGTTTTGGCTTTCATTTCTTAACCCTTCACTGCATGAATTTTTCTATCTTTATGAGAAAATTTATTTGACATATATATCGGCCTAATGAAGAGAAAAATAGTAAAAAAATTTAAATTTTCAGCTAAAATTTGATATTTTGGGGTATGTGCCATACATACAAAATTATGGTTTTAAAATATTATATTGCAATATTTTGCATATAAATAGGCTTAAATTAATCAATCTTATCTGTCTATCACTCTGCATCTTCTTTTATATTAATATTTTTAAATATTCAGTAAAAATAATGAAAGCAAATTTTAGCATTAATAGCTTGATCAAAATTTCTTTTGTTTCCGAAGAACAAACTCTTAATTTGTTTAGTGTACACATCTAACATGGACAAATAAGTATTATTCCATACTTTGGATTGTTCCTGATCAGAGACAGCGATCATGCCCGCTAAATTCATGGTACATAATTAATAATGTAAAGTTTTTAGGTATGTGCCAGATATGGCACGCGGTGCAGTGAAGGATTATATAAATCATGGCAAAAATACTTTTTAAAAAATCATATTTTGTTTTAAGTATGGTTTACGGCTAAAAAACAGGTTGTTGCTAATCGACAACACTCATGGGATAAAAAACTCATGAAAAAGAAAATTGTAGGTTATTGGAAGCAAATATTATCGAAAAGAGCGACTTGCATTACACATTCCCAATACTGTTTGTAAAGAAAACATCTGAAAAGCACAAACCAAAATATCGTATGGCTGCTTAATGAAGTCCTTCAGGGATACCCCTATCCAATTCTGGATATTAAAGAAATTTTACAGAAAGAGCAGTGGGAAAAAGTATTACTGTATATTAGATCTGCACAGTGCATTTTCCAGATAGCTCTGAGGATAGGGAGAAACTGGCATTTATTACTGAACATTTGGGAAGTATTTACCAGTCTGTCTCCCGTTCGGATTGAAGTTGAGTTCTACAACATTTTCTGAATTAATAGGTAAAGTATTAGGGGAAATTAATAAAGAGGAAGTCGATTATTTTATTGATGACCTGATTTTAGCAACCAATTCACAAGAACGAATGGCTTCCTTTTTACAAGAGATATTGCAAACCCTGGTACATCATAACTTGACTGTTGAGCCTAGTAAGATGCAAATTTGTCAAAACAAAATTAATTTTCTTGGTTTCAAAATTGACCAAAATGACTATAGATGGGATACCACCATCTCCCGGTCCAACGCCCTGAGGGCCCATATACATCCGATCCAGACCGTTCGAGGTCCATCCTTCATGAGCGTTCCAGACAAAGAGCCCCGCCTTCACGTGGCACTCTTTAAACTGTAATACCCATGTGCTTGAGCATACTATCGTGGACCTTGGAATCACCATCCCGGATTCCCCTGAGGAGGCTAAGTTGGGGTGAGTTGGGTTCTGGAGCTTGGGGTTCACCAAGAAAACTTTGCTCTATCTAAGCCTTCAAAGTTCAACTGCTATAGACAGCTTGCATTGATGTCATGTTGCTAATAGTAACGACTGATACTCTAATCTGGTACTGTATCTGGAGCCCACACGGAACGTCAGAACTCCCCATTTGCCATTAAAAGCACGTGTTGTCTTTCTGTTCAATTTAGATTGCTCTTATTTTTATTATTATAGTGCTAATAAGTCAAAAGGAGAGCACCACATTCCCCTTATATTTGTGTGCCATATGAAGTGATGCCAGATTCTTCTGAGCATGTGACGTCATGTGCAAGCCATCTATAATGAGGAAAGGCATGTGTTTGTCGACAAGGGATGAAAGAGTAGGTACTGCTGGCGAGTTCGAGAGAGTCTCAACCAAAATGGGTATGCTCCGTCTAAAAAAATTTCAAAAATTAGTTTGCCCAAAAAAATATAAAAAGATGTAAAATCTCTGTTAGGGCTGGCAATTTTAGATCACTAATAGACAAGTATTCAGGATAGTAAACCTTTTAGTAGAACTCATTAAAGATAAGGATTAAGTTCCAATGAAGTGAGAAAGCAGAAACGGCATTTAATGCCATTCAAACCGCTATCATTGAGAATCCGACATTGACTTCCTGATTTTAAGAAATAATTTTTTTTTATTACAGATGCAAAAAAAATTGCAATTACCGCTACTTCAGCATAAAAAGGGGTCAAAGAATTTATACCCATAGAATTTTATGGGAGAAAAATTCAGAAAAGAATTATCCGAGTATGAAATATGAATTACTGGAAATTTATGACTCAGTAAAACACTTTGAGCACATTTTATTAGGAAGAAAATTTACTATTTTGACAGATTCAAAATCCAGGGTTGGCATTAATCGATTGATTAGTCGATTAAATGTTCAATCATCCGAAATTTAATCTTGATTCATCATGATTGAAATTGAAAATGTAATTGCTCTTTAAAAAAAATTTCTATAATTGATTCAATCTGGATTAATTCAATTGCGATTAATTTAATCATCAGTTGCACAGACGAAAATGAAATATGACCGCCATTTAACTTTCTTGAATTAGCTTTCATTGCTACGAGATTGTTATTAAGAGTCACTACGTGATTTTCGTTATTGATATTATACAGAATTATTCAGATATTCCGAGGTCAAAATGTGTAAGTTATGTAGGGGGAATAGGGAAAGTTGAAAACCTTTTTATAAAACTGATATGATTTTTCTAATTATTTTAGACAAATGTGAAGAATATTATCATATTAGAAGTAAATTTCCAATTGGGCGAAAAATATTTGAACCAGGGATCTCCTGGCTAAGACCGCCAGTGCTCTGCCATCTGAGCCATCCCGGACGAATCTGGTGGAACTTTTTCACCCAGCTAACCTTAATGATTATAACATCTGGTCTGAAACCTGGTTCAGCTCAACAGAATAAATCTCAGGTAATGAAACCCCAGAAATCGCTGGATACGAAATTACAATAGATTAATTTTAACACAATTATTCTATAATTTGTAAATAAATCATATTAGATGTAAATTTCCAAATAGGCGAAAAATGTCGGGATCAGGATTCGAACCAGAGATCTCTTGGCTGAAGCTGCCAGTGCTCTGCCATCTGAACCATCCCGGACGAATCTGGTGGAACTTTTTCATTCAGCCAGGAGATCCCTGGTTCGAATCCTGGTCCGGACATTTTTCGCCCAGTTGGAAATTTACATCCAATATGATTTATTTACCAATTAGAATAATTGTGTTAATTGATTGATAATATTCTAGATTAATTTTATTATATAGAAGCAACGTTTGTTTGTAGGGGTAATCTCTGGAACTACCGAACCTATTTCGAAAGTAATGGCGACCAACTTATGATGACAGTCTCTGCTCCAACATACGCTATATTTTA
This sequence comes from Maratus speciosus, assembly GCA_963932465.1. Lineage (NCBI taxonomy): Eukaryota > Metazoa > Arthropoda > Arachnida > Araneae > Salticidae > Maratus > Maratus speciosus. The sequence goes on along the minus strand of OZ010800.1, from coordinate 227,518,009 downwards.
TTCCGGCGCCACTAACTTCATGGAGGCACAGGAACGAAAAACATGAAATTGTGATTTTTCTGATACTGAAGGAGTCAGTAACTTGAAATTTGACATTGTAGCTGCTTATAAGAAAAAAAAGCTCTGAATCTGAAGTTTCTAAAATGTTCTAAACAAAAGGTTCAAATGAGCAAAATGTATTCTAAAAAACTTTCTAAATTACAATTTCTATGGAATGTTGAAGGATATAAACATGAAATTTGACATGGCTACTACTTTTAAGATGCAATGCACGCACATAAGTTTTTAAAAAAATTCGAAGTTTAAAAAGTAGTCGAAGAAAAAAAGTTCTGAATTACGATTTTTGTGATACTGAAACGATTAGAAACTCGAAATTTGTCATATTGGGTTACGTTTGAGATACAAATGCTCGCTAAGTGTAGCTTATAAAAAAAAATTCTAAATTTAAAAAGGGGAAATAGCGAAAAGCGTTCTAAAAACGCTTTAACCCCTTGAGGGGCAAGCAATTGCGTTTGTGTAATGCTGAATTCCCACCGGAAAATTAGAAAAATTTTATTTCTAAATAAGGAAAAGCAATTTTACGACTTTTTTCCACCAAAGTTAGAAAAGTAAAATTTCATAAAATTTTTCTGGTGCAAATCTTCATTAATCGTAGGCCCACCGCCCCTCGAGGGGCTAAATTACGATTTCTGATAGAATTGCTACAGATGGAGGCTTGGCTGTTACTGTAAAGCCAGGAACCCACATGCGGAAAAATACGACGGAATTGGACAGCGGAACGGCAAATTGACCCCATATTTGTCGCGTACAAATGCGAAAACGCAGCGGAATTGTAGTTAACATGTTTTAACTTTTTCCGTTTTCCGCGACGGCATCTGTAGAAATCAAACTATGTAGGTTTGTCACAGACATGCGCAGTAGTTAACACGGAAGCGCCAGCGAAAAACGCAAGTGCGATTCTCATTTCCAAGTCGGAAATTTGGCGTAGCGGAAAATTTGCAGCTGCAGATTTCCGTCTATATTTTTCCGCATGTGGGTTCCCCACTTTAGGCGTAAATGGTCGCAAAGAACAGTTAAAGTTGAAATGAGTGAAAAGCGTTTTAAAAACGTTCTAAATTTTTATTGAATTATTAAGAATAACTTTAAATTTGACACGGTTGCTACTTTGAAGGCGCAAGTACACGCGCAGACCAGTAAAGAAAATAAAAATAAAAAAGACTTGAAATTTGCCGTAATGGTTACTTTAAAGATACTATTCTAGCTAAGAGCATTTTCTTAAAAAAATTTAATTTTAAAAATGTGAAATGAGCGGAAAACTTGAAAACCCCAATTACACCCTTTTCCTGTTGAAGAAAGGTAACCGACGATTCCCCTCCCGACCTAGCAAAATTTAAGCGCAATTTTCATTAAATTAAGTACATAGAGCAGTTCACACCACGTGACTTTTACCGGAGAACAATGGGAAAAGCTGTAGGACACACAAATAGAAAAAGCCTTGATAAAGGTAGCGATAGCTGTCCTACAGCAGCAGCAAAAATCTATTCGTGACGTCGCCTTGCACAGCTCTATAGGGATCAAAGAAGGCGCTGGCTTTTAATACATCGGGCGTTGGCAGAGGCTTCAAGTTAATTTAGTACTCACACGTTGGTCCTCTTGTTCTCAAATCGTAATCGTATCAAAATATCACGAGGCAGATTATAATATTATACTGGTCAAGATCTGTAAAATATGTTAAAATTTCATGCCGAAATTCGAAAACATGATGGTACTGGAAAAGGACGAATTGGCGCCCCGTTCTGCTTAATCGTACTAAGATATCACAAAGTAGACTATTTGTATTTTACCAATCAGTATCTTCAATTGGTTAAAACTTCATATTGAAACTCGATCGTACGATATTATTTCCAAACTCAAGATTGATCCCCAGTTATACTTATATTCTGCTAAGATATCATGAAACAAACTGAATTATTTATAGGGAATTAAAACGGCCTATAGAGGCGCTTCTCGCAGCCTTCGGTACAAGAAAATTGTCCCTTTAATTTCCCTTTAACTAATACTGAAGTGCCATTGAAATACAGTCAAACCTCGTTAACATGAACACGCTTAACGTGAATTACTTTTAACATGAATTGCTTTCACAGTCCCCTATAAAAACGAATACAAAGATTTGATACTGATAACATGAATTACTGTTAACATGAACAAAATTTTGGTTCCCCTTGAGGTTCATGTTAACGAGGTTCGACTGTAATTCTTTATTGTAAATGCATTTGAGAGTTTTAGATATTCAAATTCGGATAATTTTTCCTTTGTTATATAAGACAGAACACAAATGTCACAGGAAATCTGAAATTGTGCAAAAGAATAATCATTCTGAACAAATTTAAAATGCATGTAATACAATGCGCTTGCACCGCACTATCCTGAAGCGAGAAGTTACATCTTTTCTCCACCAGATGGCGTGTTCGAGCACTTGAATCGCCAGTATTTACTAATCGGTATTTACAACATATTAAAATTTCCTGCCGAAATTCGATAACGTGATAGTATCGTAAAAATGACAGATTGACTACCCGTTCTGCTCATATCGTACCAAGATATCACGAGGGAGACTGAAATATTTGTATTGCATTAATCGGTATATTTAATGTGTTGAAATTCAATGACGTAACATTACCGCCTAAATGAACAATTGGCGCCTATGCTGCTCATATGAGTTGTGGCCGAGACAGACAAGGTTCGTATGGGTCCTGGAATTTTCCGACCAGGAAATTTTTCGGTACCAGTATTTTCTTGTAGAAAATCTCTCCTTAAATAAGGTGATATTTCAGATTATTTTTCTATAAGGAAAGGGCTTTACAAACAAACACTTCCGTCAACCAATCTACCAACTATATTTTGTCATAACGATCATTGCAAGAATAGTCTTGGCGACGTAGGCCAATCATATCAGAGACCTGTTAAACGTAACCCAATCAAATTTCCTTAGCTCATGTGTACAGGTAGGAGTCATAAACAACGGACAGGTTTTTCTTTCTGATCCACAGTAATTCGACCAACAGTCAGGCTCGGACTGGCCGGAGCGCCCTCGTTCAGGGAAAACTTCGTTCCCCCAAGTGCCTAAGTCGCTCCAATATTTTTTCACTCATTATACACGTACATTCTGATTAGTGTACTAAATTACGAGAAATCGTTTAGGGATAATCCTCAATTAATAGACAGACAGCACAAGAGAGGTGTCTTTTATTATCACAAAGAAATTAAAGTATATGGTAGCAATTTCAAGATCGGAAACCAAAAGGGACATACGCATGCGATTAAAAGGAAAAACATGCATCCAACGAGAGCTTTAGTAGCCACGGCACCCTGTACGAAATGTTTTTCATCGCTTCCTTGAATGAAATCTTTTAGATTTTAACCAATTATTTTGCATAGTTTCAGAGCTTTTGTTTTTAGTATCTTATCTCCCCCCCCCCCCCCCCCGCTATAGACGTCCATGCATCTATCTATATTCGTGCTGTTTGGAAAGTAACTTGAGGGGGGGAAACAGTGAATGAAACATGAGAAGGCAAAACACCTTTTGAATGGATTTTGTTGTTAATTGAAAAACATAATTTTTCTTTACGGTTAATGCAAATTTGATGACAATCCTGCAAGCTGTGTGATCTCGTGGGCAGCGTTCTCCCATTCATAAAATGTACTATCATTTTCGGATAGTAATCCTCGCTTTATTTAATGACAAATTCTCCACTGTTAAATAACTAACGATATTCTAGTTTTTATTTTTTTTTTAAATGTCTTAATTAAATTAACCGAGAAGTCTATCTATTTTATTATAACAACAAGTAAGAAAAATCATGCGTTAAGCATAGATTATGAAACACTTTCCAACACTTCCTGAATGCTTTAACAAAACTTCGTTATTTAGGGAAATAAGTTATATAAGGGAACTAAGTAAACATTTTAGAAAACACATAAAACATTTGAAAAACTGATTTCAGCAGTTACCGTCCATACCAAATATGTATTCCAATTATTTTGAACAGCCCTGTATTTGATCTGTAGGTTGATATATATACTATATAATGGAGAAATTTAGTTTAGCAAGAAAACACATAACAGGTTGAAATTTCTCTTTCAGCAATTTATACTAATAGATTTAAACATACTTGTATACTCTTGTAAAACTCTGCAGTTAACCTAATACCTATATTACACGCCACTATTTAGCTAAAGTTTAATTCAAAGTAAAACACTCTTAAAACTACCGGAATCACATTTCCAGAAATTATCATTTATAGACGGCCATGTATCCAATTCTTTGCGTGACCCTGTATGTCATTTTACATATGTTTTACAAACATTTCTTAGTAAACCAAATGCGGTTCAGCGTAAAAATGCCTAATTCATTTAAAAATCACCTTTAAGCAATTTGCAATCATACCCAGTAACCATTACGAATTCTTTTGAGTAGCCCTGTATATCAATTACAGCATTTATACACACCATATACAATGCATAAATATAGTGAAACATAAAAGCACATAACATAATTAAAAATGCATTTCCAGCAATCATTGCTACTTTACAGTACTTCGGGTACAATATAGTATCTGAAATCTTTTGTGTGTCCCTGTAAATGCTCTGCATTTCGTATTATCCATGAAATAAGTTATAGTAAACCTTAGCGACGTATATCTATTTCATTATACATGTAATAGTTTAACATAATTAAAATACGCCGGAAAAAATTCCCTCCACTTCTATATCATTATGTAAAGGAATTCTTTTGTGCGGCCCTGTAAATGAATAATAACTATTTTTTGGGCCGCATATTGTACAGAAAATGCATATTTTAGTCAACTTGATAAATGCATATAAATTTATTATGTTTGAAAGCATGTAACATCATTAAAAATCATTTTAAACGATTTTTTCCCATAGGCCGTAATGTAACGGAAAAATTTTGACTGTCCCTGTAAATGAACTAAACATGCTACAAACTTCATTTGCAATAGGGTTCGTGCTATGGTAGAGGTCACTAACATCCAAAAATTTCAGAACGATCCGAGTATATTTACGGGAGTTAGAGCGCGTACAGACGGACAGACAAACCGAAGTCATAAACACTTTTCAACTTTTTTGGAAAGTGTTAAAAAGAAAGACTCCTGATTGACATAGTGACTCATCAACGCAGAGCTGAAACGACTAATGATCGAGAAATTTGGACGATAGATTGCTGTTATGACCCAGGCAAATAATAAGAAAGGATTTTTGAAAATTCACCCCTAAGGATGATAAAAGGGGGGTGGGGTCGAAAATTTTATAACATTTGGCATATCTCAGCAGTCGTTTTACATAGGAGCGTGAATTTCCAGAAAATAAATCTGCTAAAACAATAACTAAACGATTATTTCAGCAATTTTAGAAAATTTCACTCCCTAGAGCAGAGCATATTTTAAGGAATTTTCACTGGGCGACAATAGGTTTGGTCTGTTGTCTAAAGCAAATGTTTATAAATTACCCCCCCCCCCTTTCCTCAATAACTGCAAAACAAATAATAAGAATATCCATTGTCTGACAAATTTCTATACATTATTAGTTATGGCTACTGTACTTCTTCTGTTGCAGGTTAGTAAACTGCAAAATCTTCAATAAATCATGTAAATCACCTCATTTATAGCTAGGTAATATTAAACAAAAGGCTCATTCTCAGTTCAGACAAATTGTTAATCGTTATGTTAGTAATGGATCAAACATGATACCCAACCTACCAAATTTGTATGCCTATTTAAAACTTTATGTCAGAAAATTATCATCTAAATTCATGCTAAAATGTTGCTTAGATTTTTATTAGTTTGTACATTAGGCTTTTGTTCATAACCATAATACGTCAGACAAATTAGATAATTGGAGCCTGGAATACATTTTAAAATTGAAAAGTAAATATGACCTGAATCATTAAATATTTTCTTTAGTGAAATAGTACCGAACTATAGTTTTAGACCCAAAAGTGAAACCCATCATGAAAATAATTTTTCTCTTGATGCTTGTTTTAAAAACATGAAAAATTAAAAATATAATTAAAATAAAAAAAAATAGCACGTTAAATTTTAAAACATGTTTTCAAAATGCCAAATCAACAATAATTATATTGGTTAAATTTATTTTGTCTCTTACAAGTTATTGCATTTTGCAAAGAGTGGAATTAAACAAGGACACATATTTTGCTCTTTATGCTAAAAAATAAAAATTCTTCTATCTATAAAATATTTCCAAAATGCTACAACATTTATTATTATTGTCTCAATTTTTTATACAAAGGACTTTCGTATGCAAACAGGAAAATTAAGCTGGCAAGGAAAACGATTTAGTTCTTTATGTTTTAAAATTTTAAACTTTATTAAATTTTTATAATGTTTCCAAAATGCTACAATAATAATTACAATCGTTAAGTTTTTTCTTTACAGGTTACTGACATTAGAAAAGAATTTCTTGACAAATTCATGATTTTGATAGGTTTCTTTGTCTGCAAACTTTCTCCTTCTTCCTTTTCTCTCTAGGAATCGTGCAACAACAGATTTTGGATTATAAAAAGCTGTTCCAATTCCTTTAAGAGCAATAAACATCTTTAAATTCAATAAAAAGTTAAAATTTTTCCGTGCAAAATTCACCTTGATTAGTAATTAAAATTCATAAGATACAAATAAATGTAAATACATTGCTTACAGGTGCGTCAAATACAATAAAATCCTTTAAAAACACATTAAGGTCATTTTAAAAAACAAAACGTTTTTAACCGAAACTTACTCGGCCTTCATCAGTGAAAATCTAATAGCTGTTGTCCCTCTGCGTCCTCTAGCTTTGCCCGGAACAGACCATTTTACTTCAAGGGTGGTATGAAATATAAGGTGGAATGGAATATTTTTTTCTCAAAAAAGTACAGGTTTATTAATTATGTATTAATTCTTTCCAGACTGCGTGGATATCATATGATAACATATCGTTGCAGACTACTTCTTTATTAGCGATTATTTCTAGAGATTCTCTTATGATACCTTCTTGGTGATTATTTGTACGGAAGATAATTTTGGATCTATTGAAATCTACTTTTATAGACTGATTTGTGCTAATCTTGCTAGCGCAATGTGAGGTCTATTTAATCTCACAAGGAGAGGGCCAACCTTGTTAATCACAGATTTTGATTATTTTAATATATGTTGTAGGGTAGAGACCCCTTAGTGTCAGGTTCAACGGATTTTATCCAACGCTCCTTAGTTCTTGAGAAACCGGGGGGTCTAATAATAGTACACAACTTAAATACTTACTTTGCAACCGCAGTGATAGGTTGATCGTAGTTAAGTTGGTATGGCGTCTGCCGGCTGTTCCGTGGGCCCGGGTTCGATACCTGAATGCGCTACATTTGTTTTTCTCATTTTTGTTTTATAAATATACTTGTAAGTATAATTAATAATCTCATTGTCAATTAAAATTTATAATATTGTACATCAATTTTAACCTACTTAATTTTTTACTTTCAACTAAATAGTTGTATAAAACATCATAAAACTGTTAATTTTTTAAAAATCACTTTAAAAATGTATTTCATATACTATTCTTTATCGATGCAATGATATTGAGCAATTTTGTCAATTCGTGATTTTAAAGAAACATCATTTACGCATTGCTTTAACAAAGGAAGTCAATGCGATAATGTTAATATTCTGTTTTTAAAGTAACAAGCATAATTATATTAAAAATTAGCATCAGAATTAAATTACAACCGATTTTTTGCATATTAAAGATTTTTAAATTTGTAATACGTATGCTTGCGCTTTCAATTATTTTGCTTTCACCTTTATCTTCTTTCTGCTTTTATTTTTATTTTATTTGAATATTGTTTTATTTTATCATAACTAGATGGCACCACAACAGATTTTGTCATGATTTTAGAATTTTTATCATTCAATAATAGATCCAATTTCTTTTTAAACCTCTTTAAAGGATGAGAAATAATAGTTTAAAAATTTTAAAAAATGATAAATTTAAGTTTGTTAACATTATAATTAATGTATGATATTAAAATTTGCAATTTAAATTATTAAATTATAATTACAAGTATATTTATAAAACAAAAAATGAGAAAAACAAATGTAGTGCGTTCGGGTTCCGAACCCGGGCCCGCAGATCAGCCAGCGAACGCCGTACCAACTGAACTACGATCAACCTATCATTGCGGTTGCAATGTAAGTATTTAAGTTGTGTACTATTATTAGACCCCCCCCCCCCTCCGGTTTCTCAAGAACAAAGGAGCGTTGGATAAAATCCGTTGAACCTGATACTAAGGGGTCTCTACCCTACAACATATATTAAAATAATCAAAATCTGTGATTAACAAGGTTGGCCCTCTCCTTGTCAGATCTGCTTCATGTTCTTTTATTCTGTCTCGAAATTTCCTCAGTGTCATACCTATGTACATAAAATCTTTATTCTCTTTCTTGAAGGGTATAAATATACTCCTGATCTATTGATGGTTTGAATTGGGTCAATTTTCGTAATTAACAAAATTTTTAACTTTGGGGGAGGAACTGCGATTAATGTAACACCAAACTTAGAAAGGGAATGCCTCAAATACTCTCAAAAAACCTTGGGATGTAGTTAACTTTACAAAATTTCAAACTTTTATCTGGAGCTGTACTTCGTTTTTCTTCATCTTTCACTTTAAATCTGTTTATGATTTTTTTCAATGAAACGGGTGGAACTGAATTCTTGGCAGCTATTTTAGGTAGCTTTCATTACAAAAAGCTACCTGTTGCAGCCGTTCCGAGGAAAGCGATTTCAAAAAATATATATATCTGACCTTTGTCACACTGTAACTCTCGTATTTATGAACCGATTTGGATGTAACTCGGTGTGTACATAGTACATACCAATATCTCGACCGAGTTCGTTGGCCAGCTTCATTCGCCATTTTGTTTCAAAATGGCGGCCATTTTTTAAAAAATTTAAAATTTGAAATGCGGTACCAAAAAATTAAAAATGGAAAAATATTTTTTTCTTATGTATTTGACCTTTATACAAAAATTCCGGAGCAGTTTTTGTTTCGTCTATATCTTAAAAAATGGCTGAGTTATAGCATTTTGAATTTCTAGCGTGGAAGCATTTTGAAACGTCCTGAATTTTGTCACGCGATAAAAGACGTATTTATGAACCGATTTGGATGTAACTTCGTTTATACATAGTACATACCAATGTCTCGACCAAGTTCGTTTGCCAGCTTCATCCACCATCTTGTTTCAATATGGCGGCCATTTAAAAACAATTTAAAATGAGATACCAAGAAATTGGAAAATGAAAAAGATTTTTTTCGTATGTGTTTGATCTTAATATAAAGATTCCGGAACAGTTTTTGTTTCGTCTATATCTAAAAAAATGACTGAGTTATAGCATTTTGAATTTCTATTGTGGCTGACATTTTAAAACGACCTCATTTTTGTCACGCGATAACATGCGTATTTATGAACCGATTTGGATGTAACTTGGTCTGTACATAGTACATGCCAATGTCTCGACCGAGTTCGTTGGCCAGCTTCATTCGCCATCTTGTTTCAAAAGGGTTGCCATTTAAAAAAAATCAAATTTAAAATTTAAAATGAGGTATTAAAAAATAGGAAAATGAAAAAGATTTTTTTATGTGTTTGGCCTTGATACAAAGATTCCGGAGCAGTTTTTGTTTCTGAAAATTTGTTCTTTTGTTTATATCTTAAAAAATGGTTGAATTATAGCACTTTGAATTTCTAGCATGGCTAACATTTTGAAACGATCTTGTATTTGTCACGCGATAACACACGTATTCGCCTATTTCGATGTAAGAAGGCATGTGGATAGTATACATCAATATCTCGACCAAGTTCGCTGGCCAGCTTCATCAGCCATCTTGTTTCAAAATGGCGGCCATTAAATTAAAAAATATATTTATTTAAAGTGAGGTGCAAAAAAATTAGAAATTGAAAAAGGTTTCTTTCTTAAGTATTTGACTTTGATATAAGGATTCAGGAGCATTTTTTGTTTGTCTTTATCTTAAAAAATGGCTCAGATATAGCAGTTTCAATTTCTAATGTGGGTGACATTTTGAAAAATCTGATTTTTTGTCTGCGACAACACTCGTATATATCAACCGATTCCGATGTGAGTGAGCATGTGCACAGCAATTACTAAGGTCTCGACAAAGTTCACTGGTTAGCCTCATCCACCATGTTGTCTTAAAATGGCAGGCACTTTAAGAAATCGCCGAATTTGGCAGCCAAATATATGTTACTTTAAATAAAAGCAGCTTGGATAAAGCTGACTAATTTCGCGAAATTCTCATTCATAATGATTTAGTATTGATAAAAATTAGTATTGAATCTCCTATATTCGGTTTTCACTAAATTGAGCCTTCGTGCGTTTGAATAATATAAGTTGGCTTTTTTAAAATAAGGAATATGAAAGCTACCTCTTCCTCCCGTCACTGGCCGGAAGGACTTTTTCTAATTACATCTATTTCCCCATTAACGAAATGGCTTGAACAAACTTCTTTTTACTTAAAAATTGAAAGGTACTAACTTGTAACTTATAGGTGAACTGGTATAAATGGGATAGTGAATTTAGATCTGTTAACTTTTCTAAAAACTGTTCGATCAAGATTCTGTTTAGCCATATTTCTGATTAGTTAGACATCCAAAATCGCCAGCTTTTGATTTTGCTCTACTTCTAGTGTGAATTTTATTTTGTTGTCTAAGCTATTGATTTTATCTAGAAAGGAGTATAATTCATCTTTTCCGTGATTCCATATAATGTAAATACACAGGTGTGCAAAAATTAAGGAAAAGTCACAAAATGCTAATTTTCAAATACGCGAACACTCAAAAGGAAATAATATAATTCGAGTAATTACTATCTCTACAACACAGCTAGTCCATATAACATCTCATTCATGTCACACATGGTCACAAGTGTCACAGTCACTACGGTGAAGCAAAAAAATAGGAAATTCCATACATCTCATTAAGAGTTTCAAATGATCACTATATGTGACTCCACTGAGACGTCACTGTGACTGCTGCTTTGTGACGAGTCACCATGTGACTTTACAATGTAGTTACATTGTGACTCTCATGTGACTGTCATTTGTAGACTCAATTTCAAAGTCATCGTGAACGCAGCATTGTGATAAGTTACGAAATAATGTCACATTAAAGTCACATGATGACTTTCAGGTGACAGAGAGACTACTGTGAAATCACCATTGTGCTCTTTTGGGAAAAGTCTCCATGTGACTATAAAATGATATTATTTGGTGACTTATCATAATGCAACGTTCATGATGACTATGAAATTGAGTCTAAAAATGACAGTCACATGAGAGTCCCAATTTAACAACTTTGTAAAGTCACCTGATGACTCGTCACAAGCACATTGACTTCTCAGTGGAGTCACATATAGTGATCATTTGAGACTCATACTGAGATGTATGGAATTTCCTATTTTTTTGCTTCACCGTAGTGACTGTGACACTTGTGACCATGTGTGACATGAATGAGATGTTATATGGGCTAGTTGTGTTGTAGAGATAGTAATTACTCGAATTATATTATTTCCTTTTGAGTGTTCGCGTACTTGAAAATTAGCATTTTGTGACTTTTCCTTAATTTTTGATAACCAGTGTATATCATCAACGTATCTAAACCAGCAATCCGGACCCGGTCTTATGGTTTGCAGGATTATATTTCCAAGAGGACGTAGTTTAAACTCTGCAAGCAAACATGAGATGGGGGAACCCATTGGGGCCCCATTGACTTGTTTGTAAACTTCATTGTGGAAAATTAAAACGTTGTTGTTGATAATTAAATTCAAACCCGATTTAACTGTAATTTTAATATTTTCTGTAAAAGTAGGATCGGAATCGATCATACTCTCTATGGAGAGAGACAACAGCTATTAGTTTTTCACTGATGAATGCCGAGTAAGTTTCGGTTGAAAACGTTTTGGTTTTTAAAATGACTTTAATGTGTTTTTAAAGGATTTTATTGTATTTGACGCACCTGTAAGCAATGTTTTTACATTTATTTGTATCTTATGAATTTTAATTAACATCTTTGAGTTTAAGATTTCTTTTGACAGTCCCGACTGTTTGTTGGATTTAAACGTTATATGTATGGACACAGCTGTTTCTGGGTCAGCACTGTGAGGTGTCATATAAACATATGGCTGCATCAATTTGTAGAGTTAGGTTGAGACGCCCTAAATTAGTAATATAATCTTGCTTTTGATGAGGTCATGTCTGAAGAAAGATTCAGTTTTCAGCTGCATACAAAGCCATTGCATCCTCAGTAAAATCGGCAACTTTTTCTTTATGAAAAAGGTTCTAAACATCTTGTCGAGCTGTACTAACAACCTTTGTTGGTCTTCTTGCCTTTACGAAAACATCTATCCTGTTGGAGATGTAGATCTTTTTCCAATCTTTGGAAACAAATTCTTTACAACACAATAAAGTTTATTTTCTCACTGCACACTAGCATCTCTTGATAGAAACTGATGTGTTATTAACTTTACATCTACGAGGATTTTCTTCAATATCCGAATCATTTTCAGATTCCTTAGTGCCTTAATTTATTTTTATCAGCTGTTCACCGTATCCACCAGAATAACGCCTATCTTCGACAAGAGTCAAAGAATTCGCATTTTTTATTTTTTAACAATTTTATATCAAGCAGTGTAATGAAAGATCTTTGACTGTCTTTTGAACTTTTTCAAAGTGTTTAAGAAGATCTAGAACTAGGCAAGTCAGGCATTGTTGTTCACTATCTTTCATCTACAATTGGAGGAACCCGCGAACAGAAGCTTGTTCAGTTTTTGACGAACCGAGTTGATGAATTACACTGTTTTTGCATGAAAGGATGATTTTTCCATACTGCTTTTGTTAAGCTTTTTAAGTGTTTCACGAACTGTATTTCAAAATATGCAGTAAAACAAAAGGCAGTTTGACTTTCTGTTCCAGCTATTCTTTCAAGTTCTTCAAAGCATAGAGCAGAAACTCGATAAAATGACCTTACTGCTTTTATATTTGATTTCCGGGGCTGCACTTTGATAACTAAGGATTCAAAATTAGACATAGCTCACTTGGACTTGTGAGCAACGAACGAAATGCAAAGCAAATCTCTCTTAAAATACTGTATCATACGAACAAAAAGGTCGATTTTCTTTGCCTGTAGTATTTACATTTTTCCCATTTGGAGTTATGCCTGCCAACTTATTTTTTGCGAGATTCAAAATGCCAAGTTATCAAACACAATCCTGACAGTATTGACGAGGCCTTCGGCACCTCGCTTACTTTATTCACATTCTCCTAGAAAAACTGATTTCATTTCTTGTTCTGCTGTAATAAATCGTACTGTAACAAACTTGTTATCAACTCCACATTTCTCAATAGAACCATTTGCTTGGATAGAAAAACAATCAGCATATTGTAATTGTGCTACTGTTTTTCTTTTACTTTATGTGAATGATCAACCGAAACAGATTTTTAAGATAGGAGCCGGATTTGGGTAATCTTCCTATTTTCGGCTGAAAATGAAAATGTCCAAAAAATGTTTTTGCGTAATTAATACATTACATAAATATACAGAATTATTAATTAATTATACGTGTAATTATCACGAGGCTCAAGTTGGCTCTTTGCGCCTCTGACCAAAACCTTTTTATTCTCCTATAAAATAAAATTTAATTTATTATGTACGACTCAAAATGATTTTCTAACTATACGAATTTCTTGTGATTAAGAAATGTTTTAGATATATATACCTCGATTTTTCTTTTACGATGATTTTTGCAAATTATCATCTGTTATACTGGTAGAACTTTCTGGAAGAGTATTCGAAACACTTCTGCAGTTTTAAACTAATTTTTTTCTATTAGTCTTAAGTCTGTAGCTTTTAAGGAGCACATAAAAAGAGTCTTCAAAGTTTAGTCCTATAGGCATTGCTTGCTTTATAATTTGTACTCATTTCTTGAGTCAGTCATGACTGATAATTATAAACAGTGACGTACATAACAATAAATAAAAAGTGTCCCATTTGAGCTCATACAGCTCAAATCAATGAGTAATGGTGAAAATTTACGAAGGAAGAAACGCGATTTTTGGAATACAGTTAGTTTCGGCCCGGCCGAACTTTCGACAGCATTTTCGCCGAACTCAGATTTTGAGCCAAAAACGAAACCGAATTTTCGGTCGATCTCTATTTTTTGTGTTTACTGCTATGACGACCATTGTCATTCGTATCATCTCCTGAGTCACAGAGTTAACATATGTTATTTGCTTGTTTTTTATTTAAAACTAGCCGGCACCATCCCCGGTGACTGGGCGACAATAACTTGGTACTGGGCGACACTAGTGTCGCCTACTTTATATGTTATTTTATGCCCTGCCCTAGAGGGGAGGGGAGGTTAGAAAATTTTAGAACATTTAGCATATATGAGCTGCGGTTTTAGGTAGGAACGTGAAATTACAGAAAAGAAATCTACTACAAAAATTACTGGACACATGTTTCATCGATTTTAGAAATTCCCCACTAAGGGTATTAAAGCGGGGAAGGGGTAGAAAATTTTAGAACATCGGACCATATCTCAGCTGCCGTTTTACGTAGGAGCGGGAAATTACAGACTGCAAAAATAAATAAATAATAATAATAATAATTAATTAAACAAGTATTTCAGCGATTTTAGAAATTCCCCCCGTAAAAGGGGGATAAAAAAACGTTAGAACATTTGGCCATATCCCCTGCAGCAGTTTTAGGTAGCAGCGTGAAAATCCAGTAAACAAATCTACTAAAAATATAATTAATCACATATTTCAGCGATTTTAGAAATTCCCCCATAAGGAGGTTAAAGAAGGGGGGTCGAAAATTTAAAACATTTGGCCCTATCTCAGCAGACGTTTTGGGTAGGAGCATGAAACTGCAGAAAAGAAATCTACTAAAAAAGTAATTAAACATGTATTTCAGCGATTTTTCAAAATTCCTCCTTAAAGGCGTTAAAGAGGGGTTGAACATTTTAGGACATTATGTCATATCTCAGCAGCCGCTTTAGGTAGGAGCGAGAAATTCAAGATAACAAACTTATTAAAAAAATAATTAAACACGTGTTTCAGGTGATTTTAGAAAATCCCCACCCCCTAATGGGGTTAAAGGGCGGTGCAGTCGAAAATTTTAGAATTTTTGGTCATATCTCCGCTGCCGGCTGCTGTTTTTAGGCTATTTTGTTTGTGTCGAAACATCGACTTTGAATTGGGTAATGAATACGAATACGAATAAGACAGCAATTATGGATATTTGATTAGATATTAAGATTTTGTTTTAAATTTCATCTTTGCTAGATATATTTCGTTTGATTCAAGATTCTTTAAGAGAAACCGACCAACGTATAGTGGACGAAGGCTGCTAGTCATTAAATAAAGCAGTGACTACTATTTAGAAATTATAATAGATTTTTTTGAATAAAATAAACTTTTCCAAAAAAAAGAAAAGAAGACATAAATGAAATATTAAATTTTTTTAAACAAGTTTGCTTAAAATGTTTATTTATTTTGGTTTGTGTTGAATTTCTAAAAAAAGTACTGAACTAATTGTCATGAAATTTAAATGGAACCAATTAGAGAGTATAATCTTTCAATAATTAAAAAAAAAAATCTCATGAATCGGTTGCGTAGTTTCGAAGTAATCGGTGAACATACACAAAAATATATATATGCGTCGAAATAGGAACCTTTTCCTTTTTTTTTTGAAGTCGGTTAAAAAATAACACTGGCTTACGGAAAATCGCAGTTTGGATTAATACAATCCCTGGTCTGCTTCTTTCAATGGACTTTACCCGGGGCTAACGAAAAAGACGGGCTACCGTGCTTCTCCGATTTCGAGTAGTCACGTGACGCTCGCGGTCTCCATCTGAACTGAGCAAATGCGTGTGACAAAATAGATTATCGTCTAGGCTTTAGATTTACTATCATATTAAAATCATTCTTTTATTTGATAGAATTCACTACTTTACAGTATAATGAAAACATAAAAACGTTGTTTTTATTTCACAACATTACATTAAATAAAAAGTAAACTGCATAACGTATACAATTTATTTTAGTTCTAATTCTTTTCTATCTAGGGAAAATCCTATATATATTTTGATTTTTAAACCCTCCTTAAACAGTGAGTAAACCCTCCTTATAGGTTAAATCAAATGCACCAGTAGTCGGCCACTTTGAGATAAAATACATTATGAATAGCTTATTTTTGGTTTCAAATGAAATATTACAACCCCCCTATATGTAACCATTTTTTATACATCATAAGCCATCAACAAAGAATTGTGGGTATTTTTATTGCATTAGTAATCAACCATTTCTTATTTGGTTGCGGTCAAATAACCGTTTTTGCTATTTTTTGTGAATCGATGACAAAATTTTTAAAAGACTAGTATTAATTTATTTTTTATTATTTTCTAAAATTATAACACTGTACTATTAAAAAGTTTAATAAACTAATGTTTTTGAGTATCAAAATTAAATAAGTGTGTTTGTATTAATTAATTTTAATGTGGCCGATTATTGGGTATTATATTTACTCACATGTTCAGCAATCGGCCACCACGGTTGACTACTGGCTAAAAGCCATTGCACTTTTTACTTTCTACTATCTTCAATAGAAGAAAGTATTGTAATCAAAATTTTTTTCGGCTTCCGGTTTTCGACGGATTTACACGTTTTAGGGATCAGAGATCCCCAAAAACATGTTTATAGAAAATGTGTGTCTGTCCGTCTGTCTGTCGCCAATGTACCATCAAAAAGTGTATGAAGTTATGCATAGAATTGAACCAAATTTTTATTTGAAGTTTTTGGCTATAGCAAGCAGGTCCTCCCTGAATTTGGAAAAAAATCGCCTGTAGGGAGCGCTGTAATAGCGATTTTTGTGCGATTTTGAATATTGTATCATCCAAAAGTGTATGAAGTTAACGGAGTGAGATATTGCACTCCTTTCTAGAGAGTGGGAAATTCCACTCTTTAAGGAGTGTATTTTTACAAAATCCACTCCAAAAAGAGTGAAAAGGCCTGTCACTCTTTCAAAGAGTGAGCTTTTCACTCCTCCTAGTTCTAGAGTGTAACATGTATGAGACAGAAGAAAGTTTGGGGATTGGTATATCCGACTAGTTTTGTTTCGTTTTTAATTCTAATTTTTTATATTACGAAATTTCCATTTTTGGAGCAGATTGGTTCAGAATTAACAAAATTTGCCATTTTTGGAACAGAATGTAGCAGCAAATCAAAATTGGAGCAATTTAGAGCAGATTTTCTATCCCTGTATTCAATATTTTCCTAACATGAATGTATGATTTTCTTTTAATATTTTACAAACAATTGCGCAGAGGACTTGAAAAATGTACTAAATTGCAATACTCAAAAGGAAAAAAAGTATTTTAAATAGGAATTATTGAAGTTTTCTTATTTTTCTCTTTGAATTGTCACAGGTGTTAGGCTTGCAATCATTTAAATACTTCACAAAATTGTTAATAAAAATTTTACATGCAATCAAACAAACATTTTCTAATTTCTTTTTTAAAGTTACTCCACACATACAGTCATCTTGGAATGTATAGTGTTTATTCTTTCAATAAAAATAACTGATAGTTTGGATAATAAGGATAATTGATTTCTGGAAGAGGAGAATTTAGACTTGAAATCAAAATTATCAACGATTTCAGACATTAGAAAATGCACTACTGAAACAACTGTTACTACATATTCTGATGGTAAAATTAACCCTTAAATGCCGGATTTTTCAAAAATCATTGTAATAATGTTTTTCGGCTTTCATTTTTTGAATAAATCATGGGAAAAATACTTTTAAAAAATCATATTTTGTTTTAAGTATAGTTTACGGCTAAAAAACAGTTTGTTACTAATCGGCAATACTGGTGTTTAATTGAAAAAATAATTTCCCTTGATAAAATTCTATAATATTAAACACACAAGAATTTTAGGAACTATAATAAGAAATAAATTTTACTTGCTCACTGCAGGTCAAAATAGGGTATTTCGCAAGCTTCCAAACAAAACAAAAAGAACAAGTAGCAACAATTGAAAAAAATAAATCTGTCTTTATTGTTAAACAACACGTGTTGCCATCTACATGTTGAAAATCGATTTAATAATATTTTCAGAACGTATTTTATTGGCAACATTAGGCATTATAGCTTCAATATTATTCTAATAGTTTTTTAGAGCCTAAATTGGGTATGTTGCCGAAAAGCAACACCAGGCATTTAAGGGTTAATTTTCCTCTGTCTAGCTCTTTCACAAAATCAAAGCTTGAATCCACAGCAACTTCTTTATTCGTTTGCAACCATGATGTGCAAATTCTACAATGATGTTTTAACATAACTTTTCTGGAAATGAAGCCACCAATATATGTTAATACAAGAAGGGAATTATGAGGAATTGACTCTAAATTAAAATCCATATCAGTAATTTCCAAAAAATTTTCACTACTTTCATTATCTGTACAACACTCACTCTCTCCAGACGTTAACAGGGTTTTTAAATGAACAGTTACATTTTTAGCACAAAGTAAAATGTTGTTCCTAAATCTAATTTTCCTTTCATTTTCAAGTACTTGTACTAAGCTCAGGGACCCGGAGCTGGAGCTGGAGCCCGGAGCCGGAGCGCTCCGGAGCTGTGTTTTCCCTGGAGCTGGAGCTGGAGCCGGAGCTCTAAATTTTCCCCAGCTCCAGGGCTCCTTTAGTTTTTAATATTCTTTTTAATCTTTTTTTTTTCAGTCTTTTAAATTTCTAGGCTTAAAATATTTTAATTACAGTAGAAGATCTTTATAACGTGATTCTATATAACGCAATTCTCCATATAACGCACAACTTCTCAGATGTAAACAATGAATTTTGCAGGTAAGAAGCACCTGAAATCCCACATCGTAAAAATTGCTACTCTCTAGAAAACTACATTTGATACATTAATTCAACTTTATTTCCTTAATTCAAAACATTTTAATGAAAAAAAATTGCTATTACAATAAATATTATATTTTTGGAAATGAGTAATATAATGAATGATTGGGTCCAGGTATAGTTGGACCATGTTTATAAAATAAACAATATAAAATGATCATATAATGCAAAAATTTATAATTTGGATAATTCCTGGTGACAAGAAGTGCAGTATAAAGATACTCTTATGTATTTTGGTATGTTTCAGATTTATATGGTCGTGTTTATAAGGTAAATTTAATGATGTGTGAAATGTGATCCATATAATGCAAAATTCTATATAACGCACAACATTGCATTTTTAGGTTTGCGTTATAAAGATCTTCTACCGTACATCATTATTCAGTATTTTAATTATATCATTTTTTAGGTTTTTATTATTATTATTAGAGAAGGAAACCTTCTCAAAACATGGTAACACTACTTTACTTCTACTTGAACTAAGTGACAACACTATTCGAAAACAAATATGGCCGCCTGTTGTTTGCATGTGTAGTTGTACAATTTTGGCTGTTTGAAAAGTGTAGAAGAAATTTAAGATTTTTGTGTTTAAAATTCCACCAAACTTTCTATTTTAAAAGCAAAAGCTAAAAGATGTCATACTTTCTGAACAAGCATTTGAAGTTTGATGAGAAGAAAAATGCATTTTGTCAGATCTTTAATGAAGGTAGAAAGTATTTGTGAGCAAAAAATTAAACGTGTAAATTAAAATCTGCAACTCAAAAGCGTGAAGGCGGAGCCGAGTTGGAGCCGGAGCCGGAGCTGGAGCCACAGTATTTTCTCTAGGAGCGGAGCTGGAGCTGGAGCATCAAAAATTGTTCGGCTCCGGGTCACTGACTAAGCTGATATAAAAATTAGAGCCACTCAGTTGTCTTTACATACCAAAACGGCCTTCTAAATTATCATTTTGGAATTTGCTAAGGAGGATATAATCAGCCTTATAATTTTCGAAGATATATGGTATAAGAAGTAAAAACGCATCAATGGTGTTTATTTCAGCTTGAAATGTCTGGGAAGATAATGCTTGCTTGATAGGCGTTATCTGACGCCATTGCTTCAACCATAAAGACATATCTGTAAGAAACTGTATTTGTAGTTTTGGATCTTTTCTAATAGGTTCATGATATTCATCATTGAATCTTTTTCCTTCAAAAGCACTTTTCACATTACAAATTTTCCAAAATTTGACAACAATATCTAAGAATTCGCAAGTTCCACTTATATCTTGAAAAAGTTCCGGACGATCTTTACAAGCACATTTTAAAGCTGCAATATTTTTCTCTGAAAAGATCTTAAGAGCCAAGTTCACGGTTTGTTTCTGTATGTCAGAAGGATACAAAACTTCAGATTCAAGAGATTAAGATTAAGATTCAAGAGATGTCCGTATTTTGCAAGCGATGTTTTTTCCAATTCATAAAGTTGTTCTAAGTGCTTGTAACTAGCATCCAATGTAATGTTTGGATTTTTAATGGAAGGAAAAATAATTGATCGGTCAGTGTCTTTTTTAACATGCCAGTTGTTGCGAAAGCATTTCAATATATGTACGGAATCGAATATGAGAAACAGTTTTCGTTTCGAGTCAAATGGATGTTGAACACACGGCTGTAAAATATTATTATCAGAAAACAATTCGTAAGTTTTTCGGTTGACATTGTTATTATCAGATGCTAAAGATAAAACAACTAATCCGATCTTTTCAGTTTCTAAGATGACATTTTTACACATTTGGTTCAACTGCTCACCAGTCATGTTGTAAACAGGGATGATACTAACTACATCTTTATATTTTGAAAAAATAGACGAAATCATAAACACTTGGGCAGTTCCCGCTTTATTTTCAGGGTTTGGAGTACTTTGACCATACAAATTACTCCCTTTAAAACTCATCTCTGGCTGTATATAAATTTCATCTAAATGCACATTAACCAAATATTCATGAGTTTCCAAATATTTAATCCTGCTTTTTAAATACGATATACTTCCTTCAAGAGAACTATTTAATGATAACTTACTTATAAGCTTTTGCAAATTTTTTGGATGCGGCAAACTCAATAATTCACTTTTTAATAAGGTATAATAAGCATTAGTTGAGTGAACATATAAACATGAAGCAAATACAATGGTTTGATTTGTATAACGCTTTCCAGACTCAGGAGAGCTGGATAAAATTAATTGTTCCGCTAATAATTGTAAATTAGAAGATTCTTCATAATTTGGAAGTGATTTCATCAGGGATACTATAGTATGAATCAAACTATTCTCATCCGGATTTTGAGTTGTCTCAAGCCATAAAACTAAATCCTCTAAATTGGTTTTAGTGGAAATCTTACCTTTATGTGGAAGTTTGCTTTCATTTATTTTGATGTTATTCACATAAACTGCAAAATCTAAATTTCCTTCAACAATGATACAACCCGAGACCTCAGGGCACTCATTATCAATCTTCATACAGCACAAGGCAAGCTTATCTTGTTTTCCAAGAATTGCTCAACAATCTCGCTTTTCTTTACAAATTTTCAAGTGCTTTAATACGTCATCGATTGAATTAATTGAGAACTTCTAAATACTTTTTATGCTCAGCTATACTTTGCATAATTGCAGCTTCAAAATTTTCTTGTTCTTTATCAGCTAATCTTTTAACTGAAGAAGGTGACTCACTTAAATAAGATGGCAAATTAGGAAAGATTGAGGGTACTGCATTTTCGACAAGTTTTGGTATTTCCCGTGGATATTCTCTTGACTCACCATTAACCATTACACGCTCAACTCTTATAACTGAAGATTCAGGAAAATGTTCCATGCAAACAATTGGATTTTTTAATCCCCTCAGATCAGTAGGAATCTTTCTGAGCCACTGAGAACGTAAAGGTTCTTTCTTTGGTAAGCTAAATGTTGTTGTTCTTTCCTTCCCAGTATCATAATTGGACCGACAACCCGCCTAGCTACATCGTCTCGGCATGATGGCTCTAAAACAACGATAATTAATATTTTTGGGGTTGCAGGTTGCAGTAATTTAACTCGTAAGGGTATGTTTCAACGATACAGTTTTTCGCTTTGCCGATTGCGGAATCCTATGTTAACCTAAGGAAAAATTAATTAGATGATGACTCATTTTCTAGTGTAAATATCAAATAAAAAGAATAGTGCCCAGTTAAACTGATGGCATTGAGTTCACAGGCTATTCACACTAATTGTATATTATACTCTTATTTCAAAGAATAATGCCCTAAAAAAATAAATGAAGGGTGATTTAGCCCCAGTTCCCCCCCCCCCTTTATACTTAACCAATGAACCTCCAAATCTAATCAGAGAAGCTCATTAACATAATAAACCGGTATACCAAATTTGAAGCAAATCAGATAATTCTGCATTAAAAATCCATATCGCTAAATTAAGGGGGGGGGGGTCTAACCCCCTACCCCCCATTTATATTTATCAACCTCCAAATCTAATCAGGAAAGCTCCTTATCAGAATGAACACACACAAAAAAAAATAAATAAATTGGATAATCTGCATGAAAATCCATTTATCGGAATTAAGGCGAGGGGACTTGCCCCCCCTTTCCCCTTTTTATACATAACCAATGAACATCAAAATCTAATGAAGGAAGCGCCATATCGAAAAAAAACTGGTATATCAAATTTGAAGCAAATCGAATAATTCTGCATGAAGAACCCATTTATCTAAATTAAGGGGGACTAGCCGCCGCCGCCACCCCTTTATACTTAACCAATAAACCTCCAAATTCAATCAAGGCAGCTCCTTAACATAATAAACCGGTATACCAAAATTGGAGCAAATCAAATAACTCTGCATGAAAAACCCATTTTTCATAAATTAAGGGGGGAGGAGAGTCTAGCTCCCCTTTCCCCCCTTTATACTTGGTTGATATGAAATATAAAATGTACAAAATATAATACTTATAAAATGGATGGTACAAAGATTATAAACAACACAGAAAGATGTATGCTAAGGATAACTAGGGATAGAAGTCAGACTAACGTTTTTGACATCAAGAGACTCATAAGTCATAAACGGCTAAAATGGAAAATGGGCTGGGCACATTGCAAGAAAACAAGACAATAGGTGGAGTACAAACACCCTACAGCAGGGTTGGCGAACCTTTTAGTTACCGCGTGCCAAATTTGATCAAAAAGTATTTTACGTGACCATGACGTGCCAACTAAAAAACAAATTTAGTAGGTGGGAAAATAATGGCTTAAAATAACTTAAAATTTTCTATTATGATTTAAAAAATGTGAGGAACATACATGTAAGTATTATATGCTATAATAATTATGGAAAGAAATATATTTTAGAAATTTATATAAAAAAATAATGCAATGTAATTTAATTTCTGTTGTTGCATCTTAATAACGAGTTAATTTTAATGAAAACTGAGTCGGATTTGTCTGATTAAGTGCTTTCAGCTTGAGTTTTGATATTATTCATTTGTGAAAACAGTGATTCGATTCAGCCTATCTATGGCAGAAAAACTATTAAAATGACAAACGCCAGTTTCTTTGAATAGCTCTGAAATAAATTTCAAAGTTGCCATGTTTAGAATAACCAATTCTTGCCGATAGTTTTCAAATACCGTCTTTGTTTGAAAAAATTTGAGACCATAATTAATTAGATTGTAATGTAACATGCTGCAATTATTTTTTTCAGTTTCCATTTACACAAATTTAGAAAAGATTAGTCGCGATTTTTTTTTTATGTAATCTCACTTTATTTTGAATTAGAGCCACAAGCAAGGCCGTGCCAAAATTATTCTTTCGCGTGCCAAAACTGTCACGCGTGCCATAGGTTCGCCATCCCTGCCCTACAGTGTTATCCCAGAGATATAAAGCGACCAAGAAGACAACCTCAAGTAAAATGGAGTGACGAAATCAGAAAAATGGCCGGTATTAATTGGATGACTATGGAAACAATGGAAAAATCTGCAGGAGACCTACATCCAGCAGTTTGAAAAGGGTTGATGATGATGGTGATGATATCCCTTTTTATGTCATGTGATAGCACTCGTACTTATGGACCGATTTCGATGTGACTGAGCAAACTGGACAGGGCTTACCAAACTCTCGACCGAGTTGTTAGCTAGTTTCATCTGCCATCTTGTTCCAAAATGGCGGCTACTTAAAGATTTAAAATTGAAAAAGATATTTATAAAAAAATTAGAAATTTAAAAGTTTTTACCCTTAAGCGTTCGACCTTAATACAAGGATTAATGAGCATTTTTTGTTTTGCCTCGATCTTAAATAATCGGTCAAGTGCGAGTTTTACTCCCGCAGAAAAGGTTCCATACAATAAATCTATTAATTACTAACTGCAATATTATAAAAAGTCGTTGCTAAAAGAATAATAAAACTTTGTAAAAAACTTGGAACTATTTTCTCTGAATTATTTTTCAACAATTATCTTCAATAACTGAATTCATTATGAATGAAAAACGTTCACTATTTATCACTATGACTCACCTTATCTAAAAAAAAAGACCTTGAATGAAGTTTAAATTTAGCATTGGGCCAAGCGCGCTTCGAAAGGAGGTAGCAATGTTATAACGCCGCGTTCGTCCGTGCCGCGTTTTCTAGATATGTTTTTAATTAATTTCTTGGCTAATTAATTACATTTTTTTCCAAAATTCATTATCAACAATCGTTGGATGATTCCGCGTCGATATGTACAGTCGTGGGGAAACAAAAGTTGCAACTAATTATAATAGAAGAAAGTTAATGTTACCAAACGATTGGAAATAAAGTATACTTTTAAGTGATGCATATAAGATTTGCTTAGGGGCCCATCTACAAATCAAAACCAAACCAAACTTTGTTTTTTTCGATGGCAACACCCAATTTTAACAATATATTTTAAATCTTTGGTTCAAACTATGCCTAGAAACGAAATTTCATTTGGATAAGTTTTTGAATTATAAACATTCAAAATTTAGAGCTTCTAATGTTAAATTATATTTTCATTTTTTTATTAATATCTCCTGAAATTATATTCCTAATGCGATAATTTTTTGTGTGGTTACAATATTAAAAAACCCAAAAATAGATACATTGAATTTGTAATAAAAAAAAAATATATATAATATGAATTATGAAAATTAATATTCGAAAAAAAATATGAATAGCAAATTACATTTTTTTTTTTTTTTTTTTTTTTTTTGATAGATTTATATTCATTATGTCCTGCTTTATGCGAATTCTCTATTTCAAATATTTTCTTCCGAGTAGTTTTCGGTGGCCGAGAGGTTCTGCTCTCGAAGTTGGTAGACGATATGAGCTGGGTTCGAACCCAATCGCGCCCGTCGGCCTAATCGTTCGGAGTTTTCGTGGTTTTCTTCGAAACTTGGATTCCCATGCGTAAATACGGATTAGGTTCCCTTAGAAAGACCCCCACGGAGGGCACTCCCCCTAGGTCCTATATCCCTCGAGTAGACAATCGGCCGCCAAGCATCAACCCAACCCAACCCGAGTAGTTTTCGAATTAGCAGTAAAAAACGTCAAAATGATGGTTTAAGGGATCGTCTATGATGTGCAGAAAAGCATAATTTGAAAAATATATTTTACTCATTTCATTGAAGTATTTGAGCTGGCAATAAACGAAACATATTAAGCGAGTGAAATTGTCTTAT
Source organism: Maratus speciosus (assembly GCA_963932465.1). Lineage (NCBI taxonomy): Eukaryota > Metazoa > Arthropoda > Arachnida > Araneae > Salticidae > Maratus > Maratus speciosus. The sequence goes on along the minus strand of OZ010800.1, from coordinate 227,492,279 downwards.
TGGCAAGAACTAATACATTAATAGAAGTGTCATAGTCATTCTGTAGTATTTCCATAATCGAGAACCGAACTTCAATTTGGATACAGCCCCTAAAATAGGCTTATTTTAAAATAATTAATTTATCGGAAACTAATCGTACGAATTTCATGAAATTTTGGATTTAGGCTAATTGAAAGTTGTAAAATTTATTTATGGTGTCAAACTTGGGTATTGCTATTGAAAAAAAAAACAAAGTTTGGGTTCGTTTTGATATGTAGATGACCCCTTAAGCAAATTTTATTCACGTCATTTAAAAATAGACTTTATTTTCAATCGTTTGGTACCAGTAACTGTCTTATACAATAATTTGTTGCAGAGTTAGTAGGGCGTGTTTACTTTTTTTTTTCCATGACTGTACCTCGAACGCTCCTCAACAACTACTTCTCAGTGCCCGCAAATTAAAATTTGAGTGTGACAGAAAAAAGACGATTTTCTCAAAAAATATGTGATCTAGGATATTCGCCATGGTTTTTTGAAGTGTTTAAATAAACAATTGCCCCTAATTTTTTGATAATTTTAGTTTGAGTATCAACTCAAAGGGGCGAGTATTGAGAGTATCAACTCAAAATTACAAAATAGGGGCGGGATAATTTTGCTGCACATTTTCGATGATATCTCTGAAAATATAAAATTTGAAATTAAAACAAATATATTTTTGAGTTCAGTGTTACGAAAAATCACGAAGAATATCCCCCAATAAATAAATAAATATATTATATACAGTTATATTATTATATATATAGTTATATTATATTACATATATATATAGTTAATTTCCCCTACAAATATTTGTAAATGGCTAACAATCTAATAAATACGGGGTTCAATAGCCTTTATAACTCTGCCAAGTTTGAATTTTCCGCAGTAGCCGTAAATGAAGTCAATTATGACGATAGCTGACTAATTTTTCGAAATTCCTATTCAAATTCAGTATTTGCAAAAATTTGGAATCTTCTGTAATCGGGTGTAATGCTTTACTTTCGAGAGTTTGAACAAAATTAACAGAATTCTTAAAATCAAAGAATAGGGAGGCTACTTTTTCCTCCTGGTACAGGCCACAAGGACTTTCTGTAATTATTTTCTTACATTTTAACTACAGCTAACATATTGCAAATTTTGAAATTTCTACTTCAGAAGAGTTTTTAAATCGTATTATCGTCTTATAAATACTTAGAATTTAAGGAGAAAAATTTCAGCATCTGATGTTTACTTTCGAAATCCGTATTTCGATAATTATATTAGTTGATGAGTAGTCTCCTTGTTTAATTTTACCGTAGATCAACATGGGATTTCGCGGTCGGGGAGGAAAGGTGAAGAACCCTTACACATAGATATAGCAAGCAAGAAAACAGTGTGAATGCAAAGCGATATAAGTAAGCGTCCTATCTTAAATGGGAGAGGTAACCGCAAGATTAAAGGCGAGGTCACATCAATTAAGGTCGCACGCCACGTAGCGGACGGGGTGAAATACAGAAAGATGCCTAACTGTTTTCTTCTTTATGGATAATCTATCAATTGCCCATCTATGAAATAACTGCGCAAGCGCAAACTTCGTGTTTTCATTTGTTTGTAGCATTTACCGGGTGTCCCAAAAAGGACTGACTGATTTTAAAATTCAATAACTTGCAAACGGTGACAGATATTTAAAAAATTCTTGCAGGAGAGTTATGCATAAGGTCAAAAGTTTTTTTACAGTGATTTTCAATTTTAGTTCGAATTACAAACAATAGATGGCACTGCGATCAATAGACGCTGAATTCAGGCTCGATTTTTGGTACTTCGTGGCCCGGATAATACGTTTCCATCTCCTTTTTCAGCATGGAACAAGAGAAAGGACCAGAATTCGAGCCTGTATTTAGCGACTATTGCTTACAGCGCCATCTATTGTTTGTAATTCGAACTAAAATCGAAAATCACTGTAATAAAACTTTTGACCTTATGCATAACCCTCCTGCAAGAATTTTTTAAATATCTGTCACCGTTTGCAAGTTATTGAATTTTAAAATCAGTCAGTCCTTTTTGGGACACCCGGTATATTCTGACAGTAATAGAACATTCTATTAATTTTTATTCGTGTTTTTTGACTTATTTATTATAGTTAATTATTTAAATAAAAACAGTTCTTGTTAGAACTAATATTATTTGTTAAAATGACAAAATGTTGGCCATCGAATAGCTGTAGTTTTCGAAATTGTAAGAAAATTCTTTTTCTTATAGAATTCATATCTGTCCTTTTCCAGAGAGTAAAACAAGTTAGTTACTATTTTTACTTTAATTTATTAAAAAAGATAAAATATTATTTAATATATATTATCAAATGTTATTGATTTAAATACGCTCGATTTCAATTATTTTCTTTTAATGAAATGAAAAATGACGCGTAAAAATTAGTAGTTAATATGTAAAGATGGAATTTTGTAGTCTTATTTTTTACTCAATTCTTGATGTTCTGAAATTATAAAAAAAAAATGATATACACGGTTGTATTCCAGATGAGAATAAAATGTTTATGAATGTTTAGAGTATGTATAGAATTTAAGAATAAATAAAATATTCAATTTTAAGTCCTTTTCTTCGTTTACCAAGCGCAGACGATAACTTTCCAATATTCTTTTGGTCGTATTGCAATCATCTTATTTAACTAACAAATATTTCATCCATTTCATTTAAAACTCATTTCATTTTATATTCGGAATCTCTTTAAAATGCTTGCATTAAATGTTGTACTATTAAACGAGTAAGTATTGTTCATTTATTTGTTTAAATATTTTGCGAATCTAGGCAATAATTTCAATAATTTTCCTAAAATCACCAGATTATTATTATTATTATTATTATTATTTTTTAAACAAAGCCATTTAGAGAATCCCTGTTAAAAATTCAATTACGGATTTCAAATTGTTATAATAATTTGAAATTCGTAAGTATACTTTATACTTACTCACAGAAGATGAACCTTGTATGCCAGATTTATTGCAAAATATTTTTGTTACAGCTTGTTTTGATAAAAAATATGTGTATTAAAAAAATAGTCGCAATGTCATTTTAGTTTAAGGGCAAAGGGCAGTAATGCTTTCTAGCACTAGTGCTTTTCTCCCGAAATTAAAATGATATTGCGACAATTTTTTTTTTAATGTACATAATTTTATCAAAACAAACTGTAATAAAAATATTTTGCAATAAATCTGGTAAACAAAATTCAACTTCCATAAGTGAGTAAAGATTCAGAAAATATCCGCAAGAGATGCGCAGATAGTAGATATTCTGTCATATATGACGTCATACTGAAAACCCGCGTATTTGCATTATACACCCCGTCCACCAGATGGCGCAGCTGTGTCAGTATACTCCAAATTCCAGTATTGACATTGTACGCTTACTTATATCGCTTTGATGTGAATGTGATGCTATAAATATGAAACATAAAAAGCAGTACGAAATAATGTTTCTATTACAGTACAATAAACAAAATGCCTCGTGATTTCACGTTAACAGGATTATAATGTTAACAGGGTATTCTTAATTATAAAGATATTTTTGAAAATAGAAAAATATCATATTTTAATTAATATCCGATATTTTTTATATTTTCAATAAAATACTCAACATAGTGATTAATTTTAACAGAACAGTTATTCTAATTAGTATGTAAATCATCTGAGTAGTTTTTTTTCAACTGAATGAAATCGTGCCCAAGCCAAGATTTGAACGAAGGACTTTTGGCTTAAGCGACCAATGCTCTGCCAACTGAGCTATCCAAGCGAAATCTCACTGTCGCAATTCACTCAGATAACTTTTAGATAAAAGCATCCGGTCTGTTATCTGAAGTAGCTTAACAGAATAAATCGCAGGTGATGGAACTCAAGCAAGCCAATCAAGTGTAATTACGTTACCAGAGTTTACTTGGAGTTCCATTATCTGCGATTTATTTCGTTGAGCTGTTTCAGATAACAGACCAGATGCGTTTACTAAAAAGTTATCTGAGTGAATTGTGGCCGCCAGATTTGTCCATTATAGCTCAGTTGGCAGAGCATTGGCCATTTAAGCCAAAGGTCCCATGTTCAAATCCTGGCCTGGGCACATTTGCACTCTGTTGGGAAATTACAACTCATATGATTTATATATTAATTAGAAAAAATCTGTTAAAATTAATCAAATTAGATTATAGTCTCGGCTTTAGATTACGAACACATCCAAATCATTTTTTAATTTTATGCAAATCGCGGCTTTTCAAGCAACGGAATCATGATTGTATAATCTTCTAAAATTTTCAAATTACTGGCATAACTATAAGTAGATTAAATAAAATAATTTGTATGTACAATGTTCTCAAAAGTGAAAAAAAAAATCAACTCAGCTCTTTATGCCCTGGAAATAATCGTTTTAAATACACCAAAATTTAAAACAGATTACTTATGAATAATTTATTTCTCATGTAAAAATTGTAAAGGAAAAGCACAATGTTAAGTTATTGGGAAAAAAATATCAATGTCGAAAAAAAGAGATAGAAAACAAACTTTTTTTTTTCTTTACACTTTAAACATTACTATTTTTCCACGGAAATTATACACGACATATTTGTTATTTAATATATATATATTTTAAAGTTATAGTACATATATAAATAAATACTTTTTAAAATGTGCTCAGTATTTACCTCTGAGTATTAAGAAAAAACCAAAATAAAACAATATTGGCAGGCACACAGAATATATACAAATTGATATTTTTTAATCAAAATTTTTCACAAGCAGCAGAATCATGACTAAAAAATCCTATAAAAAGTTCAAAACCATTGGCATCATTTGAAATACGTTAAAATAATTTTTAAAAGAAAATAAAGTTCTCAAAAATAATCATAATCAAGGCAAAAATAATCAAGGTAAAAAAATAATCATAATAACTGAGCTCTTTATATAATAGCCTAAAAATAATCGTTGTAAATATGCACCAAAATTTAAAACACACTGCTTAAGAAGGATTTATTTAGCAAATAAAATCTTTAGTCCTTTATACCTTAAATATCAGTATTTTTTGCACGAAATTTATACATCGGCATGAGATGTTTTTTTTTTTTTTTTTTTTTTTTTAATACATAAAATTTGAAAGCTTTAGCGCAAAAGTAAGTATTTACAGAATTTAAATGTGCTCAATGTTTACCTCTGATCATATGAGTTAAAAACCAAAATAAAATAATTTAAGAACACAAAATCTCTAAAAATCCGTATTGTTTTACTCTCAGCAAACAGAATTATTATTGTAAAATCTTACATAAAGTTGAAAATCACTGGCATTATTTTAATTATATTAAATAAAATAATTTATATCCATCAGGTATAATGTCATCAAAAGTGAAAAAAAAAGTTCTTTGTATCCTAGAAAACATGGTAAATACATCAACATTTAATAAAGATTTCTTAAGAATGATTATTTTAATACATAATATTAATACGCATTAGTATCACAGATATAGTTTTCTGAATATTGAATCGTTGAAAATAAACTGAACTTTGTAAAAACTCCGATTTGTTCTGATCCTTCTTATAATAATAAAATAAACAGCTTTTGCAATAAATAGTGGCCGAAAAGACAATTTCATTTAAAATAAACTATATTTACGTATATTTAAAGAATACAAAACATAAACAATCATATCAGTGTATAGATATTGTAAAAATACACTCTAATTACTCTAAAACGGGAATGAACACACTACTTACATTCGATTGATCAATTCAATGACTTGTCATTATTATCCATAAGAATTACAAAACACTATCACTTTTATATAAAAATATAGATTCGCAATGAAAATTGCGTTTGTTTTTATAATATTAAATGATTAATATAAGTTATAAACACACAACATTCGAAACCGAACTAATCAAATTCCTCTAAATCTGATCGAATTACCGCGTCAAAATGCGTTCTGGGTAAGACCGCCACTGTCACGTGACTTTCCACCGCGGTAGCCCAGTACGTTACCCCGGACTTTACCAATGTGACGTCAGAATAGGGTAGATAGAAGAAAAACACCAATAGGGAAGTTGCAATCAGCTGATAGTCATTGTATTTCAAGTGGAGGTCAGGGTAGTTCCACCAATCAGAACTGCCTAATTGTAGTGTGTGACCTCCAGCATGACGTCAATTGCAACTGCCCTATAGATTTGAAGAACATTTTAACACTGTTTCCTCTTCGTCCAATAAACAGCCTTTTTCGGAGGGTACCTACCCGCAGAGGTGTGGCTGTTGCCATTCGTGGGTAAAGCCCATTATGGAAACTTAAATTTTTCACTTGATTTGCAACAATGATGAAAGTTTTCTGTAGAAACCATATCCCTCTAACATAATATGAATTAGTTATTAAGTCGGTTAAAAATGTCATAAATTAAATTTCTGTTACAATCTCACTGCAATTACTTTTTATTTACTACTGTTTTATTATTATTAATATTATTAAACAATGTAGCATTTTAAATGTGGTATCTGCAGGTGTCTCCCTCACCACACTTAAGAAAAATTCAGTATGCAAAATTCGTTTGAAAAATATTTATGTTTCAAACTAAATTGTGCTTTCCGTATGGAAATAAAAATTTTGATAAATCCCCTCCTCCTTTCGTTCTTTTATAAAAGTACCACATGTTATAGGGTATTGGAATGAGAAGTATCTACTTGAATATGAAAATAATACTTGCTTGTGAAAATAATAGATATTTTGTATCCTTCAGCACCGCAGCAACTCTATTTGACACCTGGTGCAAAAAACCTTTGTTAGCTTTTCTAAAGATTTTCAGTGCATCAATAGTGATAAGTGGGGAAAAATACGGTTACTCCTTACTAATTCCATTAAAAAGAATTGTAAAAAAGTAAGTATGTACCAATCGATTGGAAATAACACCTGTTAATTATTGTTATGCATAAATTATATTTTCAAAGTCATCTACTTATTAAGAACTGTACCAACTTTAAATTTTCAAACAATAACACCCCTTTTTTGACACCTTATTTGAGTTAATTGGATCGAGGCAGTCCGGAAAAAAACATAGTTTATATGCATTATTTTAAATCTTTATGGGGCTAGAAGAGTTTAAATTTGAAGATGTTAAAGTGAAATCCATTTGAGAATCTTAATTTGTATCTTCATAAAGAATATTTCTTTTATTTATTTTTTTTTAATTTATTAAAGAGGTATGGGGCATTCTCACAATCTTTTGACTTTCGAGAATAAAAATCTAGTGAAATTAAACTTGCTAAAAGAACTTTTTAATCAGATAGACGAATGCCTTAATGATTCAAAATAAAGAAAAAATGGTCAGCAGCGAAAATTTTTTTATTTAACTGAAGTTTAAGTTAAACTTGCGAGTTTAATTTTCATTACCATTTTACCACTATAACTTTCTATTTTCTTCTAAATTTTTACTTATAATGAATTTGCATAGTACCCACAGGACATTCAAATAAGAAATAATAACAATGTAGTATTTTTAGTACAAAATTTTGGTATAACATTTTCTTAAAGGGGTGTTAAAAAAGGGACGGTAAGGTAAAAAAAGGGGACGGTATAGGAAAAAAGGGACGGTAAGGATGGAACGGTAAGGAAAATTACCACCTATTTTAGGCAAATCAGGTTAAGGCTAACGCTCGTATTCATGAATAACTTCGACCGAGGGTTAAACCGCGGGTTCAGTAACCCCAGGTTGGTATTTTCAACCGGGAGTTGAAAACTCGTATTCACCGTTTACTTCGGATGAAAAGTTACCCAACTCGGGGTTTCTCGACCTAGGTTGAACGAAATGTGTTTATTGGTTAAAAAAATCACATGCCTTGTTCGGTTTCGCGTCGAGACTTCGTTTGTTTATGTTTTGAAAGAAAAACGCCGATTAAAAAGAAAGAAAGAAAGAAATGGACGATTCAATGTAGTTTTTTTTTTTTTTTTATCCCCGCAAAATGTATGGACAAAATAAAAACCTGTAATTACTAAATATGGATCAACTTAATTTAATTTCTTGAAAGTTTTAATATTTTTTAAACAATTATTTTTTTTAAAATTTATTAATGAGTTAGGTTAATGATATGAAACGTGTCAACTGCTAAAATAAATGTTAAAAGGTTCTTTTTCAAAATAAATTTTCGCATAGTTGCTAAAAAATGGAACTTGATTTGGGCCAAAACTAATGAAACTTGATTTGAATAAAAACTAAAATTTTATTTCAACAGCAATTATGATTATTTCTGTTATTAATATCTCTAGTTAGCAATTAAACAATTTCTGATAATGAAAATATTAAAATGGAGAAAAAGGGAAAAAAAATTAAGAAAGTAGTCTGTTGTACTTTATATATACTATTTCTTTTTTTAGTATAGATGGTATCCCAGATGTATTAATTTTATTGTTTGGATTTTCAGCGAGCTAATTAAAATGTTTAATTCTAATTAAATTAGATAGTAATTAATATTCCAGGTTGACAGGAAAAAGTAGTGAAATAATATTAACAGAACTGCAGAAAAAGCGGAACAGGTGATCCTAGCGGTGCCCTGGCACTAGGTACCAAGCCGCAGAGGCGCATATATTTATCACTTCCGAGCGATTGATAAACATTTTTCATTTAACTAGTCGCTAAATAAAACTCTATACTTCCTTTAAGTTTAAACTGTGTGCAGTGCCGATATTTTATAAGATATTATTTTAAGGAACACAAATATTTTAAACTTTTTAAGACTACTAGTGTATAGTGTATGAATTTCCATTCAACACAGATAATAGAATAAGGCCTTTCTTAAATCATGATAAATGTATTCTGAATACTATCTGGACAAATAAATGTGAAATATTACAGAAAGTTGAATTTTTATCGACCAGCTTTTAGGACCTATCCCCACCTCTTCCCTCCAGCCATTTGTATGAGAATATTTCTATTATCACATTTACAAGATCAAAGCTATTCACTTGATTATCTTTGACTATTTTTTGATAAATTAGCCTAATAATTACGATATATTATTACATGCACGAAGACACTTGTTTTTGGTTGCAGTGTTGCATTTGAAAAAATGTATTTATTTAGAAAATGTTATTTTATTTTCTATATTTTTCCCAGCTTCTTAATTTCATATTTTTAACTCATTTAGATATCACTTCATTAGATGAAATAAGAATCTCATTTAGAATAGAAATTAAAAGTGAGATTTTTTTTTTTTTTTTTTTTTTTATGATGACTGATTAATGATAGATTTCTAGACTAAATAGGCAGAGTAATGATAGTTTGTAATCTAACAAAACAACTCAAATTAATTATTAATAATTTCATATAATTTTACATTATCTAATAAATAAAATAGCTGTCTGTTGTTTGTGAATCAGTGGAGAAAAACAAGTTCCCATTTGTACCACCCTACCCATTCCCTCTATATTTTTCTCTTTTTTGGTGTCATTCTTTAATTTAAGTAAATTAAACATTTCTGAAGATGCTGTGCAAGATTTAGAAATAAAAAGAAAGTTTAAAGTACATATTACCAAAAATAGAAGAATATATGTAATCTCATACATACACATACATATATATTATCTATACATTTTTTGACTGGTTTGTTTATATTTTTACATTATATCTCCTTCATTACATCTTGAATTGTTTGCTTTCATAAATACTCATGATCACGAAGAATTTATTTACCTTAAAAATAGTCATCATAATAAGCATAATGCAAGGGCTGATAAAAATATTTTTGGTGTGAAGTTATTTTAAAAAAAAAAGTTTTTTTTTTTTTTTTTTTTTTTTTTTTTTTACCAGCGTATTTCAACTCTTTAGTAATTTATTTTAATTTAGCTGTCAATTAAGAAGCAAAAATTATAAGTGATCTCTAAAAAAAGTCACAATTTCAGGAGGTAACATTGAAAAGTTATTCATTTTAGGATTTATTATTACTATTATTATTTTCGTATAAAATAGTACTAATGCAATATTTTATATTATGTATAATTTTGAAATTAAAATACAGTTGAAAAATAAATGCAATAAAAATAAATATGTCAAATTTCACAAAAATTGAGAAACATACGTAGAAGCTTACAAACAATCGTAAAAAAATCAATAAAGAAATAAAACTCAAATTGTTTAAATTTTAAGTTAAAATATCCGATTTATATTTATCTCAGTTTGTACATAAACAATAATATATCTTTTACACAATAGACCCAAAATTTAATTTTAAAACATTCTATAAGTACTGATCAAAAATCTACAGAAAATCTATGGCTATTCTAAGATAATCTGTGTATTTCTTTACTTAAACAAAAATGCAAATTAGCCTGAGTCTCACATTTTAATTAGAACTTATGCAAGTATGGCGTTTATTTCGGTCCTGTTAAAATACATTTGTGAATTTTTTAACATCAAAATTGCAAAAAATAAATGACCTTAAACGCGACAGTTGTTACTTTAGAAGCAATTATTCGGCTGTTTAAGTAATATTGGCTATTTTTAAGGCAAGTAAATTTTTCGCGACCACGCGTATTTATATAAACAAACAATTCAACATGTATTCAATATATAAGAGGCTATATACATAAATATAAACAAATCAGATAAAAATATTGAAGATAATTACGTATATATGAGATTACATACCTTTGCATAATGTTATTCCGTTTTATTTAATAGTAGAACTTCTATATTTTACACAGCACATTCTATCGGCCATTCTAAAATGGCGGTCCTCTTTCACTCCTTCCTCACTCTCACCGCTTGTTTTTCGTTAAATACGCATGCTCGGTTGAAAAATCCTGTGTTGAACAAAGCTGACTTTACAATGGCTTGGAAGCGAAAAAGTCACGTGATCCAGATAGACGGTTGAACGCGCGCAATCCAACTGTAGTTGCTACTATCTCGCTATGCTGTGTGCTGTAGCTGGCTGTCTCTGTTTGTACATCAGTGTTTAGTTAGATGTGATAAAATTTGAAAATATTTATTTTAAATGCTATTGATATGTGCTCTTAAACCGTTGATCATGGATTACATCGTGTACGGAGAAATTTTTAGCGCAGTAATTTGTTATTTTACTGCCAAAAAGAGCTCATCAGTTTAAGCCTAACTGTTATTGCATTATCGGAGGAAGTAATGTGAGTTCATATATAATTATATTTCTCTTTTTATTTTATATGTATGTTTAAAATGTGATTTTATAAGCACTTATAATTGAAGTGTGATGTATACATATATTTCATTAATACAGTACTGTGGTATCTAGAAAAAGGTGTTCAAAAAAAAAGTTTAGTATTGTTCTCAGTGTATAATCAGTAAGTGTAACCCTTCTTTATATATTGTGGAGGATAGTACTCATTTTCTAAGATATAATAACAGTGAATCAAAGATTAATATCTTACCCTCCCCCCCCCCCTCTTTAAAAATTTAAGTACTCTTTTTCAAGTATCTCATTTTTTGAAAATACTCTCTCTTTCCAGCTCTAGGTTGTGAAGTGGTCTTTCTGTGAGAGTAGCGCTCAATTTTTATATAAACAAAAGTATTTATTTTTAAACAGCAAAATTATTCAGTTTAATGTATGTACATTTGTTTAAAACAATGAAAATGATAGTACTCAGTACTGGTTATTTAATTGTAGTACACATTTGATTAACTTCATTTTAATTTAGCAATTATAGATTGCTCTGATTACTTTTATAATTTCTTGTATATAACACTTTTCAGATACTGGTATAAATGAAAATATTTATTGAAAAACAGAACATTTTAATACTGTTATTATCCAAAAATGTACAATTAAAATAACTTTCCAAATCCCAAATGAATTTAAAATATTAACTTAATATGTAATGCAGTTATTGAAGATGTGATCTTTCTGCGGTCAAGGGATTGAGTCAAGAAGGATATTTTTGGATTTTTATGACAGCTGGGTGCACTTGCGAGGCAGGATCTTTATTTAATTTTCTGTCTGTGAGTGTACCTTGCTAGTTCCTTTATACTGGATGTTCCCACTTCAAACTTGTCAAAGTACTTGTTTACCAACACAATGTCCACACCACGCTGGCTGATGTTCTGGTTTCAATTACAGTTTGTTAATATTAAGTTCATTTGGGGTTTGAAAGTTATTTTACCTATGCACATTTGGATAACAGTTGTATTAAAAGATTCTTTATTTTTATTTAGTGTAGGGGAGAGTGGGGATACTTGAGCCATCCCTATTTTCTTTACTGTAGGTTAATTTTTCTTTCTAAAATTAGCAACATGATAATATTCTTATAGTTCTGCACATTTAAAAAAAAAAAAAATCACATATCTTGGAACCATTTTGAAAGTATATAGTGATTAATAGCTGCTTTTTCCCTATCTGAAGTAAATATTTAGGTGAGTGTTTTTTATATTTTTTTGTAATCAAAGTTTTGTTTTAAGCTGCAACAATATAGATAGATTTAATAAGTATAATTTCAGTTGTATTTTGAATCTAAAATAATTCAAATAGATGCATTCATTACTTAGTAAAAGTCTGATAAACAAAAATGGTAGTAATGGGGATACTGAGATTGAGGATACATGAGCCATGCTCAACCATCCCTACTAGGAAATTAGAGATATGGGTGAAACAAAAAAATGTCTTTTTCATGTTCACAGATAGATTTTAATTTTAATTTTTTAATTTTTTTTCTGGGTAAAATGAGGAAGAACTCTTTTTATTTTTTTTTTTCATTAAGGAATTAATTTGAAAACATACGTTTAAAAATGCATATTTTGTTAATGAAAATATCCTTTTTTTTTTCATTTTGACTAACAAAATAGTCTGTCTAGATAAATGTAGGCATAGTTTTCAATTTAACTTTTTGACTAATATTAAAATCACTTTTTAAAACTGATTTTACTGGTCATAATCTCTAATATTTTAACTAGTTAGGCCCAAAATATTAAAATATCTATTTTGTTAATGTAATATTTTAAGATTAAATATTGTATACTGAAATTGTAACCACTATTACTGTAACTTTTTTAAAAACTTAACCACCAACTGACGATGTTGCTATCATCAATGAAACCCAAGTTGAAATGATCCTTCGACCACCAATTATCACCACAACAAATGATCGTGTTACTCGTTTTGTTTTCACAACTGGTTTCAAAGGACTTGGTGCATCTTGATTTATCACTATGTAAAACATTTATAAAATAATAAAAAGAAAAATATTATTTTTGTAGGTATTTTTTAGTATTGGCTCAAGTATCCCTTCACAATGGCTCACGTATCCCCCTCATGGGGATACTTGAGCCACAATGTAAAAGAAAACGTAAAAATTTTTTAAACAAAGAAAAATAGTTCAAAATTAACTGAAAATGGAAAAGAAAAATTATCAAATTTTCAACTACAATATTTTATTTTGTTCTAAGTATAAAAAATTTAAAAAAGTGGCTCAAGTATCTCTATCTTCCCCTATTTTTATTACAAATGCAATAAGAATTCTAAAATTTGTAGCAACTAAATTAAAATGAAGTGATTCATATGAGTTAAATATTTTCAATGTTTAATAAAGAAACAAAGCACATGTTGTGAATACCATAAGTCAACGAAAATTTCACTTTTATGAAGTATGCGAAAATATTCTTGTTTACAAATAAATTTTCTTGTAAATACTGGTGTCATTCAACTATTTCAACATTTTATGAATACAAATACCTTGCCCCTGAAAGGGTTAAGTTATGTATTGTTATTATTAGGTATCCTACTTTTTTTTTTAAATCTAGGTATGCTTTAGAAAAAGAATTGCTTCTTTGGCAAGTTTTACTCAATAACACAATATCTAAATGAAATATTTTAAATATTTTCCACTTAAACATTACCGGTTAATAATTAAATACTTCAATATTTATTGATAACACAATTCTAATCCATTTTTTTATGTGGATATAAAAATATATTGAAATATGTTCAATATTTTTCCATATGATATTTCACGTTTGTTATTTTTAATTGGAAGATTTATTGAATTTTATAAATATTTTTAAAATCAAAGTAAATGTATAAAGCATGGAAAATTCATTTAAATATTGACAAAGTTTTAATTTTTTACTTCTAAATATATACTTAAAAACATATTAGCTGAAATATCAACTTTCAGTTAATATTTTCATGTAAAAGAAATTAATTTTTTTCTATAAACTGTTTCAATTCATAGATTAATAGCTCCCAGTTTAGCACATATTTAGTTTATTTTTACAATCATTATCAAGATTCAAGAGTCCTCATTTTATTAACCCTCTTCTTCAAATAACTATAGCTAAAAATAGTCAGAACTCTTTTTAATAATTTTAAATAAAAAAAAGACTTGTTTGTTTTTATCAGCTAATTTTCATGTTAAAAAATATTTAAGTAATTCTTTATTGCTTTTCATGTTTTGAAATGAAATGTATTTTCATAATGAATTACTTTTCACGACATAATTGATAGTTACGACATAATTGATAGTTACAAGTTGTTTATATATTTATAAGAAAAAAAAAATATTTATTGATTTTCACTGCGAGAAAGTATTCTTATTTTTCTTCCTTGCCACCACCCCCTCACCTCATTTCCAAAGTTTGTAGGGACAAGAGTGGATGCTGCAAATGAGACAAAATGTCCAACCCTATCTAAGGCTGTTTAAACATTTTTTTTATATTGAGTATTGTGATATAAAATTGAAATTAAGAGGATTTTAGATAATTAAATTATTTAAATAATTCAGATCATTTAAATAATGTTTTATGAATACTCAAAATTTGCTACTGTTCAAATATTGAAAACATATTGTAATTTCAAAATGTATAAGGTGTATTACTATTTTCTGAAAGATATATTTCAAAATAATATTTATTATATATGTCATAGGCTGATTGAGAAATTCAACTTTTGCAAAGAGCCTAGTTTGCGAAGAAACATGCTAATTGTGGATGGGAAATCATACTGATAACACTGGTCGGCAACAAAATCCTCTATAAAAATAATAGTTGATTCTTATTAGATTTCATTCTGGTAAATAAAAATATAGTAACGAAACTACTGTATCACAAACCATTTTTTTTGGTAGGAGGGTTTGCTTTTAAAATTAAGGTATTTTATATCTTGCTAAAATATAAGTGGAAATTTTTTAAATCTTAAAATGTAGATAATAATATGTAAATTATCTGTAAATAAATGTATAAATATGATTACCCAAGTTACAGCGGCATAAGGAATGAAAATATATTAGTGGATAGCAAATAGTAAATTCAGACACGAAAGGGGGGGGGGGGGACATAAAAAGAAAAATACACTATACAATACAAGTATCAACAAATTAAATTTCCATGCTATATTTTATCAATTTCATATCTAAGACAGTGAAAACACTTCTTCCATGATTTCAATGATACCTGACTTCATGTTAGAAGAAACAGCAATTCTATGTTAGGTAAATAGTACAAATATTTATTTTGTTAAAAATACTCCAAATATTGATCATATTATTGAATCAATACCTCTGTCAATAAACATATGGGAACTGTAATTTGCAGGTCTAAGCAACAAAACATAAAACAAACTTCTGAATTCTTTAGGAGAAGTAACTCTCCACTGAAAAATCTATTTGATTTAATACAATTGATTTAAATAAAACAACCCTGGATAGACATTTTAGCTTTTGTGCAATCAAGTTCTGAAAAGTTTTTTCTTTTCTTTCCTTTGTGGCTGATTTGTGATGACATGTTTTTTGAAATACCAGATTCCTTAGAGGAGAAACTGCCCCCCTCCCCAACTGTAACTTCTCCCAAATGGAACCTTTAGGGGGGTGGGGGGAAGTAAATTGCCTCTCCCTAAATTAAAAATAATAATAATGAACTTTTTTTTTTTCCTCTGGCGATTTAAAAAGAAAAATTAAAACTTATTATTTCTGAGTGATTTAAAACTGTTAAACATTAACAGAAAATATAATTAAGAAGTTTTCGTCGAAAAGAAGTGGCTGCCCCCCCCCCCCCCCCCGTGGAAGTTTAATTATGTTTATGAAAGTATTTGTATTGTAATAAATATCGCATCCGGCGCCGAGCTAATTTTCAACGCAAGCAATGCTTCGACCATCGACTTCTTCGTCTATCTGGGTCACGTGACCTTCTAGTTTCGATTTCGCTTCCGGGCCATAGTAACGTCGGCTATGTGTGTTGAACCACCTGTAGACCAAGGTTGGGTTACTGAACCCGGCGTTAGATTTTAACCTCGAACCGGTTCAGTGGGGTTGACGGTGAATGCCATTTGAGTTTTCAACCCGGGTTTTCTGCATAACTCCAGGTCGAAGTTATTCGTGAATACGAGCGTAAGTGGTAGCCACAATGTTCATTGATTTTTAGAAACAGTTATTTACATTGGATTCAATTTTAAAAACAACTAATTTACCTCGAAAAGTGTAGGAATAAACCTTGGGGTCGGTAAGACTACCAATAAAGCCACGATGCTTGAAATTGATATTTAAATGCTTATTTAAATTCTGCAGTAAATTTCCTGTCAAAGAATTTTAGACATTTGTTCTCTAGCATACTTCTGCATGACAAAAAAGTTGAAAAAAATTCTGTTGCTGTATCTGAAGTGATTTTCTGTATAATTTTAGAAGAAGGACGGTAAGGAATCTAAAACCCAGGGATAGTTTAAAAAATAATAACAACCCTAAAAATGCGTGCAGGATAATTTTTTGCTACATATTTATATAAAACGATAGTTCCAGTTTCGAAAAAAAAACACATCGATTTATTATTATTGAAACAATTTTATACAGACAGCTCAAACTTAAAAATCAGCATCAGGGACACGGGAAGGTATAGGAGTTTTCCTGGTATTTGGACCCCCAACATCGTCACAAATTTATTTATCTGGTTAATATTGTTATGCAATCATGCAATGTGATGTTCCCCAGTATATGAAAAAAAAAAACCCCACAAGAATATGTACTAAAATAAAAATTATTAATCAGGGACGTAAAAGTCAAAAGATTGTGAGAATGCCCATATACTGAATAGACCCAAACTTATTCCAGACTTTTTTCCTTTTCAAAAACTATTTTTAATTATGAAAACTATTAATAAAGTCATATTTTAAAAAAATATGTATTATGAACAAACCACAATTGTTAAAAACATTGATGTTGACAGTTCATTTGAATAATTAGTTTTCGGGATATAGAGAAATTTTTTCTTTTCATAATTTAAGGGTGGCGTATTCTGTTATCAAAAGAGCCACAGGAAAAATTCATACACTTACCCGAAATATTTTGTAGCATTTTATTGGATGTAAAGTAAGTTTTTAATGATTTTATCATTCCTATATAATTTTACTGGTGACTAATTGGGGGTTATCGGTACTTTTCTTTGGAAGATCTTCAATTTATTTCCCGAAATTTAGGGATAAGCCCCTTACACATTTTGTTTTATAACTGTATTAATATTTAAGTAACGCATATAAACTTTATCAATTTCTGGCTAGCAAGGAACTCAAAAAAGGTATCAAAAATGAATGTTATTATTTGAAAAATCGAGGTTCATGTATTTTTAATGTGTAGACAGCTTCCGAAGCAAAATCTATGAAAACCATTCAATTGTAAATATTATTCCAAATGAATTATTACCTATGTCTTTTTCACATAGTCATTTTCAGGAAAATTGGCAGGGGTGATCACTTTTTTTCTCCAATTCAGATATTAGTTGGTTGTATTTATGTCGGCCAATTATCTGCACGTGGGATATGGGCCCTAAGGGGAAAAGTGCCTTCCGTGGAGGTCTTTCTAAGGGAACCTAACCCGTATTAACGCTTGGAGAACCAAGGTTCGAAGAAAACCACGAAAACTCCGAACGATTAGGCCGACGGGCGCGATTGGGATCGAACCCAGCACCTCCCGTCTACCAGCTTCGAGAGCAGAACCTCTCGGCCACTGGTGGGGCCCCAATTCAGATATTACATGATTTGTTTTTAAAAATTGTGTAGGTTTGATGGAACTTTAAACATGCACGGAGAATATAGAGAAGTCTTCTATTAAGAGTTAACGATACAATTTAAGCCCTTATCATTATACTTGTTGCTATGCGAGTGTATCAAACCTTGTCAAGCCAGATACAACACAAGCAAGTAAAATTGACTTGAGTTTGTTAAAACTTTTGCGCCCTCTGAAAATTCAAAGTATGCGCCCTTTACGCTGACCCAGTCCGACCCTGCCAACAGTAACGTCAGCTGCCCTTTTTTATGATACCAAATGTAAAAAAAAAAGAAAAAAAACATGAAAGAAAGATAAATAGCCCTGTATCGGAGAACATCAGAATTAAAATAAAGCTGGGGACAATATGCATATAAATATCTCGATTAGAAACAATATCATTATTATATACATTCATTTATAATCTAAACACGAAAATTTTATAATGAAACATGCTAGAGTAACGCTCACTGGAGGAGTTTTCTGATTAAAGTATGAATACTAGCCGCAAAAGCAGTGTTAACATAGTCTTTTGAAAGGACCTGTAAAAAAACACACCTACGACCTCTATATACATAGATAATCTAGATACACACTCTTTCCTGGTACAATTTTTAGCTAACGAACCAAGTATTTTTTGGTTTGGAAGCAAAAGGGAGAAAAGAAGGCCTAATCGTAGAACGAAATTGTATGTTTGTGTGAGATCACGATTACAGAGCTTTTCGATACAGATTACAATATGATTACATTATACTGCGATTATGACTGTAATCGGAGTGAAATCTCTTGATTATGATTGCACTGCTATTATTTTGAAACCAAAATTTATGATTACGATTACAGTGCGATTACACAGTTTTTATAATCGACTACGATTACACGATTGCGATTACTCGAAGTCTGGTTGGAGAGTCCGGAGTCGCGCCGGTCCCACAGAACTCGACTCCCATCTTTCGACGGAGGAGCCGTGCGAGACCGGCGAAACCCCGGCCTCCGCTACCTTACCTCACGACCGCCGTACCTAGGTACGAATGCCTCTCACTGTGCAATGGTGGCCGCTGCCTGTTATTCGTGCGAAAGTTATTTTTGAAACACTGCTAGGTCCTCACCACTGGAAACAGAAAGCTCCAGTTGCGCACAGACACGCAGGACCTGGGTCGAACCGAGACTTCGTCCCAGAATCGAAGCGCCGCCGCATTAAACGGTGAGCCTCCGGCTCGGTTCCCTGCCGGATCCTGGAAGCGGACCTGTTGGCCGACCCCTCCCAGAGGAAACGGCACGACGTCGAGCAACCAATACCACACTGGCCTACCTCCGCGATCGCCTTCTGATCGACGGGGGCATCTCCATTCACCAACCACCTAGGGGTCGGCTCACAACTGCCCAAGCTACAAGGGACTTGGAGGGACGAGCCTCTGACGAAGGGAGCACGTCAGGTGCTATCCACAACCTCTCCCGACGGTAACTCCAACAGATCCCGCGAGTCCCATCGACACTAGACAGTCCCCAAGGCTTGTTCTACAAGGCCCGCTCTCTTCTCTCAGTCTCCCTCTCGGTCAAAAGGTGGATACGGTCCTACAACATTTGCTAGTCGTTGTCCAGAGTCACCACCCAACCCGTAGGCCGGCTCTAGGGTTGACCTATGACGCGTCGCTATCCGGCTTGCCCCAAAAACCGAGGTACCGGGGGAGTCGCACAGTTATGCTCACCGAAGTGGACTACGACGCCCATGCACGACGTCCGTTACCCATTGCCGCCGGACTCACAAATGAGTCACTCGTGGAGGTTGTGGCTCTTCCGTATCCGCCCCCCTCGCATTCGCGCACTAAGAACTCGTCCGGGCTCCGTGTCTCCTTCCCCACCAAAGGGGTCGGTTCTGGACCTCCCGGAGGGGCGTCCACATAATAAGGAAAGGGCATGTTTACGAACAAACACTTCCGTCAACCAATCTACCACTACATTTTTGTCATAGCGATCATTGCAGGAATCGTCTTGGCGACGTAGGCCAATCACATCACATATGTCACATATGTCGCCTGTTAAACGTAGGTCAATCAAATTTCCATAACTCTTGTGTACAGTCGGACTAATAAAGAACGAACAGGTTTTTCTTGCTGATCCACAGTAATTCGACCAACAGTGATGTCAGCTGCCCTTTCCTTATACTTCGGTATGCAGAGCCACCGGTTATTCACCTGCTATGTTATTCTTTGGACGAGAGATTACTAACCATTTCACAGTGTTGAATACCATGGAAGAGAAATGTGCGAAAGATTACGTAAAAAAACCGCATTGCATATAAGGAAAGGGCAGCTGACGTCACTGTTGGTCGAATTACTGTTGATCAGCAAGAAAAACATGCTCATTCATTATGACTCCTACTATACACATGAACTCCGGGAATTTGATTGGTCTTTAACAGATTGATTTAATAGATCTGTGGTATGATTGGCCTACGTCGAAAAGTTGATTCCTGCAATGATCGCTATGATAAAAGTGTAGTGGTAGGTTGGTTGATGGAAGTATTTGTTTGTAAACATGCCCTTTCCTTATATGGAGGAAGTTAGGAAATTATCATTGGAAAATCAGAAAAAGTACCAACAGGAGTATGTTGGCGAAGACTTCGAAAAAGTGACGAACTTACAACAATGGGACTAAGTTTATCTTAAGATCCCTGGGATCCATCTATCAAGTATCAAGAAAAGATGGGATGGCCCACTCGAGGTACTAATGAAATTCCGTAATAATAACTACTTGATTCGTCACTTAATTGAACCTAATGCAAAAAGAAAAAAAAAGGGGGCTCATTACACATATGTGGAAACCTTCTGTTACAGCGTCTAGAATATATGGTGTGGAAATCGGCTATCCCAATAATACTAAAAAAAGTGCTAAAATATTGGATCCCTTAAATGTCAAACGATGCTGAAATTCAACGAGCCTATCGCAGCGACATGTGCAGGATATTCTCTACAACTCCAAGGCGATTTGATCTAGATCAGTGATTCCCAACCTTTTATTGGCCACGCCCCACCAAAGCTTCCGTAAAATCCCCCCCCCCCCCTCACTCAGTAAATCATGCATCTTGTCATTTAAAAAATTATTCTATTCACATGGTGGCCTATTAGAGCCTTAACAATAACTATTCAGTTCACATTTCTTTTACTTATCAAAGAGGTAAATCTTCTGTCACAAATGAGTTTCTAACGCAATTCTGTAAATGTAATGAGGCTAAAAATCTTTTTTTTAATAACTTCACCTTTGTGCCAGAAAGAGTTTTCATGTACTTTTCCAACTTCTCTCAATGTTAAAGAAAAGTGTTATACGGTCTGCATTTTGATCTTCACAAAATATCTTGAAGAGAGACTTACATTTAGCATTAAAATTAATATTCACGCATTTTATAATTCATTTTTGTAACTTATTAAAAGTTGGTGGAAACGCTTTGGACACTGTATTTTCTCTCTATTGATATGCAATAAACAAGAAGCATTTCAAAATTCTCATTTTTATCAGTTTTAAGTAGACCTTATTCCCCATCACAAAACATATTCTCTGTTTTCCCTTTCCCAATATCGTTAATTGTTTCCATATATTATCTGATTTTAAGGTTTAAAATGTATATGTCATCATGTAAATTTATTTACCGCTTAGAATTTGCTTGCAGTAGCCATAGATTTTTACTATCTACCCATTTTCTTTTCTAATGATATTTATAAATTTTATAAAGATAGTAATACTCGCTTACATATTTCATATTTTTTTAAGTCAGATTTATATATAGTTTTAAGCAGTTTCACGTGTAAAATATTCTTCGTGTGATATATAGTAGAGCGAATAGAAGAAAAAAGCTCATTCAATAAATAATCAAAAACTTAACTTTTAAAATATAATAATAACCAATGACAAATTATCGAGATTTTTAAAACTGTAAAAAGATATCAAAATATTTTAAATGAGTATTCATACAATTATTCTGGTGTAATTCTATTTTAAACTTTTTACTGGGATTTTTTTTTAATTCAATTAAAAAACTAATTTTTAAAATTTTGCTAATATTATGTTTATTTTTAGTGTACAATATTTCTCTCCCCTCGACCAAAAAAAAAAGACAAAAGAAACTGATAGCGAATGAGTGAATAACAAATTTGGAATTGCCCCCGGTGGGGCGTGCGCCCCACGTTGGGAACCTCTGATCTAGATGCTGAAGATACGAAGATAGATACAAAGTTTACTTTGAAAATATATCGAAGTTGTCGCTGCGATCGGCTCTCTGGATTTCAGCATCATTGCACATTTATGGGATACAACTTTTTAGCGCTGTTTGGATAGCAGATTCCAACACTATAAGGAAAGCGAGGCTAACAAAAAAGACAGGCTACCGCTGTGGGTCCGATTCTTCTTTTTTTGAAGACCACTGGAGTCACGTGATGCTCGAATGCACCAATGAAGGTGTGCGAAAAGAGCATCACGTGACTCCAGCGGTCTGTAAAAAAAAGAAGAATCGGACCCACCGCGGTATCCTGCCTTTCTCGTTAGCCTCGAAGAAAAGGGCAGCTGACGTCACTGTTGGTCGAAATACTGTTGGTGAGCAAGAAAAACCTGTTCATTCATTATGACTCCTACTATACACATGAACTCCGGGAATTTGATTGGTCTTTAACAGATTAATTTAACAGATCTATGATATGATTGGCTTACGTCGCCAAGTTGATTCCTGGAATGATCACTATGATAAAAATGTAGTGGTAGATTGGTTGACGGAAGTGTTTGTTTGTAAACATGCCCTTTCCTTATATATTCTAGACGCTGTACCTCTGTTAAGGCTGATTTGTCCAAAACAGTTACTGACAATTCAAATAATGCCCCCTGGAAAAAAAAAAACATTTAAAATGTACATAACTTTTATTTTGGATAAAAAACAAATACTACTGATGGAAATTTAAATCTCAGTTAAATAGACCCCTTGCATTGACGTCACGTTGCTATTAGCAACGACTGATACTATAGCTTCTGGAGCACACACGTGGAGCACAGAACTTCCCGTTTGCCGTTAAAAGCACGTGTTATCTTTTTCTTTAATTTAGAGCTTCCTTATTTTAATTATTATAGTGCAAATAAGTCTAAAAAATCAAATGGAGAGCACCAAATTCGCCTTATATTTGGGCGCCATAGGAAGCGATTTCAGACATGTGACGTCATGTGCAACCCGTCTATATTGTTTTGATTCTCTTCTACCTTGAAAAATATTTAGGCATAGTTGAAAAAACAATCTATAGTTTTTGAAAGTGAATAAAACTGCCCAAGCCGTTCGAGGTTAACGAAAAAGACAGGCTACCACGATGCATTACACGTATCTTTTTTTACAGACCACTGGAGTCACGTGATGCTCGAATGCACCAATGTAGATGTACGAAAAGAGCAACACGTCATTCTAGCGGTCTAAAAAAAGACACTTGGGATGCACCGCGGTAGTCTGTCTTTTTCGCTAGCCTCGCAAGCCATCTATAAGGAAAGGGTATGTTTACAAACAAACACTTCCGTCAACCAATCTACCAACTAAATTTTTGTCATAACGATCATTGCAGGATTAGTCTTGGCGACGTAGGCCAATCATATCAGAGACCTGGTAAACGTAGGCCAATCAAATTTCCCTAGCTCATGTGTACAGATAGGGAGTCACAAAGAACGGTCAGGTTTTTCTTGCTGATCCACAGTAATTCGACCAACAGTGACCCCAGCTGCCTTTTCCTTATATCGATCACCGTCCATTTGTCACCATAGTGGATTTGTTTTGTTTGCTGTACAGCGCACAGTGGGGCGAAATCCCGAAAAGCTGGCCAAAATATGAAAAAGTTATTTAAATGCCACGAAATTTCGTACACAGGTGTTTTTCAGGATGCTAATCTCGATTCTAAAATAAAAATTGCAAAATACAAAATGGAGGATCAAATATGGCGGACTTAAAATTGAAATGCTTTGAAAGTTATTCCATTTCTATGAAATTTCGTATACAGGTACTTTTGAGGATGCTAAGTACGATTCAAAAATTAAATTTCAAAAAATGGCGAATTAAAAATAAAAACAATTAGATTTAAATAATATATTTTGAGTTTCGAAATTAAAAAGTTTCGAGTCTACACGTTGCATGGTGTTTTCAAGGAACTAAGATGTTTTTAATCGGAATTAAACGATGAATATTTATTTATGAAATACAATTAAGTACATTAATGAAAAATAAAATACTACAAGGTTTAATTTATATATATTATTAAAATAAAACGAAAGGATATTCTAAAATTCATCTTCTGAATCATCTGTAGTATACCAAGTAGACTGTTCAGAAGGGGAGGTGTCGAAACGTTTTGCAGAAGTTTCTGTGCTTCTAGGGGTAAGGATATTAGTTTCTTCGATGGTAATTTACGTAAACTTGAAATGAAAGGATCTGATAACATTAAAAGCCGCAAAAAAATCTTCAATTGTTAACGTCCTACTGCATTTTAGGGAGAAATCTTCTCCATAGCTTTTGATCAATTTGTTGCACGATTCTTGAGCGTCTCCCGACATTTGCTCAACTGGCAATAATGAGGAAGCTATTATTTCTGTGCCATGAATAAGTAGTTTATGCACTGAAGTTGGCATATAGAACTAGGAATACAATTCGACGAATTTACAAGCAAATATCTTTTGAGCAATAATCCACGAAATTGGTCAAATGAATGTTAAGAAATTACTCGTAATATGGCGTGGAATTATTTGATAAAATCTTCATCTACGCTCCTTATGAAAGCAGAAATAGTTGCGTTTTTAAAGAATCGACGAGCTGTATTGTAATCATTTGTGTTTCCAAATCTGAGCTTTGATTTATCGACGAGAAGTCCTAATTGTAAACGAAATCTTTTTTGTAAATTTTGTTTTGCAATTTTAATTTTTTCTTCTCGTCAGGAGTGCACACTTGCATTCCTTTATATCCCGTTTGTATGCCGAATTCAAGCTACACTCAGAAGATCTTATACAGGCACATGTGACGTGGACATCCCGAATTGTAAATGATTTTCATTCACTTTTAGTTTGAAAATGTCATCAAGATTATTAAACTGGTTTGAAGGTGCCTGATATAGATATCAACGTCGAGTTGACAAATTTCTAGTAATGACAATAAAAATTTTACAATCAATCAGCGTTAAAGCTAGTTTGTAATTAACGCCTACTTATTTTCTGTCAATGATTGTTTTAAAAGGAATAAGTTTACTCTCCTGATCTGTAATATAATCCATTTCATTGACAGTAGCTTCCGTATTTTCGAGCAAAAAATGGATTCTGATGAGCCTAAAAAATCGAGGAGATGAAGATCTCGAATTTTTCCAGATAACGATTTCTCAATTATTCGCAACATTTAAGTTCTATTGGCACTAGTGAAGTGAAAAAGCTATTTGAACCTAATTTCTACCATCATCAATGCTAAATTTTTGTTTAAAAGTACTTTGACCAGATGTACTATCACATCCCCACTTGAAAATAAAAATCTGATTGCTAATGTTCTCGGAAGTCAGATTCTTAATAATTTCTGTTTGCATTAATAAAATACGTGTTGCAGTATGATCTAGCAAAGATTGCAATTGACAAGATAATTCTTATAATTACGATAGAATACACAAAATTATTAGCTATAAAGATAAGAAAATGTATTTCTATTGTACCGATGATTGAGAATTCTTTTCATTTTTTTGTTATTAATCTTGGTTATCAAATTGATTTATGCTTATGATTATAATACTTATTTGTAATATAATACATAATAATCTATCATAAAACTCAATAATCTAAAAATTTCAAAAATATTTGCCAGCTAAATTACTGTGAAAAGTAATAAATGTCATAGCTTTTGAAACGACTAAAAAAATGATATTTTTACTTGTGGTTACAAAAACCTGCACGAAATGCATAACGGCAGTTTTTGGCAGCTAATTTTTCATGATTCATTAGACAATAGTTTAGGCTATTCTTTCCGTTATATGTCGTTGCGGAACACCGTGGAACTTATACTTTTTGATGTTTGAAAAAAAAAATATATATTTTTGACAAAAATTTATCAAAAATAATCATGAAATTATTAAATTTTATGTACTTAATATAATTTTTGTAACATGGGCAAAAAAAGTACATACTATCATCGTGTGAATCCATTTTAAAGCATTAAAATTGGATGATATGGAAAAATGTAGCATGTGTTTAGAAGAACCTTTGTTTTGCTCTTTTTGCTCGCCTCAGATGATAATCCTCCAAGCGTCACTTTTGAAATGATACAGATTGCCAAACGAAAACCTTTTTATAAATATAGATTCTGACCCTCCAAACATTATTCTAGCCATCTGTATAGTCAAAATTTCCTAAATAGTAACTTTTTTTTCGACTTTTGGCCAGCTTTTTGGGATTTTGCCCCACTGTGCAGCGTCTAAATCGGCTATCCCAGTAATACTTAAAAAAGTGCTAAAATATTGGATCCCTTAAATGTCAAACGATGCTGAAATCCAATGAGCCGATCACAGCGACATCTGCAGGATATTTTCTAATACTCCAAGACGACTTGGTCTAGGCGCTGTAATAATGTTTACATTGAAATTTGAAAATATATTCCAGATTTCACTGCAATCGGCTCCCTGGATTTCAGCATCAATGCACATTTAAGGTATACAACTTTTTAGCGCTGTTTGGATAGCAGATTTACACACATATTATAGACGCTGCAGTTTGCTTTCTCAGAATCAACTTTTCTCTCTGTGGGCGTAATGTTGTTTCTATATCTATGATCCTAGATGCCGTTGCGATTGCTATTTATTGGGAATTAAAACGGCCTGTAGAGGCGCTGCTCGCAGCCTTCGGTACAGGAAAATTGTCCCTTTAATTTCCCTTTAACTAATGCTAAAGTGCCATTGAAATAATTCTTCATTGTAAATGCATTTGAAAGTTTTAGATATTAAAATTCGGATAATTTTTACTTTGTCATATAAGACAGAACACAAATGTCACAGGAAATCTGAAATTGTATCAAAGAATAATCATTCTGAACAAATTTAAAGTACATGTAAAGCAATGCGCTAGCACGGCATTATCCTGAAGCGAGAAGTTACATCTTTTTTCCACCAGATGGCGTATTCGAGCGCTTGAATTGCCAATTGTTCTGCATTGTTCATCATTTATGGGATGTAATATTTTAGCACTTTTGTGAATCTCTTAAATGTCCAACGATGCTAAGATCCGGAGAGTCGATAGAGGAGAAATCATGGAAGACGGTAGTATTCCGAGTGACGCAGCCTTAAGCCTAAAATCGTATCGTATCGTATCGTAGAATTTGTAGATGGCGGAACTCATATATACAGCTAACTCGACATCAAAGAAAATGCGAAAAGCCGCCTGTTAATAACTCATCAAATATAGGTCCTATTGTTCTGATTTTTTTAAAACAGTCTTATATCTGCAGTCTAATCCTATTCTGAATTTTTTACAATTCTACGTGCAGTATATTTTCAGATCTGTAAACCCATTTTGAAAGCAATTTCGATGGTGTAAGTTTGTCTTTTTTCTTTCTCCGAAACGGTCTAGATTTTTTTTAAAACATTAATATATAAAATGAATCTGTTTTTGACGAAGTGGATAAGACTAACCTAGTATCTAGGAAAACTCTTAATTTTTATATAATCCGCATGAAAAAATGGACTTCTTAGGATCGCGGATTACATGTTATTCTATGGGCTAGCAGACAGAACGTTGCACATCGGTTTTGCGCGGTTTAGGTCACAGTTAAAAATCTGAATATTGGCAATAAATCTTTTTTTAAACTACGAAAACAGTTTATTATCTGCTTTAAAATACTTAGACTGATTTTTTAAAATGGAGCAGTATTTTGTAATTATAGATAGTTTATTTCATTGTTATTCATAGTAAGTAAACATTTTTTAAGGAGAAAATATTTCACATTTTAAGAAAAATTCTCGTATCGAAATTCGATATTTATCGAAAATTCTCGTATCGAAATGAAAATTCATCGCGTTCACCATAAGACTTCGCCATGTATCACTACGCGATACGCAAAGTTAACTGAAGAAATAAGAAATATCAAAGATCTTGAAATGGTATTCCAAGGGTGACAACTCCAAGTGAGTACAATTTCTAATTATCCAGACAGCATTTTTTGCAACCGATCCTTTCTAATTAGTATAATGTTCTGAATTGTTTTTATTTTCAACAATACTTATAACTGTTTCCCTTACAAAATAACGTTCATGTGTGGCATAGGTATTTCTTGTGATATGTGAGTGTAATACAGATAGATTACTAATTTAATTTTGAGTTTTCTTTTAAAGAAATTAAAACAAAATCTTTCATTTTTAAAGAACGCACAATTTAAATAAAAGGTATGACGAAATCAAAATTAAGATTTCCAATCCCGTTTATAAAATGATTCATTTGCGAATCGTTTCTAATAATATTATAAACGGAAATTGACTTAAAATGACATCTTTCGTTTATTATTTTTTTTATAACTCTTTTCAGCTTCAAAAATTAAAGCATCGTAGTATTTTATTTTTATAAAATTTAACCTAAAGGGGAAGAAAATTCTTATTGCCGTTTATCTCTGTAACAAAAGAAAAACAGAAGAAAAAAAAAAAAAAAAACACCTGAAGCATTTCTTTTAGGCTAATTGATTACAGCCATGGGTGCAAGACCTTCAGTCTCAGGACTGATTTCAGTCTTGGACATATTTTTGACTGATAGTAAATTCTACTTTATATACTTAAATTATCACGATTAGCTCAAAATGAACCATTTTATCCTGACTGGTTGTTTTGAGCTCCTAAAAGTAAAAATTTTCATCACGATACTTTTCCTTATTTAGTAATTAAAGTTTATAGATAAATAAGATAAAACAGCTTTTTTGCAAAAGTAAGATACTTGTTTTTATTTAATTTTAAAGTTAATATGCTTAAAAGAAAGCTTTAAATAATTTACTTTTAAAAAATATAAAAGTAGCCAGCTCCCTTATATGGTATTTGTGGTAATGAAGTATTATTGTAAATAAGAACAATTCAGAACATGTTACTATTTAGAAAAGATTGGTTTCACAAAATTTCATTAGCAGCTGCATTGTAGCTGTCATGATAATTAGACTTTGTATAAACTAATAAAGTGATTACTCAGTAACCATTTCAATTAATATATTAATCTGACTCGCATCTTAAATTAAATATTAAGTTTTTATTCTGCTTTCATTAAACCATTCACTATTCTGTAACATTCCGCATATTCCGACTACAAAAACTCTTTTTATCAATTCCACCTGTACACTGGAGGGTTGCCGTGCCACTTACAGAGTAGCGCGTTTATCGCCTCGTTGTGCAATAGCATTTGAAAGATCACCACACTAACATAAAGTAGCAATAAAAGAAAAACAAAATTAATCAGTTGATTGTAAAAAACGCGCTCCATTCTCGGTCGGGGGAGGAACATCACAAGAAAAAATAACCTCGCGAAATTTGACAGTATGTCATGGGGGGGGGGGGGGAATCCAAAACTTCATGAAAATAGTTGTAACTTTTCTAATAAATATGTTACATATAACATATGGTAGTAATAATCAGTATATCTGATGAAAATACAAGTAATTTTTTAAAATAAACTATTCAATGATTTTTTTTTATTCCTATTACTGTATTTGATTAATAGTAGTTCAAGAGCCATAATTTTATATTGTAAAATCCTTAAAAGCACTCTGCAAGCAGTCCTTGTTCAATCACAAAAGCCTGCCACTAAAAAATTTTAATGCAGAAGATGTAATGTATTTCTCAGATATAAACAATGAATTTTTCAGTTAAGAAGCACAGGTATTTTACAAATATTGCTATTTCTTGGAACACTAAATATGATACATTATCGCCTTTAACACATTATTTTGGAGTAATGAAAACATTGTTATTATATTAAAATTTTTTGTAAATGAGTGTTATAATCAGAGCAGCTCATGACAGGTTTTTCTTGCAGCACTAAAATGCATGCTTTCCAAAAGTTTTTAAATTTTTGCTTTATTTAATGGAAGAAAATTCTGCTAAAAATAAGGCAAAGATTTCATTATTAAAAATAGTGAAAAAGAATAAATTGGCCAGCCATGCATTTAGTGTTCCCAAAACTGTCAGTCATGAGTTATGTTTAATGATGATTTTGCCCAGGCATATTTGGATGTTATATTTCAAGTTAATATCTTTAAGGTAACTTAATAATGTGTGATCTATACCTATTATATAAAATATCATAATTTGCACATTTTCTGGTTCCAAGGAATGTAATTTAAAGCATGTATACGAAGTAAATTTAATGATGTATGAAATATGATCTATATAATGCAAAATTCTATAATACGCACAACTTCTCATACCAAGGTGTGCATTATAAAGATCTTCTACTGTATTCATATGTAGTTCACACATCAAAAACCTTAAAGATTTAGTATCTGTAACAAGAGGACATTATTACAACTTTATATTTTTTTCATTCTGTAGCACAAATTACTCAGCTTAGAATTTGCCAATCAAAACATTGCCATCTTGATTTTTTTCCACTGTCTGTATTTACCTCAGAAGTGATTAAGATTTTTTTATATTGTAAATCCTAAAGGTTATAATAGCAAAAAAGCACCTTTAAGCCCTTGGGAATGAGCGACCGGTATACTTGGCCACTTAAGGTGTTCAGAATCCTTCATTATTCTCACCACTTATTTTTAATTGTAAAGTTTACCTTCTTTAATGGGAGCATTTCTGTGATTCAATTACAGAAAATTTTCTGTTTTTAAAAACATGTAGTAAAAGGTTAAAAATTAACCAAAGGGCTCTTGTCGCGAAGGGGTTAAACATCTTGAATTACAGTGAACTTTAATAACCCTTGGCTTTAATTGCCAGTACTCTTCCAATTGAGCTATCTGTACGACAGCCCAGCCAACACAATATTCGCTCATAACAACTATTATCATGACATCAATTGATTGTGTGAAAAATAATTAAAAGTGTACATGATTATATATTTTATTATTAAGCAACAGACTTTGCAGATCCGATTTTCTAAAAAGCTTTAAAGATTGAAATCTCTAGGCTGGAGTGGGAAAGGGGTAATTTTGAGGAATAGGAGGATAATTTATATAGAAGAATTTTCTGTATAAAAATAAAGATTTAAATTGTTTTAATGTTGGGGAGTAGGGGGAGGGAGAAGAGGTGAAATGTACAGTCGTGGAAAAAAAAAAGTAAACACCCTCTACTAACTCCTTAACAAATTATTATCGTAGACAAAAGTTATTGGTACCGAATGATTGGAAATAAAGTCTATTTTTAAATGATGTATATAAAATTTCTTAGGGGCCATCTACATATTAAAACAAATCCAAACTTCACTTTTTTCAATGGCAATACCCAATTTTAACGAGATATTTCAAATCTTCGGTTCAAACTATGCCTAGGCACCAAATTTCAAGTAATTTAAATAATAAGTTTTTGAATTATAAACATTCAAAATTTAGTGCTTCTAATGTTAAATTATATTTTCATATTTTTATTCATATCTCCTGAAATTATGCTCCTAATGTGCTAATTTTTTGTGTAGCAGTAATACTAACATACCCAAACATAATTACGTTGAATTTGCAATTTTTATAATTTTATGATATGAATTATGAAATTAATATTCGAAAAAAATTATGAATTGTAACCTAAAATTTTTTTGATGGATTTAGATTTATTAAGTCCTGCTTTATGGAAATCCAAAATTTCACATTTTTCTTCCAAATAGTTTTCAAATTATGCTTAAAAAACGGCAAAATCATGGTTTAAGGGGCCGTCTATGATAGAAGTGATTAGATATTTTGAAATGTCTTACGCTGTCCTGTAATCTAGCAGACTTCATTGACTGCTTGAGTGACGCTTAAGGTGCTTTGATCAAGAAGGGGGCTCTCTCGGTTAACAATCGAGTACCGAACTTCAATTTGGATACAGCCCTTAAAATAAGCTTGTTTTAAAATAATTAATTTCTCGGGAACTTATAGTACGAATTGCATAAAAATTTGTTTTTAGGCTAATTAAATGGTGTATAATTCATTTATGCTGTAAAAATTGTGTACTGCTATTGAAAAAAAACAAAGTTATGGTTCGTTTTAATATGTAGATAACCCCTTAAGCAAATTTTATATACATTTAAAAGTAGACTTTATTTCCAACTTTCTTCTACGGTAATTTGTTGAGGAGTTAGTAGGGGTGTTTACTTTTTTTTCCATGACTGTACATTAGGGAAGTTAGTGCTTATTTATTTATTTATGTTAGTGAGCAACCAAATTTTGCAGATTTTTTTTTTTTTCAAACTAATTTTTGAAAGATTTTATTATTTAGGTAAGCTGAAGAGGTGGGTGCAAAAGCAGAAGTGGAATCTTCGGAGCTCAGGGGATTATTTTATATGATTTATTATTATTGTTAATAAAGAATTTTAAATAGGGATGGTGAAAGATTATTTTATATAAAATTAAAGAATGTTTAATTTTTTTGCACTAGGAATGAGAAAAGGGAGAAGCAGAAATTTGTAGTTTTGGATTTAATATAAATGTATGGAATTACTTTTATAAGTGAGCGATGATTGTTATATATATATATAAAGGTTTAAAGAGTAATATTTCTTGCTATTTTTCTTAACAAAGTAATTTTTTTATATAGTAAAATTTAACATAGCTTTTTATATCTCTGAAGCAAACCAACAGAAATACCCTCTAAACATGCATGTTGTACATTACTTCCATATCTTACCAAAGAGTTCTTATAAAAATCTCATTGCACGGTGCTCTTTAAAATTGAAGTATGATCATCCTTTTTTGCGGGGAGGGAGGGGGGAGAGATTGAAGGTGAATTGAAATCCTGACTATGAATTCTTTGTATTTAATTTTTTTTGTGTGTGTTTGTTGTTTTATTATTTTTTTCAATAGCCTCAAAAAAGTAATGATATCAATACAAAAACCCTTAACGGGTTAAAAGTTTGTGACGCAGCACTTTATCTTATGCTCTAAGACTTTTAAATATGGAACTTAAAAATAATGATATCAAATTTTGAGTGACGCTATGCTATTAATTATAATCTCTCTATATATTATTTATTTCATCTTTTTATTTTTTTATAATCGCATGTGCAAAAATTATGTTCAATTTAAAAAAATGTATAAAAGTTTATTCATTGATGCTTTAACATTTACACCTCTCATAAATTCCAAGTATGAGTTTTAAAAGATATGATATCAAAATTTTAGTGACGTTTTGATGTGGCTTTAAACGATTTGTTTTAAAATTAAATTAAAATTATTTTTGTTTTGCTAAGATATATTCACACATCTAAATAATAGTTTTAATTTTCCAATATACTTTAAATATGTCACTTTCACTGAATTTATATAATGCATTTAAATGTATTTATTTGAATAAATTGATTTATCCTTTGTCCAATGCTATTAAAAATTTAAAATAAGATTTGCGTAAATAATTTTTTTGCGTCATTGTATCCAAACTAAGGGAAATGTATTCAAATGGATACTATGAGGCAAAAAAATTATTTACGTAAATCTTATTTTAAATTTTTAATAGCAGTGGACAAAGGATAAATCAATTTATTCAAATAAATACATTTAAATGCATTATATAAATTCAGTGAAAGTGACATATTTAAAGTATATTGGAAAATTAAAACTATTATTTAGATGTGTGAATATATCTTAGCAAAACAAAAATAATTTTAATTTAATTTTAAAACAAATCGTTTAAAGCCACATCAAAACGTCACTAAAATTTTGATATCATATCTTTTAAAACTCATACTTGGAATTTATGAGAGGTGTAAATGTTAAAGCATCAATGAATAAACTTTTATACATTTTTTTTAAATTGAACATAATTTTTGCACATGCGATTATAAAAAAATAAAAAGATGAAATAAATAATATATAGAGAGATTATAATTAATAGCATAGCGTCACTCAAAATTTGATATCATTATTTTTAAGTTCCATATTTAAAAGTCTTAGAGCATAAGATAAAGTGCTGCGTCACAAACTTTTAACCCGTTAAGGGTTTTTGTATTGATTGAATATACTAGAATATTGAATATATTAGAAGTCTGTGATTATAGCGAGCATTGCAGGATGTTTTCTAGAACTGCAAGGGCGATTTGTTTGTCCAAAATTATCTCACATATCACTCTCATTTCGAGGTACCCTGGTGTAGCGAAAGTCTCAAGACTTAGAAACCAGCCAACCAGCCAACTAATGATGTATGTTAGTAAACAACCACTGCAATTATATTTAAATCTTTTTATGATGAATCATATTTGACTTTTAAATAATTTAAATTTTATTAATAAATTTTACTCGGCTTATTGAAATGGCTGAATACGGAGCTCACCATGCAACTTATGGAGAGACTAAGCCTTCCTTATTTGAAGTTCTTGGCCAGGAAAATCTTGTCGCTGGTCTTCGATTAGCGTTTCGACATATATTCAAGGTTTTAATATTTTCTTTCGTGACTTAATTCTTAATTTTTATCTTAATTCTTGAGTATATATTAATGTATTTTTGCCATCTTGTTAAATTTCAATTTTTTGTTGAGTAATCTTAATTGCATTAATAAAATCATTGAAAATTTGGTCTCTTAGAAATATTATGTATGTTAAAAACAAAAAGTTAAAATGTTTGTTTCATCAAATGCTTAAAGTAATAAGTAAAAGCGCTTTTAAAAGTCTATAATAGATATTCTTTTTAAGGTCTGTTCATTCTTTATGACGATGACTGTTTTCATTAAATGTGGCAAAACAAAAGTTTGAAGTTTATTATTTAGCTAATCTTTAATTGTTAGAAAATTTTAGAAATTAAGACCAGTTTTTTTTTTTTTATAATTTATTATTTTTGGTATTTCTTATAAATCGTTTATTGCTGTCATTTGTTCTATTTCTTTTTAATGGTTAAAAAAAAAAAAGTGTAAAATTATATGTCTAGCATACATTTTGTTTTTATAATTTAAGTTCAAATTGTTCTCAATACATCTGTGTTTCTATATTCCCATATTTTTAAATAGGTGGCTGATAAAAACATGAGCCTAGAATCACATTTCAGAAGAATTTAAACTCTGAATTACATAAAGGGAAAATTTTTCACAAAATATATCTCACTTAACAGAATTGTTAACTATTGATAATTTAAAATAATTAGGCTGAAAATTAGGGTCAGGTGGGGTAAAATAGTTATAAAAACAGCACATATTTATTTAATATTTAGTTTGCGGAAAATATATCATTTTAATCTGTAAAAAAATTACATAGATCGTGCAAATGAACATTTCACTCAACATTTCAAGCCCAATTTCAACAATAAAATTACAAATTATTACCGATAATGGTATTTTAAAACTCATTGTCAATTAACTATTTTACCCCATGTTGTGGCGTGAAATTAAATTTCATATTAATATGTAGCTTCTATAAAAATCTGTAAGTAATATACAAGGCTGTACAAAAAAAAAAAAAAAAAAACATTTTTGTCTATTGATAGAAATTGCTAAAGGGGAATTTTAAATTGTGTTATGTGTTTTCTAACTAAAGTAAATTTTAGCATAC
This sequence comes from Maratus speciosus, assembly GCA_963932465.1. Classification (NCBI taxonomy): domain Eukaryota; kingdom Metazoa; phylum Arthropoda; class Arachnida; order Araneae; family Salticidae; genus Maratus; species Maratus speciosus. The sequence continues at coordinate 227,456,596 of OZ010800.1, read as the reverse complement.
TATGTAGAATGTATACAAGTCTATAGTAGATATACAGAGCTGCACAAAAGAATTGAAATACCTTTCTGGCTATGTGCAGCAATTGCTGAAATCTTTCAGATGTGTTATGCGTTTCTAAAATGTTTACTTAAGTATCTTCTTTATCTTATTAAACGGCAAATTTTTCTAAAGTATTCTGGAAATGTTGGAAAGTGTTTCATAATCTATGCTTAACAAGTATGATTTTTCTTTTTTTTTTTCTTTTTATAGCTGTTTTGAAAAATGATACATGAATTTGATTGATGCAGTTTGCTCTCATTTATTGTAGTTTAACTGCAATTGCATGCTGTGCTATAGGAAGAAAAATAGAAATTAGACCCTAGCTGGTAGCACAAACTGTTATCAACAGGCGCAGGTTTTTGGTGTTTGTATGTGCTTTTCAAACTCATACCAGATTGGTTCCACCATCTTAGAATGGGGAAAAACTCAATTTTTAAAAATTGAGTTTTCATTCATTGACATCATCTTTAAAGATGATGATTATCAGAAAACACCGGGAACAATGCCCTTACCTTAGAGAGGGGGCACTCTGTAAATATGTAATAATAAATTATAAATGTCACTTAAAAATTAGGGGGGGGGGGTCTATTGTCAAAGTTTTTAAAATTGCATATTAAATCCCTCTATTTTATTAGTAATCTTTTACTGACATATCTTTAGCATGTTATTAAAAATGGTATAATATTTTATCACCAAAAACTCGAATGTAACATTACTTAACGCATAATAATTTGGCCAAATACCAGCTTATTTTTTTAAATGTGCAAAATGATTATAATTTTTTATCTCAAATTTCACACAAATTAAAATTGATCGGCTGAATCGCAAAACAGCCGAGACACTTGGCATCGTTCAATTTGGCGAGGCGATAAATGGATCTTTGTTGTTACCAGTTCGTTTCGTAAATTCTTTCCACGCCTTCAGTTGTGTTATCTTGAATTTGGATTGGTTGATTTCTTGTGTATTGGATGGCTACGCCTGCCTTTGACAACTCAACTCCGCATGTTTTCTAATTATTGTACGAGTTGCGTGACGAAGTGTAGAAGACAGATGAATAAAAATAAATGAGGGTAAGGCTAGAGTATGTTATTGTTAATATATTTTGCTGTTTTTAGTTGTAAAATTTGAAAGTTAAAGTACCTGTGTAATTTAGTTTGAAATTGTGAGTATTTGTTCATTTTTTTTTTTTGCTGGAAAGTTAAATGAAGTTTATCGACGACTAGAAATTTACGAAATTATGGCAATTCAACATTTTATAGAGTTGGTTTTCAAGAAAGGAGATGTTTGTTAAGGTATGTTAATAATTTTATGTATTTTTTAGTATAATGTTTTATATTAGCCATTTATTGTATATTTCTCATGTATGCTGACCTTACGAGTTTTGTACATTTTGATATTGCTACGCAACGTGAACTGCTGAATTTTGATATTGCTACGCAACGTGAAGTGCTGAATTTTGATATTGCTACGCATTGAGAACTGCTGAATTTTGAGATTGCTGCTAGCGAGAATTGCTGAATTTTGAGATTCCTGCACACCGAGAACTGCTGGTGGCAGTGATGTTTTTTTTCGGTAAATGAACGCGAAGCGTTCATACATGTATGCTGATTGCCGCTTTAACGAGTTTCCTGCGTTTTTCAGATTGCTGCAGAACTAGGTTGCTATATTCAGTGATAAATATTATTTTTTTATGAACGCGAAGCGTTCATACTTCTTTAAATTAGAAATGAATTGTTCTATGTTTACTATAATATAAGCACGTACTTTCAATATTAAATGACCCCATGATTTTTTCTAAAAGTTGTTGAGAAATGAAAATTTTAATCATTATATCGTTACTCTGATTTGGAAAGGTACTTTAAAATTTTCACATTTTCAATAAACTTATGTTGAAATCGTTTGTTTTATTTTGAATCTCATAAAAATCAGCTTTCCTGTGTTTTCTAATACGTCGTTATTTATAAATGTTCTATTTCCCATGATTCCAGGGTGATGACGTAGTAAAAAACAGTCTGGAAGTATTCAGGAAAGTGGACCAATCACGTTAGTTTTCAGGTTGCCGCATTTTAGATTGGCGCATGTGGGGTAGTTGGCGCTTGTCAGAAAAGTCGCCAAATGGGGTGTCTCGGCTGTTTTGGGAATCTGCCAATTGATCTTTTATTATTTAGTTTGTTAAAAGAATAGGATGTATTTTTTTGTAATATTTCAAACTCCTTGATTAATAATAAAACATAACTTTCACTAAATCTAAATTACTAATGGCATAATTTTATCTGTAGATGCTTGTAGTTCGTAGCTATTTTAGGTAAAATAGGAACTTATTACTTATAGGAACCATTGTTAAATTGTACTTTATTAATTTATTATTATTTTTTTATTTTAGAAATACTTCAGCAAGAAAAATTACAAATTTGTATTTCATACTTTTTTATTTAGACATATCAAATTGATTTTCTGTAAGTCAGAAATTTATTTCCATTAAATTATAAAGAACATCCTTCATTTCTACTATCCAGTTACATTTTTATCCCTTCTTGCATTCTGAGCTAGTGAGCCCCTGATACTGTTTACTCTGCCCTATAATCAATGAGATACCTACCTTCTAAAATAGCCCTTAACCAAGAGAAGTTTGTGTTAAATTCACTCATGATTTAAAACACGGAATGCGGTGTATATTTTGCATTATATTAAATAAAGTTGCAATGCTGGTTTAATTGTGCAGCAAGAAAGTTCTTTAATTTATGTAACATTATTATATATGTATTTGTGTAAAACTTAAACAATCTAACAATGCAATTTGAAATGGAGTTAGTGTTAAGGGATTTTTTAATAATGTAATGAACTATAACCCTGCAATATTATGTTTAAAACCAAATTAAGGCTCTTCTTAAAAAAAAAAAAAAAAAAAAATAATAATAATAACTAGAGAACAGGAATTCTGCGTTTTCAGAATTTAGTGTCGCCCCCGGCATTTCCATTACTTCATTTTCTTCTGATGGACTGATGGCTTCTGTTATTATGAAACAGCTATTATAAATGAAGTGTTAGGTGAAGATGAAAGAGCATGTAGATGAAGATGTAAAAAGTTAGAACTCTGATTTTCTGGTCAGAATGGGGGAAAAAAATGGCCACAATTTTGTTTTTACGGCTGCTCTTTCATCTTCACCTAACACTTCATTTATAATGACTGTTTCATAATAATAGATGCCACCAGTCCATCAGAGGAAAATAACTCGGTTAAGCGGGGCTCTACTGCAGTACAAAATATATTTCAATTTTAAGACTTAAAGCACACGTTTTATCTAAAATGATAAAAGTTTTATCTTTTATTTTATCTAAAATGACGTCATTCGCATCCGCTTAAGAATTCCACATTTACGATCTACTCTTAAACATCTACAGTAAAACATGCATAGCACATCACTATCGCGAAATAATGTACAAATGCAGCAAAAAGATTTCGTCATTCAAGAAAATCGAAAAAAAAAACTGCTATCTAGTGATTCATAGATAGTTACAATTAAATATAGTATATAATAGCTCCATTGTTTTAACAGAAATCATTCGTTTATATATTTTTCAAAATAGCACGTATATTTTAATTGCATTTTCTTTCGATTGTTACGAGAAAATGGCAACAAAAATATATAATTACTACTATTTTAAAACTATTTTTCCTTTACTTTCTACAGAAATGAAGTACTTCCGTTGCCAATATTAAGCAAATGGCTCCAAAAACTAAAAAAAAAAATTTATATTTCAAAAGTAAATGGAGATACAGTTTTCAAACAAAATGCATTTAAAAGAACTTTTTTTTTCCCAATACGACGGTATAAACAGACTTGTATAAAACCGAAAACTTTCCGCGCACATAAATATTGGGTCAAAAATTTTCCGCAAATTAATTTAAAGTTTAATAAAATTACGTGTTATATTATTTTGACGATATGAATTTAAAACCATAGTTTAAAATAATAGCTATTTAAATCAAAAATTAATTAATATTAATTAAAGAATAATTATTTTAATTAAAAATTAATAATGCAAAAATTTATGATAGGAAGGAGCGAATTTCTTCAATTATTTTGTCAATGCATTTAGAAACAGCCCAATCCTTAATATAGTGATCTCTTCGCACAAAATGACAGTCACTCTTATAACACTACGAAATTATTCGATTTAACTGCCGTCACCGGGCTAAAAAGTCACTAAAACTTGTCGCCGATGGAAAACCGATCGGCGACAAGTTTTAGTCTGCGGAAAATAGAAATAAAAAGGTCTGAAATGTTAAGACAATGTTTTGAGTCTTTAAACTTTGAATTGCAGACAAACAATATATAAATCGTATATAAAATTGGAGAATATTTAAAATTTTCGGTATTAAAAAAAAAGTTACAAGAAAAAAACATACGTTTTCTTTTCATAACTTTTTTCCGCAAAGTTCCGAATTTTTCGGAAATTTTCCGCACACGGCATTCGTGCGTGCATCTATATTATACTACTCTGGGTATAAAAATTGAAAATGTGCTATGCTTAGAAGTTAAAAAAATTGCTAAAGACAAAGAGTATTTAATCGCGATGCTTTGTTTTATAGCTAGCGTCTGTAAGGTAACGTTATTTTTTGGACATAAAATAAGCGAGAGAAAGAAATAGCATACCGTACCGGAGGCTAATACTTTCAAAAAGAATGATTTTTTCTGACACATTCCCAATGCCATTGTGTCAGAAATTAAAAAAATTTCTTTTATCTATTTATTTATTTTCTGGTCATTTACAAAAGTGTTCAGAAAGTCATGTGAAGTCATTCTAGATTTTTTAATCACATGCAAAGAAACGATATCTGATATGAGGGCCTGGAAAAACATAAATTTGAGAAATCACTAGCATGCACTAATGTAATGTAGTCTTGTATCAATGGGATGATGTGTGTACAATTTTAGATCAGATGGATGTTAAAGATCAGCTTGTCAGGTTCCGAGAAACATCTGCTATTAGAAATGATGTTCTATATTATTTTTGTCTTAATGTATTATATATTGTATGGGCTGTGTACTGGAATTTCAAAATAACAGTCTTTCCTTATCTAAAACTGGATCTAAGCTGGTGAAAATGTATAGGTGGAATGAGGGGGAAAAAAGATAGTTTGAGAGGGGCGTGCCCAACCTTTTGAGATGTCTGTGGAAGATGGGGAGACAATGGGAGCCAGGTAGAAAGCTCCGGAGGTGTTAGATTGAGAAGAAGCAAGGGGTTGCTGGAGGGCAGTCTCTTAGGCGGGGATAGTCAGTTTTGAGCGTAGCTCGCAAGGTGGACGTGTGTTCCTTGGATCGCCCTGAGAGAGTGCGTAGGGTTGAGAGAGGCTCGGATAGCTTAGGCCTAGAGCCCATGTGTTGGGAGATCGAAATTGATCTCCGGAAAGCTAATTTAACGTGTGTAGAGTGAAATTGATTTAACGTAGTTTAACAGTACACAGCCAGCATTTGCTGTATTCAATTTAATGTTGAACCGTATCATCTATATCCGAGTTTGTAAGTGTAAATAGCATCTTGTTGTTGTGTAAATAGTGTGTAAATAAACTGTTAATTTAGTTAATTGAAAGCGTTGGTTTTCATTTAAACAATCTTCTCAGTGCGTGACCGATATCACGTAATCATATCGGTGGTGGCAGCATATAAATAATAAGGATTTTCTTCGAAGTTGTGCAGATTAAGAGGAAACTCTGACAAATTGATGGCAGCGACGGGATAGAATCATCTTGGACGAGTGACCAATGAGCTGTGTTGCAGTGTGTTAGTGCCGGAGCACCCAGTGGAATTCTTGCGTGGAAATACCGGATCGTCTAGCGGAATTTTAGAGAGATAAAAACCAAGCGTCGAGCAGAAATACAGAGTGTGTGTGCCCTATCATAATTACAGCGAACCGAACTAAAGTGTAGGTCCTATCATCGGTACAGCGAACTGAACTAAAGTGTTGTGCCCTATCGTTGTTGCAGCGAACTGAAATAGTGTTTGTGCCCTATCATCGCTACAGTGAATCAAATTACGGTGTATTACAGCCTGAGTATTGAATATCATCAAAGTGACTTTAAAGTGTGAAATATTGAGTGCATCACGGAACTACGTGTGAGCAGCGGAGTACCCCAGCAGATAAAGTATAAGGTAAGGTGTTTTGATCATTTCTGTCTGCTGACATTCTCGAACCAAATGTATTTGTTGTGGTATAATTAATAGTAATTTAAGATAATTTATGTGCAATAAAGTAATTGTGTCCAGATAGGTAGGAAATATTAAGAGCCATAGTTACTATTGTTTTAAGAAAAGGTCATAATAACTTGTACTAATATTGATTTTCTATTTTTTTACTAATAATGGTAGTGAACAAAATTAGGAACAGATGTCATAAGTTCCCCCCGGCCGCCATCTTGGAATTTTCTTGGCGTGAAAACCCTTTTTCCGCCAAGTAGTAAATGTCGCCAAGCACCGGTTTATACGCATGTTTTGCTTAACGAAAATAAAATGTAAATAATAAACAAAATTCGCTAAAATGGCAACCAGTAATCCTTGTATGTGCGCTTCGCGCACATTTTCTGAAAAAAAACATCGCCGAATTCAGCATTTCTCGGATATAGCATTCTCAAAATTCAGCAGTTTTCGCTTTCTAGCAATCTCAAAATATAAAAAACTTTTAAAGCAAAAATACACATAAAAAACAAAATTCGCTAAAATGGCAACCAGCAATCGTTGTATGTGCGCTTCGCGCACATTTTCCGAAAAAAAAACATCGCCGAATTCAGCATTTCTCGGATATAGAATTCTCAAAATTCAGCAATTCTCGCTTTCTAGCAATCACAAAATGTAAAAAACTCAAAAGCAGTAAAATACATAAAATTATCAACATACCTTAACAAACATCTGCTTTCTTGAAAGATCCAGCTCGAAATATTATCGCCGACATTTTCCTAAATAGGCTTATCAATGCGTATTCACAAACTATAAACAAACCTTCTTTTCTTGTCAAAATTTCCTCATATTTCCTAATTATTTCAACAACAGCGTTTAAACGGACTACAGAAAACATAGTTAATCAAATACATTCAATAAATTTCACATAAAAATAAAAAGGCAGAACTATACAATACGATATCAAAATACATTCACAATATTCCAACATTAACTTCTCGGTTGCCAGAACGACACGTCACAAAAACACGTCACACGACATTCAACATATCGAGGTTGCCATATCCATAACCACCGTCAACACACCAACAAAAAATCGCCAAACATTTCAAAACAACAACGCCAGAGGGAACATACGGCATCTAAGCCCAAAATTAATTCATTGTGTTAATAATAGTTGGAAGGAATAATTGAATTTACTTAAATTAAAATTAATTTTAAAGTAATATTTAATTGAAGCAATACTGTTTTAATTTTGAAGAGTTGATAACAAACGAGTAATGAACATTTGCTTAGAATTTTAATTGGATAGAAGTAAATTTCGAAAAAAAAAAGGCTCACAGTGAGAAAAAAAAAAAAATAGAAGGTTTTGATCTTATCTGTTTTAAGTGTGAAGACCAATATTGAATTTGGAAATATTTTATTGAGGATGATTGTAGGAATTTATATGTGTATGGTATACAATTTTTCTTTATGTGGATGTTTCTATTGACATCAGTACTTTTATTCAATTTGCAACGTATCAGTATTATTATGTAAATTGTATGTTATTATCTAATGTATAAATTGGAATCTGTATTGCATAGTAATCAAATCGAAATTACTGTTTTACCTTTTGTTTTATTGGAAGTAAATTGTGTGATATTAATGGTTGAGGAAAATCAAGATTATACAGTAGGTTAAATTAGAAATATAATACATCGATTATCTGAAATGTATTAATTAGTATAATAAGTGGAGGTAACTGTACTAAGGTAGAAATTTAGGAAATATTAATTTGGTAGGTTTAAATATTATTGTAGAGTGGTAATAGTAATCGGTGAAGGTATGGCTTTCTTATTGAAACTAAAACGGGTGGATCTTCAGATGATAGCCGAAGAATTGCGGGTTGAATTCACGGAAGATGATACAGATTTCAGCTTAAGAAAAAGATAATGGACAGCGATGAATATGACGAGGGGGCTGTTATGGAATTATCTAACACTATTGTTGCGGAACGATTGGAGCGTGAAAAGTTAGAAAAACAGGAAAAATTAGAGCGCGAAGAAAAACAGGAAAAATTAGAGAGCGAAAAGTTAGAGCGCGATAGAGAAGAAAGGGTTGAAAGGGAAAAGTTAGAAAGAGAAGAGAGGTCTGAAAAATTGAGGATGGAACATGAATTAGAAATGGAGAGGCTAAGGATACAAGGTTCGACAAATAACTCTAATGGGTCTAGGGAATCTAATAATGAAAGTAACATCGAAAAACTGATCAAAAGTGTTAAAATTCTGTCTATCAAAGTACCAGAAGGGACTGAGGGATGGAATTTATTTTTCAACAGTTTAGAAAGGGCATTCAAAACTAAAAATGTACCGGAAAACCAGCAAGCCGAAATTCTATTAAATATGTTAGGAGATAAGGCAGATAATTTGTTAATTTATACCACTAGAGAACAAATTGAGAATTATGAGGAATTAAAGGAGTTAGTTCTAAGGGAACATGAGCCGACACCGAAGGTGTGTTTGGAAAATTTTAAGAAGGCTAGGAGAAACCAGAATGAAACTCATGTATTATTTGTATCGCGTTTAATAGCAACGTGGGAAAATTATTGTAAGATTAGGGGTGCGGACTCTTATGAAAAGGTCAATCAGTTAATAATTACGGATAAGTTATTAAACACGTTAGATGAAGAAACCGCATCATATATTGGGTTAACTCAGCAGAGTAAATGGTTAGAAGCTTCTAAAATTGCTAAAGAATGTGACAATTATTTTGACGCTAAACATAAGTCTTATGCGGTTACGTATAAAAATTTTAAGGGTAAAGATAGGTATGTAAGCAGTGAAAAAGTGAAACCGAGGGAGGATAATAAATTTAGTGGTAATTGGAGGCAAAACGGAAATAATGAAATTCTTTTTCGGATAGAAAAACTAACTTTAGGAGATATAGTCCTAGATGCTTTAAATGTGGTTTAAGGGGTCATTACCAACGTTTTTGTAATAAAGTGGGTAATGAGGGAAATAATAATGCTAGTAAAGGGCGTGAACAGAAAGCGGGTGTAAATAAGATTGTCGTAAAAGGAAATAAAGAGTTACCTAAAGGAGCTATTGTGGCGAGGATATCGGCAAAGGCCAAACAGAGAACTAATGTTATTGGTGAGAAATTAAATAAACTTGAGAAAATTGAAGTTAGTGTAAATGGGCAAAAAGCAAAAGAATTGGTCGATTCTGGATGTGAAATTAGTGTTATTCATAAAGACTTGGTACCGGAAGAGAAATTAAAAGGAGCGGGTAGTATTTATTTACAAGGATTATTTGGTGAAGCAGTTAAATCACCGTTGGTTAAATTACCATTAGCTATTCTGCAATTCGGACAAACTAATATAATTCATCAGGAAGTACTTTGCGCAGTGACCGATAATATTAATGAACAGGTAATTTTACATCCCGAGGTGATTAATGAGTTATCAGGGGTCAATCGCGAGGAGCCATTGCTAGAATTCCAAGAATTAGAAAGTTCGGAAATTAGTATTGATAACTCGAGTGAAAGGAAAGATATGAGTAGCGATAATTGTAATGTTTACGCAATAGAAATGAGATCGGGAAATTTACAAAGTCAAAATGTAGAAAAAACGGAAGTAGAGGGAAATGGTAATGTTTCGATAAGCAATTCAGATATATTTATGAAATCCCAATTGGAATGTAAAGAGTTAGAGAGAGCTTGGGAATTAGCTAAAATTGATAAAGGGGGTTATTATATTGAAAATGACTTATTGTATCATAAAGATAAATTTATAGGAGAAGCTATAGCTAAATTAGTAGTGCCGAAAGTCAAAAGAGAAGGAATCTTAAAGTCAGTGCATGTTTCTAATGAGGGAGAGCATCACGCGGCAAAGAAAACCTTAGAGAGGATTAGGCAATCTTTTTATTGGGAAGGGATGGCGAAAGAAACTAAAAAGTTCTGTAAATTGTGTCTAGAATGTCAATTATCTAGAAAAGTGAAAGTGAGTGATAGTCTTAGTTGAGTTAGAGGATGGTAGCAAAAAGTATGTGTATCAAAATAAAGGAGAATTTATGGTCAGGTGTAACATAGTCAATATTGTTTTTGAAGGTGATGAGGAATTTGGAGAAGTTGGGGAAATTCCTATTGTAAACCGGGAACAGGAAGTAGAACGGGACATAGAAAGGTTCGAAATAAAAGGGTTATCTAATAGTCAAGTCAAGGATATAAAGTCCATTTTGAGGGAGAATAAAGAGGTATTTATGGGTCCTGTACGACCAGCGGAAGTAGGGGAGCACTGTATTGATTTGAAACCGGATGTGGCAAGGAAAAAGCCAAAGTTATATAGTGTACCTGTTGCTTATAAAGAGGAAGTAGATAGACAGATTCAGGAGTTATTAGAATTAAATCTAATAGAAGTATCAAATGCCGAAATTAGTCATCGAATTGTTTGCGTGGCGAAAAAAGACGCAACTGTTAGGCTTTGCATTGATTATAGAGCTTTAAATTCAGTAACGCAGGTCCCAACATTTCCTATGAAAGATTCGCAGGAAATCATTTATACTGCGGGGGCAGCTAAATATTTATCTTCCATTGATTTATTGAGGGGTTATTGGCAGATTAAGATGGCAGAAAAATGTAAACATTTGACAGCTTTTACAACTCATAATGGGACTTATCAGTGGCGTACTATGCCTTTTGTTTTATCAGGGGGGGCTGCTACGTTCCAAAAAGATATGAATGAGGTTCTTCAAGGTCATCGGTGGTGTGCACAAGCATATATTGATGATGTCATCATTTTCTCCGACACCTGGGAAGAGCATTGTGAGCATGTTAGGTCTGTTATAGAAGAACTTAAAAAAAGAAATTTTACGATTAGGCTGGACAAATGTAAATTTGGGGAGAAATTGACTATGTTTTTAGGTCATGTAATTGGGGGTGGAATGCATGCACCTGATAAGGAGAAAATAGGAGCAATAAGGGACTTAAAGAGATCGAAAACTAAGAAGGAAGTTAGATCTGTTTTGGGATTAATGGGATTTTACCGATCTTATATTCCAAATTATGCAGAAATTGCTATACCTTTAACGGAATTAACTAAAGGGAAAGTTAAAAATACTGTACCATGGGATGAAAGGGCAGAAGAAGCATTTAATACCCTTAAGGATGAGCTATGTAATGTGACGCGTTTGGCTACACCTACCGTAGGTCGGGAATATCAGCTTCACGCCGATGCTTCAGACCTGGCAGTAGGATGTTGTCTTACTCAAAAAGATGAAAAGGGTCAGTTTAAACCGATAGCTTTTGCCAGTCAGAAATTATCAGGGGCTCAGCGTGCTTGGCCGAGTATAGAGAAAGAGGCTTGGAGTGTTCTCTTTGGGTTGCGGAAGTTTGAAAAATGGACATATGGATCTCAAATTGAGATCATAACGGATCATAATCCACTAAAATTTCTCACTGAAACAACCCCAAGGTCCCCCAAACTCACTAGATGGGCTCTTGCCTTGCAACGCTGGAACCTGAGTATTTCTCATCGTCCAGGAGCGCAACATTTAAATGCTGATGCAATTTCCAGGCTACATAGGAAGAGCTGGGAAGAACAGCCAATTGCTAGCCCATCGGCATCAATGACTAAATAGTGGACAAACCTTAAAGGGGTGTCATCACATTTAAATTTTTTTTTGTATATGTGTAATTGTATTTGAATTTTGTGTTATAGTGTATTAGCATGTGTAGTTTTTCTGTAATAATAATAGTAGTACACGGTTCATTAGAGATGTCAGTAGAGAATGTTCAGACACCTTGATATAGATATGTAATAATAATAATGAAGAAACCTGCAAAGAGACTATTGAACTCTTCTGTGATGTTACTATATGTTTGGGGAAAATTAGCCCCTAAATGGCATATTTTCCGCTAAGGTGGGGGGTGTCAGGTTCCGAGAAACATCTGCTATTAGAAATGATGTTCTATATTATTTTTGTCTTAATATATTATATATTGTATGGGCTGTGCACTGGAATTTCAAAATAACAGTCTTTCCTTATCTAAAACTGGATCTAAGCCGGTGAAAATGTATAGGTGGAATGAGGGGGAAAAAAGATAGTTTGAGAGGGGCGTGCCCAACCTTTTGAGATGTCTGTGGAAGATGGGGAGACAATGGGAGCCAGGTAGAAAGCTCCGGAGATGTTAGATTGAGAAGAAGTAAGGGGTTGCTGGAGGGCAGTCTCTTAGGCGGGGATAGTCAGTTTTGAGCGTAGCTCGCAAGGTGGACGTGTGTTCCTTGGATCGCCCTGAGAGAGTGCGTAGGGTTGAGAGAGGCTCGGATAGCTTAGGCCTTGAGCCCATGTGTTGGGAGATCGAAATTGATCTCCGGAAAGCTAATTTAACGTGTGTAGAGTGAAATTGATTTAATGTACTTTAACAGTACACAGCCAGCATTTGCTGTATTCAATTTAATGTTGAACCGTATCATCTATATCCGAGTTTGTAAGTGTAAATAGCATCTTGTTGTTGTGTAAATGGTGTGTAAATAAACTGTTAATTTAGTTAATTGAAAGCGTTGGTTTTCATTTAAACAATCTTCTCAGTGCGTGACCGATATCACGTAATCATATCGGTGGTGGCAGCATATAAATAATAAGGATTTTCTTCGAAGTTGTGCGGACTAAGAGGAAACTCCGACACAGCTCACCATGTGTAATCTGTTATTTCAAGCCAAATAACTTTGAATTTTTCTTGCTGTCATTTGCATTGGGTATATACTATAGGTGCAGATTCACGGTCGTCATGTGACGACTAAATTTTTTGCTGTGGCCACTACACTAACTTTTTGTGTCTAAGTTGACATTTTTTTTTTACAATATTTTTTCTTATAATAATACAAAAAAGTTTGAAATGTATTTTGATTTTTATAGTGAAAAATAGTCTCACACATTCACAATTTTTTTTATTATACTTTTGCATGACAAAATCAAAATAAGAAATGTCATCTTCCTCGCATTTCCCATTATCATGATTGCTTAGCTTATACAGTCAGTATCGGTTATATGGTCACCCATACGGTCCTGAAAAACATAACCTTATATGTGGTGTAAGCAGGAATTTTATTTTAGACAATAAAATATTATTAATAAGTTAAGTTATATTAGTACAATAATGTACAAAGAAGCTATTAACATATAATTTATAAAACAAGAGGTATAAACAAGAATTGCTTTACACTTAAAATTTCGAACTGATGAGCATACTCGCAGTAGTAAAAATAATATTTTATGCAGTTTTGTTTGTTTTTTATCGTAGTTGTTAAAACTACTTTTTCTTTGTATTTAATGCTTTGAGAGCTTCTGCTCGTGTTGTCAGTTCAACTTTGAATTCACTGTCATTTTCATCGTTTCCAGTGTTTATATTTAAAATTTCCCGAAACTATTTTCAGTATAGAAGCTTCACCATGGACTTATAGCACAAAATTAGCACTCGCCACTCGCCAGGCGTCGAGTAACACTTAAAACGTGGCGATGAACTTTATTGTCCTCACTCGCCAAACTCAATGGGCACCACTGGCCAAACGCGATGGTTGAAAGATCGATGCCAGGGAGGAAAGGGTTTAAATTCGTTCGGAATTTACGGCGTCCAAATCGGCGATTCTCCCGAACGTAAGAAAAGAGGAGTCCGTTACATTATAGGAATACAGGTTTACCCGGTAGGTTAGTTACCTCGAGAAGTTGCCATAATCTAATGGCAACTGGGCTGCAGCAGTAAGGTAGTAGGGTTGATAGATGCTGTTAGGAATCGCTATTTTGGCGCAAACGTATTTTATGTAAAATTAATAAATTCGTTTTGTTCCAAATCGACTGTTTTATTCGAATTCGACAAGATAAAACCAAGATATGTTTTTATTTACATTTCCATATTGCGTTTGTTATTAAATCTCATTTCACATTTATTAAATGAATTTAAAACTGATATCGCTTAGAAGAAAAATCAATGTTTGATCACATACATATCTATTAATTATACTTCATTTATGTATTATGTATATATTTTTAGCTATTTGAATTATTTATGATAAAGGTTTCTCCATTCTCATATTAGAATGTGACACAATTTAAAAGCAGTAAAAACTCGTATCAAATGATAATATATATATTTTTTCTTTAATTCAAAAAGTTGCTTTTTTATGGAACTGCTTGTGTAAAATAGAAATTGTAGTTGGGAAATGTGGGGGTATCATAGTGAAGTACTTAAAGACAATTGCAATTTTCCGAAATTTTATATGAAATTTTACACTACACAATTTATAATACTTGACTTTTTTTTTTTCGAATTTTTATTTTTGAGTTTCTGTGATGTATTATTAAAGATGTAACATAATAGTAAAAAATTATCACTTTACCCCCCCCCCCCCCCAAATATAGGGCAAAGTGAAATATAAACAAGTTCGCTTCTTTAGATGATTTTTTGCAGTTCTGTGATAATTATGCTGATCCACATAAGAAACAAATCTGACCATGTCTGAGTTCTTCCATTTTACACACCTTTCCTGTATTTCTGTATAGTATAAAAGACTTATATCATCAGTTATAGGCCACACATCAACATCTTTTTTTGTCTGTGTGGTCGCATGAACTTAACTGAACAAAAAAAATATGATGCATTTTGTGAGGTAACTAAATCATTTTACATTCAAACTGCTTCTTATTTACATGGACCTTAATCTGAGTGTGACTCAAGAGAAAATCCCCCATTCTTTATTTCACTCAGTTCCACCTTTTCTGGAACAAGCTATGACAAGAATATGCACATGACTGGCTCTAGTCCATTCAATGAGTTCTAAATTGCTAGTATGTGTCTTATGCACATCAATTATAAGTAAAACAGGTAGTTATTTCGTTGGCTTACTATGTTCCACTAAATGATTAATCACTTTTTTAAATTTTTTCCAGAGAAACACAGTGAGAAAAATTATTTTTAATAATAAATATTGTGTTCATATCCTGATAATATTTTAATAAATTATCCAAATGAATGCTTTAAATATAACTCATGCTGCTTTATGTGTGTTTAAGTTAGACACATCAATTTATGTAGGGGAGACTGGGGTGGAATGGGACACCTGCAATAATTCTTAAAATAAGATTTATTTTTAATTTATGACTCTTCAACTAGATGGAATAATCATTGCATTATACTTGTTGCTATAAATCTTTTTTGTTGCAGGCAACCTATGAGTTTATGACTTAAAAAGACTATTTTACAATATTAAAAGCAAGTAACTACTCAGATTTTTAATGTAAATTTTCAATCTCATTCTTTGTTGCTAACTTAATTGTTTTTAATATTTTGTAAACTCAACAATATGCCATTTGTAAATGAACAGTTAAGCAAAATCTAAACACTAAAAATTTATGCAAGAGCTGTCTGATTCCGATTGTGGGTCTGAAACCTATAATAATGTTATAGAGAAAGATGCAGGTGATACATCTAGCGGTTCTGAATTTATTGTCCCAGATGATCATGCAGTTTCATCATCTAGCTCAAGTGAAAGTGAAAACGTAATAGCTCATACAATTTCCAGTTCTGATGTATCTAAGAACGCCAGAGCAGGATGTAGTGAAGGCTCAAAAAAAAAAGTGAGAAAAAACAATCAAACAACTGATTGTGAAGAAATTGCTAGAGATGGAACCAGGGCTTAATTTGCGCCAGAGCCCAGCTCTGTTTAAAAATTTTATTTATTCATGTATAGGAAAAAAAAATTCCTCCTTCAAAATTACGTATTCTATTCCAAATCATGTTAATGCTATTTTGATCAGAATGAAAATGAAGGGAAAACAAAAATCATGTTTTTCTATTCTAATAATATTTGCAAATTTATGAAGGCGACGCATTGATACGACGCCTCTCAAGAGACTGAACAATGAATTTGCTTTCAGTTCGATTTTCTTTTATGACAGTAGGATAATTTTATTTATTTCTTTTTTTATTTAGTATCTAATTTGAAAAGAATATATTCTATTATTAGCCAGCAAAGTTTTGTTTGTTTGAGGTTTTTTTTGTCTTCTATTGCGTACGAGAATAAAAATCACGTTAGTGATTTTTCTATTTATTTTGTATTATGAACGCTGCCCATGCTAAAGCTCTGCTCTGCACATTTATGAAATCCCTTTCATTTCTAAGTAGAAATAATTGCCATATTCTGATAGAAAGCAATCGAGCAGTGTTTCTCCTTTTTCTATAAAAGCATCAAATCTTTCCGATAATAGTGTCAAATATTTAATTTAATCTGATTTTCAGGAGCTCATCACAAAAGATTGTTATGTGTAAGTAAATGATTATAATTTAAGATATGCACCTTTTATAGGAAATAGAAAAATATTGTTCGGTTCTTCAGAATATAAATATTAATTTCTGTAAATTCCATTCATTTTTTCATAAAAATGTATAGCTGTGAATTATCCCTTTTTAAGTAGATTTCGTTAGAAATACTACCAATTACATTCTCTCCTATGTTGGAATTTCTGAAAATTTTTTGCAGATACACGTCGATCATGACCCCAAGAACTCAAAACCACCCCCGGTTCAAATCGTTATATATCTATCTATCTATATCACTTTTTTTATGGACACGATAACTTCCACAATTCTGCACAAATCTCTTCCTAACTGATATACAAAATCAATGGGCAGAAAATCTCGGTCCAGTTCGTTAATGGGCAAAATTGGACCAAGGGGGTGGAAATAGGGAGGGGTTTTGTGAAAAAGAAAAAACCCCATAGCTTCTTAGTTATAATACATATCAAATCAGTTTAAAGTTATTATTACTTCTAGAGAAAGGGCCAAAAATTTATGTATCACAAATTTTTGATAAAATTAAAAATGGGCTCAAAAGGCAAAAAAAACAGGGTTTTACGGCTGCTTCGCCCGTTATCGGATAATTTCTGTGCGTGATAGCTTATTTGTAAGTTGCGATATTAATTTTTATTTAATGAATCTGTATGTGTAGTGGACAATGGGGTGCGTTTTGGATCCTTTTCAGGCAAACGGGGAGGGGCGCTGGTTTTCTTTTTTAAAAATTAGCTTTTATGACCTTTTTAGATACCGTTTCTTGAGGGAGTCCTCTGATATATGCTACTTATTAAATATACAAATGTCAAATTTTTAGTTACCACTATTTCCGAATAGTAATTTTAGCAAGTTTCTTAATTTTTAGCTTAAGACCGCCACCAACTCGTGTAACATATCCTCTGATAGTTTTTTTTAACACAGTTTCGTTCAGATACACTTTTGTTATGAATAGTGTGCGCTCCTTGGTGGTGGAATGCGGAACTAACAAAATTCTTGGTTAATAACGCCACCATTAAGACTCGTGTATCTACGGAAATGTTGCGTGAAGGAGTTTCGTTGAGATATGTTTTTGTTAAGAATACAGTGCGCTCCCTGGTGGTGGAATACGGAACTAACATAACGCTATTTTGTTAAAATTAGGCAATCTAACAAGGCGATCTGTTTAACATATCTACTGATAGGTTGTTTAAAGGACTTTCCTTCCGATACAGTTTTGTTATGAATAGTGTGCGCTCCCTGGTGGTGGAATGTGGAACTAACAGAATTCTTGGTTAAGACCGCCACCTTCCCGACCTATGTATCTACGGAAAGTTTGCGTGAAGGGGTTTCTTTCAGACATGTTTTTGTTAAGAATAGAGTGCGCTCTCTGGTGGTAGAATGTGGAACTAACATAACGCGATTTTGTTAAATTTAGGAAATATAACAAGGCGATCTGCTTGCGACTTTAAGATAGTCCATAACACATTGAGATATATGCTACTTATTAAACATAAAAATGTCAAAAGTTTAGTTACCACTATTTCCGAATAGTAATTTGTGCAAATATCTTAAATTCTTGCTTAAAACCGCAACCACCTCGAGTAACATATCTACTGATAGGTTGTTTAACGGACTTTCCTTCCGCTCCAGTTTTGTTATGAATAGTGTGCGCTCCCTCGTGGTAGAATGTGGAACTAACATAACGCGATTTTGTTAAATTCAGGAAATATAACAAGGCGATCTGCTTGAAACTTTAAGATAGTTCATAACATGTTGATATACATACTACTTATTAAATATAAAAATGTCAAAAGTTTAGTCACCACTATTTCTGAATAGTAATTTCTACAAACATTTTAAATTCTTGCTTAAGACCACCACCACCTTGAGTAACATATCTACTGACAGGTTGTTTACCAGACTTTCCTTCCGAGACAGTTTTGTTATAAATAGAGTGCGCTCCCTGGTGGTAGAATGTTGAACTAACAGAATTTTTTGTTAAGACCGCCACCTTCCCGACACATTTATCTATGGAAATGTTGCGTGAAGGCGTGTCATTCAGATATGTATTTGTTAAGAATACAGTGCGCTCCCTGGTGGTGGAATCTGGAACTAACATAACGCGATTTTGTTAAAATTAAGCAATCTAACAAGGCGATCTGTTTAACATATCTACTGATAGGTTGTTTAACGGACTTTCCTTCCGAGACAGTTTTGTTATGAATAGAGTGCGCTCCCTGGTGGTAGAATGTGGAACTAACCTAGCTCGATTTTGTTAAAATTAGCAGCGAGGACCCGGTTCGAGGTTCGTTCGAGCGAGATTGCCTTTTTTACAAGACTGTGCAGTCGTGCGCAGCAGGCCTGCTATACGGTGCCACGCGATTTTGTTAAATTTAGGAAATATAACAAGGCGATCTGCTTGAAACTTTAAGACAGTTCATAACACATTGATATACATACTACTTATTGAATATAAAAATGTCAAAAGTTTAGTTACCACTAATTCCGAATAGTAATTTCTGCAACCATCTTAAATTCTTGCTTAAGACCGCCACCACCTCGAGTAACATATCTACTGATAAGTTGTTTAACGGACTTTGCATCCGACACAGTTTTGTTATGAATAGAGTTCGCTCCCTGGTGGTGGAATGTGGAACTAACAGAATTCTTTGTTAAGACAGCCACCTTCCCGACCCATTTATCTATGGAAAGGTTGCGTGAAGGCGTTTCGTTCAGATAGGTATTTGTTAAGAATACAGTGCGCTCCCTGGTGGTGGAATCCGGAACTAACATAACGCGATTTTGGTAATATTAGGCAATCTAACAAGGCGATCTGTTTAAAATATCTACTGATAGGTTGTTTAAAGGACTTTCCTTCCGATACAGTTTTGTTATGAATAGTGTGCGCTCCCTGGTGGTAGAATGTGGAACTAACATAACGCGATTTTGTTAAATTCAGGAAATATAACAAGGCGATCTGCTTGAAACTTTAAGATAGTTCATAACATGTTGATATACATACTACTTATTAAATATAAAAATGTCAAAAGTTTAGTCACCACTATTTCTGAATAGTAATTTCTACAAACATTTTAAATTCTTGCTTAAGACCACCACCACCTTGAGTAACATATCTACTGACAGGTTGTTTACCAGACTTTCCTTCCGAGACAGTTTTGTTATAAATAGAGTGCGCTCCCTGGTGGTAGAATGTTGAACTAACAGAATTTTTTGTTAAGACCGCCACCTTCCCGACACATTTATCTATGGAAATGTTGCGTGAAGGCGTGTCATTCAGATATGTATTTGTTAAGAATACAGTGCGCTCCCTGGTGGTGGAATCTGGAACTAACATAACGCGATTTTGTTAAAATTAAGCAATCTAACAAGGCGATCTGTTTAACATATCTACTGATAGGTTGTTTAACGGACTTTCCTTCCGAGACAGTTTTGTTATGAATAGAGTGCGCTCCCTGGTGGTAGAATGTGGAACTAACCTAGCTCGATTTTGTTAAAATTAGCAGCGAGGACCCGGTTCGAGGTTCGTTCGAGCGAGATTGCCTTTTTTACAAGACTGTGCAGTCGTGCGCAGCAGGCCTGCTATACGGTGCCACGCGATTTTGTTAAATTTAGGAAATATAACAAGGCGATCTGCTTGAAACTTTAAGACAGTTCATAACACATTGATATACATACTACTTATTGAATATAAAAATGTCAAAAGTTTAGTTACCACTAATTCCGAATAGTAATTTCTGCAACCATCTTAAATTCTTGCTTAAGACCGCCACCACCTCGAGTAACATATCTACTGATAAGTTGTTTAACGGACTTTGCATCCGACACAGTTTTGTTATGAATAGAGTTCGCTCCCTGGTGGTGGAATGTGGAACTAACAGAATTCTTTGTTAAGACAGCCACCTTCCCGACCCATTTATCTATGGAAAGGTTGCGTGAAGGCGTTTCGTTCAGATAGGTATTTGTTAAGAATACAGTGCGCTCCCTGGTGGTGGAATCCGGAACTAACATAACGCGATTTTGGTAATATTAGGCAATCTAACAAGGCGATCTGTTTAAAATATCTACTGATAGGTTGTTTAACGAACTTTCCTTCTAATACAGTTTTGTTATGAATAGAGTGCGCTCCCTGGTGGTAGAATGTGGAACTAACATAACGCGATTTAATTAATTTTAGGAAATATAACATGGCGATCTGCTTGAAAAATTAAGATATTTCGTAACACATTGAGATATATGCTTCTTATTAAATACAAAAATGTCAAAAGTTTACTTACCACTATTTCCGAATAGTAATTTGTGCAAATATCTTAAATTCTTGCTTAATACCGCCAACACCTCGAGTAACATATCTACTGATAGGTTGTTTAACGGACTTTCCTTCCGACACAGTTTTGTTATGAATAGAATGCGCTCCCTGGTGGTGGAATGTGGAACTAACAGAATTCTTGGTTAAGACCGCCACCATCCCGACCCATATATCTACGGAAATGTTGTGTGAAGGCGTTTCGTTCAGATATGTTTCTGTTAAGAATACAGTGCGCTCCCTGGTGGTGGAATACGAAACTAACATAACGCGATTTTTTAAAATTAGGCAATCTAACAAGGCGATCTGTATCTACTGATACGTTGTTTAACGGACTTTCATCCCGATGCAGTTTTGTTATGAATAGAGTGCGCTCCCTGGTGGTAGAATGTGAACTAACATAAGGCGATTTTGTCAAATCTAAATTTAACGAAATTCAGCGAGGATCCGGTTCGAGGTTCTTTCGAGCGAGATTGCCTTTTTTACAAGATTTTGCTATAAGGTGCCGTAGGCTGCGGGTAACCGGTTCGACTTTCGATCGAGCGCGAAAGTCTTTTAAAAAAGAGTTTGCAGTGCATGCGCAGCACGCCTGCTATACGGTGCCGTAAGCAGCAAGTACCAGGTTCGACTTTCGTTATAGCAAAAGGTTTTTTAAAAGAGTTTGCAGTGCGTGCGCAGCATGCCTGATATACGGTGCCGAAGGCAGCGGGAACCCGGTTCGACTTTCGTTCGAGTGCGATAGGCTCTTTTAAAGATTTTGCACACACCTGCTATACGGTGCCATAGGCAGCGGGGACAAGGTTCGACTTTCGTTCGAGCGCGATAGGCTTTTTAAAAAGAGTTTGCAGTGCGTGCGCAGCACGCACTGCTATAAGGTGCCGTAGGCAGCGAGGAACAGGTTCAACTTTTGTTATATCGAAAGGCTTTTTAAAAAGAGTTTGCAGTGCGTGCGCAGCACGACTGAGCGCGATAGGCTTTTTAAAGAGACTTTGCAGTGCGTGCGCAGCACGGCTGCTATACGGTGCCGTAGGCAGCGAGGACCAGGGTCGACTTTCGTCATAGCGAAAGTCTTTTTTAAAAGAGTTTGCAGTGCGTGCGCAGCACGCCTTCTATACGGTGCCGTTGGCAGCGGCGACCCGGTTCGAGGTTCTATCACTTCCAGATTTCATATTATTAGAGGTTCTTAAAAAGGAGGGGTTCGTTCTTTAGAGATTTTATAAAAAAGGAGGGGTTCATGAAAAGGAGGGGCCCGCTAGCGGGCGAAGCCAGCTAGTCTATACTATTAATGTTGGTAAACGTCTGTCTGTGTGGGTTGTCTACTTTGTGTTGGAACTACATTTTTCTCGGAGGGCGCACAGAGATGCAAGAGGCGAGGGAAAAATTCGGGGAACCCGGACTTTCATGTTGCGAAAGAATCGCGCGGTAATTACCGGAGTAATTAAGATTTTGCCACCTCATTAGAAAGCAGTGGGAAACACAATCAAAATCTGTAAATACTTGCTTGGAAATTCCCAAGCTAATGTTTGTTTACATGTCTTACTTGTTTAAGCATGTAGGCATAAGCTTAGCGTGACCAGAAACTTTGGGTGGGGAGCACCAGGGCCGTGCAAAGTAAAAACTGTGTCCGGGATAAATTTTCAATTTTGCCCCCCCCCCCCCCCCAAAAAAAAAAAAAATCTTTGTGTTCTTATTCAGAAATTATGCAAGCGAATGGCTATTTCCATTTTTTGTTAAAGTCGAAACATCTTTCTGAAAATACTGTCAAAGTTGGTGTTTTGAATCGAATTTCAAGACGCAATAGCACTGGTAAAGGGGAAAAACCTGTCGTCACGTGATAAAAATCGCTTATAACTCGAGAAGTAATTTAATTAACAAATAAACGGTCAAGTGCGAGTATTACTCGCGCACAGAGGGTTCCATAGAATAAATATATGAATTTGTAATTGCATTATTAAAAAAACCGTTGCTAAAAGAATACTAAGACTTATAAAAAACTATACAACGTAGGATTGGGTATAACAGTATATATTAGAAAAGCGTAGATGGATATATCATGAAAGTTCAAAGATATATGGAACTTAAATAATGTCAAATATAGCTATTCTGTATAACTCATTTTTAATATTATCCTGATCAGTTTATGATGAACTTAATTCGATACTGACAATAAAAGCAGAGCATATTTAACGCCCTGACCGCCGAGCCAAAGGGCAAAAATGTAATGTTGTTTTCTCTGTTATTTTTTTAAAAGGCTAAATAAATATATTTTCCAACATGATATATATATTTCTATTACATATGGGCATATAAACCTTGAGAGTATGAATCATAACTTAATTTCTTAAAACTGGATTATATCTGTCGAATTATATAAATTTAAATAATGCCTCTATTGCAGCAAAACCTGCAGCTTAGGGAACGGATATATCAGTTCGCCGCGGTGAGAAGGTTAAACTTCATTTGGCCTTTCATAAAACTAAATTCAGCCTAGTAATAACCTTTATTTCTACAGTGTAGCTAAAACAAAACCTTTGTTCAAAGTTTAACTTTGGCATTGTGCTAAGCGCGCTTCGAAAGGAGGTCGCAAAGTTGCAACGCCGCCTTGGTCAGTGCCGCGTTTTTCCAGATAGGTTTTTAATTAACTTTTAAAGTCACCCGAGGCGTATTGAGAGATACATTCAATGCAAACTAGTCGCGAATCCCACAGCATTTATGTGATTCATTCTAATTATAACTTTCGAGGGCGGTGTCCTTACAAAAAAGAACACCTAATTTTGATTCCAAAACAGACAAACGGCACCAAGAATATTTAATTAAAATTTTCCTTTTATCATGTACGTAAAAATAAGCAAGTTCGTATTTTCTAATAAATTCGTTTATAAATTCTGGTGTCAGCCCTGTATTTCATAAGTTTATAAACAGAATTACTCCGCGCCGGAAACGGTTAAGTGGTCGCAAGACTCTTAAAGCTTCGAAATTTTAGAAATTTTTTTTTTTTTTTTTTTTTTTTTTTTTTTTAAACTCCTATCTTTTCTGAACATTTTGATATATTTGTTTCCTTGAAATTCCCATTAGAACAGAAGTTATGGCTTTTAGAATTATACCCGCTCAATATCTGAAGCGGCGTTTCCGAAACTTTGAAGTAATTTTTCTCCAAATGTCGTTTTTTGGGCATAACGCGCAGGAACCTCAAAAACTTCTGAATATTTTTTTCATGAAATTTTCAAAACATATATTTCATGTTAGTCTGTACAAACTGAAACTAAAATTTCCTTTTTATTGTTCAAAAAAAAATTTTTTTTAGGGGATTATACTGTTGAAATTTTCAAAATTTGTATTAGCTAAATGCAACATTGCATTAAAAATATAAAAATGCTTTAAATACAAATTTATTTAAGTTCAGGGTAATTATTACAATCTGAAGTATAAGTAAGCACTAAAATTTTCATTCTAGTTCCAATATTTATTTTGTAATCCTGAAAACTGTTATGCCAATTTTCTGTTCGACAAATGTTTAGCAGTTTCAAGCCCCCTATAAATACTAATTCTGCATCTTGCAATTTTTTAAATACATGAAATGAAAGAACATACTTTGTCTTTCATCCCAATTAAAATTGTATTTTAAAATCATATATATTTTAAAACATTAAATGTTGAAAATGGTCTTTTTTTTTTTTTAAATTTTTAGTCTTGAGACCCCTGAAATTAATATGTTTTTAACAATTTGACATTTATTGCTTTTATACTGTTACTGAACATTACATTACACATATATATCATTAAAAATTGTTAACTAGGCATAGAGTACGCCGCCCCTGTCATTGTATATGTCCAAACTGGCCGTATCTTTAAGGGTTAATATCTCGGCTAATTACTGATGATGTTTTTCGAAATTCATTATCAACAATGCTTTTATATTTCTGCTACGATAGGTACATCTAGCGATGCTCAACAATTTTTCTGAATGCCAGTAATCGAAAATTGTGTGTAACAGAAAAATATAAATTTTTCAAAAACTATGTGACCTAGGGTAATCGCTATAATTTTCCGGCAAGGTTTAAATTAATGTCTACTACCTCTAATTTTTTATAATTTTAGTTTCAGTAGATTCGGAATTAGATGGGGGGGGGGCATATTTTTGCGCTACATTTTCAACAATATCTTTCAAAATATAATACCTAAAATTAAAAGGAATGCATTTTTGAGTTCAGCGTTACGAAACCTTTCACACGATACCCGATACTATATACGAAGAAAATAGTTTTTTTTTTTTTTTTCAAGTACCATAATTAACCCCTCTGCATTTTTACTAAATATATTTATGAATGTTTATTAATCTGAAAATATGTGGGTTAATGGTCTTTATTACTTTCCCGAATTTGAACTTTCCACGTTCCATAGTTTACGAGTAAAATGGCTGTGACAGACAGACACAGAAGTGATCTTATAATTGTTCCGTTTTTACTTTTTAAGTACGGAACCCTAAAAAAATGTTAAACGCTATTCGATTCAAAATCGCTTCAATAGTCGAGCCTATAACTTTAATGTCTTTACAGTTAAAAATGAGTCAGAGCATTTCATCTTGATATAAGAATATTATAAGAAACATTTCTTCATAAAATTATGAAGGATTACAATGAGGCTAATATTAGTTACTTTTAATTAAAAAATTTTTAATCTAATAATATTTCATTTTTAAATCTCTATGATAATGGATACATTAATCCATCTTACAAAAATAAAATTGTTTTATCATCAGAATATTAGACTTGTTTTTAATAATAAGGAGAAAAAAAACATTTTTTTAAAATTGAAGTTTACAACGATTTGAAAGCAAATATCACACTAGAAACCCTTCTCTTAAAACATAATCATGGTAGTGTAGATTCCCGATTATCCGACATCTATGTATATTTATCGAGTCTATGAAATAGAATAAAGTTACAAAACTGAAATATTGCATTTCGTCTTATGATTTTGTTTAGAATAAAGTTTTATTTTTCTAAAAAATTCAGACTTTTTTTTTTTTATAAAATAACATCAAAGTTGGTCTTGTGATTTCCGAATTCGAAGGCTGACAATTATAAGACGGATCCATTTAGTAATCCGCTTTAACCCTTACTGGCGCGGAGTAATGCTGTTTATAAACTGGTGAAATAATGAACTGACACCGGAATTTATAAATTAATTTATTAGAAAATACGAACTTGCTTATTTTTACGTATATTACAATAGGAAAATTTTAATTAAATATTCTTGGTGCCGTTTGTCAGTTTTGGAATTAAAATTGGGTGTCCTTTTTTAAGGACACCGCCCTCGAAAGGGTTAAATCAAGCTGCTTCGAATTAGGAAAAACGTTAATAAGAAAAGGGAGAACGCTACTCGAAATGGAAATGAGTTTATGAATGTCTATCCCTGCCCCTCTACAAATATTATACTGTTAAAAAAGAAAAAAAAGAGGGTTACTATTTTATCTTGCATATATTTCACCCCTTAGTTTTTAGTGTCATTGGCCGGATCTCACGCCCTTTGAGGCTGGATCTGGATATAAAAAAAGTAACTTTAGTAAAAGGCCATAGGCGGAATTTTTTAGTTGGTGCCTACTTAGAAATGGTAAAAGGACGAGAAAAATAATTTGGGAGAGTAAAGGCAGGGACAAATGCGGCTTGTACTAGCCATGACGCGCTGGGTGAGGGTTTTTTTGTTTTTTATCACGGGCAGTCGCCCAAGCTCTACTCCTCTAAGAATGGATTTGGTTGGTTGCAAAAAAGAATTGCACGAAAAGTAATGCAAAAAAGAATTGTACCAAACGGAACAAGACAGCGTTTTTCAAGGGGTGACTTTACTAGCCATGGCGACCTATGCGAGATTTTTCACTGAACCACTACAAATGCTACACTCTTTTATTTAAGGGTTCTACTAAGAATTTTACTTTTTAAAATGATTTAAGTCATAGACATGGTACATTTGTAATGAGAAAATGAACAGCTCTTTTTTCTAATTCATATGCAATCTTCTATTATAGGTGATACTTTTTATCGATTGTTAAATTTTAATGCATTTGGTTTAGTTTTCTGTTTCGATTTTCCGGTCGCAAGACATTTTTATACAAATTCAGATATATATGCATATCTAACGACAGAAAAAAAATCTTCATTTGGTGCCCTCTACGCCTTCTGTTTTGGATCCCGGGGTGCAGAATGGTTGGGGGGGCACATGCGCCACCCCCTCCCAACGCTACGTCTATGCATGTATGGTAAATTCTGTATTGTGAGTTGCGATATTTTGGACAAAAACTTACAATAAAAGCACGGGCTCTGTGTCTATGTCTCCATTCTCTTACAAAAGCACTGTAAACTAGATCAAGATGATTGTGAAAAATTGATCGAGATCTAGAACAAGTGATGCGCTACGGCTTCCTATCTTTTCGTTGACTGCGTTTACTGTGTCAACGGAAGACGATGTTAATCAGTTTTTGGAATCGGAAAACGAGAAGGAATCATCCATTTGGACCTGAACAATGGTATACCATACAATGGCGGCTCGTGAATTTTTTCGAGAAATTAAAATCGGTTCCTATAATAAATGAACTTTCAGATTTCATTCTCGCAATAAAATAACCGTAAATATAGAAGCGAAAGTGAAACTACGAGCTGTCGTGCTGTTAACTACTGCAGAAGTTTATAAGTGCGACAACTCAAGAGAAATGCCGACGCAATAAACTTTCGTCCAGAATCCGGAGTGGAAATTACGAGTAGAGGCAGGTCGGTTTGGCACGCTTCCTCTGCCCATCATCATGGGTACAAGACCTTCAGTCTCAGGACTGATTTCAGTCTTGTAGAGATTTTTGATTGATACTAAATTCTACTTTATATACTTAAATAATAGCAATTTTACCATCAAGAACTTTTAATCACTTTCTTTTACTGCAGGAGATCCATTTTTAGCCAAAATGCAACGCATAGAAAACTTCTAACCCACTTTCATTTGGTTATTTTAATTAGGGCTCCTATAATACAGGCTGATTCATCAAACATTTTGTTTCCCACTTTGACCAATGAGCGATTGTTGCCCACGCGGCGTGGCCAATCGTTTTCCTCCTACCGGCGTGAATGGTGGCGTGAGTCAGCCCGTATGGACTCTATTCAGGTGACGTCAGACGCCAGAGCTGGCGGTATGAAGATCTGTTATTCTAGTTACTGCACCGGCAGAATACCAGTATGCGCAGGCGCAAACACCGCTAGCAGACGACTTTAGCCTTGACCCAGGTTGAGTACATACATTTTAACTGAAAATTTGCAAACTTAGGGAATTTTCTCGCATACAGAACAACATTTTGAATTTAGATTACAATATATTAAATGTATGCTGCTGCATCAAAGAATTGTTTTGCGGTATTTTTAACAAACAAGCATTAATAACTCACACTCCATAGACTGCTATGCTAAACACCGCCAGTAAATACCGCCAGCAGACGAATTTTAGCCGCGACCTCAGGTCGCGTGCATAAGGTCCATTATAGTGGCCCTAATTTTAATAAGGAAAGGGCAGTTGACGTCACTGTTGGTCGAATTACTGTTGGCCAGCAAGAAAAACCTGTTCATTCATTAATACTCCTATTATACACATGAACTCTGGGAATTTGATTGGTCTTTAACAGATCTATGATATGATTGGCCTACGTCGCCAAGTGTGATTCCTGCAATGATCGCTAAGATAAAAATGTAGTAGTAGATTGGTTGACGGAAGTGTTTGTTTGTAAACATGCCCTTTCCTTATACTCAGAAAACTTTTCAGTCTTGTCTTGGATGGACTTTTTGCACCCATGCCCACCATCACGTAACGGTGGGCCGAGATGTATGCTTTAAGAAAAGGTTACCAGTTCTGAGTCTATTTATATGAGAAGTCTGTGCGTGGTCCTATATAGACGGGTTGCACATGACGTCACATGTCTGAAATCGCTTCATATGGCGCCCAAATATAAGGCGAATATGGTACTCCCCATTTGATTTATTAGACTTATTTGCACTATAATAATAAAGGAAGGTCTAAATTAAACAGAAAGATAACACGTGCTTTTAACGGCAAACGGGTAAATCTGTGCTCCACGTGTGTGCTCCAGTTGTCATAGCATCAGTCGTTGACAATAGCAACGTGACGTCAATGAAAGGGGTCTATAAGAGTGGCGATATTTGATGCTCAGACTGTTGCAAACCTAGGCATTTTTTTTTTCAGAATCAAGGCTGAGATTGCGGTGCCTTAAGATCGATCGTAAGTACACCTATCCTACGAACGAGCGTAAGATTTAAAATAACGAAGTACCATAATCCTATCCCAAATATGATACCGCATATGTCGCTTCTCTCATAAGGAAAGGGCATGTTTACAAACAAACGCTTCCGTCAACCAATCTACCACTACATTTTTATCATAGTGATCATTGCAGGAATCACACTTGGGGACGTAGGCCAATTATATCATAGACCTGTTAAATCAATCTGTTAAAGACCAATTAAATTCGCGGAGTTCATGTGTATAGTAGGAGTAATAATGAATGAACAGGTTTTGCTTGCTGACCAACAGTAATTCGACCAACAGTGACGTCAGCTGCCCTTTCCTTATAGGAGCCCTATACCTAATCTCTTTAAGATAAGTCTTTGTTACTACGAAGTTCGTCAATATACCGTCAGTTCATGTCGGCAGTACCCCCCCCCCCCCCCCGGTTGTCCGTAATCGACCCCTTGAGTGGGGAGAGCCTGGAGGCGCCGGATCGCGACCAACGATATACAAGGCCAGTTCATGACTTTTAAAACGTCAGACGGAGTGGATCATCTTTACACGGTGATTGGTAAGTCATGAACTGGCCTTGTTTGCCGTTGGTCGCGGCTGGATATGTACGAATCCCAACCTCCTAGATAGCGGCCGGCGAATAGTAAAGCATTGTGTACTCTGTAGAGAAAGACTCAGAGACTCTCTAGTGTCGACACGGTGCGCAGGAACGCAATGCAGGATCTCTTGCCCAAGTAACACAAAGGTATTGACCCTATTCTCCCTTTGGGTTCGAGGCTGTGATTTAACGCAACTAATGAACTATATTCCAATCTGAGTTCGAGGCTGAAAAAAGTCACGTGGTACCGGTAATTTACCCAAAGAACTTCTAACTGATAAGAAGGGAAGCTACTACTGCTTTCCCCATGAACTGTTACATTGGCTGGTGGGTCGGTCACATTGCGTCTACGGAGTTTTCCCTTCTTTACGCTAGAAGTTTTTACCTTGACCACGTGATCACGACGTAGATGGAATATCCCCCATTCCCGAATGGTAGACCAATTACGGGGTTCGGAGGAGGGGAGCTCCGTGCACTTCCGAAATCACTACATAGCATCTACGATTTCCTGATAAGGGGCACATTGCACGGGGGAGAAGCATCTGAGTGCTCGGAAACTACGCCCCGGGTAACCTCGGGTTTACAGTTGATTTTGAGTAGAATTTTTTCTCTCTGAAATTCACATTAAATTTTCTGAAAGGTTACAGCAGAGGGGCGAAGGGGGCGGATTACCCCCCGGCACTAAGCATGCGTTTTTCCCGCAGCCCTTTGATGAAATTCGCTTTTTTCCACGATCCTTTAACGAAATTCGCGTTTTTTCACGTTCTTCCGGTGAAATTTGCGGTTTTTTTCGCGATCTTTTGACGAAATTTGTGTTCTTTTAGCGATCGTTTTGGCGAAATTTGCATTTTCACTAGCTTTTGACGAAATTTGCATTTTTTGCGATCTTTTGAAGAAATTTGCATTTTTTCGCGATCCTTTGACGAAATTCATGTTTTTCCCGCGATCCTTTGACGAAATTGACGCTTT
This sequence comes from Maratus speciosus, assembly GCA_963932465.1. Taxonomy (NCBI): domain Eukaryota; kingdom Metazoa; phylum Arthropoda; class Arachnida; order Araneae; family Salticidae; genus Maratus; species Maratus speciosus. Next base: position 227,425,899 of record OZ010800.1, on the reverse strand, counting down.
TTTCTTGAAAATATTGACAAAACTGATTTTTTTCGGTGACCATTTGCCGAAATTCGCGATCTTTTTATGTCCGAATATTTGGACTGATGACTGATTTTTTTAATTTTTGAAACCGAATGCCTTAAAATTTCGGAACAGAATCACCCCTGACTCACAACCAGACGCGCCCGTCGGCTTAATAGTTCGGAGCTTTTCGTGGTCTTCTTCGGGCCTTGCATATCCTTGCGCAAATACAGTTTAGGTTCCTTTAGAAGGACTCCCCCTTTAGGCCTATATCCCTCGGTCATCATAAATGACACACACACATGCATGTTAATTCTACAAAATACGCCATCACAATGCCTAAATTAAATGACAATTTATGCTCATCATGAGGATTCTACAGGTATAGGTTTGTCAAAATGTGGGCATTTAAAAGAGAGATATAAGTATTGCATTTTTCAAACAAATAATTTATTTCGACATCTACCCTCTTATATGTCCGCCACGAAAATTCCCAACTCAAAAAGCATAAAAGCGAAGCACGTTCGGCAGTATACACCCAACCCAGATACAACAGATCCTGCCTTAAGTTAAATAACACTTTGGGATATTATCCATGCAATAGATTTTCTCACTATAAATGCACTATTCTCGTGTCTTTTAACTGTACTCAGCTAGCTTTATCCAATGATAAGACCATACAGATCTGCCTGAATTCTTATCACATGCACTTCTCAAGGAAACACTGCACACACACTACAAACCACTACCTTCAACTTCCACTTCAGACTTTCAACATAAAAAACTGATTATCTTCTGCTCTCCCTATCCCTCCTTTCTTCCAGTTTACCCATGTATTTTCAAGAGCACCCACATGATCTACTGACTCGCTTGCCTACCGACAGGCCATCACAAGAAATTATCTTTTGTTCGCAACTCTCCTTTTTATTGCCAAATATCTGGCTATTGTATTACCTTTGTTTTACTGGACAATAGTAGCCCCCCCTTTTGGAATAACCTTCTTTTATACCAAGGTTGTAGTGTGTAGCTGCCCGGGCTGTTTTTTTTAAACCCGGTTTTTTACAACCCTGTTTTATACACTTCACTCATCTTAATCTCATAGAATATAATATGAAACAGTAGTCCAAGGGCTTTCTAATGATATATCACATGATGGGTTTTGGAAAAAAGTTTAAAAGCGTCCTCTGGTGGGGGGTGGAGGTGGCAAATAAGGGTTGGGGGAGCAAGGTTCATAATAAGTATATAACAACACTTCCGTATTCGAATGCAACTCAACCCGTAAATTTCAAAGCGATCGGTGAAGAACTTTCGGAAATTAGCGATTTTGAACAAACGAACATTTACATTTTTATTTATATAGATGAAGAATATAAACGTGAAACAACACATTAAAAATCCAATTAACTTGTACCACTTTTATTTAAAATAAAGGATTGAAAGAATTTATTATTTTTTCATTAGATTAGGAAGACTCTGAACTCCCATTTAAGATATTGTCTTCCACAGGGGATTCAGGGAAAATTCTTAGTTCCTTATTGTCTTAGTGTTAATAATTTTAAATCACTCAACAAAACATTTTTCCTTTTTTTCAAAATCATGAGAAAAAAAGAAAACCTGGTTAATTAAATTTGATAATCCAAGGCGGGGTAATTGCCCTGCCTTGCAGGCACCCATGACCCATCTATACTCCATATAATTTCAATAGGCTTCTGAAGGACACCCCAGAATAACATAGACTCACACGCGCACGGCGTGCGCGGCAAATTTTCCGCAAAATTCGGAACTTTGCGGAAATTTTTTTAGAAAAAAGAAACACAAAAATTCTGTTTTTGTAACTTTTTTTAAAAAAATACCGAAAAATTAAAAATATTCCCCAATTTTAGGTACTATTTATTTATTGTTCGCCAGGGGTGATTATGTTCCGAAAATTTAAGGCATTCGGTTCCGAAAATTAAAAAAAATCGGGCATCAGTCCGAAAATTCAGACATAAAAAAATATCACTGAAATATATTGCGAATTTTAACAAATGGTCGCCGAAAATAACCAATTTCGTCAATATCGTTCGCAGAAAAAATTGCTAATTTTGTCAAAGCATCGCGGAAAAAATGCTAATTTCGTCGAAGGATTGCGAAATAAACGCGAATTTCTTCCAAAAAAATTATGAAAAAAAAGATAATTTCGTCAAAGAATCGCAGAAAAAACGCAAATTTCGTCAAAGGACAGCAGAAAAAACGAATTTCGTAAAAGAATAGGGGAAAAAGCGCGAATTTTGTCAAACGATCGCAAAAATAATGCAAATTTCGTCAAAGAATCGCAGAAAAAACTAATTTTGTCAAAGGATCGCGAAAAAAACGCGAATTTCGTCAAAGTGCCGCGGAAAAAGCGCAAATTTCGTCAAAAGATGGCGAAAAAATGTGAATTTGGTCAAAGGATCGCGGAAAAAAAAACTAATTTCGTCCAAGGAGCGCAAAAAAGTGAATTTTGCAAAAGCATAGCGGAAAAAGCGCTAATTTTGTCAAAAGATCGCAAAAATAATGCCAATCTCGTCAAAGAATCGCGGGAAAAACTAATCTTGTCAAAGGATCGCGAAAAGAACGCAAATTTCGTCAAAGTGCCGCGGAAAAAGCGCGAATTTCGTCAAAATATCGCGAAAAAATGTGAATTTCGTCAAATAGATTTAAAAAAAAAAACTGATTTCGTCAAATCATAACAGAAAAAACGGGAATTTCGTCAAAGGATCGCGAAAAAAAAACGGGAATTCCGTCAAATGATCGCGGAAAAAACGAGAATTTCGTTAAAGAACCGCAATAAAAACTAATCGGTCTCTTCATTTATGATACCTATGAATGGACCTCTCCTTTCAAAATGTGATTTAGTTGTTTCAGAAGCAATGTCAAATTATTTCTTTGAACAGAGTGATTGGCATTTTGTGCTAAGAGGTCACAATACAAGAATTGGGCTGTTTCTAAATGCATTGACAAAATATAATTGATAGGAATTCCCCTTCTTATCATAGATTTTTAGCTTTATTTTTTTTTTAACCAACATAATTATTCTGTAATTAGTATTAATTAATTTTTAATTTAAATGGCAATTATTTTAAAACTACTGTTTTTAATTCATATCGTCAAAATAATATAACACGTTATTTTATTAGACATTAAATTAATTTGCAGAAAGTTTTTGACCCAATATTTATGTGCGCAGAAAGTTTTTGGTTTTATACAAGTCTGCTCTCCCCTCTACTTCATCCTTTCATTGTCATGGGAAACTACAGAAAATGTTAAACAATGTGGGTCTGGAGGTTTATATTAAGCGTGCTTATAAAAAGTGTGTGTCCATGTGGCCTAAGTCAGTCTGCGGTTCTTTATTCCAGAACCTTGTGAATTCAACAAACTTTATTTATAAAACAATAAAAAGCACAAAAATAGAAATACAAACTACATCACATAAAAAGTGATGGGGCTTAAAACACAAAAACATATAAAGGAATTCAAAACTAAAAATTGTCTTCCACAAAAGATTCAGGGAAAATTCTTAGTTCCTTATTGTTTTAATGTTAATAATTTTAAATCAGTCAAGAATAAATGTTTCTTCCCTGCCTTGCAGGCACCCATGATCCATCTATACTCCATATATTTTCAATAGGCTTCTGAAGGACACCTCTATCCTCTCTACTTCATCCTTTAACTGTCATGGGAAATTTCAGAAAAGGTTAAAACATGTGGGTCTGGAGATTTACATTAAGCGTGCTTGTGTTCAAAATAGATGTTGTGAAAACAAAATAGTTTCTCTGACTATTATTCGTCTCATCCATTTAGAATATTTGTCAGAACACCTTCTACATATCGCTATCATTTGAAATGTTCCAGGATCCAAGAAAGATGACAACAATCGCTTCGACCTTAGCAGTGCAATTTTCCATACTCAACTTCTTGGCAAGATCTTCATACTTAGTGAGTTCCGGACTGATAAAAGCTGAACATTTATTGCATGCTTGTAAAATAAAAATAATAATGTTCTTATAATTTAGCTTACTTGTTTGACATGTTCATGAAACATGTCTAAACAATTTTTTTGCATATCTGCTTCCCTAGCGCACATTTATTCAGTCCTAACTCAATTTCTATTAAGTTATATTGAGAGAGATTCATATTATCAAGCATTAGGCTTAGGGGTATACTTTTTCCTAATTTTTATTAACTTTTTATAGTTGAGTCAGAATTCTATACATCTTTAATTCTTTTTATAAGTGATTAAATGAAAACAGCACAGCGAATTCACTCCTGACATAATTATAACGAGTCATTGGCATGAGGTAGCAGCAAAGAACAAAAGACAAATTGAATGCAATATTTAAAAAAAAAAAAAAATGAACTTTGAATTGTAATTACAAAAATAACGTGAAAATACACATTTTTATGTATTGATTAGGTACATTTATGACTCTTTTTTAAACAAAAAATACATCCTCTCTAACAGCTTAATTATTTTAAAATTTTCTTTCTGTTATAATATTCACATGTAACTATATTTTTCCGCTGAAAGATGTTTGGAAAATGGAAATATTATTTATGCTTTTTAATAATTGGCAACAATAACTAATAAAATGATTTTTGCAAAATATGAAATAAATCTATTGAAATAAGGAAATTTTGAATAAAAAAAATAGATAAATGATAATAAAAAAAAAGATTGCATCGGCACACTACAAAATAGTCAAGTATGTGCCAGCGAAAGATGGTAAAATTGTTATACCTAGTTTTTGATCCTATAAAACTTTAACCGAACAATTTTAAATAGCACTTAAAATAATTCTTCGATTTAAAAACTGTCCATGTTCTAACACAACCCAATTTTTTAATTTGATCACCCAGTAGCAAAATTTCTGCCAATCAACAGTGGTGAACCAAGCTTAGTATCATAAGACATCAAAATAATATATAAAATTCGATAAAAATTACATTCTTAAAGAAAATCTAGAGACATAAAGGTAAATTTTATGTCTTTTTAAGTTGTTAGATAGGATTATTCAGTTACGTCTAAAATAATCTGTAGCACTTAATCTGCTACTGGCTCTAATCCTATTAACCAGTGACCCGGAGCCGAACAATTTTTGATGTTCCAGCTCCGTCCTTAGATAAAATACTGTGGCTCCAGCTCCGGCTCCAACTTTGTGCTTTTAAGTTGCAGATTTTAATTTACACATTTAATGTTTTGCTCACAAATTCTTTCTTCCTTTACCTTCATTAAAGATCTGACAAAATGCATTTTTCTTCTCATCAAACTTGAAATGTTTGTTCCGAAAATAGGACATCGTTTAGCTTTTGTTTTTAAAACAGAAAGTTTGGTGGGATTTTAAACACAAAAATCTTAAATTTCTTCTACACTTTTCAAACAACCAAAATTGTACAACTACACATGTAAACAACAGGTGGCTATATTTGTTTATAAATAGTGTTGTCACTTAGCTCAAGTAGAAGTAAAGTGTAGTGTTACCATGTTTTGAGAAGTTTTCCATCTCTAATAATAATAAAAAAAAAAACCTAAAAAATGATATAATTAAAGCACTGAATAATGATGTACTAATTAAAATATTTTAAGCCTGGAAATTTAAAAGGCTGAAAAAAAAAAAAAAAAAAAAAAAAAGATTTAAAATAATATTAAAAACTAAAGGAGCCCTGGAGCTGGAGAAAATTTAGAGCTCCAGCTCCAGCTCTCTGCTATAAATAAGCGATTGCTTTAACTTCTATAATAGTTATTTCTGCCTAAAGTTATAAAATTCTCATAATAAGGTCAAAAGATTTAATAAAATAAAGAAAGCTTGAAGCATTAAAACAATGTATAAAAACAAGAGAAGGGTATCTTGATATGTAAAAAAGATAGATGAGTGTTTTATTTTGTAAAAGTGTTTTTTTTTCCTTAATGACATGCTGAAAACAAAATTCCCAGATTTGAAATATTATGCATTATTCATATTCATTAAGAATTAAATTTTTTTTTTTTTTTAAATGTGCATCTTATTTTGTTGAAACATTTTGGGTATTGTTTTTTATCTTTGTTTTCAAAGGTTATTAGCAGAGAAACACATGACATAATCAGCTAAAGACAAGGCATTATATTGATATATTTATTAATGGTTTAAAAAAAAGTTAAATATATATGTAATGCACAGTGTTGTAGTTGGAAAAAAATATTTGTGGGAACTCACCTTTCATAGAGTAGATGTTGATGCTACTGGATTTTTGCAAAGCCAAAATCCAATTTGAAGCATTTAGCCAAAAGCTAACTTTTTTCAATTAACAGTACTACACTTCACTCTCGATTATCCGAATTAATATGGATCAAGCTCACCTCGGATCAGCAAAAAACTCGGATAAACCGGATTTACACAAATCGTCACAAACTAAGGAGATTAAATATAAATTTTCACTTTATTCATTCATTTTTATTGTACGTGTAACATTTCTTTGATGTACATTTCTGTTACTTTTAAGAGAAATGGGGAATGAAAAAAGAAAGTTGAAAAAGCCCTGGATAGTTTTTTGTTTGTTGGATGTCAATTTTGCTGCAGTATTACGCTACTGCATAGCTACCAATTTTTAAGATTTTTTTCTACCGCTAAGACTTTGTCTAATTCAATTGCCGAAATATAAGAATTGTGAACGATTAAATAGGGCAAAAATTTGTATTAAATTTCAGAGGTAGCAAAAACCGTACAAATTGGTAGCTATGTGATTCTGTTAGTGTCATGAAAATTGCAGGTGTAGCCTCTTCTTTCTGCTCAAAGTATTAATAGATTTTTTCAATCGAACTTATACCTTTGGAATGGATAATTTTCTTCTAATAGGTTGATGGCTTCTATTATTATGAAACAGTAATTATAAATGAAGTGTTAGGTGAAGATGAAAGAGTAGCCGTAAAATGTTAGAACTCTGATTTTCTGGTCAGAATGGGGAAAAAAAAGTTCCTCATTCTGACCCAGAAAATCAGCATTATAACTTTTTACGGCTGCTCTTTCATCTTCACCTAACACTTCATTTATAATGGCTGTTTCATAATAACAGAAGCCGTCAGTCCATCAGATGAAAATAACTTGTATTGTAGAAAAAGCGATTATGCCAAGCTAAGCTATACTGCCAAGATGCCAGAGGTAACTGTCATGCGCAGTTTGTTGCTGTGCCTGACGGTTAAATAGAATGATCATTAAGGCAGCCGTATCTTACGGCACAATAGACACTCTGTACCTTGTACGCTTTTCTCTTTATACATTTGTGTTTTCCACTCGTTACTCATTAACAACATGCACAAGACAATACAAATGAAATATGGGTGGGGAATACTAACACTTACTTATGCATGCAAGTACAACCTGTCAGTTTTTAAGCCTGTAGCCTTGGAATCCATCTACCAGCATATACACTTCATAAAAAGAACATAACATATATTGTATGAAAGCTACAGTTTCAATCATATGAGGAATTCTTTTCTGTTTTTTAAAACTCGCAAGATTCCAATAAACATTAAATACAGTAAAAAGCAGGGTTGGAAAAAAACCGGGTTTTTTTGTAAAAAACCAAAAAAACCAGTTTATTTGGTTTAAACCAGGTTTTTTTGGTTTAAACCGGGGTTTTTTTAATATAATTTCCTATTGCATACAGATGCATATCTGGTGATAAAATAAACATTTTTGGATATTATATAAGTAATATAACTTTTGAAAATATTTAAATTAAATAATTACAGTCAATTATATAGAAAATTGAAATCATTTCTAATTTAAACATTATTAGTAACAGCTATGTCTTATGTTCAAAGTACACTAGTAAACGGCTCTACACAGTGAAACATTGATACCTTGAAAATCGTATAAAGAATCCTTTGATTAATAATATAATAATCAATCAATAAACATTTGATGCAGTTTCATGAATATAATATATTATTCTGTGGTTGTTGTTATTATTTTTTTAATATCCAAATACTTTTGGTTATTTTGTTTTCTGAGTGATAACTCGAAGTGTCCAAGGCAACATTTTTGGCCATTAGATTCAGCAACTAACAGAAAAGATTGATTGGTATTATTGAAATGCTATAACTAGCACTCAATTTTTGCAAGCTGTGTTATTCAATTTAATATCTTAAGTTATTCTTTTAAATTCTTTAAGGATAATCTTCCCAATCCCAATCCAGAAAATTTTCTTTTACAACTTAACCAAAATCTTAAAGATCATTGTATTTTGTTATTAACTACTGTAAATAATCTGCATTTTTTAAATGAAAATATTTTATGCTAAATATTGAATATTATTTATCTATTTTATCTTTTCTAATTTCACATGTTTTAAGAAAAATCTTTAGGGTACCAGATATGTTCATCAGCACATGCTAATTTTCATTCTACATGCATAGAAACATGACCTAGGCTCATTATGTCTCATGTTGACTGCTGAGATTAAGTGTTAAAAGTAGAAATGACTTCTATCTATAATTTAAAACAATTAAATTACAAAAAAAAGAAAATATTATATTAGATTTTTTCTAAAAAAACCAATTGGTTTAAACCGTGGTTTAAACCATGGTTAAAACCACTTGGTTTAAACCGTGCCAACCCTGGTAAAAAGATTAAAAAGTGCAACAGCACTACCAAAGACACCTAGTGAAAAATAAAGTATTTATAAGGGTTTTTAGAAGTGACAAAATAAAAATAAGGATTTACAAGCACTTTACGAAAGAGAGGGAATTTTGCTAATACTAATATAAATTTTTAAACTTGTATTACTATTAGTTTCATATTACTGTTTTATATTTAACAAGTGATGTTATGACACAAAGAAAATTCAAAAGTACAAAGCTTTACACACCATTATAATCCTCACCCCTTATGTCTCTGATATTGATGTGTCCTTTAGGGATTGACCGAATACCGAATAGTCGATTTGGTATTCGGTGATTCGGCATGTAAACCGAATATTCGGCTTCGACCGAATAATTGCGGATAAGTATTTTCTTAGAAGTAGAAGAATTCTCTTTTACTTAGAAGTAGAATAGGCTAAATGATGAGTTTCAATATTATGTGCATGAGTTCAAAGTTCAGCTACACTACCAAAAACAAGTCAAAGACCATTTTTAATTACAAAAAACTTTTTTTTTCTTTCCTAAAATAGTCTATATAGGGGTGAAATCAGAACAACTGTCTACGATATAGGGAAAAAAAGTAAGGAATATGGGCATCTTTCCATTACCATTTAATTTTAATTATTTCTACATTAGTTTTTTCAATTTAAATTTATTTAACGTGTATTCTTTTTAATATACACCTCAAATAAGTATATCAGAGTTCATCTCTGTATATCTAAGATTTATATTAAAGAAAACACATGCATCAAATAAGTACTATACTCCTATGCCTATCCTATAGCTTTTATAACCATTAAATTAAAATTGCTCAAATTTATCTTCATCACCGCAGCGATAAATATTAATCAAAATATAAATATGTATCAATAATTTCACAGAAAATAGTTAAATGTACAAATTGATATGATAGCTTTTGTATTTGAGAACATTCCAATTCAATATGTATATAATTAGACAATCAGTAAATCAGCTTAATGACAACATTGTTTCTTTTTATTTGAATGAACTTTTGTTTTTTTTGAGAATCCTTATCCTTAATAATAGCCTGTATAGTTTAATACTTTCATTGGGTTAATTTGGATATTGACTAGTGATAAAATAATAAAAAATAAGTGATGGGTTAATGAATTTGTGATTTGAAAGAAGTCATTAAAATTTTTTGTGCAATTAGATTTAAGAATAAAAATGTAACTGAATTAAATTATTAAGAATTTAATTTTAATTAAAGTTTATTAAAAAAGCTAATATATGCAAAAATGTGTATTAAAAATTTTTAAGTATTCTGTTGCCGAATACCGAATATTCGGTATACACTTTGACCGAAGCTTCGGTATTCGGCAAAATTGCTGATTCGGTCAATCCCTAGTCTTAATTTTTGCATCAATCTTAAAAAGAACAAGAACGACATTAAAAGTAGCTGATTTCATTGACAATACAAACTTTAAGATATTTAGTAACATTTAACAAAATATCTGGATAAAATTGTCACCCATCCACGAAAAATAATATAATTTTCAATAGAAAATAAAAGATATATAAAGATTAGGCAGATTATTAGTAAAAATTAGCAATTAGTTATGGGTAGGCTGGAAAAAATTCTAGTACCTAACACTTAATAAACGCACATTAAAAACATTAGCAACAGACGAAAGAGAATCTAAATTAAAATTTCCTTAGTAATCCATGTAAGAAATTAATAACAGTAGTAAAATAAGCTAAACATTAAATTAAAAAAATATATTGACGAAAATTAGCAAACAGCAGCACGTGCTGGGTGATTAAAGAAATTAACAAAACATACATTATAAATGCAAGGAAAACAATGACATAATTATGTTAATAAGCATTCTTATCTGAAATTAAAGAGAACGTGGAAATATTGATTAAATTTAAACAATCACTCATTAACGAGCCCGCTTCACTCCCTAGAAGAATCCGTGTTTACCTGGTAGGTTAGTTACCTCGTTTACGCCACTCGCTAGCCAAGCTGAAAATATCGCCAAGTTACCGAGTTAGTGACGTACGTCATTGATGACGTAGGTCACTAACTTCCAGGTAAACCTGTATTCCTGTTTTCTGCAAAACTCAGAAAAGAGAGTAGCAGGGGTGATTCTGTTTCGAATTTTCCGAAAATTTAAGGCATTCGGTTCCGAAAAAAAAAAAAACGGTCATCAGTCCGAAAATTCGGACATAAAAATATCGTTAATTTCGATATGGTCGTCGAAAAAAATCAATTTCGTCAATCGTTCGTTAAAAAAAATCACCGTCAAAGAATCGCGAAAAAACGTGAATTTCGCCCAAGGACCACGTAAAAAACGCGAATTACGTCGAAACATCGCGGAAAAAACGCAAATTTCGTGAAAAGATCGCGGAGAAAACGCAACTTTCGTGACAAGATCGTGAAAAACGCAAATTTCGTCAAAAAATTGCGAAAAAAAAAACACAAATTTCGTGAAAAGATCGTGGAAAAAACGCAAATTTCGACAAAGAATCGCGAAAAAGAATCACAAAATTCTTCAAAGTATCGCGGAAAAACGCAAATTTCGACAAAGAATCGCGAAAAAGAATCACAAAATTCGTGAAAAGATCGCGGAAAAAACGCAAAATTCGTGTAAGATCGCGGAAAAACGCAAAATTCGCAAAAAGATCGCGGAGAAAATGCAACTTTCGTGACAAAATCGCTGAAAAAATGCAAATTTCGTTAAAAGATCGCGGAGAAAATGCAACTTTCGTGACAAAATCGCTGAAAAAATGCAAATTTCGTTAAAAGATCGCGGAAAAACACAAATCTCGAGAAAAGATCGCGGGAAAAAACGCAAAGATCGTGGAAAAACACAAATTTCGTTAAAAGATCGCGGGAAAAAACGTAAATTTCGTGAAAAGAACGCGGAGAAAACGAAACTTTCGTCAAAAGATCGCGGAAAAAACGCAACTTTCGTCAAAGATCGTGGAAAAAAAGCAAATTTCACAAAAAGATTGCGAAAAAAAACACAAATTTCATCAAAAGATCGTGGAAAAAACGCAAATTTCGTCAAAAGATCGCCTAAAAATGCAAATTTCGTCAAAAAATCTTGAAAAAAATGCAAATATTTTCAAAGAATGGCGAAAAAACCCCACAAATTTCGTTAAAAGATTACAAAAAAAAGCAATTTTGCAAAAGGTCACGAAAAAACGTGAATTTCGTCAAAAGATCACGAAAAAAATGCGAAATTCGTTAAATGGTCGCAGAAAAATGCATATTAGTTAGTGCCGAGGTGGGGGAGGGGCCCCTCTTTGCTGTGAACTTTCTGAAAATTTCCTGTGAATTTATTTCATTGCAATTAATAGTAAAAATAAAATTTTTCTGTTGAGTGTAATCATATCGAATGGTAAGTAATATATATTAGTATTATATTAGTAAAGTACAGTGTTGATAGTTAGAAAAAACACAATTTTGTATGGAGCGTACATAACTTTGTTACTGGTCAGTGGTTAAAAAAAACTGGCCAGTAAAAAAAATTAGTGCAGTGGCCAGTGGGTAAAAATGTTAATTTTGACCTATACATGGACTTTACCGATGTCACGTCAGCTGAGGATATCTAGAAGAAACAAACCAATAGGTGTGAAGTAGGACTGGGCGATGTAGAAATTTCTTAAATCGATTTATCATCCATCCAACATCGCGATTTATTGCTAAATCGCGATTTAACACCAATTTTACATTTTAGAATATGGAAGCCTATTTTTTAATTTTTAGCAACAAAATAAGATCTTTATGTGCCCCCCCCCCCTCCCCCTCCTGTATTATTTAGTATACTTAGCTTTTGATTTGTCAAATAATTTTGAAAAGAGGTATATTTTACACATAAAAAAGCTTTGAATGCCCCAAAACACTAGTTTTTTTTTTTTTTTTTTTTTTTTCCATTTTAAAAATTAGTGACCTATTGTAATACATTTTATAAACTCATTCTATAAGAAGTAATATAAAAGAAAATGATTTTTTTTTTTTTTTTTTGTCTGACTTGTTATGCATGCTACAATCTAAATTCCTTAAGGGGGGGCTTCCCCTAGCCTTCAAATAACACTTCATTGCTAACAGCCTACATACTTTTTTTTTTTTTTTACAGACACAGATTTAAAAAGTTACTGAGATAAAACAGAAGCATATTAAGACTTCAATGATGAATTTAACTATGCATTTACCATGATGAGAAAAGTAGTAAAAAAAAAGGGGGGGGGGAGATATGAGAAATAGGGTGCAATTTTATATCTTTTTAACTTTTAGATTAAAATAAGATTTGTTTAACATAAATGCTGACATTTATATAGCGGATGGAGAAGGATTGAATGTGTGACCCTTGATCACTGAAATTGCTGATTTTTTTCGTGGTTGTTGCCATCCTTTAAGATTAGTAATAAAATATAATCTTAAAATATATCTCTTTTTAATGATAACAAAATGTCAAAAAAGCAAAAAATCGCAGATTTGCAGAAAAATCTAATGAATGCCTCCTCCAGTCCTCCCACATTCTGCTGTAAAAATAAAGCTACTTGACTCATTACAGAACCTTATTAAAGTATTTTTAATTAATTACAAAATAATAATAAATTAAAACTAAAATATTCCCATAATACCTAAACATATGAAAATTAATTTTTCATGAAAATAATGCATAAAAATATAAACTAAAAATGGATGAATTTGGATATAAATAGTGAATCAATTTCAGCAAGATACTCAATCCATGTGACTGCATTGAAATCGGATGTCAAATCTGATGCATGACTATTTTAAAATATTTTAATTAATTACAGAATAATAAAAAATAAAGAATATGTATTAAAATATTACCCAAACATGTGAAAAATGAATGTTTCATTAAAAGAATGCATAAAAATAAAAACTGAAATTCGATGAATTTGGATTTTAAATATGAAACTTTATTCTTTTTTTTCCAACCATAAATACTCAATCAATTTCAGGAAAAAAATATTATTAGTAAAAGAAAAATATTTCATGTGGATCACAGCCAAATAGTGATACACAAAACAATGCATGACTATATCTTTAAAATAATTTCATTAATTACAAAATAATAGAAAATAAAAAATAAATGTTAAAATATTACTAAAACATGTAAAAAATGAATTTTTCATCATAAGAATGCATAAAAGTATAAACTGCAAGTCGATGAGTTTGGATTTTAAATATAAAACTTTATTATTATTATTTTTAATCATATAAATGCTGAATGAATTTCAGGAAAACAATCTTTTGAAACAATGCAGGATTCTACTTTAAAACATTTTAATTAATTACAGAATATTGGAAAATAAAAAATACATATTGCAATATTACTCAAATATGTGAAAACTTAATTTATCATCAAAAGATTGCATTAGCATATAAATTGAAATTCGATGAATTTGGATTTTAAGATTTAAACATTACTTTTTCCTTTCAACTTTCCACTATATAAGTTCTTAATTTCTGAAAAATACACATTCCAATCTCGTAAACTCTGAATCTTGTTTACAAAATAAATAAATAAATATCAATTCTTACTTAAATCATCGTTTTCTTAAATCGCCTTTTTCTTAAATTGGATCCTGCTAAATCGATTTAACACCAGCTTGCCTTGTTTTCATTAAATCGTCTTTTTCTTAAATCGGAAAGCATGGAGGCTTGCGATGTTTGCTTAAATCGGATCGTCCTAAATCGATTTAACACCAGCTTGCCTTGTTTGTCTTAAATTGGAAAGCATTGAGGCTTGCGATGTTTGCTTAAATCGGATCCTCCTAAATCGATTTAACACCAGCTTGACATGTAAGTGGTAGATACATCAAAGTAGATAAATCGGTTTTACGATGTTAGCTCTGAATCAGTATCTTGTTTTAAATCTATTTAAAGTGAATGGCTAAATCGCGATTTAAGACAATGGCTAAATCGCGATTTAAGACAATGGCTAAATCGCGATTTAAGACAATGGCTAAATCGCGATTTAAGACAATGGCTAAATCGCGATTTAAGACATTGGCTAAATCGCGATTTCCGATTTTAGCTTAAATCGATTTAAGACCAATGGTTAAATCGGATTTCCTATGTAAGCTTTAAATCGATTTAAGAGTTAAATCGATTTAAGGCTCAGGCCTAGTGTGAAGAATATTTTAACACGGCTTCCCCTTCGTCCAATAAGTAGTCTTTTTCGGAGGTACATATCCGCAAAGACATGACTGTTGCCACTTGTGGGTAAAGTCCATTAGTAGCGATCTTATTATCAACAACTGTTTATGTCAATTCGTCATGTATTGTGCAAATGTCATTCCATAGTTCTTGTGCAACTTCAAATGGGGACACCTCATCACCATCATCATCATTGTCTTCGAACGATAAATCTTCAAATTATGGAAGCCCAGGATATCAAAAACAATTTTTAATGGTCTTCTCTGATACCATATTCCAACTCTTGTCTACGTAACATATGGCATCTAACACAGTCATGCGAAGATTCATTTTTCGATCAATGGCAGCAATGACGTCTTTTAGAATCAGCTTTCGATAATCCATGTTAATATTTTTAATAATACCTTTATCCAGGGTTGGCAAGTTTTTGCCATAGGTGGAAAAAACCATGGAAAAAAACCTGGTAAAAACCGTCCTGGCAAAAATAGGTTTTTGCCAAAGTGGTGTCAAAAATAGGCTGTCCATTTAATTTTTTTTTTCCAGAAAAAAGAGAAAAAAATATTTCATGAAAGAAAAAATAAACTTAATAGTTAAAAAATCAATATTCTAAATTTATTTTTGAACTCTTAAGTTTAGAAATAGAGAAAAAAAAATCTTGTATCTATCTATGAAACCAGTTTGGTCCTGCCTGGTTTTGTACAATATCTTTTACAAAACCTGTATACCTGCAAGCTTACTTTTCCATTGACCAACTACAAATCAGAGTGCAATGCTCTGGTATTTTGTTATCTGTCTTGTGATCATTTGACAATGGACTTCTGAATTTGAGAATTTCAAAAGAGTATTTGGGGGGGGGGGGGGGGTGAAATATAGTACAAAAAGATAAAATGGCTACCAGCTACTTACTGAAAGTAAAGAATTTAAGTTTTTTTCCCTTTCTTGGAGTGCAAGAGGGGGGGGGGGATCCTAGTTTCCTAATAAGACATAAGAGTTTTTTCAATATATAATTTTTTCAATTTAATTTAATTACTTTTTTACCTGTAACAGGCTAGTTTCATCAGATAAATAATTATAAATTAGTACCAAACACATAAATATTTACATATTTTTAAAACTTATTACATAAAACAAAAGTAGCAAAGTTATATAAAACCTTTTGATAATTAAAAAAATATTAATGGCTGACAAGATACTTAAGAAAACAAATTAGATATCCGATTTTTAATTTGGTTCTTAAATTCCCAAGTATTAGACTGAATCTCACCTATTTTATAAAGATTTAAAATATGTAAAAATATTTAATTATAATTATTAATTAGCAAATTAAATAAAAAGATTAAATGATATGTTATTAAATTTGATTGTTCTACCATTATTATCCTTATAGATTTTATTACACATTAAAGACAAATAAGAATTTGCCGTTTTTTTCATTTTTGCCCTGGTTTTTTCCAGTTTTTGCCACTGTCCTGGCAAAAATACCTTTTTGCCGGCAAAAATGCCAACCCTGCCTTTATCTAATTGTTGTGCCATACTGGTTCAGTTTGGAGGCAAGAAAACAAGTTCAATCAGATTTAAATTGGGAATCATGCAATGGGTGATTCAGCTGTCTGCGATTACAGCCACTTGTCTGTGCAAATTTCATCAAAACGCTAAATTTCTTTTTCCCAAATGTTTATTCTCATCAAGGTCTTTTGGTTCACATCGTAAGATTCATGCAAAGATTTACAGTTTTTCAAACAACGAGGCTTGAGAAATTTACCAATAACTAATGGAGTCAATTTCTCTGAGCCATCCATCCATATTCGCCGGTAATAAAATGGCCACCTTCCCACCACTTCATTTTTCATTCTTAAAAGTAACAGTTTTATCTGGCAAAACATGAAAAAAAAAAACAGCTCAAGTTTATCAAAAATAAAAATATCACAAGGTCTGTACCTATTGAGAATGTCACTTAACAAGTGGTATCCATTCCTTCGATTTTTTGGCTGTTAAATTTGGTTTTCCTATTTATGCAGCCCTTTTCAGAGATTTCTCTTTTACGATAATCCACATATTGGAACATTCTGCATTTGGCACATTTTATCCAAGTAAAAAGATCTTTCTCAAATGTTGAAACATGTTCTCGCTTACTCTTTTGGTTGATCACATCTTCTGTTTAACAAGATTTGAACCCTAAGACGTTATTCAGTGTCGCTCTCTCTATTCCATCAGTCTTCTTGGAAGCTGCTTTCGATACATTCTATTTTTCAATGTTTTCTACAATTTTTTTTGCCCGCAATTGTCAAATCTTTCGTTTTGCTGACATCTTGTATTCACAAATGACAATTAACAAATGAACGAACACTTTACACGCAGCGACAAGTAATGAAAAATAGAAAAAACTAAAAATGCGTGATTTAACATTTTTACTGCACGGAGGACAAGTTTCATCCGGTCGCAAGGGGTAATGGCATATTTTCCAAGAATCGGTATCTAATGCGACAGTTGAGGGAAAAATCTCCAGAGCTTTGGAAACTCTTAATGACAGGAAAGAGTTTCTCTTATAAGCTGCAGCCGGGAAGAGGAGATCCCTTCCCCCCTCCCTCCCCCGAGTGTCGATGCGCATCTAGTCACATACTATGCAATATTATCGCGATCTCTAAGGCTCCGTTTAAAAGGAAAAGGTCTAACTCTCATTCGAAAGCTATAAAAATGACAACTGGCCTTTCTTTTACCATATGGAAGTTCGTACTTGTAGATTTTAACAAAAGCAGGGGAGATTCAATGATGAAAAAAGGGGAAGAATGAAAAGAAGGAAAGAAGTTCCTCCTTCAGGATGTCTATCCACTTCTTTCTAAAGCTATTAAAATTGAAAAGCACCGCATGACCAACACAAAGAGGCTGACAGTTGAAGATACTTGAATGTGAATGATACGTCTATTTGGCACTTTACACCCAAAAAAGGGAAGGAAAAAGCATAAAAAATAAGATATTTTGCAATAAAAAGGGAGACAAAAGATGACCATATGACCATATATCTGATAGTAGCTATTGGAAACTGACCATATAGGCGGTGTATTTTAACACATAATACCTATTCAGTCAGTCCGGACTTAAGAAAAGAAGTGACCTTATACTAAGCAGGTGACTATATATCCGGTACTGGCTGTACATATACTTTTTTAACTGTATCTTGCCCAACATAATTTTTTGATTGTGTATAGTTTAAGATTTATATTATACTTAATTAATTCAAACATCAAATATTTTATGATTAAATTAAATATACACATTTGATGTAATTAGTCTGTGTGAGTTTTTTATTTAGATTTTTTTCCCATATAAATGCTATTGTTTTTATGTGTTGCACAATTTGACCACTGGATTTTTTTCCCTTATTTTGGGAATCTGCACCTCTATAGAATATACTTTACAAAACTTTATCTTAATAATTAAGGGTACGAATATTTTTTCCAACTGGATTAAATCATATTTAAGGCTGGAGTAGCACAGTTGAAGTTTATTCCAACAGAGGAAAAATGTCCAGACCAGGGATCGAACCTGGATACTTGGCATGCCGTGCCAATGCCTTACCTGTTAGGCTATCCGAACCGATACCTGGTTGACATAATTCACTCTTATTAGTTGGACTTGGCTGCGAACTGCAGCGCTAGTTTCATTCATCCGAGCTATAACTATAGCATTTACATGATGAAACTACTTTAACACGGAAACTCCTGTATACCATGTAATTAGGTCATAATTAAGGGTACGAATATTTTTTCCAACTGGATTAAATCATATTTAAGGCTGGAGTAGCACAGTTGAAGTTTATTCCAACAGAGCGAAAAATTATGACCTAATTACATGGTATACAGGAGTTTCCGTGTTAAAGTAGTTTCATCATGTAAATGCTATAGTTATAGCTCGGTTGAATGAAACTAGTGCTGCAGTTCGCAGCCAAGTCCAACTAATAAGAGTGAATTATGTCAACCAGGTATCGGTCCGGATAGCCTAACAGGTAAGGCATTGGCATGACATGCCAAGTATCCAGGCTCGATCCCTGGTCTGGGCATTTTTCGCTCTGTTGGAATAAACTTCAACTGTGCTACTCCAGCCTTAAATATGATTTAATCCAGTTGGAAAAAATATTCGTACCCTTAATTATGACCTAATTACATGGTATACAGGAGTTTCCGTGTTAAAGTAGTTTCATCATGTAAATGCTATAGTTATAGCTCGGATGAATGAAACTAGCGCTGCAGTTCGCAGCCAAGTCCAACTAATAAGAGTGAATTATGTCTATCAGGTATCGGTCCGGATAGCCTAACAGGTAAGGCATTGGCACGGCACGCCAAGTATCCAGGTTCGATCCCTGGTCTGGACATTTTTCGCTCTGTTGGAATAAACTTCAACTGTGCTACTCCAGCCTTAAATATGACTTTATCTTAATGTTTGACAAACAAACCAACTGTATATTCTCATAGATATTTTTTCCAAACAGTATAATGAGTTGCCATTTCCTGTATCACATTGATTCTTTTTGTTTCTTTTTTAGGTTTTAGCAGAAAGCTCTCCAGAAAGATATGGTCTTCTACACCAGCATTTTGATGTAGGTTATACTGTTGTGGATTCTGTGTTCCAGTATATTCACCTGCGATTAAAAGGTATTTTTTTTCTCCCCTCAACATATATAATAACTTTTTTAATTAATGTATAACTTAGTGGTGTACCAAGTAGTACTTTGGCTGAGTATTGACTACTTGGCCATTTACTTCTCAGCTGAGTACCTAGTAATTCATGTAAGAAAGAGTCACCGATTGCACATGAAGTGAGTATACGGGTAACACTCCTATGTGTGTGTGGGCTTATATTATACATAAGCATCTTGAGCATACAATCATATTTTTAAAAATGATCTTCAAAATTTAATGTATTGTGCACATTTTAAAGACAATTTTTATAGATTCAAAAATTTTCAAACAATAGCATTTTTCAAATGAAATTATTAATATAATAGCATTTTTTAAAAAATATGAAAAAAAAAAGAATTGGTACATGAAAAGTAGAATTATTCAATATGAAGTTAAAACTGATTCTGTAACCCATCATCCCACTAGCAGAATTTTCTGTATCCATCTGCAGCAAATCAAAATTTATCTGCAACACATCAATGCTGAACCAAGATGCTATCATAGATACTTATAGAAACCCATAAAATAAGCAAAATTTGCATTTTACTAAGAAAATGTAATAAGAATCACAGTAACTCTTAAAACAAAGTAAATTTTTTAAACCCAGTGTTTATTTTTAAGCTGGTAGATTAATCTGTAGGGTCTAAAACAATCTGCAGCACTGTTGCCGTGCTGCACAGTTTCTGCTACGGGGCCCATCATTATACATTCTGATACATGAAATCGGTCTATCAAAAATCGTTATTGCTTGCTGTAACAATTCAATGAATGATGCAAAATTCTTAATTTATTACTGTACCATATTTTCTTTTGATTAAAAAAAATGTATTGACTTTTACAGCACAGCGGAATTGGCATAGTTTAGACCTTTTTTTTTTTTTTTTTCCCTCAAAAACCCAATTGGTTTTCTATAGAACATAATACTTTTTCTGTTTTTGTAGTTTAAGTGTTTTAAATTATTGATAGAAATCATTTCTATTTTTAACACTTTATCTCAGCAGTCAACATGAGACAATGTCATGTTTGCATGCATGTAGGATGAAAATTAGCATGTGTTGATGAACACGTCTGATATGCCCTAAAGCATTATCTTAAAACATGTAAAATTAGCAAAGATAAAATAGGTAAAATATATTCAATATTTAGCAAGTACATTTTCATTTAAAAAATAATAATACCAATCTTTTCTGTTACTTGTTGAATCTGATGGCCAAAATTGTTAATGGAATTATCACACAGAAAACAAAATAACCTGAAGTATTCAAATACAAAAAAAAAAAAAAAAATCTTTAACAGTCGCAGTTGTTGATATTTGTATAAATAAGTTAACTATTTGGAAGTGATATTTTCCAGATGAATTTTCTTTATAGTTGAAATAATGATTAAGTTGAGAAGAAAATCTCTACTATCCTGAACATAACAAGAAAAAAGAGGAAAAAACGAACAAACAAGATAAGGTTCACGTTAGACATTGTTTCATTAAAAAATGCTTTAAAATATACAGTAGACGCTCGATTTTACAAACCCGATGGGACTGATATAATATGCTCGTAAAATTGAAAGTTTGTAAATGGAGGTAATGTTAGTTCAATGGGATGCTGGTTGGGTCCAGTATTTCAGTTCGTAAAAAAGAGGTTCGTAAAATCGAGCGTCTACTGTATAATTTTATTAATTTTTAATTTACTCATTTAATTAATTTATATTATAGCACATCTTAAGGAATAAAGTCTGTTTATTAAGTCTTTTGTCTGTTTAAATCTTTTAGAGCAAGAAAACTGTTTGTAAAGCTGCTGTACATTTTAAGACCAATATTTGTAGTAGCCTGAAAAGCTGGTCAATAGTTTTTTTGCTTTTTTACTGTCACTTTTTTGGAAACATTGCAATTTTGGATAAGGGTCAAGTCATAATACAGAGAAGGTGTAAAAACTCAATTGTTAAATATCGAATTGTTCCAGGATTTCCTTATGAAAAGCTTTCTTTTGACTGAAAGTCAAAATTGCTCATTTAGTGTTCTGACAGGAAAATCAGATATCCCAGATAACAAGTATTTTAAAGCAAATGTTTTGAATCTGAATCAAAATCCATGAAATTGCATCAAATATTTATGATCTATTATTATGATTTTCAAGTTATCAATGTTTCACTGTATAGAGTAGTTTATTCTTTGAACATCAGACATAGTTGTTACTAATGTTTAAATTAGAAATGATTTCAATTCTCTACACAACTGATTGTAATTATTTAATTTGAATATTTTCAAATGGAGTTATATTACTTATGTAATAACCAACATTTTTTTTTAAATCAAGAAAAATGCATCTATATGAGGATCCAAGAAGCCAAGGGGTATAAGTGACAAAATTGAAAAAACTGAGCTAAATGCACAGGCTATCTGGAAATAAGGCTATTTGTTTGGAGGTAAAGAGATTTAAAGGATTCTCCAATTATGTGCTGCATTCTAGAGGTCAATTACTTAAAGCACTTTAAACTGCTTAACCTCTTTAATCTCTAGTTAAATTAAAAAAAATATTGTACTCCACTTTTCTTTCACAGTTATTGAAACAAGAGTTGAAAGATAACTATGAAATAAACAACAGTTTCATATTTTAATTGAGTCAATTGCTATGGATGTTCAACTTTGAACTCAATTTACTCCAAATCTAAATTTTGTCACTTGTATCTCTTGGCTACTGGGGTCCTCATATGTAATAGGAAATGATATATATATATATATATATATAAATATAAAAAAATGGTTTGAACAAATAATAATAAAAAAACCTGGTTTAAACCATAATAAAAACCTATTTTTTTTGCCAATCTTACTTTACAATTTCTTTTCATGTAAGTGTTATTTTAGCAGTGAACACATTTTTTCTGAGGCAGACTAAATTTCCAAGAACAAAAGAAATTCTCTATCTCCTGTAAATGTAGAACGATTGATGTTTTTACACCATAATTTGCAGTATAACAAATTTAACTATTAATTTTTTTTATTGTATTTATTTCTACAAATTATTTCTTTATCCAAAAACATGGTCTTTTACCACAGATTAAAAAAATTCTTATTTTTATTTGTATAAATATAAAACTAAATAAATTTTAATCTGTATTAATTTTACATGAGGGTTTTTCTTACCTTTACTTTTTTTTGGTAAATATGTATATGTATTGAGTAAATAGTTTTTATGAATTAATTATACATTTATATTTGAATAACTTTTTACAGATCAGTTATATAAACACCTTTGTCTTCAAATATGTTTAAAGAAAGAAATTCTTACAAGTACTCAGTATTGGCTGAGCACCGAGTACTCAGTACAGCTGTATAACTAATGTGAATCAGTTTGTATCAAAAAAGCAATATTTTTCATAATTTTATTTTTTCGAAATATCTTGGAAAATAATTTTTCTTTCATTGTTCACACACTTTTGCTAATTTTTATATTTCAATATCTCAAATGAAATTTGTCTTTTCTATTTTTTATTTTGGTTGTTACAAATACAATCATTAAAAATAATAATGGTGTTTAACCATATTAAACTTGTTATTTTCTGTTTTTCATTCAGTGTTTGAAATAATCTTTTCATAGTTATTACCCAGTTATATAGAATTTCTTTACTTCCAAAACTTTATTTTTTTTATCCTTTGTAAATCCATTTCTATAAATCTTATGTCTAATTTTTGTAATAATATTTTTGTTACTCTAATTTCAAATGTATATTGCATAATTCACCAAATGAACATGCCAGTTTTTTCAGAAGCTACAAGAATATTTACTATAAAAATGCTTTAAAATGTTTTCTGCAGTTTTTTCATATATTTGTTGTTGATAGATTGAGTTCTAATTTTTAGTTTATAATATCCAAGAATTTCTACACTCTATGTCACTGTAATTCTTCCTTTAAATGATGGCTATTTTATTGATAATTTTATGATATATACTACCATTTAGTGCAGACATGTTGAATTTTTTTCTATCTCTGTAATTCTTCCTTTAAATGATAGCTATTTTATTGAAAATTTTATGATTGACACTATCATTTACTGCAGGCATGTTAAACTTGTTTACCAGTAAGAGCCATATTAAGTATTGTATACAAAGTGCCGGGTCACATTACAAAAATCTATTTTGTTGCTATCACATAGGATGAAATTTATTCATACAAAATTCAACCTTGTTAAAAAAAAAAAAAGTAAAATTCCAAAGCTACGGAAAAATTAAAAACATGCATCGGAAAAATTTAAAAGAAATATTTATTACATTAAAGAAGAACATTTATTATTCTGTAACACATATCAATTCTTTCATGGACTGGTGCACTGGTAAAAATACATTTAAATAAACAATAAAAGATGTTTAATTAAACACATTTCTGGCATTTGAAAATTTAAATCACATTCAAAAATACAAAAAAGTATTATTAAGTGTATTATTCTGATCGTTGCATTTTTCTTTTAATTTTGTAATTGCTCCTTTCTTTAAAACATATCATTGCAAGAAATCTATTAATTGCAATATAAGTTTAGTTTCAAAGTGACAAACTTTATCCAGTCAAAATTTTCATAATTCAGTTATAAATATCAGTTATGGTGGTTGTATTTTAATAGTTTTAGATACATTTTTTAGTATTTAATAAATACTGTATAATATTTTGTGTAGTGTGTTGTAAATCGAAGACAGCCAGTAAAATAAAGTATTCCTTTTAACATATAACAATATATAACAGAAATACTACAGATGTTTTACAAATCTTTAAATTTTCAGATTAAAAATCTGATCTTTGTAGCCTTTTTCATTGATTATTTTTGCATGCACAATCTCTTGGAACTGAAATTTTAAAATGAGGTTATATCTGACCATATACATAAACTATACTTTCTGATGTTTGCCATCTCAGATGCCATGGCAATGTTGCCACATTGTGAAATATTTTATTCAAAATTGTTACTAAGTTTTTATACTATTAATCTTCTCTTTATTTTATCACGGAATGTTTGACATTAAGTAAAGCAAAATTTACTATTCTGGAAAAATTATATATATTTTGAATAAAAAATTCTTGAACTTGGGAGCAATACAGCCACGGTTAGTACAAGTGTGTTTGTGCAACGTATATTATCTGCACCAAACTTGAACTGAATCAAACATAGGGAAAATACCAAAGGCTTTGTGGGCCACACATAAGTTGTCGGTGGCCCAAATATGGCCCATTGGCCATGTGTTTGACATTCCTGATTTAGTAGCTATAAAGATAAATAAAATCAACATATCAACTAGAAATGTAAGTCAATAAATTTTTAAGAGCTCATAAACTGAAATTTTTCGTAAGAAATGCATTAACATTTGCATATTTAAGAAAAAACAGTACAGTAGAAGATAACTGAGGCTAAATTTGCAAATTTGATTCAAAAATATTTTAAAAATATTCTACTTTAATTTTGAGGACAAAATGTGTGTTGTTACTTTTAAAATGCAATGTTATTACTTTTAAAAGTCTTATTTTTTTTTTAAAAAGCAAACAACAATTTTATCTTAAATTGTAAATTTCATTATCCCTATTTATTTCTAGTTAAATTTATAATGTAATTCTTTGTCACAACATTTCCCCCCCATAATATGCCATATTTTTTTTATGATTATGCATAGTTGTTAATTTTTAATATGAAGAACAATGAATGTCAATAATCTCCGTGATATTTCAGCCATGCTAGATAATGAGAGTTTTTGGATGTATGTAAGAACATGTTTCCATTTTTATGAGAAAGGGAACCAAATAATTAAGAAAAATCACATCAGTTGTCAGCCTTTGTTATGTATAATTAATTCCTTCTGAGCTTTCAAGCAGTTGAATATGCCATCTGGTGGAGAAAAGATGTAACTTCTCACTTCAGGAAAATACCATGCAAGCACATTGCATACATGTATTTTTTATTTGTTCATAACAATTATTTTTTTTGCATTTTTTCAGATTTCATGTGGCATTAGTGTCCTCTGTTATGTGACAAGATAAAAATTACCCGAATTTGAATATCTAATGTTTTCCAGTGTGTTTACAATAAATAATGATTCCAATAGAATTTAACCCATTTATGCCTAGCGTCCCATTTTTGGGACGTTTCAAATTTTAATGCATTTGTATAATTTTCTTCTTCTTTATAACATGAAAATTGCATGAAATCAGTATTTATAAATGTCTTTATCTATAACCGAGAGATGACAGCACAAGGTGGATATTTATTTGCTTAAATTAAGGCTTTTTTCGGTGTTTATAGATTTTTAATTTTTCAAGAGGGTGAAATGTAAAAAAGTAAGTTTATTTGTATTTTTTCTATCATGGACCCAAAATCGCAAGTTATAATCTTAGCTTGTGGACTTTTTTGAAATACGTATTTTTCTAAATTGCGAAATTAAATGTTTAAGCCTATTTTTTATGCATTTTTGTAATGTACAAAATATAGGGTTCTAGGCACAAATGGGCACATATTTTTGTTAGAAATTTAGGAGACAGTTATTTATCCAATCTCCTTTCGAAGATATTTATGAAATAAAATGTTATTGAGTCTGCAATACGATTATTCTTATTTTATTATTAATAATAGTTATAATGTTATTAGTCTCTGCAAAGAAATAAATATATTTTTTTGTAGTTCATTAAAATACTAATTATAGTACATAATATACAATTTAAAAACATTTTAAATATAAATATAGGCAAAATATATAATTATGCATATTATTCTACTAGAAATACTCATATTTAGTTCTTTTATATTTTATCAAATAAATACAAAAAAAATTAAGCTTAATTTTTTTTAGTATTTTTCCAGTTCATTTTGCAACATTTTAAAGTGATTTTACCAAAAAATTTGAGAAAACAAAAATTCAGGCACAAATGGGTTAAGCATTAGTTAAAGGGACAATTTCCCTGTACTAATGCTTCCCGTAACAGCTGCAATTAGTGCCCTCTATTGGCCTTTTTAAGTGTCAATGACATTTTCAATTTTAGATGTATTATCCTTATTTTTATTTCCATTCCTTGATGTATATTGACTAATATTTATTACTGGAGATTAATTTATTACTTACAATGAATGTTTTTTTATAAAGTATCTTAGTTTCAGATTTGTATGATTTAGTAGGTATATTATATTTTCCCATTCAAATATAGGTGGTCTTTTTACTGAAACTTTTTATGGTTTGAAGAGATTTCCGGATCCAAGATCTCTTGATGTTTCAAGACGAAAAGTCGTTATTTGGGTATTTTTTTCTGTTGTTGGCCCCTACTTACAGTCACAGTTAAAGATTTTATATGAAAATCTTAGAGAAAAGCATCAAGATAACACTTTGCAATATAAAGTAAGTTATAGTACCACAGTAACTATGTATTATAATACAGCAGTAAATACTTGTTATTGTTGTATTCTAGAACATATACTTGCAGGACCTGCACAACCATCAGGCAAACAGGACGGTTTGTCCTGGGTCCTGTTAGGGACCGAGAGTCTTTATATCTAATTCGAAATAATATTTCCTCTGTATAAAATAATAGTAGTTTTGCTCTAGGTTCATTTTTACATGTGGGTATTAACTTTATTTCTTACAGTTAAACTTGATATAATTGTCGTAAATGTATAGACAAAACAATAGGCTTTTTGGACAAAACTTATTTTTTATAAAGGATAGAAAATTTTCTGAAGTTAAAAATTTATGCACATTAAATGTGAAAATAAGAATATATTTCATACATTTTATTAAATATATGTTATATAATATTATTCTATTATATACAGCGATCACTAGGATATATTTTATGCTCTGTATTTTATTAATCCAGTATTGCAGTATATGTTGGGCCCCACTAACTGCTTTGCCAGCGAGATGTTGTGCCGGCCCTGTATATGTTAGATTGTTCACTATCTGTAGAGGGATTTTTTAAAAATCGGAATCTATAGTAATAGAATGTTTACACATATCTGTACTTTTATCCAATTAAATGAAAATTAATTTTGTTATTTGTATTCATATGTTTACTTAAGGACATTCTTGTATCAGATCTTGCAATTTTGTTGATAATTTTGATTTTCATACCTATTATTGCTAATTTTGTATCTGTTATAATGTAACATTGTGAGACACATCTAAGGCAACACAAATATGTTTTATATTATTCCACTCACCATATTACTTTATATCCATGTAATCCACAAAAAATAATAGTTTATACAGGGTTCACACTCCTTCAGGGAAACCTGAAGGAAAAGTCAGTAAATTTCCCACTTACTTTGGAAATCTATTTAGCTACTCTGAAAAAAAAAAAAGTCCAATCTATATTCAAAGTTCTTATTAGCCCACAATCTCTGCTTAATTGTCATGCTTTGTCGTTCATTGTTGAATTGGAAAAGTTATTAAAACTAGAAAATTACTTAGGAAAATCTCATGAAATTTTTTTTGTGAAAGTTATTGTAAATCCTATTTTACAGCTATACCTTTATCAATGTTCTTCCAATTTATTTTTGTGATTAAGAGGAATAAAAATCTGCATAAGAGCATACATGTAGAAAATAATATTATGATCATTTCATGTAGACTATATGTATAAAAATAAGATTTTGAATAGATACTGAAATGGCTGTAAGTCTCCTGGCTGTGTAATTTTTCTTGTGAGTGGTTTCTTTGTATTTTAAAAAGAAAATATTTGCTATATACGCATGCAGTTGAAGGGCAGTTTTTTTTTCTTGTGTTAAAACCATTTTTCGAGTTTTTTATTTTATTTATTTTTTGGTTATGTATATATTTTTTCGGTGATTATAACTTACTGAAAAAAAAAGTATTGCATGATGTGTGTGGCTAGTTAATGTGAAGATCACTGTAATAAATTAAAAAATATACGGAAAGACATCATACAATAAATAGTAATTTTCAAGTAAATACAAATTTTGAAAATAAAAGCGACTTTTTTTTTTACTGTTTATTCCTTTAATTTCCAAAGGAAAATATTTTATTTAGTACATTATTGCCTCTAAACTAAAAGGGTAAAAAAGATTTTATTATTGAATGTAAAATAATTTTTAATAGGTTATATTTTTACATTCCATAAAGTTATTTAAGATGTTATGTTCTGATAATTAGCAGTCAGAGGTGCCATTTGTTGGAGGTTAGGGAGGGTGGTTGCTTCTCTCAAGTAATATGATACTTCAGAGTGTAGCAGGTCATCTCAGGTTAGGTTTGATCCCCCCCCCCCCCCACCCACACACACGCACACACACACACACACATAGAAACTGAACTAAAGCAAAAATAACATCAAACTTAATTACAAGTGTAACATTAGCATTAAATGAACACTTTCAAGTACAAAAAAACAATAATTATCAATGATATTTGTGAAAGCGTTGCTATTGCAACATTCTTAAAGTGAGACATATTTATCGTCAATGAGTACTTTAACTAATTTAAAAAATAAATGTGTACTAAAAAACTGTACTAATTGCTTCTCACCTGTGTTAAACAAGATCGAAAGAAATTTTTGTCCCACTCAACAAAGCTCTGTGATCGGTTCAATTAAAATGAACACTAGATCATATGTCTCTGGTGAACTTATTAGGTTGGTGAATTTATATTAGAGATAAATTTAGTTGCATGCATGAATTTTCCCCTAAAAAAAGTTAAAATTAGGCTTCACAGATTACACAATGCTTGGATGTGAATTGTAAAGAAAGAATTTTGAATGTAAGATATGATGAATGACAAAAAGCTTTCGTTCTCTTCTTTTATTAAAGATGTTTTCATATGTTAATTGTAGGCATGTTTCTTAATTTTGTTTGTAAATAAGCAAAGAGCTGGGGTGTGGGAAACATAAGATGAGGAGAATGCTAAATCTGGAATATGAAATTTTCATTTCATTTAGTAAAGAGATAACATAGTTCAATATTGCTTTATTACTAAGCTTCTCATTAAATATACTTTTAAGAAGCAATAAATAAAACAAAACTGGATAATTTGAGAGTTCGTCTTAGTCACCTATAATTTAATTTTGCATTTTCGATTTTTGATTAGAGTCTAAGAATTTAATATTTCAATAAAGATAGAAAATACAAAATCTCTAAACTCAAATCTCTAAAAATGTCCATTTAGTATAAAAATTTCCCCAAAATTTATAAAATGCCCCCCCCCCCCCCCACCTCTCAAAAATGTCTTAACTTAAAAAAAAATCTATATATATATATATATTACGCTATTGTACATGGCACAGAAATCACGATTATTTGTTAATTGCTTAATGGCAGTGCCCGAATGAAAAGCATCTCATTGGTTATTGTCTAAAAGTCCTTTGGCAGGATTTTGGTCGAGGTAAATTGGGTTTATTTACATTTTGTTCTTTCGCTGCAATCATGGAGTTTCAGACTATCATTAGAAATGCCCGTAAAAGATGTTGGCAAATGCTTGTAAGTGAAGAAGAAGATGAATTAAGAAGAGAAAATCGAAATAGATTGGATCGAGAATGCAGTCAAACACAGAGAATAAATGATCGCCAAAATAGGCTTAATAATCATCCATGCACAAACATGTTTCTTCTGAAATACAAATTACTGATTTAAACAGAGCATAACTGTAGGACTTTGAGTGAAACGTGCAATTTCTGCCAAGCACTGTATTGGAAATACGAATTAAACTGCAGCAAGAAGTTTTCAAAATGTTGTCATGATGGTAAAGTAATTTTTTCTCCCTTATCAGAAACTCCCAGTTTGAAATGAGCTTTGCTGTGTCAAAATTCACTTGAAGCTAAATACTAGAATGCATATCCGACAGTATAACACCGCTTTATCTTTTGCCTCAATAGGGGCAGCAATCAAATTGCCTTCTAGAGCAGGGCCATATTGCTTCAGATATGTTACAGGATTTCTTTTTTGTACACTAATGATAACAGGAATCCCGGCTATGGGCAGCTTTTTCCCTGACTGTTTCATTTTTTAAACATATCTGTTATACTTTTGAAATTTTAGCTCTTATTTAATTTTTTTTACAAGTTTTTAGTATAAATAAATATTATTCAGTCTTTTTTTTTTATGAAGTCCACTCCACTGCTACATTTTTCAATAACAGTCTGCCCAGGCAATGCCGGGCGGGTCAGCTAGTAATACGAATTTCAACAATTTTTAAGGTATTTGTGATAAACTTTATTATCTTTAACTCAATGATACTGATTAGTAAAGATTGGGCATGAACTTTTCAATGCTCGTGTGCTTGTAATAAGTTACAAAATTAATAAGTTCTTATAACCTATATTTATTATCTATTTGTTGGTGAATCAATGGAACTTATTACAGAAAATAACTGTTTTTCCCATCTCCACTGGGTACTTACTTTAAATTGCCAAATTTAACATTATAAATATAAATTGCCAGTTAGTCTTTTTTTAATGGTTTTGAAAAAAACATCCTTTCCCAAAAGCAGTTTATTCCCGAAGACCAAAATGCATGCTTGACTTTAGTAACCATGGAATACGGGGCAAGATTTTTTTTCACTCTTCAAATAAAATCTCTAAGCAAGCTACTAAGTTTTAACTAAATATTTTGCAGATTTTCTGCCTCATTTTTTTTGGTCTTCTGATTCTCCTTTCTCTAAATCATACCATGCTCAAATGTTTTATAAAGAGCTTTAATCATGATTTATGCACAATGGATGATTTTCCTTTCTTGTTTTTACTATTTATTAGGACTTCAGAAAACAGCTGGCACTGCTGTACCTGAAAGTTTATCCGGTCTATCATTTTTGTCATGAAATGATCATACTTGGTTACTACATGGCATATGGACTTGGTTTTACAGATTATAATACTCCTTCGTTGCATATTACATCGACAAAGCTTGTTCATGTGTCGCTGCAAGACATGGATTCAAATGCATGGAGGATGTTTATCCCAAGAAGCCATCAAAGGTAAAATTAATTTGTTTTAATTGTTATAAAAACCTTTTGTTTTATACAAGTTAATTTGAGTTGAATAACCTTCTAACTATTACCAAGTTTTATTTTTTATTTTCTTTATAAAATCACAGAGAAATTTTATTATACCCTTTGTGTTCCTGAGTATTGGAAAACTTAGTGTCGCAATCGTGAGTCCTTCAATTGTAAGACACTCTAAGATGTTTGACTATTATGCCCATTCTGGGCTAGAGAGCCCTTGTAGTCGAGTTGTTCTCAACCTGAACTCAAAAATTCCCTTTGGAATTAATCAAAGCTCAATTAAATAACTTTCAGCCTACAATCCAACCTATACTCAACACGTTTCAGCCTGAAAATCATCTCAAAATAAAACAAAATTGATGTCATATTTCATTGCAGTTATAGAACAAGTTGGAAATTGCTTGTCAAACGTGGCAAATGAGGTGCATTTGTACTCTAATTAGTTTTATAAATATTTTTTGACCGCATATTGTACTGAATGTATATTTTAGTGCACTTCAATAAGTGCATATTTATTTCATTCTGTTCGAAAGGTTGTAACACCATTAAAATGCACTCGCAATATTTTTTTCCCATTGGCCGTCATGTAACAGAAAACTTTTGATTGTCCCTGTCATTAAATTATACATCCGATTTTCATAAAATTTGAAATGACTTGACAAACTTTTGCAGCCATTATATATTTAAAATTTCAGATCATTCGGAAGGCTGTAACCTCATTAAAATGCACTCGCAATAATTTATTCCCATTGGCCGTAATATAGTCGAAAACTTTTTACTGTCCCTGTAATTAAACTATACATCCGATTTTCATAAAATTTGAAATGACTTGACAAACTTTTGCAGCCATTATATATTTAAAATTTCAGACCATTCGGAAGGCTGTAACCTCATTAAAATGCACTCGCAATAATTTATTCCTATTGGCTGTAATGTAATGGAAAACTTTTGACTGTCCCTGTAATTAAACTGTGCATCCGATTTTCATAAAATTTGAAATGACTCAACAAAATTTTGCAACAATTATATATTTAAAATTTCAGACCATTTGGTCAGGTAGTTTTTGCTCTGTTATATGCGGACAGACAGACAGACGGACTGAACAACGACTATAGGTGCTACGTATTTATATAATTACGAACACACCTAAAACTAATCTACAATCATGTCTTTGATATTAAATTTTTCTTTTATGAAGAAAAATGAGCAGGTATATTCATTTATCTTAAAATATATAGTCTTTTTCATCTTAAAGTCTATTTTGATGATTATTTTAGAAAATCAGGTGTAACTGAACCTGACCTACAAGAACCAAAATCTAACCTGAAATTGACTCAAACCCCAAAAAATTACACTTCCCTCAACCTGAATCCATCGGCGGCTTGTGCAACAATGGGAATTTCGCATCCAGCTAAGGTGGCTATTCGCAAACAGCTGATGTACAAGAGAATAATCAAAAACTATCGATTTTAATAAATGTTATGATCGAGATTCTCTCTTTTTACTCTCATTAATTGACTGAAGCAGAAATTTAAGATTGGTGTAGTATTGAACTATTAGTGTATAAGTATTAACATTTGTAACTACTTTTTAAAATATTAAGATGTATGAGATAGAAGAAAGTTTTGGGATTGGTACATCCAACTAGTTATGTGTATATATCATATATACAGTAAACTTCAGATTAACCGTCACTCAATCAACCGCCACCCTCGGTTAATCGCCACCCCTCTTTCCCCATTTTTTTAAAAATCAGAAACAAATAACAAATATTCAAATGCACATAAACCCGAGTGAGACAGCACTTTTCAGTAAAAGGCTTGTCTGACGTGAGAAACAATCAGGGCCGTAACTATCAACTTGGAGGCCCTGGTGCAAAACTTCATAGTGAGGTCCCTCAATATTTCTTTCTTTTTATATGCATGGGGGTTTATTCCAATTCAACAAAAAATTGTTTTTATATATTGGTCCATGCAATGGTAACAAAACTAGCTACTAAAGGTCCACTAAGCCAAATGTTCAAATATTTATCTAGCTTCTACAATTAACAAATTATTAAATGGATTATTTTTATGATACAAGTTTTGGAAATTAAATATTCAGTGCATATGGTTGTAAAAAGAATAAGGTGAATAATACAAAAGCAAAATACTTACAAAAGTACAATTTCTAAAAAGAGTGTATGTTTATTAAAAAATTATAAAATCACACATATATGGTATAATATTCGCTACACTGCTGTTAACATAAAAAAACTTAAAACAGTAACTTTTAATAAGTTTAATTTTTGAGTACTTCACTGAAATACATACTATAGTCATTTTTTACTGAAAAAGCCTATAACAAGAATGAAAACAATTTAATGGTATGAGGAAGTTATAGTACAGAAAACGCCTAACATAAACATACATAATTTTTATTCAAATGAATGGGAATAATAATAATAATAAATACTTACATTTTAGTTACTCATTGTTTAGAAGTAGATTAAACTAGCGGAAAACTTTTAATAATTTAAAATATGACTTTTCTAAATAAAAGTTTAAGGAAGATTAAATATATAGTTACAATGGATGTAAATTAAGTTTGTTAAAATGCATACTTTCTTAAAAGACAAGGAATCAGTAACTGATGCATGAAAAGTAGTGTAGATTGAAAAAATAAAAAATTAGCTACATTTGATTATTTCTTAAACATGTGTTTCCTAACTTTCAAAGAAGCGAATTCATCAATTACTTTGTCAAAGTTGATTTGTTGAGCTCGTTCATTCGCAATTGAAAGCAAAGCTAAGCTGCTGAGTCTTTGTTTAGCCATTGTACTTCTCAAGTAATTTTTGATCAATTTAAGCTTAGAAAAGGACCGTTCAGCCTTAGATACTGTCACAGGAACAGTCAAATACATGATACACACCGTACAAACATCTGGATAGCTTGATGAAAGCGAACTGTGGTCGACTATTATATAACTAGCAAATTCCTTAACATTTTTCATTTCTTCCAATTTGTTTTGAAATGAATTTTTCACAGAACATAATTATGAAGATAAAGGCTGGACTCGCATCATTTGGAAACTGGTTAATGAAGTCAACTGCTTTTTTGTGAATATCACTTTCACTGGCTAAAAATCAGGTTGTATTACTTGATAAGTGTCAAGAACAGCTAAAACGGTGATCAAGTTGTGTACAAAGTGTGTTTACTGTTGGATAGAATACAGTGACTTGGAAACAAGATTTTGGGTCCGTTAATCTCTCGTCTTCACTCAACTCATCAAAGTGTTTTTTCACTTTCCTTAGTCTGTTCTAGCAAAATTCTTTGTTTATTCCCCATCGACTACAAACATCTGATGCTTCAGAAACATGTTATTCAAACTTTCCACATATTTCGGTTATCCTTAACAATAAATTACCCAATAACTCATATGGGTACAACAGGTCCATGATTTCAGATTGTAAGGATTTTGATACGAGGTTGAGAGACTCTAAAACTTCACACTGCACAACCAAAAGCAATACAAAATCAAAACTATCAAGTTTGTTCTTTAGCTGCTGTGCTTAATTTCTTTCCTTTCTTTTCCTGGAAGTCCTGTGAAACGACATATGCCTATTCATACTACTAATTGTGATTCTCCTCAAATTCACACCACTTCGAAGTGCCAACAAACAACTTCGCATTCACATAGTTCTGTGCATTCTCAAGCATCTGGTAGTAAAACTTCCATTACAGTTCTAAATAAATCTACTCAAAGTAAAAAAAATTATGATCTTCGTCCTTGCAGTCATAAACAATATAAAATATAAATTAATCTTCAATTTTATTTAGGATGCCTTTACCATTGTAAAAAATCTCATCTATGCTAGCTAGATTGGATTGCCAAATACGAAGACTGACTGTTTATTTTATTTTTTACTTCTACCAAAGCTGCAGGCAGCATTTGTGTATTTTTTTATATTTATTTTTTTTTTAAGTCGCCTTCGTCTTGACACTGTGGAATTGTTATCCTGCAAAAGTATGTAAATCTTGTTTTTGTTTACTATGTTGCTCACTGAAATATTTTCTTCAAAACCTTATTCATCTTTTAGAATTTATATGTATTGTAAAAAAAAATGCGCTAATAACTCAGAATTTTTAATTTCAGTATTTGATTTAAATATTAAGACAGATTCTTAAAAAAAATCAAATCAAAGTTTTATAATTCATTATTTTAGTTGAAAATGAAGTGTTATTGATTGCTTTATTTTGATATGGTATTTATCTTAAAAAGTAAATTGTTATTGATATAAAATATGAGTACATATACCATCCTTTCCCTATTGTGACTTCTAGAGTAACTCAAAATGTTACTTTGTTCTTAATTATAATTCATACATGTTCTAACAACTAACCTCTTTCTAAAATAATAATAATGATGAAAGTTATGCATACTCCTACTGTTATTATTGGTGTATTATGTAAAGTTGTTGAAAATACATTGTTTTTTTTTTAAGTGTTTGAAAATTCACAAATTAAAAAAATATTTGTATACATGAAAATTTTGTACTTTGGATCCAAAGGTACTCTCCAAAGATTATTTTGAGTCTTTACATAAAAAATACTTATGTATTTTACATGAAAAAATGTTGTAACATGTTTATATTTCCAAAGATTATTTTAAGTCTTTACAAACAAAAATACTTATGTATTTTACATTTAAAAAAAATAATCACATATTTATTCTTACAGATGTTTGAATTAAGCATAATTCAATAAGCATTTGAGAATATTTAGTATAAATATTTTGTGTGATAATTTTTTGTAAGACAAATGTTATTAAAGTTATGTGGTACTACATTTATGAGAACTTAAAAATCCTCTCTTCGCATTTATTTTCTTCGAAAGTATTATTACTTTGGTTGTAGAATAACACGATATTAGTGATTCAGCTAAGAAAAGTTGATTAATTAAAAAGTACTATATTTATATATATTTTTTTAATGAGAGTGTAAATATTCTCTCTTGACTATTTACTTACATTTTGATTTTTTGTCATGGAAAATTCTCAGATGAGTAATTTATTGAAAAATTGATTTAAAAAAAAATTGAAATGTAGTTCATCGACTGTGACTTGAAATAGAGTTGTGATTTAAAGGTACTACTTTGAATTATTGCTATTTTTTTTTTTTCAAAAATAGAAAGGTTTTATTACTCGTATATTGTACTATATAGATGGATGCAAAGTCATTATTAATATGAATGTCAACTTATATCATATAATATTATTTGTCTATGTGCACATTATTTCAATTTTTACCCACTCTTTTAATATACACTGATCTTACTTTACAGTGTTGTATTTGCTATTTCACATATCAGTGAATGAACTTTTAGCAACTTTATTTTAAAAGACTTTGTGTACCTTTGTCAGAAGAATGTAACCAAATATTATTTTTATTTTGTTTCTCATTATTTGAAGTTATATGCATGTTGAATACAGCGTATTCATTGCGTTGTTCACTTTTGAACTTGTTCGTTTACGGACACGTGTATGCTTAGCTGATGACGAGCTGTTATGTTTTTAGCTCGAAACGCGTCCTGTGTTTTGTTTTAATTTTATGGTGATTTTTTACAAAGTTTTATTATTTTAATTATATGCATGTTGTATATGTATATGGTTTAGAAAATATTGGCTCAATGTCAAAATTATTAAATTTCTCCATCTTACCAATATTTTCTTTTGGGGAGGCCGGAGTAATATGTTGTGGTTACTTAGAACCACTGCCATATTTTTATTTAATTTCATTTAGAAAATATTTTTATTAATCTTGTATTCATTTAATTTTAATATCCGCATTCCAAAATTATTTTAATTCCTTTTTTTTTTTCAACTCTCCCCTGTAAGTTTTTCTTTCTGGCATAGCATTTCATTCATTTTAAAATCATAAGCATCGTTTTGAAATCTTTACTTCCGGTAAAAGAATGATCTGGAAAATTCCATATCTTTCTATTTGTGAAGTCATATCCTTTGGTAGCTCCACCCCTTAACCAATAATATTTAAATCTGTTTAATTCGTAATTTCAAAATTCTTAACTCTTTACTATTATTTGGCATCTCATCTCAGTGAAATCTATCAATTTTTCTTTAATTAAAAGCAGTTTTATATACTTTAGAATTGCATTTTATGCCAACGCAAGGCGCTTGTATGTTCTCTCCGCCAAAGTTGGCGTGTTTCAAGGATTATAGCAACCCCCCTTTACTCCTCTTTTCGGAGAGCTCTCGTGCACTAGCAGTTGAGTTGAAACTTCAATGCAGAATGGCTGTCCTTTTTGCCGTTCTGCGAAGAAATTATGTTCGCGCGCACCTGCGTAAGTGTTCTGTCAACGAACGCAGAGAATGGATGGCCTTCTTCCCCTTCTACAAAAAGAAATAGTAAACGGATCTCATATCTACAGTAAGAGATATTAAAAGAGCAAGAATATTTCTTTAACATTGTGTAATCGGCTGCATAAGTTCGTATTCAAATTATGCTGTCATTTCGAGTCGTAGAATTGTGATGCTAAAAATTCATCTAAAAGCCTGTGCCTCCATACTCCCCAAGGGAAAAGTTATTTTAATTTCCTTAGTGAGAATGTAGTTTGTGTGTGTCCATCATAAAAAGAAAAAAGGTACATCTAAAAGAATAAGAGATGTATTTTATGATAATTGCGTTATGTTCTACAAAAATAATTGCTTCATAAATAAAAGATTTTCAAGGAAGATTTTTCATTTGTTTATTTTTTTCTTTCTGCAAATGTCCCCATCATTCTTCTGTTCTTTCGGGTTAATGCAGGTAATATTTTTACCTTTTATTTTTTATTCTTAATTTACAAATGTATGATAAGTAAATTCAGATTTTCTTTAATTAATGACTGTTATGTCAATGTGGTCTTTTGTGGCCGCAACAAAATGTTAAATGTACACTATACGATCGAGCCTAAAAAAATGATTCCTGGATTGTATTTGGAATCTCAATATCCAAAATAACTTTACAATGATATTCTTTCACCTCCTATCTCCGAAACACAACAATAAGAAAAAATCCTACAGTTATATTTGTGGAAAGCACGCTTGTTTAGAATGATGGAATGAAGCGATAGTTTAGTAAATAGAATGTAGTGATTTTTCAAAATAAAAGCTAAATAAAAATGTGACCTCTTAATTCTAAAAATTATGATAATGTAATGAATGGGAAGTACTTTCAATATTTTATCAGCATGCAATAGAAAATAATTTGAACTTTATATTCCAATTAGACAGAATATTGTGTGGAATTAACAACATACACATATGTTGATAACTTCTTCGAACTTTTTGCATCCTCCAAGTTTCTTCTTTTTAGAGTCTGTCTTTTTTTATTTCCACTTGGCTGGTGCCGAATTTGTTTCATAATATAAACTATTATCTCAACACAAGCAAAGTAAGACTAAGTAATAAACTATGCGCGTATTGTCATTACTATGCGACTCTCAACTGCACTGACAGTTCGATATTGATGAGCAGTTAGCAAACAAATGAATCATGAATAGCACTAGCTCACTGCACATCCCAGCTTGCACGTGACTCATCACTCGGCAGGCACCTGTCGTGACATGACACATTCAACTCGACATTCTGCTGTCTGCTCTAGAGCTGCTTTTGCATGCAAAGCGTATAGAGTATATGAATGGACACGCGAAAACATTTACTCTAGCATTTTGATGGATTTTTTTTTATTATTAACTTTTAGCTAGGTGCTGGGTATTTTATAGAAGTTAGATTAGATATTAAAATACAATAATTTTGTAACTATCAGTTTGGGGCCCCTCGGGCCCCGTCGGTCGTTACGAGCCTGGAAACAGTAGCTAGAAAGTATTTTTGAGGATGATTTGTGACAAGAACGTTATTGGTTATGAAGAATTAACGGATAACAAAATTATTCAAAATGTTTTGAAATCAGCGAAACCTGAAGCGAATGATTGTGATGAATCTGGGAATGATCATCCAGGAGTCAGTCATGCTCTCTAAATGCATTAATTGGTTTGAGATGCAACAGGAAGCACACACAATTCAAGTACTTTTATTACATAGAATTCATAATCTTGCTGTAGTAAAAGCACAAGTGAAACACAAACATAAAATTACAATGGATTACTTTGTATGAAAACAGATACTACATATTTATTCAGTAAAATTCTAAATTTGTCTTATAAATAGATTTTTTATTATCAGTTATGCTTTATATAAACGGAAGTACACAACAAATAAAAAAAAAAAATTAATCAGTCTTATTTATATAGAAATGTGATTTTAGTAACAGTTTTGTACTGCCTTTCGATTATCCGTCTATTTCAATTATCTGCCACACCATCGGTCCCGTGAGTGATGGATAATCGGAAGTTTACTGTATACATATATTGTATTGGTTGATAATGGTTATATGTATATATATATATATACCCTATATATATGAAATCCTAATGAAACGAATTTATGGAACGATTCTATGAAACGATTGATTAAACAACTGATTATGTTTCACGGCGATTTCTCCTAAAATACGAAATACTTTGTGAGTGATGAAATTAACACCAAAAATATGTATTAATCCGCAGATCTCAAAACTGGTATTAGAATTTTTAAATTTGAATTAGTTTTCAATATATTAATTTTTTTCTAATTTTATATACTTTTCTCTAATGATGGCAACTGAAATTTCAATCATAACAGATATTTTTTTTCATATTTTAGAAAAGGTTATTATTTTAAACTAATTTGGCGACCAGTTTGGCCTCCCTTAAATGTATGCTAAAAAATGTATCATGCTACTTTTATTCATAATTCAATTTGTATTTCATTATCATTTCATTTAATACAAAACTTTCATTTAAAACTGAAACATTTAAAATAAATGGTTTTCACTTCTTTCTTTTTTTTAAAAATGAAATGAAAAGAAAAATTTTAGGCACAGATGTCATATACGCAACGCTGTACCTAATTGGCGCCAAAATGGCATTATTTTGTCTGACATGGTAACCTGGCTATTGTTGCTTATTTATTAATAAATATTTATTTTAATTTATTTTCTTTTTATTTACAAAAAATGTTATAAATTGTTTTGTTCTATAGTTATTAATTAAACTTTTTTTTATTTATTGTTATTTCATTTTAAAAATAACACAAAAAAATGTAAAAATACATATGTAACTGGTATTCGAAAATGAGGCTTTCGCCAAATTGTTGTAAAAAAAATGCACGCCAAACCCAGTGCGTATATGACAATACAACAAATCATGACATTTAATTTCAACTTCAAAGCAATGTTTTAATGGTACTACTTATCCCGTCGACCAATTTCCCAAATTATATAAATCGCTTAGCCACTCGCCAAATTATACAAATTGACATACTTTTTATTTTAAATAACGGAAGAACAAATAAATTAGTATAACATTAATAAAAATACAAATAAAATGTCGAAAAAAAAATCACTTGATGGCGTAAACACGTGTAACTTCCTTAAAGTCAAGTGAATGTGACATTTACGATCAACCATTATTGGCATTTAATCTTATAGTTTGGCGACAGATTTTAGATATAATAGGCAACAGATTGTTAATCAAACATGAAAACAACCATTGGATGTCTTAAGCCGCTATCAGATTCACCGACTTTTCGAGCAACCAACTTTACAGCCGATTTTAAGCCCAACTTTTTCCAGTTGAAAGGGAGAAAAAGGTTACAATTGTCTTTGCTAAAGTTGGAGGAAAACCCGGGAAAACCACTACTACTAGTACCAGCCGTCAATATTTATCGCATTTTCGTATCAATCGCTTATCTCTGATTTGCTGAAATGTTGAAAGGTGGGAGGGAAAGTTGCGGCTAGGACAGACTTTTTTGAGATGCGGATAAAAAGTTGGGGATATTGCTGTTTGCTATCACACTGGGTGTCGAGACAACATTTCGCGAAAAGTTGGAGGAAATCAAGAGTTGGCTCAAAAATTGCTCGAAAAGTTGGTGAATCTGATAGCGGCTTTAACAGCAACTGATTCTGCCTTAAATTTTTGCAATAAAAGGGAATTGAATGGAAACCCATTTATAGGGAGATCGCTACAGGTTTTTTTCAGTATAATTCAATATTCTCTAATCTGTTTAAAAGCGATCAGATTAGTGTGCTTTTAGATTCTGCAGTGTCTGAACGGGGGTTGGCGAGCGTAACTTGCAGGAGGCAGAGCCCCCTGGTATATATACATATATATAGTAAAGATGAAATCACAAATATATGAACAAATGGTAAAATTCTAAAGATGAACAAGATATGAATATAGGAAACCAATATGTAAAATAAGAAACTATGAATAACCCACAGAATCATCAGAGGTGCTTGTTGGTTAATTCATAGTGAAGATGCATTATTTCATCCAATTTTGTTGGCATTATGCCTAAAATGACAAAATTTAGCACCTAATAGCACATCATAAAAGTAAAGAAAAGAAAATATCAAGAGATCTAAAGAAAATACACCTCACACAGGATATTAAAAATTATAAGAGCACAATACCTCAATTACATACAAGGATCCAAAACATCATAAAATTGACTCACAATGTTAAAGCACGTGAGGATGCAAATAGATTTAGGACTATTAGAATATGTGGGCAGCAGTTGCTGAGAGCCAGAGCATTGCTGTCTAATATGAAAAAGGAAAACTATATTGTAATTAGGTTTTTAACAAAAATGTTTAGTGCTGCCATCTATACCCATAAAAAAGAAATGAAATTAATTGAAGAAATTAGATTAACATTTATTTAAAGTAGAATGAAAAAATAGGAATGAACTTAATAAGTACTGAGTAAATATAAAATAAAATAAATAAGTATATAAAAATAAGTAAATAGAAGGGCATTGATTAAAGTAACTAGTTTTAAAACAAATATTATAAAATAAAAAAGAGTATATAAATAACATTTAAAAACAATGAGGATTATGTTGAGATAGTAAAATATGGCCTTGTATTACATACCAATCTACCAATATGCGAAAATTAATGAAAAATATGAAGTTAAATGCATGATACCCGTATTTTTTTTTAAACATATCCATACAATATATAAGCACACTTACATACATGTATACATGCTCACACACATATAAACATATAAGGTTTTAACACCTTTTTTAGCATTCCCGACCACAACCCTCCATAATGGTATTTTTATTTTTTATTTATTTTTTTATAATAGTCTATAATGTATTTAAAACATTCATACATACATAATATATATATATATACAGCCAACTCTGTGAAATCCGCTGGATGTATAATCTGCCAATGTCTATTATCTGCACTACACGTTGGAATGTAAACAATGAAAATTGTTATTAACAGTTAGACTCATAAAGTTAATTTTTTTTTTTTCTCAGTTATCAATTTTCAAATGTTCAAATTCAATTTCAATCCAATATGTAAGTATAAATTGGGTACAAATATTTAAATTTCCTTGGGTACAGGAAAGAATTATTGACTACAAACCAAAACTGAACCTGTTAATGTTTACAATAATGCATATTCAGTAAAATTTGTATTGTATGTAATTTAAATTTTCTCTAAATTAACTTAGTTATTAAATATATTAAACCAATATTGCATTAAGTTTTTCTTTTCCATTGCAATTGTAATTTTTGTGCAGTTGTTCCCAAGTTATAGTCAGACTTTAAAAACTAAAATGTAAACAAAGGGATGATCTATATTGGGGATGATATATATCCACAAAACCCTCAGTCCCTAAGTGTGTGGATTTCACAGAGTTGACAGTATTTTTAATTAAATTTTTGTGTATGTTTTATAATTTTTTCAGCAATCCACATCCCACCCTCCATAATAGTGTTTTCAATAAAAAAAATTTTTTTTTAACATATTACAGTAGACGCTCGATTTTACGAACTCGAGCCGACTCATATAACGTGTTCGTAAAATCGAAAATTCGTAAATGGGAATAACACTAGTTCAATGGGATGCTTATCGGGACCAGCACATCAGTTCGTAAAAAAGAGGCTTGTAAAATCGAGCGTCCACTGTATATGCCTTATATATATATATATTACATATATTTTTTTGGTGGTGTATGTGCATGTGGTAGGGGGGGGGGGGCTCATTCTGGTGGTTGTCTCATATAAATTTCATTTGGGTTAAAAAATGGTGAAATGGTGTTTGTTTGTTTTTCTTTTTTTTTAACTCTTTTTTTTTTTTTACTTTATAGGGTTTAATTTTCATAAAACTTAGCCAATCATCATGGAATTTGTGTATGTTTTTAAATTACACAGT
The DNA here is from genome assembly GCA_963932465.1 of Maratus speciosus. Classification (NCBI taxonomy): domain Eukaryota; kingdom Metazoa; phylum Arthropoda; class Arachnida; order Araneae; family Salticidae; genus Maratus; species Maratus speciosus. Next base: position 227,382,134 of record OZ010800.1, on the reverse strand, counting down.
GCTACTTTATGTTTTTAAAATAGCCACTTCATTGTTTATCTTTTTTTACATGTGCACAAAAAAATTAATATTTCTAATGTTCATCAAAATGAACTATATTGGCAACAATGGAATTTTAAGTAAAAGTGAATACAGTATAGTATAACTTCGAAAATCTGGCATCATTGGGATAACTAAACTGAATTTTTGAAAATTCTGGATTTCTGAAAGAATCATCAAAAGTTTTTCGATATTCTTAATTATGCCTTTATTCATAGTTTAACTCATTGCTAAATGATATTTATGTTAGAAAAAGAAAATAATTAAATATTTTAATAAAACTTACTTTATATTTTCTATGTTACAAAAAAAATCTGATAAACAGTGAAGTAATTTTTTCTTGTGTAATTTCTGAAACATTGTTGTCAATTTTTTTGGCTGCTTTTTAACAAGTTTTTCTTGGATTTTATACAATTAACCACTTCACCGTTTACCCCGAGATAAGCCGAGGCCAAAAGCACTGTTTTCCATACCTGTCGCTGGTGAAGTATTAAAGGATATCAGTTTCGAAAACATATTATTAAATTTTCAGTCAAATTTTATGCATTTTTCCAGTGACGTCTTTTTTTCTGCAGTCTCCACGATCAGCGATCTCGCTTTCCACTAATCCATCACTTTCAATCTCGAAGTTTTTAATTAATAAACAATTGCTCTTTCTCCCATAAATTGAAATTTAAAAAAAGAGGGGGCTGAAAAATGACTTTGATTCTAAAATTTTGAAGTTACTAGATTTCTGAAGGCCAGATTGTTGTACTGTAACAATGAAAGATTGTTACAAAAGCACTTTGTTGTCAAATCTCTTCTTCTAAGGCAGTTTGCAAATAAGTAGAATTGAATTGAAATGTTTCCTGACTTCATGATATAAAAAATCATCTTTTTTTTACTGTTAAAATATTATTGACTGGAGATATTCATATTCATATTTAATATTTTGATATTCATACCTTATTGAGTATGTACATTCCATAATATCCTCTGATAACTGAACTTAATTGAATAGACATTAAGGGTGTATTAAAATCCAAACTGCTTATTTTCTGACTCATTTTTAAATTAATTTTTGCTCTCAAATGCATTCAATGGGCAGATTCTCTTGTTCAGAAACTACATAGTGTGCCGTGTTGGTTGATTTTTTGATAAAGGCAGAATATATTTCAAAAAATGCTGTTAAAGTGGGCATTTTTAACCAAATTTCCTGAAGCGATAGTGCTAGAAACAAAAAAAAAAATGATTGTACTGAGAAAATAATTGTTTATAAATCAAATTCTAATTAATGGAATGAAAAAACAAAAAGGCAGGTCACTTATAAATCTCTTCAAAAATCCTGTCAACAAGTTTCATGTTTTTACTTTTAAAAATGAGTCTGAAAATGTGTCAGAAAATTTCAAGTTGTTGAGCGTAGAAAAGTATTTTTTTTTGAATACCGCCTTAAATAATTTAAGTGTGGTTATTCCTCATTTATTATTTGTAGTTGAAACCAAAAGTAGATCAATGAATCATAGTGTAAAAAGTAGAATTTTTACCTTTTACATATTTTTGAATTCATTCAGTTGTTATAATAACAGATATAAAGCAGGGATCTATTTAGCAAAAATTTGGTTCTTTAAAGGACACTTCACAAAATTCCCATCTTAAAACATGACTCTTCACAAAATTCTTTGCCTTAAAAATAGACCTTTCACAAAACTTTTCCACCTCCAAACTGAATCTTTGACAAATTTAATCATTTAGAAATAAAATCTGACCTGTCACAAAACAGCTGAACTCACCCAAGAACATATTACTTAACTTCTTTATATATACACATAATCCTGAATATAATGATAATTTCAAATTTACAAATTTATGATTAGAATTTTCACAAATATAAGAAAAGCTCTGGACAGATCCCTGTAAAGCAACTGCCTTTATTACAGTTACAGTGGCACCTTGACTAATGATGAAAATTCTTTCTGAAATTGCATTCATTAGCCGAAATCTTTGTTAACTCAAACTTGATTTCCTGAAGTTAAAATGAAGTGCAACTGTGTCATGTTATAACTGTGTAATGTGCATCTAATAAAACATTTGTTAACTGAATCACAAAACTGCAAAATAAAGAATAAATATAATAATAATAATTAAAAAGAATCTCCATTAGCCACTTAACTGCCAACAAAATCTTGTGTGATCTCCAGTGCCTTACTTAAATCGCATATTTCTGAAATTATAGAAGGTGTATATTAGTTTTCTGAAATAACAGTAAGAAAATGCACATGTTATACTGTTATATATAATGGCTCAGGTGGTGAAAATTGCCTCACTATAATTGGAATTTGCCATCCCTTTAATAGATGCATGCATTTTCTAAACATGTATATATACGTCCGGGGCAGTTAAGGTGTTAACCAAAATTTCATCAGGAGAGGCACTTGTTAGCTGAAGTATCACCATATATGAATATGAGAAAATGTGAGTTTGACATTGTGGATTAAGATTCCTCACCTGCTCTTAACTTTTATAATAATTGGATGCAATATGATATAATCTAAAATTTATTAACCCTGTAAGCATTTGAACTGAACTATTTTATTCTGTCCCTTAATTTCTCTATTCAATGGTTCATTTAACAAAATTTTTAAATTCATGCTGGTTTCAAATGTCAATTTCCATAAGATAAATATGTAAGGTATTCAAATGCAAGTCCTTGTACTGATGCTTTTTATAGTTATTACTTTATGATTCATTAAACAGGTAACCGATTATTTTTGCAAAAACATATCAAATGACTCTTAAAGAGAAATTTCTTATCTTGGATTAAATAAAGAGTTTCTAAGGTATATCTAAAACTGGAAATGTTTTGGCTAGTTCTTCATGGGGAAGCAATTTAGCTGAGGTACAGTGCAACTTTTCAATAACTTTCAAGCATTGAAAAATTTGAGGAATTTATCTTGAAGAGTTTGAGGATATTAACTAGAAGAGTGTTTATCTTTGCAAAATTATTTAAAATTATTCTTCTTTAGCTCCTTTTTTGTATTGCTCTAAGTACCTTGAAATATCATCATTTATTTTGTTACACAGTCCTTCCATGGTCATTAATTTATCATATTTAATCACATTTAATCCAATACATAAACTTAAACTTAGGGGTAATTACTTAAACTTGCAAAAATTGTTCTATACTATACTATAATATCTTGTAAATATTGCTGAACCTGTACATAAAGTTCAATTGAAATAAATTTTTGGCATTGGAAGGCAGGACGGTTCGCTTCTGGTGTCTTCCCCCAGGGACTGCACTAAAACTCTAAAGCATTTGCTGGGTTTCCCTGGGTGGCCATCCTCGCCCCGAGCCCACCCTTTCCGCTTTTCGGAGTCTTTAAGTTGTGTAATTTCCCTTTAAAATTTGTCCGGTTTCAATTTCTGATTTTTTTTTTTTTTTTTCATTCTGGCTTCTGCTAGAATGCCTTATACTCGGGGCGTGGCTGGGGACTTACGAATCTTGCTTCCGCAAAAGAGTCGGACTAAGCGGAAGAATAAAGGGCTGCGGACGAAGAGAGGCCGCTCGCCGCGGCAGTTTTTGTAAAAACAATAATACTGTCATATGCTTAGAGGGTTAAATCAACAAAAACAACAAGAACAACAAAAAAAATTTCATTGACATTTGTATATTATGAAATTTGTTTCTATTGAAATTTTAAAATTCTAAAAAATATGTTCCTTCTTTGATCATTGTTAAATCTCTATTTTATTGAGCATCCTTCTTAAAGAAACAATTTTATTCTATAATGCTATTTTACTTAAACATATTTATTTTATTTTAGTCATATTTCGACAATCATCTGGAATTGGATTAATGGTTTTGTTGGAGGTGTCACATTGACAATATCTGTTGGAGCCTTTTTAACCCAGTTCTTGGATTGGTGGTACAACCGAGATGGAACCAGGGCAAAATTTATGTCTATGCCAGCTCCTCCACCACCAGCAAAAGTCAGTCACACTTATTTTTATTTGTATTTGATAAATAATGGTTCAGTTAAAAAAAAAATAATTTATGCTATTTTATTGTTCTAATCCAGACTGTGAAATGCCATTATATTATAAAGCATGAATGTGTTAATCAATAAATAACATTGTCATCATAACAATGGTGGCAACTGTGTGGTTAGAACTGCATGAGAATTATAACAGTGGGATTAATTATGCTGCATATCCATCCACTTCTAAATATTGCATAGATTCATATTTTTCGCCATTAAAAATAGAACAAAAAATGTACTATAAATAATTAATACTTCTAGTAGTATTTGTTTGAAAACTGTAACTCAGTTTCTGATTTTTACTTTCTTCTATCTTGACAAGAAAGTATTGGATTCATGAAAATTTCCGAATTCAGGTTTTCGATGGATTTACACGTTTTAGGGGTCAGAGATCCCGAAAAACATGTTTTTACAAAATGTCTGTCTGTGACTCTGTCTGTCTGTGTGTGACACAAATTTTGTGGCCGCTCTATCTCAAGAACTAATGCACGGAATTTAATAAAAATTTATATTCAATTAGTCCCTGATACAAATTGGTGCTGATTAGTTTTTGGTGCAAATCGCTCAACAGGTGGAGCTGCTCTGCTGCATTTTTTATGATTTTCGCATTGACTCTGTCTCAAGAACTTATGTACAGATTTTTATGAAACTTCAGATTCAGTTAGTCCTTGATATGAGTTGGTGTTTACTACGATTTGCTGTAAATCGCCCGACAGGTGGCGCTGCTATGCAGCATTTTTCACGATTTCTGAAAGGGCTCTATCTCAAGAACTAATGCGTGGATTTTCATCAAACTTCAGATTCAGTTAGTCCTTAGTATGGGTTGGCGCTGACTACGTTTTGGTGCAAATCGCCCAACAGGTGGCTCTGCTATGCTACATTTTCCCTGATTCCTGAAATAGTTTTATCTCAAGAAGTAATTCATGGGTTTTAATCAAACTTCAGATTCAGTTACCAAGTTGACTTAAGTAGTCGCTTATTAGGTTTTGGTATATATTGCCCAACAGGTGGTGCTGCTATGCTACATTTTTCCTGATTCCCGAAATAGTTTTATCTCAAGAAGTAATGCACAGATTTTAATCAAACTTCAGTTTCAGTTACCAAGTTGACTTAAGTTGTTGCTTATTAGGTTTTGACATATATTGCCCAACAGGTGGCGCTGCTATGCAGAATTTTTTACGATTTCTGCCATAGCTCTACTCAAAAACTAATGCCTGGATTTTCTTGAAACTTCAGATTCAGTTAGAAGTTGACATAAGTAGTTGCTGATTAAATTTTGGTGTAAATCATCTAACCGGTGGTGCTGCTATGCTGCATTTTTCAGGAAGTATTAACATGTAATGAGATAGAAGAAAGTTTTGGGTTTGCCACATCTGTCTAGTTTCGAATTTTAAAGATAATTTTCACATATGAATTTTTATAAATCTGTTACCACATGACTCAGAATAAACATTTGTGTGATACAATAATACAGGTTTGTCGAATCTTTCAGTAATCAGAGGGCAAACTATGAAGGACGCCATTATTCATGATTGGAAATATGCAACAATATTATATCACTTCCCTTTAATAGAGGTAAGGATACACACATGTCGGTACAATACACTTACATATCATGATGGTAGATACAAGATTTCCACGATGCAGAAGGCCCATATAAAAATAAAATAAAAGCAAAATATTAATCGTAGGAAATTTAGCATTAAATTTTTCTTAGAGGGGGGAAATCTCTAAAATATTTTCAGGGAAAGGATCCAAAAGCTTTAATGGCATCTGTAATAAAAAAGTATGCAAACAATGATTTTAAAATGTAGCATTTTTTAAAATCATTTTTGTTTTTAAAATATGTTAGCAACAGAAAACATTTGAAGAGAATTTGTTTTGTTTCATAAGAAAACCTTCAAACAGTGCCATGGTGCCCAAGTGTGTCACATTGGACAGCCTTGCAATAACGTAAAGTAACATTTGAAATAATGTAAATAAATATCCAAAACTAAGAAGAAAGTGGCTGTGTTATCACAATACAATTGGTTGCCCAAGCTTAGTAAAAGCTCCTTCCCACCTAACTAAAAAAAAATAATACTAATATTTTCTTTTTTAGAATAAAAAAATAGCTTATTCATTTGAAGCTTTGGCTGCACATAGATTGTAAACAAGATTAGTAGTCAGGCTGCTTTTTAAATTTAAGCATTTAGTTTTAATAAATTTCAAAACTTTGACTACATAATTAATATCTTTGATTTTGTAAAAAGGCTTTTTTGTATAATATCTAAAAATATATTAAATCTAAAAAAATTATTAGAGTTTTTGTAATAAAAAATTATTTTTAGGTATACACTGAACAGTGTTCTGTACCCGTGTTGGTTCCCCTTGTTTGTGAAAATAAAAACATTTGCTATAGTTATTAAATAATATTAAATAAAAAAGTCTAAAAAAATTAAATAAAAAAAGTCTGAAAAAATTAAATAAAAAAAGTCTAAAAATTTAAAAACAACTGTCAAAATTTTATAGGTTATAGAATTTTATAGGTTTATAGTTAATAGCATGCAATTTTTTTTATATATACATACACTTAGAATTGCTCAAAATTAGAAGATGCTATTGTAAATTCCATGTGACAAGCTTTAATTTATAACTTTATGAAAAACAATTTGATTAATTTTTTGTTTAATGAGATGCAGTAAATGGGTAAAACCATATTCCAGGCATTTTTTTTTTAATTTAAAAACATATTTTTAATTATGGAAATTATTAAATTTATGTAAAAAACTATGAATAACAGCCCACATAAATTTATACATAAAAAGAATGAGTGCTGTCAAAAACCTGGGTATGTAAGATTACAGCTCATTCCAATATTTATTTTTTGGGATACAGAGAAATTATACTTTTTGCCAGTCTCAAATGGATCATCTCTTTTTATTCTTCAACCACATACAAGAAAATCATATAAATCAACCTGAACAGTTGCATGGAATTTTCTTTAAAATAAAATGTGTTTATCTTATGTGTAGGTTTTTCTCTATAATTTTTCTGGTTAATAATTGTATTTCTCCAGGCATTTTCCATATGAGATCTTCATATAACTTTTCTAAATTTCTGGATAAACCTATAACACACTTTCTATTATAACTCTATGAAGACTTAAAGAAAAGTATACAAGCTATACCTGTTTTTCTGGGCTGCTTGGAACCAAGGAACTCGGATATGGTTTGAAAAGTGGCTGTTACCATTTCATTTTGTTTCAAAAATTGCATTCATGTTCTGAAAGAAGACCATATTTTGTATCTAATGACAGCTTTGTTTTGTTTTTAATGTGAACGATCTCTGAATAAAGGTGGGTGTATAATTTTTTTTGACGCAGGTTGTACATCTTTTGACAATTTATTGAAATCAGAGCTTTAAACTGAACAAGAAACTGGAAGAAATATTCCTGATGAAATAAAAGCCAGAACTGTTATTTTTGAGGGAAAAAAAACCATAACATAGCCGATACATTTTAACTTAAACAGAATGATAACAGCAACAAAAAATATGATAGGTCAAAAATTTGAAATTAATTTATGAATTTCAGTGAACTTTTAGTGATATTGAATATAAAAATATGACTGTATAAATATTTGTAATTGAAGGGATTGCTGCTTAATAAAGGTGTACCCAGTTTATTAAATTTTAGAAAATGAAAGTGAAAGTTTAAAAGTATCAATAGTTTAATTGCAACTAGTCAGCTCTTATCTGTTGAGTGATACTTGACTTTAACCATGTAAGTTCTTTCTTTTTTTCACCAATCAAAAGATCCTCCTTCCTTTATCTATGTAAGATATGGACGGTTCAGAAGCCAATCAGTATACAGTACAAATGTTATGAAATTTTTAGATTTTTAAAAATCAATTGAAAAAAGTACCTATGTTATTTTAGTAAAAAGAAAAAAAATAATTTCTTAATGTAAAGATTGCAAAAAACTTTAATTTAACTATTCATTTTAGAAAACAAAACAAAGATATTAAAGCACATAAATTAATGTCTAAATTCCAAATATTAATCGTTTATGTGTATTGCGGATTGATGGAAAAAGAAATTTATTCATCGTTGTTATGTCATCCAGTGCTTTCTGATAGATGGACGGTGATATTTCCCAACTTGGCTTATTAGTGAGAAATTTCCGGGCTAGGACATCGGCCAGGGTAGCTTAACAGTAGAGCAACAGCACGTTATGCTGTCATCCCAAGTTCGAGTCCTGGCCCTGGCTGATTTTTTGCTCCAGTTGGGTTTATTGTATTTAATTGTGTTTATAGTCTGTCTTAATATATGTGTACCTTTAATAATTAAAACAAAGATATGTTAATTAAAAAATAAATTATTTACAAGAAGCGTTCACCAAAACTTGTTTCTACTATTCCATATCTGTAATACTGTTGGCTTATTTTAAGTGTGAACTGAAAGTTCTTGTTATATCTTAGCTTACAAACTTACAGTTGTGCCTACTGTGCAGAAAATGGTATTTTTATGCTTCATGAAAATAGGTAAAAAATTATCACTTTTTGAGGCTCATCATGTACAAATTGTTATTCTGCACAAGGAAGAATATTCTGAATGATTAATTAGCGAATGAGTAAGACATAGCAGGAATACAGTTCACAATGCAATCAAGAAATTTAAAGAAACAGGGACTTATTCGGATCCCAAAAGGTGTGGTCGACCTCATAAAACCACATTAGGGATGACCACATCATTAGGAGGAAAGCAGTTCGATCTCCAGTGAGTTCTGTAAGCAAGGTATGGTCCATACTGCTTCCAAAAGGTACGGACATCAGTCGTAGAACCATAAGTATGTGTTTGTCCAATGACTTTCATTTAAAATTCCATAAACTTGTAAAAAAACCCAAGCTAACTGTGGCCATGAAAGTTAAGTGTTTAGGCTTTGCCAAGAAACATGCTAAATAGACAATTCAACTGTGGCAAGTTTTTTTTTTTTTTTTTTTTTTGACAAATCTACCATACAGCACTTCTCTACATGCGAGCACATTATAGGACCCATTATCCGGAATTCCGAAATCCTGAAAAAAAAAAAAATTATTTGAAAGTTTTCTAAATTTGTAAATTTTTACTAAAATGTTGGAATTTTTGAAATTTTTGTGAAAATTTTACAGTTTCCCAATTTTTTTTCAATCCATTGTGTTTCACTGTGTAACCACTAAAATATGTTACTTCAGTGGCAGGGGAACAACCCCCCCCCCCCCCCACCACCACCACCACCAAAAAAAAAAAAAAAAAAAAAAAAAAAATCATTTTTCTCTCAAATTTTAGTATAAAATTAGTTTATATTATGATTCGTTAACAAAAAATCGTCAGATATTTTACCGGGTGTGATTCTGTTCCGAATTTTTCGAAAATTTAAGGCATTCGGTTCTAAAATAAAAAAAAAATTGGTCTTCAGTCCGAAAATTCGGACATAAAAAATATCTCGAATTTCGACAAATGGTCGCCGAAAAAATCAATTACTTCAATCATTCGTGGAAAAAATCGCAAATTTCGACAAAGAGTCGCAGAAAAAACGACAATTTCGTCAAGGGATCGCGAAAAAAAAGCTAATTTCGTCAAAGGAAAGTGGAAAAAAACCCGCTAATTTCGTCAAAGAATAGCAGAAAAAACATGAATTTTGTCAAAGAATCGCAGGTAAGCCCGAATTTTGTCAAAGAATCGCAGGTAAGCGCGAATTTTGTCAAAGAATCGCGAAAAAAATGCTAATTTCGTCAAAGAATCGCGAAAAAATGCGAATTTCTTTCAAAGAATTGCGGAAAAAACGCGAATTTCATCAAAAGATTGAGAAGAAACGCAAATTTCTTCAAAGGATTGCGAAAAATGCCAAATTTTGTCAAAAGATCGAGAAGAAACGCAAATTTCTTCAAAGGATTGCGAAAAATGCCAAATTTCGTCAAGGAATCGCGAAAAAAACGCAAATTTTATCAAATGATCGTAAAAAAATACGCAAATTTTTTCAAAGAATCGCGTAAAAAACGCGAATTTCGTCAAATGATCGCGGGAAAAAACACGAATTTCGTCAAAGGATCTCGAAAAAACAAATTTCTTCAAAGAATTGCGAAAAAATGCAAATTTCGTCAAGGGATCGCGAAAAAAAATGCAAATTTCGTCAAGGAATCGCGATAAAAACGCAAATTTTGTCAAATGATCGTAAAAAATATGCAAATTTTGTCAAAGAATCGCGGAAAAAATGCAAATTTTGTAAAAGAATCGCGAAAAAAACGCAAATTTCGTCAAAGAATCACGAAAAAACGCTAATTTCGTCAGAGGATCGTGAAAAAAACCCCGCTAAGTTCGTCAGAGGATCGTGAAAAAAACCCCGCTAAGTTCGTCAAATGATCGTGGAAAAAACGCAAACTTCGGAGGACCCAAAAGCCTTCACTTCCGAGGATTCCGGATAATAGGTCCTGTACTGTACTATGTCCATAGATCTCCTGAAAAGCAGTTTGACGAATGTTATACCTTACAGACTATTAAACATTCCCCAAGTATAATAATTTGGGTGGAATGTCAGTGAACGGAATGGCTGCACTGTTTTTCCTACCACCAGGAATGACCATGAATGGCAAAAAATACATGGATTTGTTGAAGGACATGTTGGAGCTGCACGTAGCTGTTCATAAATGCACAATTTTCATGCCCGATGGTGCACCATGTCATCACTCCAAAATTGTTACTCAGTTCTTGAAGACAAAGAAAATTCAAATCCTGTACTGTCCTGGAAAATATTTAATGAAGCAAAAGACACTAGTAAGCATTAAATGAAAACAAGGAAAACTAACTTGGTGTACTCACTGACACTATAAAAAATTTTGTTGTTCAAGGTTGAGTGGAAACACCTTTCAATCATAGATTTTTGGTAGGGGGGGCTTACAAAGGGATTTTTTTGAAAAATGAAATTTGTTGAAAATTGGCAGGAAATAATTTTAGAATTTTATGGTATACAGTGCATCTGAAAAGTATATGGACAAGTGATTTTTTGAAATAGCAGCTCAAAAAATGAAGTCATAATCACGAAAAAAATAATAAGCATATGGAATGCACCTGCTTCACGATCCTTTGACGAAATTAGTGTTTTTTCGCGATTCTTTGACGAATATATGCTTATTACAACAACAAAATACAGTATAGGTTTTACAGAATTTTCGTAAAAAAATAAAATTCAAAATAAGCTGCCACAAAAATATATGGACAATGAAGTGAATTGCTTTTATTACTGCCATATCAAAAAAATTTGCATTTTCTGCATTCTGTACATGTGAAATAATCACTTCAAAGAATAAAATCACTGCTCAGTCTTCAATTGCCGAATAGTGGGAAAATGCCTCGCAATGTTCAATTCTCTGCTGCTGATATAGCTACAATTTGACATTTAAAGGCTCAAAATGTTAAAATTTCTGATGTTGCTAAACAAATGAAGAGTTGCAGATCCGGAATTTATGAAATTTTATCAAAAAGTGACAATGTGATTGCAAAACAACGTTCAGGTCGACCAAGAAAAGCATCTCTATGATAAGACAGAGAGATTTTTCAAGCTGTTTCAACCCAAAAGAAGTCTGTTCATGAAATTTCGAAGACTTTAGCATTTCCTATTATGAGATCTATTGTTCACCATTGCATACAGGCAAGCAAAATTCATAAATATCACAGAATGTGATGGACACCTGTGCTGAAAGTGCACAATAGAAATGCATGCATTCTTTGAACTAAAAAACACTTGCCTTGGGAAGATGAATTGTTAAGTGTTTCTTCAGTGATGAAAACAAAATCAATTTGGATGGCCTTGATGGCTGGGCATACTATTGGCATGATCTACAATGAGAATCTCGTGAGTTCTTTAGTTGACAACAAGGAAGGGATACTCTCATAGTGTGGAGCACAGTTTGTTTCAATGGAACAACAGATATTGCTTTTCTGAATGGTCGACAGTGCTCTGAGGATTATTAAAATGTCCTTAAAAGCAATCTACTTCCATTCGGAAACATTTTAGGAAGGGAAAACTGAAAATCCCAAGAGGACAATGCATTGATTCACACCTGCCACTCAACAACAGCTTGGTTTATGCAGAATCAAGTGACTGCTATAGACTGGCCAGACATCGGCCCAGACCTAAATCCAATTGAAAACCTTTGGGGAGTACTTGCACGAGATGTGTATGCTCATAGTCATCAATTTTCTACTATTCAGGAATTAAAGCAACAAGTAGAGCAGAATTGGTTCTCTTTACAGCCTCAAATTCTCCAAACACTAGTTTGAAGCATACTCGATAAGGTCTTCAAGATAATTCAAAGAAACGGATCCAAAATTTTAATTTAAATGCAAAATACTCGAAAAGTCCATATATTTTTAGAACAGCCTACTTTGATTTTTATATTTTTACAAATATTCTGTGATTCTTATACTGTGTTTCTTTGTTGTCATAAATTGGTATTATGATTCCACAAGCTTATTAATTTTTTCGTGATTATGGCTTCATTTTTTGAATTGTTATTTAAAAAAATTGCCTGTCCATATACTTTTGAGACTCACTGTATTATTCCATTGTACTAGATTGCTACTATACATAGATCTTTTCACAACTGTAATGTCACAAAAATCAGCTTAAGATATAAACTTTGATGGCATTTCTTGAAAAGATTTAGGACTTTTATAGGATCACTAAGACTGTCACAGTATAACACACTAATATACCGGGTGATCCAAAAGTCAGGACGAACTTTAAAAATGAATAATTTGAAAACGAATCAAGTTACAAAGATACGGTTTGCATCAAATGGATGGAAAAGAAACCGGGTTTTGTGTGGCAATGAAAAAAAAAAATAGTTCTGTTAGCGACCAATGCTATAATGTTTTATTGCACCTAAAGATGATTTACAAATGAAAAAATGTTGACAACTTACAAGTCAGCTTAATTACAGTTAATTAGTACTACATTAAATGTTCAATGTGCTGTCCATCATTCAGAAGTACAGCTGTGAGATGAGGCACCACACCGTTCACAGCATTTAGTAGCATTTCTTGTGTTATGGCAGACACATTTTCGCGGATGGCATCTTTCAGTGCTGCTAGTGATGCCGGTTGGTCGCGGTACACTTTTGACCATTAATCCCCAGAGCCAAAAGTCACAGGGTGTCAGATTGGGAGATCTTGGAGGCCATGTGTGATTAAAGTAGCGACTGATAATGCGATCCTCCCCAAATGTTGAGCGTAGCAGGCGTTGCACAGGCAGAGCAGTAGGAGGTGGTGCTCCACCTTGCATAAAGGTGACTGTTTGGAGTGCCTGTCGCACTTGCAGTTCAGGAATAATGTTGTTCTGTAACAGTGCTATATATTGCTGACCAGTGACAGAAACTGTTTTGAAACCTGTTTGTGTGACTTTCTTGAAAAAAAAATGGACCAATTATGAAATCAGCAGTGAAGCCACATCAGATTGTGACTTTAGGCTGTTGCAAGGGTACCTCAACAAATGCATGTGGATTTTCTGTGGTCCACACGCGACAATTGTGGGTGTTAACAGCGCCAGAGAGTGTGAAATGCACTTCATCTGTCCAAAGTACAGTGTGAAGCCAGTCATGCTACTCTTTCATCTTATTGAATACCAAATTCACAAAATCTCGGCGAGAGTCGAAGTCAGGAGGTTTCAGTTCTTAGTTATGTTGCAACTTGTAGCGATACCATTGCAAAGTTATTCACAGTGCTCTCCAGACACTTCTGTACGTCATACGGAAGTGTCCTGTTCCAAGGGTACTCCTGTCTGCCTCGAAACTTCTCGAGCACTGCACTCCCCATGTGCAGCAACCGCCGACATGGATTGCACCATCTGCTCCACTGTCGTGGCAACAGCAGCGGCTGTTGAGGGATATCCACTTCTTTGACGTGACGGCAAAGAATCTGTAGCTTAAAATTTTTTCATCATTTTGTTCAATGCAAAAGATGTTATTGGTCCTTTGCTATCTCGCATACCCTTCATGTAGCGATATGCTCACAATGCCGCAATGGCACTGTCCGAATTCTTATAATACAGTTCAACTAAGAGGGCTTTCTCAACTATGGACAGCATTTAGATGCATACAAGCTTCGACTACCATTCCTGCTGCAGTTGCTCCTTTTTATATCATTTGTTGCTTTGCATAATCCTACATCAGAAATCCGACAGTGCCACCTGTTGGACGCCAACAGAACTATTTTTTTTTCATTGCCACACAAAACCTGGTTTCTTTTCCATCCGTTTGGTGCAAACCATATCTTTGTATCTTGATTCGTTTTCGAATTATTCATTTTTAAAGTTCGTACTGACTTTTGGATCACCTGGTATACACTATAACACACTGATATATACATTATACATACTAATATATAGAATAATTCATTAAGAGATTTGAGTACAGGAAATGTTTATATTTTTTACCAGTCTAAAATTTCATTGTTATTAAATAATCTTTTGTCTTTCAGTGGCCTTGTGATGTTCCAGCAGATATATGCCCTATTTGTAAAAGAAAAATGACTAATGATACAGTTTTAAGTAGCAGCGGGTAAGTTTCCTTTTTTTATTTTTCCCTTCTTTTTTTGGTATTAGCTTATCTTAATCTGTAACTCATTTATTTCTGCTGTATTTTATTCTTTTATTTATGTAATAGTTTTTTTTAACACTTTCCAATGAAGTTGAAAAGTGTTTATGCATTCAGTTTGTCTGGCCGTCTGGCCACGCTCTAATTCCCGTAAATATAGTTGAATTTTCATGCAATTGATGAACGTTATTTAGGGCCACAAAGGCATGTTTGGTATTGTATATGAAGTATGTGGGAATAATAGTTCATTTACAGGGGCACTCAAAAGAATTCTGGTACATTATAATCAATGGGGAAAAATCGTTTGCAGTATATTTTAATGACGGTATGCTATTTTAAATGCATTGAAATTGATATAAATCAATGGATTTCACTGCAAGATGATTACTATACGATAGGGCAATACAATATATACAGGGCTGATCAAAGAATTTAGATAATTTTTCGATTTTAGATGGGAACAGCTGAAATTTGGGTTTTCAAGTGTGTTATGTGTGAATTAAATGGTGCAGTTTTGTATCATTATACTGAATATGTTGGAAAGTGTTTCATAATCTATGCTTGATGCATGATTTATTCTTTCTTGTTTAATATTCCATCATGTTCAATTCTACCCATTGTATCTGTGTTATATACAGTTTGCCAAAAAAAAAAAAAAGAATATCCCATACATTTTAATTGTCAAATTGTCACAAAGAAAAAATAAAATGGCCATTTAATTGGAAATTATATATTCTTTCAATTTATGTTGAAAGAATTTGCTTAGAAGACTAACTTCATATTAAAATTGTACCAAATTTTGAAATATTTTAGTATCCTAAACACCTAATTTTGATATCATACGGAGGGTGTTCACACATTTTTTAGATGATTTTCATGGTATTTAAAGAACTGTTTTACGTAAAATATTTGTGTTTTAAAATTAAATGTTCAATTTGGTAACCCCTATTCTGAAGTACCTTTCTACACCGTAATTTCCATGACAATAATGCCTTTTGTAGTTTTGGGAGAGGTATTTTTATCCATTCCTCTTGAACTTCTTTCCAAAGTCCATGAAGGATTTTGGGTCAACATTTGGATAACACACTTTTAAAAAGTCCGGAAGCACAAAAATCCATGGTTGGATACACCAGGAGATCCAGTAGGTATATCAGGGAAGGGTATAGGCCCGATACCTGTTTCTTGTTCCATTTTTTCCAGGAAATTAACAGTGGATTGTGATTTGTGGCTGCTAGCTGTATCTTGATGCAGTTCATCAGGTTGATGGCATGGGTGGTAAAGAGGTGGTATCTCATGTTTGAATGTTGAAAATAAAATGTTTTTGATAGTATGGGAATAGGTTCAAAATAGTGAGAAAAAAATCTTTTTTATAAAAGTATGTAAAATATCTTAAAAATTGCATAGATATTTTCATTTATGCTTCATAAAAATCTTATACTAGTGGTCAGTGTTCTATTTTATTTTTCACAATTTTATTATTTTTTTAAACTTTTGACAAGACCACAGAGGCCATGGGAAGGGACATTTTCATTTCAAAAATTTAAATGTATTGAGTAATTATTGAATGTAATTGGTACATATTTATTTTTTATTGCCAAACTCCAAATAGAACTAATAAATTGAAAAGATTCAATAATTTCACAACGACACAAAGAGTTATATCGAAAAAACAAAAAAGGCTTTCTTTCTTCCAAACTATCTAATGATGGTTTGGTATGTGCTGTTATCTATTGCACTTTTTAAAATTTATTTTCAGTGCCTATGGAGGGAGACTATTTTGGCGAGAGACAAAGTTTATAAATTAATTCCTTAGTAAAAATAAAACCATTTAAAAAATATATTAAGTTAGAATTTAACTAAAGACTTTTAATTAATCATCATTTAAAAAAAAAAAAAAATGTTCAACTGTCAGTGAAATAAAAAGTTGTGTGTTAGATGAAGGGACGTTCACAAAAGAGATTTTTGACTTATATTCATTAAAATATTAAAGTTAAATATTAAAATTATTTTGTCAGAAATGTATTTAATAGCTGATTTAAAACTTAAATATACATTATGAATGAAAATATTAAGAAATTTACTACATTTCTAATATTTATCACTTTGGGAGTGTAAAATGTACCTTTTTGTGAGAATGACTAAGTGGAGTTGATCTTAACATTTTTCTCCACTCTCTTCATTTTTAATTTGCCATTATATTCAAAGCCAACAAAATCATAAACTCTTTGCTAAAACTTTCTTTAGATACATTGAACCAGATTTAAAGATTTTTTTCCTTCTTTGATGATAATAAATGGATATCTTTTTATTTACAGTCATTTAAATAGACTCAAGAATGATCTATTGTAACAATATTTTTCTCTGGATAAATGCTTCTCGTAAAGAATTCTCCATCATGTGCTACATTCAGCAATACGTCGTGGAGAAAGACAATGAACATTGTTTTGTTTTTTTGCCCTTTTTAAAATTCAAATCATTGTTAAGGATTTTGTTAAAAGTTGACACTGAGCATTTTAACAATTTAGTAACAGTCCTTTGATTGGAGGATTTTTATCATAAAAATATCTCATCTTTGCAATATTCAAAGAATTCCTTTTTGTTCTTGGGTGCATATTTGTAACAAAATTTCCACTTGAAGCCAGACATTCATGTTTTTTTCTCTGTCTTACTGGCAGTATTAGCCACTGTGGTTTTAGATATAGAAAAAACATACCTTTCACAGCATTTTTTAATAATCAAGTACAAATAATTCCCTTTGGAAATTGCAAAAATATAGCCTTCCATCCACCAGTTCTTTAAAAGCGCCATTTTGCATGTAAACTAAAATTTCAATGGCCAGATGAAAATTTATATTTTCAAAAACGTATTAGTGGTGGAAAATAATATCTCTATGCAGACAATTTTTTTAGACCAAAACATACTCATGCAAAAAATGTGCAAACAACCTTTGTATTTGGACTTTGTGTCCTCAGAGTCCTGAACGGGAAGTCATTTGATGAAGTTGTAGAGTTTTGCAACTGTAAAGTTTTCAACTGCTAATGTTGAATTCATTTTTAATAGTTGCAAAACAAACTGCAATGTGTGTAATTTTTTAAATGGTAACTCAAAAACTAAATGCAGAATGACCTGAAATTTTGGATTAACATATCTGAAACTTTTAGAAATTGATTTCTGTTAAAATTTTTATGTATTACAATGCATATTTAAAAAATATATAAATCACATAATTTTTAAATTATGAAATTAATAATTGAAAAAATTATGTGTAAAAACCTATCAAAATTTTAACAGAAATCAATTTCTAAAAGCTTCAGATGTGTTAATCCAAAATTTCAGCTCATCTGCATTTAGTTTTTGAGTTATACTTAAAAAACTACACAGATTGCACTTTGCTTTGCAACTATTAAAAATTAATTCAACATTTGCTGTTGGAAACTTTACAGCAGCATAATCCTAAACTTCATCAAATGACTTCCTGTTTGGAATCCTGAGGTTAAAATTTCTAAAAAATCTAAATATGTCAAAATTAATTATTTGTATTGAAAATTTCAAAGCTTGGTATTATTTCAGTGTGAATAAAAATATTAAGGTTAATATAATTTCTAGAAATTATTTCATATTATTAAAAAAACAAACAAACAGTGGATCAAAAACTTCGGTTTATAAATTTAATTGGGAGGAGGGGTATCCCCAGTAGCAGAATAGAATGTTCTGTGTCAATCTGCAGCAAACCTAAATTATCTGCAATCCAATAATGCCTACTATTAAAAGAAGCCTATCACCAATCTTATTATTTGAACAATATAGTAAGTTGCATTTCTATAACTCTCTAAAAGTAACTGAATGACAATGGGATATTTATAAGCTGTAAATTATATAACATAAATTAGTGTATTTTATAAAATGCAATTTGACGTAATTTACCTAATTTGTAAGAACATATATATTTTTTACTATATTTGTAATTTCTATATAATTCAGTGTAATCATTATGTGATTTAAGATTTTAAAAAAATGACACTTTGGAGGGAAAATCTCTTATCATTTAACTTCTTTTAGAAAGCAGCCAAAATGCCACTAACTCATCTGCTATATTTTCCCTAATTTTCATGATATTATAACATGCTTACTTGGAATTTGTATACAATTTTACAAATGGAATAAAATTGGAAATGTTACTTAATTGTAAGTTCTTGTACATTATTGAACCTATTCCAGGAATTTGGAATTTCAATAAAATGTTTCTCTTGAACCTTTTTGTGAAATTTTATTTGAAACTCTATGTTATCAGCAAAAGACATAAAAAAAAAAAAAAAAAAAAAAAAAAAAAAAATTAAATCTGTAACAAGTAGGTTAATGTGTTTGTCAATATCTTACAAAAGTGCAACAAACATTACACATAACAATGACAATTACATTAAAATGTTAAACAATTTACAGCATTTTATCATACAGAATAATCACAAATGCATTTTTTTCTTATTCAGTTTCTTATTGATCCCTTAAATTCACTGAATGGCCACTGGAAGGTGTGAGTTCATGCATGTTTTTTGCATTGCCAAAGTTAAAAAAAAAGAACTGTATGTGCTCTAATAATTCATCTAAATTTGAAGAAATGTCTGAAATTGATAGGGTTTGGTCACTTTTGGGTAATATATAGTGTATATACCAATGGTCACCAAATGACAGACCACAGGCAAATTTTGTATGAACCGTGACGAAATTGTTAACAGAAAATAATGTTTCAGTCTACACTGCTTACCATACCGGCCGTAGTCATGGATTTGGGTAACTCCCCCCCCCCCCCCCAAAAAAAAAAACAAAAAAAAAACAGCTACCATTGTGAACTTGGCATATGAATAACACTTGCTCCTGCTCTCTCCCCTCTCTTTCCCTTACATTTTTCATTGAATATTAACTACAATGAACTTTAGCGAGTTTACGGCTTGACTTGCATTTGTACTTTGTATTGACTTTCTTATATTAAAAATTCTAATAACAATCTATTGATTTCGTACACTGTATTTCAGTGGTATCCATTATATTTTGCACATAAGATAACAACTGATTTCAAAGGAGAGTTTTACTGAGCAAAGCAGATAGCCTCGACTAATAGAGTTGTTGGTAGCATGGTGAAGGGGGACATTGTAGGGAGTTGTTGTTGGGAGGCTTAAGTTTTCTGTATCACGAAAGTTTGAATGTTTTGAAATGTGCCTAAATGGGAAAATATATGACCAGTGGTATATACAATTACAAGGATCAAGCTAATAAAAACCAGAGTTTATTTTTTAAAGTTTACTGAAATAAGAAATTTGTGATACAATATTACCTTTCAACATAATCCCCTTCATTTCAAAACACAATTTTTTCAGTTGGTAGATACCGTATTTTCCAGTGTATAAGATACACTTTTTATACCCTTAATATGTACTTTAAAAAATGAGCGATGCATCTTATACAATGAAGGGTACATACTTTTTTTAGAGCACTTCTATTGGTATTTTTCATATTTGTATGATGCACATTATGCTTTGTTAGTACTTTATTTAAAAATCAAAAAAAAAAAAAAAAAAAAAAAAAAAAATAATTAGTTACATTGGCTAGCATAATTTATGCACGAAGAATCATTTTTAATTTTAGAAAATTAATATTTTTATAGATTAATTCTACTAATTTTATATTTGTGTTACTGAAGTTCTAATTTAAACCTATTTTTAAATGTAAGTTCAAGATATATTATTGCATTTAAATCATTGAAAATTAGTTCATAAGCAATATTAACAGTATTTGTATACATTAATAAAATTGTTTGCGTGTTGGCAATAGCCAGGTGAATCTAGTTATTTTATGTTGAACATTAAAAAGAAAAATTAAATATGCAACATATTTTTTTGTAAAAAAAGTTAAATTTTAGGGTACATCTTATACATTTAGAAAATATGATTTTTTATATTCATTTCTCATAGATAACTGGTCATCAAGCCAGGTGCACAAAACTGTCTTGATGGCTTTATCATGCTCAAATTAAAGACTTCCAAGTGTCTTTTTTTTGTCCCAAATATATGATAGTTGCAGAATGAGAATTCTGGACTGTATTTCATTCCACATATTCCCAACACATGTCTGAATGAAATTCCTCTTTATATTTGATTAATCCCCAATATATTAATTATTTAATAAGGTTGTATTGTTTTTTTTTACATTTCATGGCATTTAATATTATTCTGTTTTCATTTTGCATCTATTCTTTTGGTCATGTAATCGTTTGGCTACAGAAGAAAAAAAAATTCAGCTTTGAGCTTTTTTTCTCACAGAAAAGGACTATTTTTCTTATACATTTGAATTCTGTACTCTAGAAAACGTAATTCAATATATAAGCTTTTCAATTTTTATCGGTATCCATATATATATATATTTTTCCATATTAATACTCGTAAGATAGTACAAGGGACTTTACTTTGTACTTTACAGCTGGTGTATACTATGTTTTTGGAATCTATGTTATGAGTGTGGGGTACTGTATTTGTTATTTCATTCATAATATCACAGTTTTTGTTGGTGGTCGGTAATGTTTATTTAATGGTTATATATATTATAAGTAAATAGGATTTGAAACTTTAATTTTAACATCAATAATTAAAAATACTATTGTCTTTGTTTTGACTCCAAGTGTCTCGTATTAATCTGTATCAAATACAGATTAAATTATGTTTATACTGTTTTTTACTTATTTATTTATATTTAATTTTCAGATTTGTGTTCTGCTATCCATGTATCTTTAAGTATGTTCAAGATACTAGCAGGTGTCCAGTTACTGGCTACAGATCATCTTTAAATCAATTGATAAAACTTTATCATCAAGATTAGTTTTTATTTATATTTATTATTTGTAAAAAAAAATTGTACAGTTTAAGTTAGATATTTATTTTGTGCTAGATTTTTATATAGTTCTGCATATTAGACTATTTTTATATATATATTTATGTTCTAAAGTTATTTAAAATATGGCAATTCCATTTTAAATTGTTATATTTTACTTTGTTACTAAAATCATTAAATAAATAAATTCAGAATTATGTAGGATTTTTTTCACAGTATTATTGTACTCTTATTTTCAGAAGTAATTTTACATAAATATTTTTAAGCATTCACTGTTTTCAATAATTTAAATTTATAGCTATCTATTTTGGTTTTAATAATAATAATGATGATGTTCTCTCATATAAAAAAAAAAAGGTTTTTAAGTTTGATTAATTTTAGGTATTAAAAGAATGTGTAGTATTTTTCTTTTTTTTAATAAGAGGACTGAATTGTTTTAAAAATAGCTTTTAGTGTGATGAGCACGATGTCTCTTGATTTCTCCATCTTTTTGCATATTTATATTTACAGTCTATTCAGGATAAAGTGATACCAAAAGTAAGGAAAACCATGTGTTATTTGGCAACACTTATAAAGGCTGCATTCAACACTAGCCAGGCATATTATTGCTTTAGGTAGCTTTCATTACAAAAAGTAAAACTATTGCAGCCGTCCAGAGGAATGCACTTCCGGAAAATTTTAGTATATTTTCACCGATCACGACCCCCAGAACCCCAAACCACCCTCCATTCAGACGTGACATATATATATATCTGATTTTTGTCATGCGATAACTCTCATATTTATAAACTGATTTGGATGAAATTGATTGTATGCATAGTACATACCAATGTCTCAACTGAGTTCGTTGGCCAGCCTCATCTGCCATCTTGTTTCAAAATGGTGGCCATTAACCCGGGAGAACTTGCTGCATGAGATTTTCTCCCACCATCGTACTTCTTTTAAGACTCTTATTTAAACCATTTTTCATTTTAATTAAAATTTAAAAATGTTAATTTCAATTATTTTACCTATTTGTGAGTAAAAGTACTAAGTCAAGCAAAAAAAATTATATTAATTGAATGTAAAGTAAAAGAAAAGCAATTGGGAACCATGAGAGAAATTCTCACTAGCGAGTTCTCCCGGGTTAAAAAAAAAAAATTATTTTAAAAAGCAGTGCAAATAAATTAAAAACTGAAAAATATTTTTTTCTTAAGAGTTTGACCTTAATACAAGAATTCCAAAGCATATTTTGTTTAGTCTTTATCTTAAAAAATGGCTGAGATATAGCAGTTTGAATTTCTAGGGTTGCTGACATTTTCAAACAATCTAATTTTTGTCATGCTGTAACTGTCGTATTTATAAACAGATTGGGATAAGATTAAGTATGTCCCTAGTACATATGAATGTCTCGACCAAGTTCGTTGGCCAGCTTCATCCATGCCAAGCTTGGCGAAATATCGCCAAATTTGGTGACCAAAAATAAATAACTGTAAATGATGCCAACTTGGTTATAGCTTACTAATTTGGCTCAATTCTCATTCAAATTCAGTATTGACGAATATTCTCTTATCGTGTAAATTTAGCTTCGAGTAAAACTTGAAAATCACCAAGAAATATAAAGGCTACCTTTTCCTCCTGGCACATGTCGAAATGACTTTTTCTTTTACTAGTTTCCTGTGGGTGAATTGTTTGATGGGAAAGGATTCAAAATCATATGTTCTGAAAAGGCTACCTTTTCCTCCTGGCACATGTCGAAAGGACTTTTTCTTTTACTAGTTTCCTGTGGGTGAATTGTTTGATGGGAAAGGATTCAAAATCATATGTTCTGAAAAACATGCACCCCTTCCTCTCATGCACACACATAATCTGACAATTTGTTCAAATAAATTTCACATAGATACATGTTAATATAGAACTTATCTTGTGAAAAATATACCTAAATTAGCATATGAGTAGCTGCTTTATCATGAAGGAACATTCATAAGAAATGTAGTATGAAAATATTCTGTGACATATGATAGATTATTTTTCTGCCCTGCTCCTACATTATGCTGTCATTTAAAGAATTTTTTTTTACAAATTTGAGTGACAAAAACATGTTTATAAGTACAGAAATATGCATTTGTTCTCAGCCTTTCCTTAAAGTTGTGACTTTGATATCTGGCATAACATGTGTGAAGGGAAATTCCAACAATATTTAACCAATATGAGGTGTTCAGAAGACAATCCGACTAACTCAATTTTAAGTGACTTTTTTTTTTTAAACAAGGGAA
The DNA here is from genome assembly GCA_963932465.1 of Maratus speciosus. NCBI lineage: Eukaryota > Metazoa > Arthropoda > Arachnida > Araneae > Salticidae > Maratus > Maratus speciosus. Next base: position 227,358,332 of record OZ010800.1, on the reverse strand, counting down.
CATTGAAAATTTTCTATATATTTATACAGTGATAAAAAGTTACTCTTGATTAAAAGAAAATTAATGAGTTCAATCAAAATATTTCGAGAAAAAATATTATATAGATACAATATTTTTGTAGTTACAATAACTTTAACTGTTTATACTGAACATTTTCGTTTGATGGAGTTAATCGATTTGTGCACTGAATGACTCATATATTATTCCAACAATAAGAAAAGTCTTTGGAATATATGTAAATTTGGATTTTATGTGTGACTAGACAGCCCTGTTTAACATAAAATGAGATTTCATTTTTCAATGCATCTTAAATTCTAAAGATTTGCTGGGAGGAAAGGATAATATTTAGCAAATTTGCATCAATTTCCTTATTTTATTCCCAAATAGAATGCCCAAATAGCAGTCTATTTTTATAAACTTGTCATTGTATTGTGAAAAAAATGCAAAACTGGAACTTCTTGGCAAAAATCAGTAACCTTTTTCTTTACTTTTGGTATTGCTTTAAGAAAACAGCATGGGTACAGTATTGTACTTTTTACAGATTATATAAATAATAAAAGTTGACAAAAAAACATTGAGAAGATCTTCAATAACATATTTTTGAGTTACAGAAAAAAACAAAACTGCAAGCATTCTCTATTCTATGCATTTAAAAAAAAAACACTTTCTTAAATTATTTGTTTTGTTTAAGGGGATACTTCACTCATGCGAAAAATTCTTTCACTTTTGAAAGCGGTTTCAAAAGTGAAAAAAATAAAAAAAAACCTTGCAAGTTAAACAAGATCGAAAAAGTAAAAAATGGCCTTTATAGAGATTGACCTCAGCTATCCAATGCAAAAAATCCTTTAAAAATATTGAAATGCAAACAAGATATTTAAAAAATCTTCCATAAAATTAACATTAGTGGGTGGGTGTTTTTGCATGAATGAAGTAGCCCCTTAAGCACTGTTTTTCCATCGACCTCATATCATCATGGTTTAGGAATTGCTTTATAAAGAAATTAACACTCTCTTCTAATTAAAACCTGCAATCCTTTTCCTTAGAATGTTTGTTTTGTTTAAGTACAATGTCTTTCATATTTAATCTTCTGTAATAATAATCCAGCAATTTCTTTATCTGTAAATTCTCACCTTTCTTAAAATAGTTGCTTTACCATCCTTTTATCCTATATCATCCATAGTCATGAAAAATTTTAATGCATAAATTAACACTCGTTTTTAATTAACACCTCACTAATTACCACCTTTCTTAACCTTCTCACCACCACAAACTGATATATACGCTCATTAAGCTGCAGGTTTTACTGCGATAGAAGCATTATTTAAATTAATATAATTCTGCAGATATAATCCAGTTTTAAGAAATTAAGTTATTACTATCAAGCGGGGCTTAATTTCTAAGAAAAAAAGTACTGGAGCCCTAATATTATGTGGTACTGGTACTAAAACTGTACCGTCTCTCCATCACTCCAATCTGCATATTTATATTTCGTACATTATTTGCAAAATTTAAAGCATTTTTTTTTTCTTTAGCAAAATAAAAAATTTTAAAATATGCATCAGTATATACTTAGCTGTCAACTATTCCACTTTTTAGTTATCACTCCTTCCGAATAGTAATCTTTGCCTAGTTTTAGTGTTAATTGCAGAATTCTGCGATTAAATATGGTAAGGATTATGATTCGGAAATAGTGTTAACACAAAAAAAGAATAGTTCATAGCTATGCATTTTTTCATAAATGAATTGCACTGGGCGGCACAAATTAAACCCTGCTCTCAAGGCTTATATGTCTATATGCAATAAAAAGAAAAAATTTTATTTTGGAAAAACATCTTCCTTTAGCATTTAAAAATAATTACAGAAAAACATTACAATTTTGCCCTGCAGTCAGGGGGTTAAAATATTTGATTTAATCAAATTATTAATATATTCTTAATCCTATATCAAAATCTAATAGTTTCAGTTTAAACCAAATCATCAAACTCTTTCCTTACTTTATCTAATTCTTCTACCATATACAAGGTTTATTCAATAAATAATAGAAAATGTTAGTTGTATAAAAATTCACAAACATGACCATGATTGTTATGTGTTTGCTATTTTATGGTCACATTCTAAAGCTATTCATAGTTTGGACTCGCACACAGGATATTGGAAAACAGTTCCAAAAGATGTCAGCATCCTTACAGAATTGCTTCAAGCTGGAATAACGAAGTATTATAGATTTTTGTTGAGTGAAAGCATGAGACTGATGTAAGTTCATTGTCATGTGATAACTGTATACCGATCTCGTATAAAGTCTCATTTTAGTAATGTTTTCTGCAATTGCAGTGTAAAAGTGACCTTGACATGGAGGATCTTCAATTCGAGATTCTCCATCACTTGTTTGAACTTATTAAATCTTGTAAACTTGTGTTGGACCCGTATAACATGCCAGCCATAGCTATGAATAAGACTGCATTGTCGTAAAGAGAAAGAAAAACAAACAGCAATGCATACCAAATATTATAGCAATGAAAACACACATAGCAAAGCATGATGATATTTTAGATTTTGTTTTAACATGAACATTTTTGGTTATTTATTGAATGTGTCTTGTATTTATTTTGATTATTTGAATTCTCTAATCAGTTCTAATTCAAAATAATGGCATCACCTTTTTTCGTTTATTTAATCATTTGTTAGATATTATGTCATCTTTATCTTCCTTTCTCTTACGTTTGCCCTACTAACAACTCTGGAGTCTGAAAATTTCTGTTATATGAATATGTGTTTGTAAATATTGCTCAATAAAAATGCACAGGTTGGACTGTCAACTTGAACTGCTCCCTTAAAAATGACTATGTCATGCTGTATTTTAATTAAAGTGTCTTTTATTATGAAAATAGCGAAAGAAATTTAATTGTATTAGAAACATAAGTGTTTTAAAAAGAAAGTGAAATCAATATACAATGTCCTTAAACCTTAGGTCCATTTGCCTCAAATAACTCGTGAATCAAGTTAGCTACAGCCATCAATACAGTGTCTAGGTATAGTAAAATAGTTATGTAATACATGCTGAGGTATTTGGCAGTATCCCCTAGTGGTAAGTTCTAGAATTAAATATTGTATCTTGAAAACTATAGGAAGTATGACCAAAAGTTCAGTGACAAAGTTGTAGACTCTCGTCAATTTAGTGATAAAAAGATGTACTCGTACATGAGGATGCAATAAATGGTCTCATCTGTACAAACAAAAATATCTGAAACAAAAGCGAAATATTTTACGTGATAAAAGTAAATTGCAGACGAAAAATTCATTTTACAATCTGAAACACTTTTTTTTTTATTAGATTTAAATTTCTAACTGGGTGAAAAATGTCCGGACCAGGATTCGAACCCGGGACCTCCTGGCTGAAGCCACCAGTGCTCTGCCATGTGAGCTATCCTGGACGATTCTGGTCGAACGTTTTCACCCAGCTAACCTTGATGATTACAATATCTGGTCTGAAACCTGGTTCAGCTCAACAGAATAAATCTCAGGTAATGGAACTCCAGAAATCGCTGGATATGAAATTATACTAGATTAATATTAACACAATTATTCTAATTGGTAAACAAATGGAGTTCCATTACCTGAGATTTATTCTGTTGAGCTGAACCAGGTTTCAGACCAGATGCTGTAATCATCAAGGTTAGCTGGGTAAAAAAGTTCGACCAGAATCGTCCGGGTTAGCTCAGATGGCAGAGCACTGGCGGCTTCAGCCAGGAGGTCCCGGGTTCGAATCCTGGTCCGGACATTTTTCGCCCAGTTGGAAATTTACATCTAATATGATTTGTTTACCAATTAGAATAATTGTGTTAATATTAATCTAGTAAAACACTTTTGTTTGCAAAAAAAAAAAAAAAAACCCTGAGCTATTTAAAAAATAAAAGTCACAGACAGTTCTGTTTTCCTTGCTAGTACTTTGTCACACCTTTTGCTTCATATTTGCACACAGGGCCGGCACAACATTGTGCACAGCTCTGGCAGAGCAATGAGTGGAGCCCAGCGTATACTGCAATATTGGATTAACACGTTAAGCACCATGTCAGTCACTGTTGACTGACACTGAACTTTCTGTTAAAACGCATCATTCACCGACTGACGTTTAAAATATGACATAAAACTTAAAATATATATATTGTTTCAAGTAATTACTGAAAATGTATTTAAAATTTACTTACCTTTTATTTATTACAGGATTATACTTTCTTAAAAATTACTTATAACATTGTAAATTTTCCAGCGCTTCAGTGTCAGACACCGTGGCACTCAACGTGTTAATAAAATTTACTTTTAAATTGTATGTATCATTGAATAATCTCTATATAATAAAATGTATGAAAAATACCACTACTTTCATATTTAATGTGCATAATTATTTTTAATTTCGCAAAATTTTCTGTCCTTTATGATATTTTAAATACTTATTTTTTTTTTGTTTTTTGTGTTCACAGTTATGAACTTTGCATCCAAGAAATAAAGTTAGTACTCACTTTTTCGTACAAAGGAACATTTAAAAAGAAACTTATAGCAAAAATTATTTTTTTATTTTATAGAGAGGAAAAGGGCCGCAATTGGTGCTCGGCCCTAAGCAGTCACCCTGTTTGTCCGATGGTCACATAATGATTTGATAAAATTGCATTTGCATGCATTTAAAAATATTCTCACTTAGCTTTTGGAGGTAATTTGTATTTTTTTTACAGATGAAACATCTCACATTAGTGTTGGATATTTTAGTCTGTGCAGGCAACTATTTACTTTACCTGTGCACATGGTATGTCTATTATTATTGAATCGATAATACTCTACAACTTTGTCATTGAACTTTTAATAGTATCTTCTATACTAGATTAATTTTAACACAATTATTCTAATTGGTAAACAAATCATATTAGATGTAAATTTCCAACTGGGCGTAAAATGTCCGGACCAGGATTCGAACCCGGGACCTCCCTGGCTGAAGCCGCCAGTGCTCTGCCATCTGAGCTATCCCGGACGATTCTGGTCGAATCGTATCCAGCAATTTCTGGAGTTCCATTACCTGATATTTATTCTGTTGAGCTGAACCAGGTTTCAGACCAGATGCTATAATCATCAAGGTTTGCTGGGTGAAAGAGTTCGACCAGAATCGTCCGGGATAGCTCAGATGGCAGAGCACTGGCGGCTTCAGCCAGGGAGGTCCCGGGTTCGAATCCTGGTCCGGACATTTTACGCCCAGTTGGAAATTTACATCTAATAGTATCTTCTATAGTTTTTAAGATCTCCAATTCTGGAATGTACCACTAGGAGATGCTGCAATGTACTTCATTGTGTAACATGTAACTAAATATTTTCTTTTTCTCACTCAGTGAGGTAAAACAGACTTAAGGAACCCCCTTATATATACATATATATTACAAATTTATCTGTAATAGAAATATTTTTGTCTTTTAAAGTCATCTCTTTTGCTGCCTTAAAAACATTACACGTAAGAAAACTGTAAATCTTTTAAAATGCTAAAACACTAAATTAAAAAGATGGATATTTATTTTTTTTAAGTAAAAGAAAAATAATTTTTTTGTTATAATTCTAGTTTTATTTAATTAAAAATAATTTAAATAATAATATCGCTTTGATATTTTTAAGGTTAAAAAGTAAAACATTACATTTTGCACACGCAATTCTTGTTTTGGGTGTAGAATACTTTTATATTACAGCTTTTTATATTATTTATTCTATATTATAATTACTAATGGCTTTTTTGTATTCATAAATTAATATCCAAAGTTGAAATTAGCAATAAACAACATATTTGTGAATTTTATTTGTATGAATTAATGATTAACACAAATAAAACATTGTTACACATAATTTCAATATCAAAAACAGTAACAAGAATCATACTTTACAAGAAAAATTAATATGTACAAAAAGTCTACATTATCAGATCTAGTTGTTCATGATGTGAAAAAATGACTTCTTTAGAATCACCACAAGGTTTTGTTATCCTCCTGCTGATACAAAATTGTAAAAATGACTGAAATCTAAACACAAACAGATGTTGGACCTTGAATATACCACCTCTATAATTCTTTTATGACAAACATTTTATGAAGTGAAAAACAACATATTCATTCTATTTAAGTTCAGAAGTTCATTTTGCTGCCATCTTCCTGTTCAAAAAAATAAATAAATAAATAAATATTGTGAAATAATTTTGTCATACAATTACTTTATATGCAAAGGTAAAAATTAAGAAAGCAATAATACACATTTGGTGGCCAAACTGTATAACAGGGAACAAATTAAGAGTTTTTGCAACTTTAATATAAAAAGTTCCAAACTTTAAACCTTCATAATTCCTAACCTAGACCGAATGACTTCCCATTTGGTAACCTAAGGTAAAATTTGCCAAAAAAAAGCAAATTAGCATGTGAAAGTTAGGCGTTTGTATTTCAGAGGAATTCAAGAGAAGTTTCAGTACAATTGCAGCATGAAGATGACACCTAAGTCTTATGTTTTAAAAACAAATTCGATGAAGACAATTTCCAATCCAATGACTACCTCTGTCTTTTTTTTTTTTTTTGGCCGACTGCACATGTGTAAGGATTAAATGAAAATTTTATTATTGATTTTTATATTTATTAATATTGACATAACTGATTAATTGCTTGGTTTTTGAGTAAATGGTTGAATTTCAATTATTTCTAAATGAGGAATTAAATATATTGTCTAAATGTACACATGTTTTAAACACAATTAATACAATAAACCCAACTGGAATGAAAAATTAGCCCGGACCAGGTACCAGGGTCCACTGCATGCTATGCTGTTGCTCTAACCCAGTCATACTCAACCTACGGCCTGCGGGCCACATGTGGCCCGGCGACCTTTTATGTGCTGCCCGAGATAAATAATCATTAATGCCTATTTTAAAAATTAATTTATGTGCATAAAAAATATTTAAGGCCTTAAATGTTGTTTCATTTATTTTCAAGGGAAGACAAAATCTGCCCTGTTATTCATAATTTAAAATTATGTTAACATTTCTGAAATGCCGTTTGCTTAGTTAAAAAAGTTCTTTTTAACCCTTTGAGAGGAGGTGTGATATATTTTAATCACACTTATTTTTAATCAAGAATCTCACCAGAATTTTTAATTAAAATTTTACTTTTATAACTTTGGTGAGCAAAGCCTGTAACATTGCATTTTCTTATTTTGAAATAATTTTTTGTAAAATCTGGTGTGAATTCAACATTAGATAAACACAATTAATTGCTCATAAAAGGGTTAAATGTAATTCTAGTTGTGCTACAGTGGTGTACACATTCTTCAACATTTATAAAACATTAATGCAAATTAATTTAATTTGCATTGTATATTTATACATTTAAAAAAAAAAACAGTAAAAATATGGCATTGGGCAAAAGATCGATTTATTAGATAAAAATCTCATGAATTTTTTCCCTGTAGAATTTGGAAATTCTGCATTGTTGTACTATTATGTTTTATACTTATTATATACCTAATGCTGTTTTTTAAGATTGGACGTTCACAGGGAAAAAAAAGGAAAAAAAAATACACCGCTATTTCCAAACAAGAAATTTAATGGTATATTTCTACAACATTTGGAAACAGTGGCGATAAAAGTTTTCGCTAATATTTCATCCACAACAAACTTTCAAACATACTAATAAAATAAACTTTGTTATATTGCTTTGTTATATTATTTATGTTATTTTACTACTTTAATTACTTTTTTTTTCTTTTTGCCCTTTATAAGTATGTTTCGAGCCGCCTAGCATCGCAAACATAGGTTTGTGGCCCGTGAGAAATAAAGTTTGAGTATGGCTGCTCTAACCACTAAGCTACCCTGCCCGATGAACTGGCTCGTCAATTTCTCACTAATAAACCATGTTGGGGAACGTCACCGTCCATCTATCAGATGGCACAGGATGATGCAACAATGATGAATAAATTTCTTTTTCCAACAATCCACAATATATATGTAAATTTGTATTATATTACATTAGTATTATTGGAAAAAGAAATTTGTTCATCGTTGTTGCATCATCCTGTGCCATCTGATAGATGGACGGTGACATTCCCCAACATGGTTTATTAGTGAGAAATTGCCAAGCTAGGACATTAGCCAGGGTATGTTAGAACAACAGCATGGCACACTGTGGACCCAGGTTCAAGTCCTGCCCATGGCTAATTTTTCATTCCAGTTGGTTTTATTATGTTTAAAGTCTCTCTTAATATGTGTACATTTAATAATAGTAATAAAAAAAAAAATGAAATTCAGACGTTAATTTATGTGCTTATGTATATATATTGTCTAAGTAACCATTTTTCATAAATACAAATAGTTTTGTAATAAACAAATTTTTAAAAAGGAAAACTTTTAAATTTATATGAATGATAAAATAAAATATTCTTATATGAACTACCATTTTAATTTATAAAATCGAAGGTATAATGATACATGATAAATATGTATAAAAAGTATTAAAGCTACTGAGGAAAAAAAAAAAAAATTTGCAATGACCGGAAAATTTAATTGAAGTAAATAAATATTATGCTGAATTAAAGTGAAAAACAACTGGTTGGTTGGTTGTATTGGGTTTTATGGTGCAAAATCCCTTTAGGGACATGCTTTGCCGAACAAAGAAAAGAAAGAAAGACAAAGAGAAAAAAAAAAAAAAAAAACAACTGAATGAGAATTCATTTATGCTAATATTCTTATGGAATGTATAAATCTTTTTGCATAATACAAATGTGTATCTTAAAAAAAAAAACATATTACAACACTACATTTTCGTGGACTGTATAATTTATTATCCTTTTAAGACTGAATACACACGATCGTGTGGGTTAGAATTGAATGAACTTTTTGACTTTCATGCAGTCTTAAAGGTTTGGAATGCATATAAATACAAAATATAAATGAAGTTGTTCTGAAAGAATGTTTGAAAATACAAAAATTAATTTACATTGGTTTAAAAAAGATAATTTTCCTGTATTGAAAATTTCCGCACCGGTCTTAAAGGTTTATACAGTATGAAACCATTTATCCGGAAATCATTTAACCAGAAAACCAGAATAATATTTCCAATTGACTGATTTTAGAATCTTCCCAGAAAAAAGTGCTATACAGTGCCAGTATGTGCATTGATTCACATTCCACAATCATTGTATAACTTGAGCCAAGATCTAGGATTTGAAATGGAAGCATATTTAGTTGGAAATTGAGTGTTTTAATTCTTGTGCAGAATTGTTATCCATGGAATTCCGATAAATTATCTTTTTTAAACTTTGATAATCTTTTTATCTTGATTATATCTGATTATTAATCTGAGTAATCTAATAAGTAATTTGAAGATTGAAACAATACCACAGCCACATATCTTCGACAAATGTAATCAAATGAACGTTGCTTTGATGCCCAACCAATTATCTAGAAAAAAGTTTCCCGGAATACATCTAGCCTCAACCATTTTGGATAAATGGTTCTATACTGTAATTCACTAGGTGAGGAGCAACTCTCTGGCCACCTCCTACAAAACTTTTTGCACTGAATTAAAGATAGAAAGAGATAAAAGTTTACTATGATTACATAACCTTGGTGAAGTGAAAATCAAATATCAGCTTCCATCATAAATTCATTTCTGTATACACTGAGAAATTTCTTAAGGATAAAATTCTTTGTTTGCATTCATATACAGCGTGATTCAAAATTTATCGTTCAAATTTCGTGGGGAGGTAGGGAATACGTCAGGAAACCGATTTTACATAGGAAAGTACGTATGTGCGCATGCAATGTAGAGGGCGCTGTGTGTATCCAACCTTCCATTGCATCCTAATCATTGTTTTGACTTTCCCAAAGCTAGTATTTTTTCTCCTATTTCCACTTCTCATTTGGATTTTCACGATGCCTTTTACATCCTTAAAATCTCCAAAAATCTTGTTATTGACCTTTATTCAACGCCTTCATTATCAACACCTGGAAACTTCTCGTTTAATTTTGTTCTTTCTGAAGGCATTGAATAAAGGTCATTAATGAGAATTTTGGAGTTTTTAAAGATGTACAAGGCTTCGTGGAAGTCAAAATGAGAAGTGGAAATATGAGAAAAAATAATACAAGCTTTAGGAAAGTCAAAACAATGATTGGGATGCAATAGAAGGTTGGGTACACACAGCACCCTCTACATACGCATGCGTACACACTTTCCTATGTAAAATTGGTTTCCTGACGTATTCCCTACCTCCCCACGAAATTTGAACGATAAGTTTTGAATCACCCTGTATACAAAGCAAACTAAAACTTTGCAAGGTAAGCAGTACTCTATTGTATATATATAACCATTATAGAATATTACAATTCATCATCAATTTGAAATAAAACTTATAAATTGAGTATCAAGACATGATACAAACATTATACATATTAAATTTGGATCAACAATTATCAAATTAAATAATCACTAATGAATTTTTTAAAAACCAGATCCAATCATTTTTTTTATGTATGTTATAAAATTGATAAAGATGCCCTATAAACTTTTTCAATTAGTATACTTTCCCCTTAATTGCTAACTCAGTTTCTATATTTGTCCCAAGTAGCACTTCAAATTGTTAGAACCCAATAAGGGATGTTATCAAATTCTGCCTAGTTTCGATGATCATCAGTGCAGACATATGTTCGATGTCTTGACACTTCTCAAACATCATAATCTCTTTGCTACTTCAAATCCCAATTAAATTCAGAAGTAACTCGCAACACATGGCCCAATCATCAAGTATTTATAACTTTTAAGTTTAGGAGAGCAGGAAGACGTATCACACTAAGTGAAAACCAATCATCCAAAATTACTCATGAGCATCTAATGTAAAACAGTTTAAGGCTATAAATTGTAATAAAGTAGTTTTCTACTGGTGATCTTCTCTTAGAACTTTAAAGTCACACAAATTCCTACGAGCCGCCATTGGGATCAGATGGGATTGGGGCTGCTCGAATTGACCCCGGCAGGCACTGCCTTGGATGACTGCAACTCCAGCTGAGATATCTTCTACGTCCAATAAAACAATGTCTGAACAGCTGTGTGTTTTCTTTAAGTAAGAATGCCGCCAGCCATGACACCAGAACCTAGTTTTATATCATATATGTGCAATTGACCTTTGGTAATAAATACTTCTCATTGATGACTCGATGGTGTAGAAATAACACGATTTAATATTTGGAGTAAGGCATGAATTATATTTACAGGACACATACAAATTATATACAGATTTTAAAGAGGTAAAAGGGGTTTTTTGCGTCAATTTACCGGCCTTCACTACTTCGGTGCCTTATCGGAGTCTGACTGGACGTCTTCTCGGGTCAGCTCGCAAAAGAACTCTGAAGTTAATTTTAGCCTTCGGTTCTCAGGCTGGAGATGCAAAATCACTAAGTCATCAAGTTTATTGTCTTTTAGAAATTTACAAGCTTTGTTAGTTCTCATGAGAATTAGCTGCACCCTCTTACTGCAGTCAGGATGTTTTGGAAAGAGCAAGCCACATCCACATATATATGTATAAAACATGAAATTATTTCTGTTATGCTGTGTAAAAATATATACAGGGTAACATCCTTCAAAAAACAATCTCTTCATCTGGCAAAGACATTTTCTCTCATTACAAGAACAGAGTCTAGACTGAACTAAAAGTATTAATATTATAAGAGTGTATGGGTTATTAATTTATTATAAATAATTATTGGTTCAGATTGTTGTATGAAATTTACTCTTTGTGCTTAGATGAGATTTTAAAGGTATTAAAGAAAATTTCATATAAAAATGATTTAATATGCCTATTAATAACAGTAGATTTTATATTCCATTTCTGAGAATTGAAAAATTTCAAATAATAGCGTATTTAAAAAAAATATACTCTATTTTTTATTTATATTTTGTTTTCGACTTGTTAGTGTGTAATTTCCCTTTTGCAGTTTCACTGCCAGTTAGCCTATTTTACAGAGCATGATTTGGCACATCATTAACTCCATTGTTGTTGTCACATACAATTGTAACCGTAAATAGAATATCTGTCGATTTATCACATGTGCCTGGCTAACAGAAAAGTATCTTTTAACTAATCTATTAATTTATAATTAAGTTCTAAAAATATTAAAGTGTTGTATTGTCATTGGAAACAGACCTGCATACATAATTTTTATAATTATAGCGTATCAGGAAATGAGTAGAAAAATAGATTACAAAATTCTATTTTTACATACAAAAGCCAAGTTAAATAAGAGTGTGTAAAAATGGTATTGGTTGAAAATCAATCGAAGTATCTATTTATATAAAATCCAAGTCTCTGTGTGTCCCTCACAATTCCGGTTGGACCGCCTCATTGATCGCGGACACGTCAGGGTTAGGCTATGGAGAAGTCGATACCAGCTTCAACAATGAGTAATTCTTGAAAAGTACTAATGGCAGGGTTGCCACAATAGCGACAAATATTGACCAAGTAGGCAAAATATCGCCAAATGTGGCGACAAAAGTAAGTTGCCATATATAAAACCAACTTGGCAATAGCAGGTTAATTTGGCGAAATTTCCATTGAAAATCCATCAATCTTTCATAATCGAGCTCACCACTATTTAATTTAAACTCCGCGGTTTTGTTCAAAATCAATGGGTCAAAATTTAAAGTGTAATATACGAAAATGTACGTCTTTACATCTTCATCCCGATGTTAGTAATAAAACAAACGCCACTAGACGGCGCTGTGCTATCTGAGCTCTTAACTGCCCAATTTTAATTTGCTTTACATAGCTGGATACAGAAATTAAATTCTCGGTATTTTTCCAGTATACGGGTCTTGGCGAAATAGAGAAAGATGCCCAGAGAGAGAAAAGAATAGAGAAAGAAGAAAATTTTGCAACATATTTTCTGGCAACTTATTTCCACATTTTAAAATGCGTTATTTTCATCTATCACTGCGAACAAGCGAGAAAAACTACCCAGATTCTTGCACATGCGTTGTATATACCGGGTGTCCTAAAAAGGACTAATTGATTTTAAAATTCAATAATTTTTAAGCGATGACAGATATTTAAAAAATTCTTGCAGGAGAGTTATGCATGAGGTTAAAAGTTTTTTTTTAAGTGATTTTCGATTTTAGTTCGAATTACAAACAATAGATGGCGCTGCGATCAACAGACGCTAAATTCAGGCTCGATTTTCGGTACTCCGGGACCCACTCAATACATTTTGATCTTTTTCCGCATGGAAGAAGAGAAGGGCAAAAAAAGCGAGCCTGTATTTAGCGCCTATTGCTTACAGCGCAATCTATTGTTTTTAATTCGAACTAAAATCAAAAATCACTGTAAAAAAAACTTTTGACCTCATGCATAACGCTCCTGCAAGAATTGTTTTTATTATCTGTCACCGTTTGCAATTTATTGAATTTTAAAATCAGTAAGTCCTTTTTAGGACACCCGGTATCTTTATAACTCATTTTCCGTCATTTTTGATGGACTATCTTTCTAGTTGAAAATATTTGACAAAAATCCTTTAACTATTTTCAACTTAAATGAAAAAACTTTCCTGAATTTCATATCATTATTGCGTAATTTTTTTTGTATATTTTCATAAATAAGGAGGTGGGGGATTATTGAAGCGTAAATTTTCTTAATTTATAATCCAGAACTTGAGGAATTAAATGCAAGTGAAAAAAAACTATTGTTTGACCATTTAAAATTTCTTCTTTAAAAAACAAATTCTGCACACGCAAGTTTTTATACTTACAATCTTAACTAACTATTCCATATTATGAAGTTTGTGATTGTTACATTTTATACTAAGGGATCTAGAATCAAACTTCCCTTGATTAGTGCTGTTAATTAATACTGTGATATTGCCACACTAACCAAAACCACACCAATTGAAACATACATTAAATGGGAAAACTGCAATAGATCTACAGCAAACTTTCTCAAAAACCCAGTAATACCTAAATACATAAACAGGCAATTTAATAACGTACTACGATATTATTTTGTATGCATTATTGTTAGAAGGTACATATTGTAGCTTCATCTCAAATTTTAAGAAATATCTAATTTCCATGAAATTTCATTAACGCAAATGTATAAGTTAATTTAATAAGTTACAATCAATAAACATTAAAAAGGATATTTTAATTTTGCATTTCTACAATTATTTAAATCTGGTTAATATAAAAATTTTTAAATTATACAAAATCTGGTTCATGCAGATATCTGAAAATTTGGATGATGATAAACTAAGACAGGTTCGAATGCATGTGATTTAATTTTTTTTAAATAATTAGCTGATATATTAATTAAAAACCCCTAATGAACATCGCGAAATTGCGATCTTCCATGGTGCCGCCAATTGTCTTGTGTTTTACCGGGTTTTCTTCAGATTTTCATGCAGACGTAAGGAAAGCATTAAATTTTTTCTGCATTTTGAAATCGCAATCGCCGGGTGCGCGTTTTATATTGTTTAGTTTTTTTTTTCGGAACATTTGATCAGAATTGAAAGTTTAATGGATTGAAATGTCAGAAATTAAATCGACAATCACTATAACGAGTGCCCCTTAGTTCGTTTGGCAAAAGTTTTGCCTAATAAATATAAAATAGTACAAAGTGGGGATTTGTTTGGAAAAGCAGATCAGAACACCTGTAGCGTGTAGTACGCCAGGTGTACGCTGCCGGACACAGTGAGCCCCCCCCCCCCCCAAACTCTTGGTTCATTCAGATAGATTTTTGTTAAAAAATATAAAATCATACCAATTTGAGGGTGTGCGCTGCCAAAGGCAGTCCTCCCCCCCCCCCCTCCTCAAGCATTAGGTTCGTTTGGAAAGATTTTCGCCTAAAAATATAAAATCATTCAACATTTAAGGTTATCATGGGCCCGGGCGACGCCGGACGAGTCATTTAGTACGATACATTAATATTGATGATGTATTGATTAATTTTGAATTTAGATTTAATAGATTTGCGGTAATTTGCAACAGAATTAGTTTATTTGGCTGTATGCGACATCATTGAACTTATAAAAATTGTTATAATTACATTCAAAAAACTCATTTCAAAATATTTTATTCTAAAGTTGAAAAAAAAAGGTATTTTTTCTGAAAACATTGCAACAAATAAGCATAAACTGATGCAATATATGTGATATATATTTACCTTTGGTGCATCGTCTGTTCCAGCAACTTTTAATTTTTGTTGCATTTGCTGTAACATTTCTTGCATTTTTCGAATCTGAAATAAATTTTAACAAAGTTATTATATCTATCTATCTATCTATCTATATATATATATACAGTAAATTCTGTCTAAGGCGGACTCTGTGCAAGCCGGAAATCTGTCTACCGCGGAAATTTTTTCAAGTCCCGGCGAACCCATAGAAAATTACATTAATTCATGCTGCATAAGGCGGAATCTGTCTAACGCGGAAACGGAAAGCATTTTAAGGTCCCACCGAAACCAAAATTTTGCATAAGGCGGAAAATGGGATACTTGAAAAATGAAAGATATTTCGTTTATGAAACTTTAAAACGGATAAGTCAAATACTCAATGTCGAGCATATCAGTTAAATTTCCTAACACTTTGAAAAAGTTAATTCAAAAGGACAGGAACTGTTTAAATTTTAAGGAATTTATACTTGTGCCATTTTTTTATATGCAAAATCATATTTAAAACTTAATATTTCTAGTAGAATGAGCATTTATCAAAATATATATTTTCGAAAGTGCAATATATTATACTTTAAGGATGTACTCAAATTCAAAGTTATAGCGTTTTGTCTCATTCTCGAAGTTTATTGGGGAAGGGGGGGGGGGGGGCGGTTAGTTTTTTTTTTTTGTGTGTGTGTGTGTGTAAACTTCCAATTCGAGTGTATTACAGCAGTACTAAGAAACTGAATAGCGTTTCTCATTTATCTATGAAGACAAAAGATCTTTCCGAATTTCAGTTTTCAACCGATTTTCGAGTCAGGAAAATCAATAAAAAATCATCAAATTCGAGGTTTTATTAATTTATTTATTTATTTTTATTGTGTGTGCGAGTGTGAGGGGGGGGGGGGAGCTTTTTTGCATAAGCCGGAATATTGTCTACCACGGAAAAATTTCTGAGTCCCGATCGATTCCGCCTTAGACAGAGTTTACTGTATATATATATGAGAAAATTTTTTTTCAGCTTTTAGCTTTTTTCTCACAGAAAACAACCGATTTGCTTATATCATTGAATTCTGTACTCTTGAAAACGTCATTCAATACATAAGTTTTTCAATTTTTTCGGAATCCATATTCTTTTTTCAGAATCCATATTCTTCTTTTTTTTTTATTCTTCCTTATTAATTTATTGTAATTAAGTATAAGGTACTTTATTTTATACATACAGTTCTATATTATAGGTTTGTGACATCCATTCACAATAATGCGGTTTCTGATGATGGTCGGTCATGTTTAATTAATGGTTATATAACCATTAAATAAACATTACCGACCACCAATAAAAACTGAAATTATGAATAAAATGATATTCCTATATATATATATATATATATATATATACATCTTTATATATATATATATATATATATATATATATTACATTTTATGAATGATTTAACTTTCAATTTTATCAGGAAAAAAAGCTATCGAAATAAAACATTGGAATTGTTCGATGATTGTGATTTATCGATACGTGATTCCTATCGAAAATAGCTTAGCGGTGAGGATAATCACGGACTTTATTTGACGGCTTTTGAATTAGTTTGTGGTTTTCATTTTTTCCAATCTCTATTTGTTTGGTCTTGGCAAGTGAGGGGAAATGTTGTGCACGTAAAGCATGTTTAACCCCGCAGTACAAGTCATAAGCCTTGGCCACTTGTCTTCATGTTTGGTTTTTTCTTAGTTACTCTTGGTTTTGTTAATTATTGTTTTAGTTACAGTTTGTTAGATGTTTTTTTCGTGTACTAAATTATATGAATTTGGATTTTTCAATATATATATATATATCTTCATGTGATTATATATATATAAAAGAAGCAACTTATCACACTTTTTTTTTTCTTAAGTTTTTACAGGTATTTTTAGCGAGAGTTTATTAACTGCATATAAAATAAAAATGTTTAAGTTTTAGCTGCCACGGTCACTTCTGATAGGAATAACTACGATACACTTCAACCCATCTCTATACCGGGTGTCCATAATTAAACGACCCTACTTTAAAGTCGCCTACAGGCAAAACTATTGTTCATAAAGTTGCGAAATTTTGTGAGAGACATCATAAAGGGATGGGAATTTGTTTAAGCAAACAACAACGAAACAAAAATAGCTCAAAATTTCGCCAACAGAGGGCGATTTTTAATAAATTACACCTTTATAGCATGACGATAGTTTAGAAATTTTATTTATTAACTTAACCAGATTCTAAATACAGCATTTCACGCCATGTTTTTAGCATTTCCCGGAACACGCTATCTTACGACTCCAGATGGTACCTGAAAATGATGACCGATGAAGAACATGATTGGTTATAACAAAATTTGTTAAACTATTGTAAATGCTAAATGCGTAATTCGTTAAAAAACGGCCTCCCTTTTTTTTTTTTCTCAAACAAATTCCCATACCTTTATTATGTCCCCCACAAAATTTCACAACATTCTGCACAATAGTTTCGTCTGTAGACAAATTTAAAATAGGGTCGTTTCATTATGAACACCCTGTAAATAAAATTTCTAAACTATAGCAATGCTAAATGTTTAATTTATTAAAAACTGCCCTCTGGTGGCGAAATTTTGGAACTTTTTTTTGCATAAACAAATTCCCTTTATTGTGTCTTTCCACAAATTTCACAACTTCATGAAAGATAGTTTTGTTTGTAGACAACTTTAAAATAGGGTCGTTTAATTATGAACACCCTGTCTATTTCATAGGTGAATGTACTCCGCTGAGAACATCATGGACCCCTCTACTTCTCTAAGAAAATGATTTTCCAGATGCACTGACGTAACATGAACATAAATTATACAGTGAAACCTCCCTGTGCGACCACCTCCCTGAACGACTATTTTTTCATGGAACGAAATTTATTCCCATAGGCTCAATACTAATTTTACCACTTTTCAGAGATCATCCTAGTTGAACTCCCTCCATGAGCGATTCATTTCTTTGAAGAAAATAAAACCTTCTTCAAGTGACAAGGAAAAAACGGAATTTGTTTCATTAGAAAAATATTTCCGGAGAACGCATTATTAATCAAACTTCTAAACTGATTTATTTATTTTTATTTTTTTTTTTTTTATATATATATATCGGCACCTTTTAGTGTTTAAACCCCTTTGTGCCTTTTTATGCAATGAATTTAAATCTGATGACAAATTAAGAATGACCATCAATAAACTCCCCTGCCCTATATTCTGTCAGGAAACTCTCAAAGAAATAGATAAAATCGTCATTAATTGTTCCCGACCAAATAAAAAAAAAAAAAAAAAAAAAAAAAAAAAATGCATTTATTTACTGAATTTTGAAAGGACTTGGAAATAAAAGATAAAATCGTAAAATCAAAGCAAACGTCAATGTATTCAATTTTTTAAACTCTGCAGTAATTAACTTTTGTTTTGATACTTATTAGTCCAAGAGCCGACAGCACAAAAAACCTATGTTATCAAGCACAAGAAAAAAAAAAAAAACCTTTTTTTTTATGGGAGTGTAGAAGTAGGGGAATCTAATGATCCATGTTTGCTGGAAATGAAGAGGTGCATAAGCCAAAAAGGAATACCACCAGTGGTTGACTCGTACATTTATTATTGTGTTTGTCCTACAACTATCCTCCATGTTTTCATACCTTTGTTTGTAGGACAAACACAATGATAAACCTAAGAGTCAACCAGTGGTGGTATTAATTTTTGGCTTATGTATCACTTCACTTCCGGCAAACATGGATCATTAGATTCCCCTACTTCTACTCTCCATAAAATAAAGGTTTTTTTTTTTTCTTGTGCTTGATAACATAGGTTTTTGTACTGTCGGCTCTTGGACTATTAAATTTTCATATTTTTTCCTAATGTGAAAATTAAACTTTAGTAACATTAATTGTTATTTTTTTTTACAACAATTAAAATCTAGATTTAAACATGACCTCCATAAAGAGACCACCTCTCGGAGCGACCAATTTTTATTGGAACGAAACGGGGTCGCTTTAGGGAGGTTTTACTGTACCTGTAAAGGTACGAGGATGTTAAAATAGCTCTCGGAATTTTGACATTTAAATTAATTTTCGAGATATTAATTAAAAAAAAATTTTTTTAAGGAAATTTCTGTTATAAGTTCAAGTGTTATTCAAACTAAATTGATTATTGTGTGATTGAACCAAGTGATTATTGCCAAATTGATTATATAGTGAAAAAAGGGGAAATAATTGGGATTGTATACTTATTAATGTCATTTTCTCAGTAAAAGTGAAAAAAAAAAACATGTTTTCAGTTTTAATAAATCGTTTGATTAGACTGTTTCGCAAGAATTCTTCAAAGGACGAAATAAAGCTCCTATAGTGAGTATTGTAGAAGCTCTAGGATGAAATATTTTTGTCAAATGACGTCCTTAAAACCATGTATTTTCATTAAAAAAAACTGATGTTTTTGCTATAATTGCACAAAAACATTTGATTTTCATAATTTTCATTTTCAACTTTTAACAAATTTAATAAAATTTATATTATAAATCTTTTCTAAATGTGTTAAAAAAATAGATTTTTCTCACATTCATAAAATCACATAAATACAAATGAAACACGTCGGGTTGGAATTTAGTAATAAATAAAAGAATTGTTACAGTTGAAATTATAATGTATAAAATGAGTTCAATAATAATACATTTAAGTTTTTTTTAAATGATCTTGCAAGAAAAATAAAATCTTAGTTTTCTTTTGTGACTTTAAAAAAAAATAAAAAACATACTGGAATTAATCTTGATTACATATTAAAATTTTATTTTCATCTAAATGTTTTTAAAAGAATTTAAAAAATGAAAGAAAAGACAAACAGACAAAGCTATATATCGCTCACCCGTAAGAACAGCGACACAACTGAAAAATGCTATATTTTACCGAAGAGGCCATAAAATTATAGTACTTGGCTCTGCATTCAGAAGATTGAGTAATTTCACCCCCCCCCCATCCTCTCCCTCGCACAATTTGCCTTTCTGTTGTGAAAAAGTGACATATAGCCCAATCTAGCAGTTTTCCGGATAACTACACTTGACACTCTTCTTGTAGCATGACCAAGACCATTTTGCATACAATACACAGTGAAACCTCCCTGTGCGACCATCTCCCTGAAGGATCATTTTTTCATGGTAATGAAATTTATTCCCATAGACTCAATAGTAATTTTACCTTCATTCAGAGACCATTCCAGTTGGACTCCCTCTATGAGCGACCCATTTCTTTGGAGAAAATGAAACAAATTGCGTTTTTTCCTGGTCGCTTGAAGAAGGTTTTATTAGAAAAAATTATTCCGGAGGGCGCATTATTCATCAAACTTCTAAACTAAGTTTAGATTTTTCTTTTTTATTCCGATAATTTTAAGTGTTTAAACTCCTATGTGGTTTTTTAGGCAATGGATTTAACTCCGATGACGAATTAAGAATGACGGTCAATAAACTCCCTTTCCCTATTCTGTTAGGAAACTCTCAAAGATATAGATAAATGAAATCGTCATTATTTTTTCCTTTCAAAAAAAAAAAGACTTGTAAATAAAAGTTATGAAAGATAAAACCGTAAAATCAAAGCAAACCTCAATATATTAATTTTTTAATCTCTGCAGTGATTAACGTATGTACCTAATTAACTTTTGTTTTGATACTTAATTTTTTATATTTTTTCCTAATCTGAAAAATAAATTTTAATAACATTAATTGTTACATTTTTTCAACAATTAAAATCCAGATTTAAACATGACCTCCCTTAGGAGACCACCTCTCGAAGCCACCAATTTTTATTGGAACGGAAGTGGTCGCTTTAAGGAGGTTTTACTGTACGCAAAATGTATTTTTTTTTAGTTGTGGCACTCTTCTTACAAGCGAGCAATATTTATTGTTGTTTTTTGGGGGGGGGAGGGGGGGGGAACAACCTGATAAAGCTCTGCATGAGGTTAGTATGTAAATTTTTAAGCAAATGGAATATCAATATGGCATAAAAAATATGTAATGGAATAATAGATTATTACATCTCATCCGTAAAAAGATGTTGCAAGAAAGAAAGCGGTATGTTTTTGTCTGTATCTATATTTCTTAACCCCTTGAGGGGCAAGCAAAAATGTCTCTAAATATTGAATTCTCACCGGAATAATCGAAAAATTTTATTTTTAATTAAGGGAAAGCAATTTTTCAACAATTTTCCTCCAAAGTTAAAAATATAAAATTTAGTTAAAATTTTCTGGTGAGAATCTTGTTTAAATTAGGTGGGGTATATTTTATCCCACCGCCCCTCAAGGGGTTAATGATTTTATTCTAGGATTTTTGGCAGACTCCACTTTTAGCATATTACGCTAATTTTTTGTTGCTCTGAATTTACGGTAACAAACGATTGCAAACTTAAATTTCTTTATAGTCTTGTACAGTAGACTCTCGTTAATGCATTTCTGACGTACCTCCGGTTAACCCTTTATGCCCCGACGGTACTTTAAAGTACCAGTGTTTTCTATCCCAATTAAAACACACTCATTGAATGCATTCGCAATGGTACTTTTAGGGAACAATAGTACCATTGACCATCACTAGATAGCAATAGCAGTTCCAGTAAGCTGAAAATTGTTTAGGAAGCTATTTTAGAGTGTGTGTGACTCA
This sequence comes from Maratus speciosus, assembly GCA_963932465.1. Classification (NCBI taxonomy): domain Eukaryota; kingdom Metazoa; phylum Arthropoda; class Arachnida; order Araneae; family Salticidae; genus Maratus; species Maratus speciosus. The sequence continues at coordinate 227,336,459 of OZ010800.1, read as the reverse complement.
ATTTTATACTTCCATTTTGTTGTCTGACATGGTATCCCTAACTTTTGCTTGGAAACATCTGAAATTTTAAACGTAAGGCTATCATTTTTTTCGTTTTAAATAGATCACCTGACAATATGTTATGCTAAAAAAAAAAAATTATTTTTAATGTTTACGAAGCACTTTTCAAAACGGTACTTTTGAGTACCGTTGGGATTACATTGAACAGGATTTTTACTTAGATTTTTAACGTTTGATTACATTAAGGCGTATATATGCATAAAGATGGCCATTTTTTTCCCCATTCTGACCAGAAAATCAGAGTTCTAACTTTTTACGACTGCTCTTTCATCTTCACCTAACACTTCATTTATAATGGCTGTTTCATAATAATGGTAGTCATCAGTTCATCAGAAGAAAATGACCCATTCCAAAAGGTATGATCCTTCATTTGGCGTCCCTTCGTTCTGGCGCCCGGAGCACATGCCCCCTCTGCACCCCCCCCCCTAGTTTCGGTCCTGGTTACTTGAATTGAAAGTCTTTATGTGATAAATTAAAGGAGTCCCATTTTGGTCACAATTGTCACTGAGATACATGTGGCGTCGTAGTGAGGCCACATTGGCTGATTATGATGTTAGGGTAGTTACTGTATACTATGGCTCTTCAACCTTTCATGCTCGACGGCCACATCAATGCATTCCTAAAATTCCTCTGACCACCCATAATTCAGTTAGGGTGACCCAGCCAGTAGTTGATCAAATAAAGTCAGTGCTACGGGGGTTTTATTATATTTCCTTCCTTTTAAGTTTTAGAAATAAACTAACATGATTGCTACAACAATGAACGTCCTATTAATAGACAAAAATAAAATTCGCTGAAATTAAATAGCAACAAAAATTATAGAGAGTTTTTTTAATTGCCATTTTCCCAGTGGTTGATCAAGCAACAGAAGTCAATCGAAAATCTAAAAATTAATCTTTAAAATACCATCATTGGGCTGTGATTAACAATAATTCTTATAAAAATACAGTAGAGCGCCGATTATCCGAAGAAGTCGGGACCGACGCTAGTTCGGATAAGCAAAAGTTCGGATAAATGGACGGACAATTTAAGGGATGTTCCTGACTACACTAAAACCTTCTCACGTTATCTAAGCTTAGGACTGGCAGCATCAATTAGTGCTGGCATGTTTAATTTTTTTTTTCTCTTTTTATCATTTTGTGAACTCCAGAGATTCTAATTTAAGCAAAAAGCTTTTGATCGTTGCTTGCTTCAATCAAGGCATTCTTTTCAATGCTGCCATATCTCCAGTTCTTCTTAAATATTTAAGTTGAATAGGATCAACGTTCTTCTGCCGTTCGAGCCATTTCACAGCAGTATCCAAACATTCGAAGGCTTTGTTATGTGATGGACCTGGGTTATTTTCAGAGCATTCGTTTTCATTTTCCTAAATTTCTTTTTCATCATGGATCTCATCCACAATCTCATCATCATTTAAAATCTGATATCCAGGGTCATTTTCTTCATAGCGTAGGATTCTTCCCATCTCCTTTATTGTTTTGCATTCTTCATTTTCTGATCCACTTTTAGTTTTTTCTTTATTTAAAATTTTATTCCAAGCCAATGGATAATTGGGAGTTTGATTAAATTTTTTTGGGGTTGGAGAAATAGGCTGTTCGGATTACTGGAAGTTTGATTAAAATTTTTTTGAGCGAAATAGGATGTTCGGTTAATTGGAAGTCCGGTTAATTGGGGTTCCGATAATCGGCGCTATACTATATTAGTTGAAATAAGCAAGATGGAAGTGGATTATTTTTTACTTACGCAATTGTCTCAACTAACCAAAAACTAAATGTTTACACTTTCTAATAAAAAAAAAATTCATGAAATGGCTTCTGTTACAGCAGACAACGATGTCGTCACTAACATTCAAAAAAACATTATGTCTAGTGCTTAGAGATCTTCACGGGCCAGGCTCGGGCCTATTTTCATTCACGGCACTTGGTTCGGGCCGGCCCGGGCCATATTTTTTTCTGAAGGGTCGGGCCGGGCCTAGTCACTACTCTTTACGGGTCGGGCCGGTCCTAACCTATTTTTTTCTGCACAGAGCCGGTACTGGCTTCATTCCTAATCTTCACGGCCCAAAATTTTCATTCCTAGTTTTGACCCAGCCCGTATGAAAATCATTGTCTCGGCATGGCCTGGTCCGTTCAAAGGTCAGTAAAATTAGGCTTGGCACAATTTTTTTTTTCAAAAAATGCATACATTTTTAAATCGCCATTATTCTACTATTAAACATTCAAATTCATTCTTCTTAAAGAATAGTGGATTTCTACGCTTATTAAAATATAGTTAAATTAAAATATAAAACGTGTGAAAAAGAACCTGCCTATGACGGAATCTTGTTTTAAACTGAAAAACGTGTTGATCCATGCAAAATTAATATACTACTATGTAAGAAAAGAATATATAATACATTTACACTTGCTAAGAAGGGAACTTCTCTATAACGCATTTTTTTTCTATGCAATTCCGTCTTAGATTTTACTGTATAGCATTTTTCAGATTTTTAACATGGAATATGGATTAACAATATTAATGATAACTGAAACATTTACATACAAGAAATAGAGATTCGTTAAAAAAATAAATATCGCACCCTGCGGCACTTCTATAAAAATGAAGATTATAAACATGAAAAGAAAAGTTAAGATAAATATTTTTGGCCTGAACTCCTCGTACGAGACAAATTTTTAACCAAATCGACGTAAAAATCAATGTTTTGTAGAAATTCACTCGGGCCGGGCTCGGGTCGAGATTTTAACTTTTTTTCGGGCCGGGCCGAACTTTTAGCTGTTATATCGGGCCGAGCCAATAAATTTTTTTCTACGGGCCGGGCCCGAATTTTTAACTTTTTTACCGGGCCGGGCCAATATTTTTTTGTACGGGCCGGGCCGAATTTTTTTTCTCTGAGTCGGGCCGGGCCCCGGCCTGGAAATGTCGGCCCGTGCAGACCTCTACTAGTGCCACGTGTAAAACTCATTTCCACCTGAAATGGCGCAATATTTCAAAAATTTGATCAACTACAGGAAGGGTATCAACTACTGGCGGGGTCATCCTATGTAGCGTAAATTACAAATCTCTTAGCTTTTACATTTGACTATTAAAAATTATTTTCAACGGGACATTCACTCCCCTGTGAAAATAAAATAAACTACAGTAGAACCTCTTTTATCCGAAACTCTCGGTGAACCGAAATCCATTTTTAAAGCTTTTTTTTTTACTATCACATTACTTGTGTGCAAAATCCATTTTGATAGCTTTATTTTTACCTATCATATTCCTTGTGTGCAAGCGGTCCTTTCCGAACTACGAGTACATATAAATATTTTCGATCTCCCTTTCTTAGAGTGCCTTTGAATTTAACTTGAGGTCCCGTAAGCTGCGGAGTGGAATTTACAAAACGAGCGAAGAAAACGAACAAATTGGCAATTCTGAAGCTTTTGAATGTTTTGCAAAAGATTTGGAATAGCTGGAGCAGCAGAAAGACTGTGATATTGATGAACTAATAATATTAAAAAAAAACTTCGTGATAGAGCTTTAAAGCAAAGGGAATCGAAATGCGACAAATAAAAAAATTGTTTCAAACTCTTCTTAAATATGTAAAAAGTACTTAATTTCAAAATTTATTAAGCACTTGTTGTCATAATAAGAAATAGCGCATATCTTTCTCCTTAATCTTAAAATTGAAGCATTCTCGATTATCCGAAAATTTCGATTTTCCGAAAGAGGGTCGGTCCGAATTACTTCGGATAATCGAGGTTCTACTGTATTCCAATTCCTCATTTTCAAAAAGCCGGTAGAAGCTTATTTTTGAATTTTTAATGTGTCGTATTTGTTACGTTTCTGTATTATACTTTTATGTTGATATGTTTTTAAAAATTATCTTGCATTTGGAGTTTTGGGGGGGAAAAAATTCCCAATTTAGTTTATCTCATGTTTACATTCTGCATTAAAAAAGAAAAAAATAATAATTCGTGTTTACCATTGGACTAAACGCACATCTGTTCAAAAAGCTCCCTCTCCTCTCCCCCCCCCCCCAAATTTTGTTCTTCATAGCCACCTAATTTTATGCTTTATGTTAAATAAACATTTTGAACTAGAAATTTTATATAATAAATAAAATTAAACAAGTTCCAAATAAAAACAAACATTTTATAAAATCGATTTTGTAGTTCCAAGCAAGTTTATTTGACAAAAAACGTAAAAGTTAACGGTTTTCCTATTAAGGCGCTTCAAGAATCTTCCGGTGTCGCTGAAAACTTTTCATTCTTAATATTCGAAATAACACGGTGATGAGGTGACCAGATTCGAACTAATACTGTGACCAGTCCCGCGGGACATGGGTTGAAAACCCCTACTATATAATAATACTAAATACCGTAGAACCTCTTTTATTCGAAACTCTTTTAACCGAAACTCTCGTTTAACCAAAACCCATTTTTAAATCTTTACTATCACATTCTTTGTGCGCAAAATCCATTTTGAAAGCTCCCAACTCCCGTAACTATCATACTCCTTGTGTGCAAGCGATCCTTTCCGAACCGCGAGTACATATATATATTTCACGATCTCCTTTCTTAGAATTTCTTTGAATTTAACTTGAGCTCCCGTAAGCTGCGGGGTGGAACGAACGATGAAAAAGAACAAATTAGCAATTCTGAAGCTTTTGAATGTTTTGCAAAAGGTTTGGCTTGGCTGGAGCAGCAGAAAGACTGATACTGGTAAACTAATAGTATTTAAAAACTTCGTGGTAGAGCTCCAAAGCAAAGACAATCGAAACTACGACAAACAAAACATTGTTTCAAACTCTTGTGAAATACGTAAAAGGTACTTAATTTCATAATGAAATCCTGGTAATTTATTCTTGTTTCTATTTCGCTATTGCTTTATTTTTATTAAGCACTTGTCAATATAATAAGAAATAGCGCATATATTTCTCCTTAATCTTAAAATTGAAGAATTCTCGATTATCCAAAAATTTCGATTATCCGGAAGATGGTCGGTCCCAATTCCTTCGGATATTCGAGGTTTTACTGTACATGAAATTAAATTTTAACTGTAGTAATTAAGTCTCTTACCTCCTCTTCCTTTTGTTGTAATAAGCGATCTGTTTCCGATACGGCTTCAAAGTTTGGACCAGAATCTCTTCGTAGTTTACTGAAATGAGAAATGTACAATGGTACTGAAAATTACCCTTTTTTTTCTAAAACTGCATAAAATTCATATTGAAAGACAAATTTATTTCAATAAAATACTTAAAATTTTCAAGAGCACCATAACTGAATAAAAAGGAGAACGTACTTTCTTTCGCGTGCTGCTTGTTGTGATATTTTCGTGATGTATTGGGCTCTGTAATTTTCATAATGCACATCTCTTGTGACATCTTTCAGGTCTTGCATATGAGTGCTAGATTAAAAAACAAAACAAAACAAAATCAATTTATTGCAAGTTGCAACGAAATCTAAACAAGCAATTATATTTTGTCGTTGAAGTAACGCAGCTATATAAGTTTTAGATATACCGCGTGTATACCTGCTAGCTTTTTATTTTTTTCCCTTTCCCAATTAACATCATCATTTTGGAAGAAATATTAAACCCTTCATTGCAGTTTACCACATGCTAGTAAATTTTATAGGCTTTTAAAATAAACATGATCAAAACTATAAATTTGAAAGTTTATTCTAATTTTAATCCGTATTTTTTAAGTCTACAAAAAAAGTCCCGAAAAATCTATCATTCATGATAGATTTTTCGGAACATACTTTTAACAAAATTTAATGTGCCTACAATGCCCTTAAGAGCCTACTTCACTCACGCGAAAACATAAACTGGCAAATGTTAATCCTATGGAAGAAAAAAAAAATATCTTTTTGCATTTCAATATTTTTAAATGATTTTTTTGCATTGGATAGCTGAGGTCGATCTCTAAAAAGGCTGTTTACTTTTTCGATTTTATTTGCGGTTTTCTTTATGATGAGGATACTTTCACTTTCGAAACCGGTTCCAAAGTGAAATTTTCTCCATAAAAAACACCCCCCCCCCTGCAAAATCGAAAATGTAAAAAAAAAAAAAACCGGCCTTTATAGAGATCGAGCTCAACTAAAAAAAACATTTAAAATATTGAAATGCAAACGAGATATTTTAAAAACTTTCTTCCATAGGATTAACATTAGCAAGCGAGTGTTTTCCCATGAGTGAAGTAGACCCTTAAGGTAGGGTGAAAATTTGCGCCGAATTTGTTTCTTTTGGTTATAAAACAAAATACATTGTTACATGTCTGTGTTGTTAGTTGTTATCAGAGTATTATTTTGCACAGAACTCACAAATAGTACATAACTATTAATTAAAAGATAATGCGATTTAAAATTAAATTAATTGAAAATTCATTTTATTTAAAAATAACGAATTTGTTAAACACAGTAAAACCTGCAAAAACGAAACCTGTATAAACTTGACTGAAATATATATATATGTGGTCCCGAAGGATAGAATACTCGCAATTTTACCTGCTAAGAGCAAAACATGTCTAAAATGGAATTTTTGTCCGGTCTTTAGCGATTCCGTTTTTACAGGTTTTGCTGTATTGTTAATATCATCTAAAATTATCTCTTTTGTGTGAATATAAATATAAGACCCCTTACAAAATGTTATTTCCGGGCCCTGTCCGACCTCATTTTGATGAAAAATTACACTGTTCAACAAATTTGAACTTTTGCTCTGTCCTAAAACAGAAATTAGTTGTTTTTTATGCTGATTAACGAATCTAGTTTTAGATTTACTCCAGCACGTCAAGTTTGAGAGATATTTGCATATTTCAATTTATGAAAATTTAGTAAATTTTATACAATTATTTGCAAATTTAAGGTATAAAGCAATATCAGACAGGGTTTTTTGTTTTATGTTATGATTACTATCTAATTTACTTCACAAAAACGTTGCTTCTGAGATTATACTGACATGTGACTGTGAAATATTGTACCTAATTTGCATATTTTTCATGTTTTTTCTAATAATGTTTCTTTTTCTTGACGTTCAAATATTTCTGCCGCACGAGTACGCTAATATGTTTCTAAACCAGTTTTTTGAGCTGATTTCAAATCTTGTATCTGTCTTCTTCTATCACGTCTAGTTTTTGAAAAAAGTGAAATTTTAGTTTTTGGTGAGAAAAGCCAGAAATAGCTTTTTATGATACTTTGCATGATAAACTTCAACTAGTTAGGATAGATTCTACTACTTATTTTTTTTTCCGATTCTATAAATTTTTGTTTATGTCTCTGATGGGTCATTCCATGTGAAATCAACCAATTTAAAGAAAAGTTGTTGCACAATAGTCACAGATTTTTTTAAAATTTTTATTACAGACAGATTTAGTAGTGAAACCATCAAATCTAAAATTTTAAGATAATTTGTGCAATATTGACTGAGATATAGCCTTTTGAAAATTGATCATTTTTACCAAATGGCGGCCATCTTGGATGCTATCCCTATGTCTATAAATGTCCATAACTTGACAACTAATGACTCAAATTTTATATTTCTGGTACCAATTTAAAGCTATTTGTATAAAGAATGCATATATGATATTAAAACAATAGTAATTTTTTTTATTTTAATACTGTTTATTACATTCAAACTGAAAATATCACCCTCAAAAAATGACTTACTGTAATGGGCCATAAAAAAAATGACCCATCATAATTTTTTTTCAAACTTGCTAAAAACATTGCTCCATATGTCTACTTTAAATAGAAAAAAATTGGAGAGGTAAAATTTTTCGTTTAAAAAAAATAGCTTTTTACACATAGGATGTCACTTGCTAAGCAGTGACTATCTTAAAACATGTAAATATCCCTGATTTAAGAAATAGTGGCCAAAACTAAATATTTTTTAATCCCTGAATTAATGTAAAACTATAATGAAATATAATCTCATAAGTTTTTTGTAGGACCACCCTCCAATTGCTCCCCCCCCCCCCCCCAAAAAAAAAAAGAAGTCATTGCTAAAAATGTATAATTGAAAAAATTTAACACTGAAGAAAATAAGAAAATAAATAAAGAATATAGTGTATAATTGTGAAAAACCTTTAAATGCAATATATATAAATGAGATTTTACTGCATGTGTATATGTGGAATCTATTCAAAACGTTTTCCATGCAAGAAATTCAATTTTTATACCTAAATTTCTATTTCTTACTTTAAAAATTGCTCACTTAAAAAGTTTTATATTTGTATGTGACTTTATAGAAAAATTCTGCTGTATGCATGTATTTACATCATTCAAGTTGCATTAAATATTCAGATATAAATATGTCTGTTTATGTATTTTCTATTTCAATAAATTTACATACTAAGAATGACAGAATTCATGAAATGAATGCTAATCTTGCATAATCTATTTTCCTTATTATTTGAATTCAAAACATGATGTAATAATGCATCATCTTCTATCCTGATGTAATATTGCATCATGTTATGTGTTTATGCAATTTTATCATAATGTATCCAACAAATCTTTTGTTGAAAATTTTTGAAACCTTTTGTGGGTAAGCTTATTATAAACTGCATTATATATAAAATTTTAAATAAAAAAAATATTTGACATAATTTATGAATTATTGCATCATGTTGTATGCTGATGCAATTTTGGGAAAAGATTGCTGCTGTATCGTCATCTGTTTTCTAATTGGTTGTAATTAAAGTATGATGAAATATTACATCATAATGTACAAAAAAATTTGACTATCCCTTTTAAACATCATTTCTGTTGATGTTTTCAATGTAGTATGCACTGGCATAGAATAGTTATTTTGTGCTTAAGATTCTACAGTGGACATGGAGTGTTTTGTATGCAAGAAACTTGGTGTTTCATTGAGTACTGATCTGATTCCTGTTCTTCAATTGTCTTCACGTGATTTGCAGTTATTAAAAAAAAGATTGCATTATGTAATCCCAGATGAAAAATGCTTTGTCCATGGAAATAGTATATGCAAGGTTCACAAGGATAAATATCTAAAATGGTATATTTTAAGACAGAGACAGTGTTGTGATCCATTTAATAAACATCCAAATAGCATCAGAGCAAAATCACTAAAAACAATATCATTAGATATGTCTAAAACAAATCCAGATATCCTCATTCCAGGAAAAAAATTGTGTGTTTCCTGTTATTCATCAGTAAATATGAAAAAAATGTCTATTGTTGACAGGATAACCACCTCAGGAACAGAAAGCCCCTCTGATTCAGATTTTAATGAACCCACAGTAGTAATAGAACAATTAAACAAAAGTTGTGAATTGTTAGAGTTATCGCCAATAAAGGTAAGTAGGCGTACCTCAAAGAGAAAACTTAATTACATGCAAAAGAAAGTTTCAAAAATAACTAAGTGTGTTGCAACTAAAGCAGCTACAGTATTAGGTGTTGAAACCATAAATAAGCCTCAAAATAGTAAAGACACAACTTGTCCTGACTGCACATCTATGATGGATAAATTATTGGAGAAGTTTACAAACGCATGTTTTAACCCTCCGTCTACCAGACGGGTCCATTGGACCCGACAGGTACATACAAAATATTCATTCAAACCAGAAATTTCTTTAAAATAAACTAAGTATATAAACCAGACAAAAATAAGGTAAATAAATAAGTTAAATAGTTTTAAATAAAAATTCTGGTGTAGAACGTTTTATTAAAACTTGAATAAAATTCCCGGTAGATCTAGGGTTAAAGAAACAGTTCAAATTCTAACACTAGTTCCAGATTCATGGACAATACAACAAACAATGACTTATTTTAATACTACACAGTATCTTGTAAAAAAGGCAAGGAAGTTTAAAACAACAGAAGGGATGTTATCGATGCCTAGAGGAAGAAAAAGTGTTAAACTGAGTCCAGATGTTATAGAAAAAGTTATTAATTTTTATTATGATGATAATAACAGCCGCATGTGTCCTGGAAAAAAAGATTTCATATCTGTTCCAACTGAAAACGGCAGAATATTAAAACAAAAGAGATTGATTTTGCACAATTTAAAGGACTTATATTTTGCATTTAAAGAACAACATGACTTAAAAATTGGATTGTCTAAGTTTTGCTCACTACGTCCAAGAGAATGTGTTACTGCTGGAAGCAAAGGTATTCATTCTGTCTGTGTGTGTGTATACCATCAAAATATTAAACTTATGCTTCATGCTATTCATATCGATGACTACATATCACTGCTAAAAAAACTTGTTTGTTGCATTGAATCTGAAGAATGCATGTTGCACAGGTGTGATAAATGTCCATCTCCTGAAATTGTAAAGAAAGATTTAATGGGTTTAGATGAATTGGAAATGAGTAATGATATTATTTATAAACAGTGGGTAAAGACTGTTGGAGCAGAATTAAAAAAAGTGATTATGCCTGTTGATGAATTTGTTGATGATTTAATTACAAAACTCCTTGCTTTATGTTGACACCACTTTTTTGCAAAATCACAAAGTTTATATTTCAAGAAAACAAAGGATGAATTGAATACAGAAACTGCTATTATTTCAGCTGATTTTTCTGAAAACTATACTTGCATTGTGCAAGATGCTATTCAAAATATCCATTGGCAAAAAGAACAGGTTACAGTTCACCCCTTTCTTGCTTATATAAGGGACAGTATCACTGATACTGTGAAATCTATTCCTATGTGTGCAATAAGCGAGCATTTAGTTCATGACACTACGTTTTGGGCTTTTCAAAAAGTAATTGTCAATTATTTATTTTCACAAATTCCACAGATTAAATACACAAAATATTTTAGTGATGGATCATCAGCCCAATACAAAAATTATAAAAATTTTATTAATCTCTGCCATCATGAAGAAGACCATGGTGTGAAAGCTGAATGGCATTTTTTTGCCTCTTGCCACGGAAAAGGAGCTTGTGATGGAATAGGCGGCACCATAAAACGCATGGCCACCAAAGCAAGTCTTCAGCGTCCATTCAAAGATGGTATCTTAAATGCATTTGATCTGTATACATTTGCAAAAGAATATGTTAAAGGAATTGAAAGTTTTTTTATAACAAAATCTGAAATTGAAATTGCCAATAATCAGTTAGCAGATAGGTATGCAAAGGCAGATACAATCGTAGGAACAAGGGTTAATCACAGCTTCGTGCCAATAAATAAAGGCCAAATACTGGTTTTCAGGGTATCAGGCTGCTCAACAAATTTTATTGCTACTGTGAGATTTAGTGAAACCGACAAACCACAAACATTTAAAAGTGAACAATATGTTGCATGTGTATATGGTGTTAATTGGTGGATTGGTAAGATTTTAGATTACTGCGAGGAATTCAATGACTATAAAATTATGTTCATGCATCCTCATGGTCCTAGTTCATCATATCCATGGCCAAAATCTTCAGATGTTTGTTGGATTCCATATGAGCATATAATGAAAGTAGTGTCTACCCCAATGACTGCTACAGGAAGAACATATACTGTTGCTCCAGAGGAGCATACAGCAATTCAACTCTTATTCTTAAACTTCAAGACAGATTAAATCCTTGGTAATTTTCAACAACATATTATCAAGTTCCTTTCAACAATATATTATAAAGTTATATCCATGTAAATATTCTGTTCTTATTTTATGTAAATATGTTTCATATAAATTTAATCTAAGTCTTACTTTTATACATATTTGATGTTTTTGTTGTACATTTGTATCACACAAGATTTGTGTACTCATTTTGTCAAGATTTGTTCATTTAAATTGAAATTGGCAGTGAACTGAATAACTAATGTCAACTCAATCAACTCATTAATATTAATTTTTAATTTTTTATTTGAATTCAACTGATTTACAGCTAGTATTTCTGCCATATTTCAAAAAAATATGTTTTATGGCTCTTTTTCCTTCTAAATATTTTCCATTATGTATATTTTTTTGAGAATTATACATATTATCATTTTATATGAAATAAAAAGTATTGAAATGAAAATTTACTGTTATTTTAATATGTATGTGTTTTTAGTATAATTAACTGCTGATTGGTATTTCTAAATTGAATTATTTATATATTGATGCTCATACATTAATTCATATGCCAGAAAAAATATTTTTAACCATTATTTGTTAAACCAAAGATACTTACGTGTTTTAAGATAGTCACTGTTAGGTAAATGACATCCTATGTGTAAAAAGCTATTTTTCTTTAATGAAAAAGTTTACCTCTCCAATTTTTTTTTCTGTTTAAAGTATACATATGGAGCAATGTTTTTAGCAAGTTTGAAAAAAATTTATGATGGGCCATTTTTTTTATGGCCCATTACAGTAAGCCAATTTTTGAGGGTGATATTTTCTGTTTAAATGTAATAAACAGTATTAAAATAAAAATTTACCATTGTTTTAATATCATATATGCATTCTTTATATAAATATCTTTAAATTGGTACCAGAAATATAAAATTTGAATCATTAGTTGTCAAGTTATGGACATTTATAGACATTGGGATAGCATTCAAGATGGCCGCTATTTGGTAAAAATGACCATTTTTTAAAAGGTATATCTCAGTGAATATTGCGCAAATTAGTTTTAAATTTCAGATTTGAGGGTTTCACTACTATGTCTGTCTACAAAAAAAAAAAAAAAAAATTAAAAAAAATCCGTGACTATGCTGCAACACCCATTGGTTGAATTCGTGTGGAATGACCCATATATGAATCTGACCCTGTTCACCTTCTTGTCAATGAATTACACACCCCTAAAAAGCATCTTATATCAAACCTGTGTTAATGCCGTGCAAAAGTAGAAATTCATCTTACTCAAAAACTACACATGACATAAGAAAACAGACTGCAGATTTAAAATCAGCATAAAAATCTAGTCTAGAAAAGCATTACTTCAATTCTGTGGCAACTATTTTAAAGTTGATAGTGATGCAAACATTACACCATTGAAAAATATGTAAATTAGGCTTAATAACTGATAAATAAATGTTAAGAATATGCAAATCGTGACATTTATCTGAAGCAAATAGTCAAGTAGTCATCATCTAGAAAACGTAATTAGATGTGACATATATTGTATCTAAAATTTGCATAAAATAGCACAAAAAAGCTTAAATTTGCATAAATTTAAATATGCAAATTTCTGAAAACTTGGACCACCTAGAGATAAACGGAAAGCATATTCGGAATCAGCGCCAAAAACTGATCTAGAATCAACTAATTTTAGTTCTAGGACAAAACCACTGTTGTCCAGTGTTATTAAGGCTTGATAACACCACATACGCAAGAATGGTAAAATTCTTAGTATAGACATATCCGAGTTTGAGATTTTATCTGAATCGAAATATTCAGGTCTAAGACGTCTTTGAAGAAAAATAATTTTCCGTTTCGAGTCTAACAATGCATTTCAATTTTTATGGAAATGAAAGTGGTCATTAAGGAAAAAAAAAAAAAAAAAAAAAAAAAAAAAAAAACGCAGGATGATGTTTAAATTCAGAGAAAAACTGGCTATAAAGAATTATTCATCCCGTCTAGAAACCCCTATGAACAATGAAATTAAACACTTTGTTAATACAATTCTTCTGCAGTAACGGAACTAGCAAAATTTGAAGGACAAACCTTGTTTTTTTTTTTTAATGAAATTTCCATAAAAACGATCATGTTTCATTTTTATGATGATTTCCTAAATGCTAATCATTCATATTTCATTATATAATAACTGTTTATCTTTAACAAAGCAGATAAAATTAAAACAAATTTATGACGAATTACACAAAGATGAAATTGGATAAGCATTTTTCCTTGCCATTGGAGCGAAAATGGATTCAATTTTCGGGAAAAAATAAATTCCACTTATAGGTTACATAATTTTCTTATTTGATGGTGCAGTCAAATGACACATTTCATAAAGTGCATTAGTTTCTGCATAAAGATTATTATTTAGGAAAAGAAAGTATTAACACTGAACTTTGAAATTTCAAATGACCGGAAAAGATTCGGCGACCTTTTTAAATTTCAGGAAAATAGGTTTTTTTTGGGTGGTGGTGGTGGGGGCACAATAATCTTGTAGTTAACAGAGGTCAATCGAAGTCATGAAAGGTCAGATCTCAGTCTATTTTTTTATTTTAAATTTTCAGCTGAGTAAAGCCTTTTTAAAATTTTCCAGAGAGAACAGGTGCTTTTTTACTACCCCCTGTAGTCGGTATCTCGGAAGTTTTGAAAATATTCCTTGTTATAGTTACCATTAGTGTTATTACTGCATTAAAGTTATCCGATAGATCAGGAACTCCCAAATATGGCACGCGTATATTCTATACTGAAAAAAGTGGAATTAAAGGAATTAGTAAGAGCTTTCAGTGTCTCCACACATTTCTTTTGTCAGCCCATGACAAAATAAAATGTTTCAAAAAAGAAAATCCTTTAACTGTGGACTGCTTAAATAGCCAATATCATCAATCCTATCCTTATACAATTTTATTGATGAAAATGAAATAATAACTGCATATCCTGAATTGATGAGTGATACAGATGGATAGTGGGAATGCCATATAGCAGATTTCAATGAAATTTAAGAACCTAATTTTTAATGAGAAATACATTTTCCGTTGAAGGTACTCTATTGCTATCACTGGTATCAAGTTAGTGGTAAGAAGTTATTCTGCTATCCTGTGATGAAATTCTTTTGAATACTTTAGAAAGGTTGATTTAATTGGGTCCTGTTTGCTGAGGCGAACGTAACAGTTCGCCTCTGAAATATTTTGTTCTCTTCTATAGATGAAAACAAAACTCAGGTACAAATTAAGTACTCAATAAATCATACCTAAAATTTAAAAATATCGAATCAGATTAAATGAAATTACTCTAAGTTAAAGCTGGCATATTCTTGCAAGTAAAGTTAGTTTGTAAGGCGAAGTCAGGCAACAGTATTTTATAAACGTTTGCCAAGAAATCATAAGTTACTGTAGTGCATGCTGTATCACTAATACTATGGAACGTTATCTTACATCATAATTATATTATTTATAATAATACCATTTATAAACAATGTCAAGGAAGGCCACAAGGAGGTGCAGCTTCAAGTGTTCTTTATGATCTTTATTTATATTACTATGAAAGGAATTCATTATTTAATAACAATGATTATGTTTACTATTGTTAAATAGGCCATATAATAAATTTTTTTAGTGACTAATATCGCATCATTATCTATAGATCAGTTTCAAACACGTAATCACAATCCTCCAGTTTGAATCCAACCAATCCGAATTGTTAATTTTTTAGCTTGTATAATCGCCCAACCAATCAAAATCGACGAAAAACGAGGGACAAATAAAAAGCTCATCTGGTTGTTAAAGAAGTTGCTAGGGTGTGATGTCAGTTGAAAAAGGGCTGCCACTAGCGACTACTTTTTAATTTTATCTGGTGGCATCATTTTTTTAAAGGAAACATTTTTCACATACAGTTTGAGAACTTGTGCAAGAGAAATATACTACAAAATTTATTTTATTAAAATAGTGATACAAATAGAATGAAAAATAGCCGCCTGCGGCAGCCTTGTTGAAACTGATCTAGTCAATATCCCAGATAACTTACATTAATCGAAATGATATGATTAATAAACTAATAAACTTTGATTTAGAAATAATGCTTAATCGAAAAAATAAATTAATAGTTGACATTTATAATAAAAGAACCGCTTTTTCTTTTGGTGTAAATTTCCTTTTACGCATTATAATTCGTGCTTACATTACATAAATATGTTTATAAAAATATATTACTTATTTGCCCACACAGAATAGAACATTTATGATAAGGATAAAATAAAAGAATTAAATTTATCAGTAACCAAGCTAAACTATATGGTTTTTCAAATAACATGGTAAATTCAATAATAAATTAATTTAAATACTTTGGTATTTATATGCAATAATATTATAAAGATTAGAGGGTCATAGATGTTGTCATGGTTTATTATGTATCATGACGAGGCTAACGAGAAAGACAGGCTACCGCTGTGTATTCCACATATCTTTTTGTTTTACAGACCGCTGGAGTCACGTGATGCTCGAATGCACCAATGAAGGTGTGCGAAAAGAGTATCACGTCACTCTAGCGGTCTGTGAAAAGAGACACGTGGGAGGCATCGCAGTAGCCTGTCTTTTTCGTTAGCCTCGGTATCATGACATGTGATATTTATTTGGTCAATTAATTGTGAATCATTTATATTAAAATGGTATTTAAATATAAATAGAAATATTAAAAACTAAATATTAAAATTTCTGTTATTAAGATTATTTAAGAAAATTAGATACAAGTTAAAAAGTATTTAACTATAATAGATAAATTGGTTGATTATTTGGATATGAAGCAATATTTGGCAAGTTAAAGATGCAAGTTATTTATTATGATTTGTATATAGATCAAACATGGTAATTACTATTATTAATAATTAAACTGGTTGTTTAATTAGGTATGACATTAACTTTAATCATTAGAATTCATTTTTTTTATTAATATTTAAAAATTATTATTGAAAAAAACTCATAAATATTAAATGAAATATAATAATTCCATAGTAGACAGTAGAACTAAATTGCTTAACATAATATTTTTTTTAAAATATATTTCTGCAACTGTTCAACAGTCATTAAACTTTAAAAATAATAATTTTCCAGCAAGTTAATAGTCTTAAAAATTAAATATAAATAATAATTACGAGTATATTTAGTTTTTGTATTTTATTTAATCTTAATTAATAATACTAATTTATTGAGGATTGTTTTTAAATTAAAAAAAAGGGAACTGCTTGTATTTTGTCTTAACTCTAATCGTAATAATTAAACACTTTGTAAATTTGTTTTGTCTGTTATCTATAACTGTAGTATAATTATTGGATTCATCTATAAGTATTTCTGACATTGTTTGAAAGACTGAGTACAATCCTTTTTTATTATTATTCGATTTTTAGGTGCGTTCGTAATTATATAAATACCTAGCACCTATAGTCGTCGTTTGGTCCATCTGTCTGTCAGTCCGTATATAACAGCGCAAAAACCACTCAACCGAATGGTTTGAAGTTTAATATAAATAATCGTTGCAGAATTTTGTCGAGTTATTTATTATGAAGATCGAACTTAAAAAGATAATAATAAAAGTCTTCTTCCTTCTATTAAATCATATCATACGTAATTAGTTCAATGATACCCCATGATAGGTAATGATCCTAGGTTGCCATGGTGATGGCGTCCTATTTAAGATGAAGTCATTATTTCCGTATTACTGAATTTAACATATACAATCGTAATAAATTTTCTACTCATGCATTTTCGTAAAACAGTGCAACAGCTATTGCACTGAGATCTGAATATTTATAAAAGTAGTTATAGTACGAACGCACCTCATTTGCCACGTTTGCCATACTTTCGACTTGTTCTTTTAAATTTTCCATATTTTTTTACTCAATGCTTTTTCTCTCTCGTACTTTCATTTTTTGCTTTCGATGCATTATACAATAGTGATAGACTAACTCGGCTATTCGTCTGCCTATTATATGAAATAATGCATTTTTTAGGAGCGTTCGTAATTATGCAAATACGTAGCATCTATAGTCGTCGTTCGGTCCGTTCGTCTGTCTGTATCTCTCTGTCTCTGTCTGTCCGTCCGCATATAACAGAGCAAAAACCACCCAAGCGAATGGTATGAAATTTTAAATATATAATTGTTGCAAAATTTTGTCGAGTCATTTCAAATTTTATGAAAATCGGACATATAGTTTAATGACAGGGACAGTCAAAAGTTTTCCGCTACATTACGGCCAATGGGAAAAAATTATTTCAAGTGCATTTTAATGATGTTAAATCCTTTCGAACAGAATGAAATGGATATGCACTTATGAAGTGCACTAAAATATACATTCAGTACAATATTCAGTGCAGAAAATATTTATAAAGTTAATTACAGTACGAACACACCTCATTTGTTACGTTTGATGTGCAATTTCCAACTTTTTTTTTCATTTTTCTTTTTTTTTTTTTTGTCTTTTAAACACGCGGTTGTTTTTACCAATTGAAGATTAAACACCCACTCGTCCCGAGCTAGATATGTTATCAGAATGCACGGGGGTAAAAAAATAAAAATATCTTGCATTTTTATCTCCATATTGTCGATAAACAAAACGAAAATAGCCATCCGATTAGGAATCACGCCTTCGTTAAATTTAATATTAAAAACTAAAGCTTAAGGAGCCACCTTCATATTGAAATAGTAAACTTTTAAAATTTCAACCAGCATTCCCAAATTTGACTTCGTATTTCGATTCTAGAGCAAATTTTAACTCTTTATACCAAACGGGAAGCCATACGGTCAAGACGTCTATGAATTACAAAGATGAAACTTCTTAATATTAAATTGATTTTTAATATTTTCCTTCATATCTCTTGTAATCATTTTTTCGCATTGATTGTTTTCTATGGTGTTATAGTATTAAGCTCCCAAACATAATTATGCGATTTTCTCATTTAAAAATTTTCATATTTGAAATATGAAATTAATAAAAAGTATGATTTGCAACGAACCTATGAATCTTTTAATACTGAAACTGATCTATAAAAGCTGCCAATATATGTGCATACAAAATTGCATCCCGACTGATTACTGAGTTATGCTTGAAAAACGTGAGCATTACAGTTTGAGGGCCCATCGTTAGAAAAATTATAAATTTCATAAAAAATACATGTAACAGAGATTACTACTTGTTGTATATTTGGAAATTACTATTAGTTAGAATATTCAAATGATTTATTTAGTATTTTTATAAAAATACAAACAGTACTTCCCATTTAAAAGTTTATAAATTTGTATGAAATCTGAACATTAAATTAATGATTTTCACTTTTAAAACGACCACCCTCCCTCAAACGAACACAATTTTTAATATTGTTTATCTCTGAAACTAATAAAAGCTTCGTACAAATTTATATCTAGGACAATTTCAGGGTCTAGATTCGTATTCTAGTGTCAAAATTAGATGCTCACATTGAAAACTTTAATGTTTGTTCGTTTTTAATAGAGAGACTGTCCCCATATATATATATATATATATATATATATATATATATATATATATATATATATATAAGAATTCTCAATCGAATTTTTTGACCAACTGTGTGCAGTATCGTTTATAAAAAACTTATCTTTAGTCGCGAATCATCTGCAATAAAAACGCATCAAAGGTGTCATATTTTCGGAGTCAGGGCCCGATTAAGGTACATCGGGGACCTTAGGCACGGCGTTCCCCTTTTGGGACCCCACAACCATTACTATAAATAAACTCGAAGCTCAGCATCTTTTTGCTTAGATAATTTTTTTTTTTTTTTTTTTTTTTTTATGAAATATATTAATAGCTACAATTTTAAAAAAGTCCTTCTGGCCAGTGCTGGGAGGAATGGGTAGCTTTCATATTCCTTATTTTTTAAAAGCCAGCTTATATTATTCAAACACACTGAGCTCAAATTAGTGGAACCCGATTATAGAAGATTAAATACTAATTTTTGTCAATATTGAATATGAATGAGAATTTCGCGAAATTAGTCAGCGTTATCAAAGCTGATTTTATTAAAGTGATTTATATTTTGTCGCAAAATTCGGTGATATCCCGAATTATATAATAATTATATTAACCCGAATTATCGGTGATAGACCGCCATTTTAAAACAACATAATGGGTGCAACAAAGCTCACCAATGAACTTGGTCGAAACCTTAGCAATTCCTGTGCACATGCTCACTCATATCTAAATCGGTTGATATATAAGAGTGCTGTTGCAGGCAAAAAATCAGATTCTTCAAAATGTTACACACATTCGAAATTCAAACTGCTATATCTCGTCCTTTTTTTTTAGATAAAGGCAAAACAAAAAATGACCCGGAATCTTTGTAACAAGCTGAAACACATAAGAAAAAAATCTTTTTCAATTTCTAATTTTTTTGTACCTCATTTTAAATTATTATTTTTTTTTAATATTTAAATTGCCGCCATTTTGAAACAAGATGACGTTTGAAGCTGGCCAATGAACTCGGTCGAGACATTGCTATGTACTATGCACATGCCTTGTCACATCCAAATCGGTTCATAAAAACGCATGTTATCGCGTGACAAAAATCAGATCGTTTCAAAATGTCAACCATGCTAGAAATTCAAAGTGCTATAACTCAGCCATTTTTTAAGATATAGACGAAACTAAAAATGCTCCGGAATCTTCGTATCAAGCTCAAACACATAAGAAAAAAAATCTTTTTCGATTTAAAATTTTTTGTACTCCATTTAAAAATTTTTTTTTTTTTTTTTAAATTTTAAATGGCCGACATTTTGAAACAAGATGGCGTTTGAAGCTGGCCAACGAACTCGGTCGAGACATTGCTATGTACTATGCACATTCCTTGTCACATCCAAATCGGTTCATAAATACATGTATTATTGCGTGACAAAAATCCGATCGATTCAAAATGTCAGCCACGCTAGAAATTCAGAGTGCTATAACTCAGCCATTTTTTAAGATATAGACGAAACTAAAAATGCTCCAGAATCTTTGTATCAAGCCCAAACACATAATAAAAAAATCTTTTTCAACGTCTAATTTTTTTATGCCTCATTTTAAATTTAAAAATATTTTTAAATGGCCGCCATTTTGAAACAAGATGGCGGATGAAGCTGGCCAACGAACTCGGTCGAGACATTGGTATGTACTATATACACACGGAATTTTATCCAAATCGGTTCATAAATACGAGAGTTACAGCATGACAAAGATCAGATATATATCAATTTTGAACGGAGGGTGGTTTCGGGGTCGGGGGGGTCATGATCGGTGAAATTATACCAAAATTTTTCGGAATCGTTTTCCTCCGAACGGCTGCAATAGGTAGCTTTTTGTAATGAAAGCTACCTAAAATGAATGAAACATGTTATAGACCGATTGCTACATAAAACAAGTTGGGAATTGCTAGTCAAACGTGGCAAATGAGGTGCGTTCGTACTATAACTAGTTTTATAATTATTTTTTGCACCCCATATTGTACTGAATGTATATTTTTTTGCACTTCATAAGTGAATAGTCTGTAACATCATTAAAATACACTTGCAACAATTTTTTCCCATTCCCAGTAATGTAACGGGAAACTTTTGACTGTCCCTGTAATTAAACTATGCATCCGATTTTCAGAAAATTTGAAATGGCTCGACAATATTTTGCAACAATGATATATTTAAAATTTCAGACCATTCGGAAGGCTGTGACATCATTAAAATGTACTTGCAATAATTTTTCCCATTGGCCGTAATGCAAAGAAAAACTTTTGACTGTTCCTGTAATTAAACAATACATCCGATTTTCATAAAATTTGAAATGGCTCGACAATATTTTGCAACAATGATATATTTAAAATTTCAGACCATTCGGAAGGCTGTAACATCATTAAAATGCACTTGCAATAATTTTTCTCATTGGCCGTAATGCAAAGAAAAACTTTTGACTGTCCCTGTAATTAAACTATACATCCGATTTTCATAAAATTTGAAATGGCTCGTCAAAATTTTGCATCAATCATATATTTAAAATTTCAGACCATTCGGTTGGGTAGTTTTTGCTCTGTTATATGCGGACGAACGGACGGACGGACGGATGGATGGATGGATGGATGGATGGACGGACGGACGGACTGAACGACGACTATAGGTGCTACGTATTTATACAATTACGAACGCACCTAATGAATCAGCAATATCGAAGACAAAAAAATGTATATGTCATTCCTACTTTTGTCTACAGTCATAATTTTGAATATATATAGAAATTTTGTTTTTCAACCGCTTAAGATGCTACCTTTTGTTATACGAATTAATATATATATTATAATTATATATATTTATATATAATTTTGCCGTTGTAGAAAGGCGATAAAAAGGAAAAGTAGCCAAATGTACTTTCTTCCTGTGCTGTCTCAATTTTACTTTTCGAAACTTATGAGTAGTCGCATTTTTTTTATTTTTAATTTATGGTTATATTTGCACGATAATTTACATTGTAGGTAAATGCAGTGGGACAAATCGCTATACTGCGAAAGTTGTGATACCGCTTTTGGGAAGTCTAAAGTTGATATCAAACTTCGATCCTTTATGCCAACAAAATATTAACGAACTAAATCACGTTATTTCAAATTCCAACAAAAAATATTAAGGTTCTTCTCAAATCCAAAGGGACTACTTTCTGACCCATTTTTTAAATGCATTTAAGTTCGGAAATGCATGAAATTGGCAAGTGCTGTTATTCAGAAACTATACAATCGAAAGACGTTTTCCATTTCTTGGTAAACGTAAAAGATCTTTCAGAAAATACTGTCAAAGTGGGCGTTTTGAACCGAATTCCAGGACACGACACGTTGAAACAGGACAAAAAGTTGCCGCTTGACCAGAATGGCTTATAATTCGATCATTTATTTATCAAAAAATGGAAAACCCATTTCGATTCCAAATCGCTTCAATAGTCAGGCCTGCCAATTTTCTGCCTTTCCTTTTAAAATGTGTCAAAGTTTTGCGATTTTGAGCAGAGATTTGAGAAAACGCCTTAAGCTTATGAAGTTCTTTATTTACTTACCTTATTAGAAAAGTTCTTAACTTTAAAAAATCACTATGCTTTGGATTTTCCACTGGAAAAAGAAAGAAAAACGAAAAATCATGCCTCAGCATATATTAAACACTTTCCAACACTAACAGAATATTAAGAAATTTCATTTTTTTAATGAAATGAAATATTTAAATAAGCAATTTACATAAAATGCACCGCAAACAATTGTCTCCCTATAAAATAACGGAATTCATTGGTGTGCCCTGTAAACCAACTACATTAATTTTCAATAGCGAACATTCTGTAGTGAGCCCCATTAACATATACAAATTACATGTTAAGCCGACTACAGTCGTGGGAAAAAAAAAGTAAACACCCTCTACTAACTCCTCAACAAATTATCGTAGAAGAAAGTTACTGGTACCAAACGATTGGAAATAAAGTCTACTTTTAAATGATGCATATAAAATTTGCTTAGGGGGCCATCTACATATTAAAACGAACCCAAACTTCATTTTTTCCCCAATGGCAATACCCAATTTTAACAAGATATTTCAAATCTTCGGTTCAAACTATACCTAGACACCAAATTTCAAGTCATTTGAATGATAAGTTTTTGAATTATAAACATTCAAAATTCAGTGCTTCTAATGTTAAATTACATTTTCATATTTTTATTTATATATCTTGAAATTATAATCCTAATGTGATAATCTTTTGTGTGGCTATAATACTAATATATCCAAACATAAATACGTTGAATTTGCAATTTTTATAATTTTATGATATGAATTATGAAATTAATATTCGAAAAAATTATGAATTGCAACCTACAATTTTTTTTGATGGATTTTGATTTATTAAGTCCTGCTTTACGGAATTCCAAAATTTCACACTTTTCTTCCAAGTAGTTTTCACATTATGCTTAAAAAACGGAAAAATGATGGTTTAAGGGGCCATCTATGATAGAAGTGACTAGATATTTTGAAATCTTTTCTGTTATCCTATGATCTAGCAAGATGTCTTGATCAAGAAGAAGGCTCTCTCGGTCAACAATTGAGCACCGAACTTCAATTTGGATACAGCTCCTAAAATAAGCTCGTTTTAAAATAATCAATTTCTCCGAAACTTATTGTACGGATTGCATAAAAATTTGTTTTTAGGCTAATTGAAGGGTGTAGAGTTCATTTAAGCTGTCAGAATTGTGTACTGCTATTGAAAAAAACAAAGTTATGGTTCATTTTATTATGTAGATGGCCCCCTAAGCAAATTTTATATACATCATTTAAAAGTAGATTTTATTTCCAATCGTTCGGTACCAGTAACTTTCTTCTACGATAATTTTTTGAGGAGTTAGTAGGGGATGTTTACTTTTTTTTCCACGACTGTACCTTTATGCGAGTTAGAGTACGAACAGACAAACCAAATTAACACCTTTGAACTCTATTGGAAAGCGTTAAAAAATGTCAACAGCTTGCAAATATTAGTATGGATACTTCATGCTAATATACATTGAAAGATAAAAGAAAAATCCGATCTTACTATTTGCATAAGCTGTTTCTGATTTTTGCTGTTGTGCAGTACCCACTCCACAAAATATCCGAACAATAGCTGTATAACTGCTGCAGTTCTAATTATTGCAAAAATAACCGATACGAACCGTTTTAATTTATATGTGGTTTACTTGTCATACATATTAAAAATTGCATCAAATTTTATTTTTCAAATGGTAACATCCATTTTTGACACCATATTTGAGCTCCTTGGATGAAAGCAGCCACGCGAAAGGTATAGTTTAATAGTTTTTCTTAATCTTCACAGAGTTAGAAGAGATTGAAATTTGAGAATGCTAATCTAGTGATGGGCGATTTCGATTTTTTTAATCGATTTAATCGATACTATGGCCAACTCGATTTAATCGATACTATAAATTTTTTAATCGATGTCTCTAAAGGTCATATCACTTTCATTTTCCTTCAAAAATTTAAGGTCAAGTAGTTGCATGTCCAATCCCAAAACTTTCTTCTGTCTCATAAATGTTAAAACTTCAAAATTCGCTATCACAGTGTCAAATTTAAATAACCTATACCCATCATGAGGATCCAAAAGTATAGGTTCGTTGAAATAAATGTGTTTAAAAAATATATATAAGAATCCCATTTTCCTAACAAATCATTGAATTTCGGCCCACACCCTCTTAGATGTCCGCAATGGAAAATCCCAGTTCAAAGGGCATAAAAGCGACACCTGCTGGGTAGTATACACCCAAGCCTAATAAGGATCTATTTATACGACAGTGTAACAGAATATGAAGTTTGATTAAATTCCGTGCATTAGTTTTGAGATATGGCTATCATGAATATCATGAAAAACTCAGTATAGCAACGCAGCCTATTACATGATTAACACGAAAGACTCAGAAAAAACAACTTACGTCAATGACTAACAAAATATTAAGTTTGATGAAATTCCGTTCATTACTTCTTGAGATGTTATCGCAAACATTGTGTAAACCCTGAAAAACAGTGTTGAATTCAGGGGCTGGTACGGGTGGACCCCCCCCCCCCCCCGGAACATTGAAATGTCCCCTAGGGAGATTTGAGATTTTATGCTTAATGGACGAAAGTCCAATCCTTCCCCCTCGTAACTCTAGAATGTTCCTCGCCAGAACCATAGAAATCCCCCCCCGGAGAAAAATGTCTGAATTCAACACTGTTGATAAAAGCAGCATGTCAGCACAATTTGTTATATCATTTACACAAAAACCTAATCATGGATAACTTATGGCATTGTCTAACAGAATATTAAGTTTGATGAAATTTCGTTCATTAGTTCTTGAGATATTATCCCTAAAATTGTTTAAATCCTGAAAAACGTGTTGAATTCAGGGGTGGCCCGGGGGGATGACATTCCTCCCCCCGCAACAAAGCATAAAATCTCAAACTTTCTGGGGGGCATTTGAGTGTTTCGGGGGGAGGAGAATGTCACCCCCCGGGCCACGCCCTGAGTTCAATACGTTTTTGTACATTAAAAATTGATGAAATTTCGTTCATTAGTTCTTGAGATATTATCCCTAAAATTATTTAAATCCTGAAAAATGTGTTGAATTCAGGGCATGGCCCGGGAGGGTAGCATTCCCCCCCCCCCCGCAACATTCAAATGCCCTCCAGAAAGTTTGAGATTTTATGCTTTTTGTACATTAAAATGTACAAAAGTCCAATCCCCTCCCGCTCTGAACTGTCCCTCCCGGAGAAAAATGTCTGAATTCAACTCTGCTGATAAAATCAGCATAGCAACGCCCCCTGTTGGGCTATTTATACCAAAACCTAATAAGCAGCAATTTATGCCAACGTCTAATTGAATGTGGTTTTATGAAAATCCGTGTATTAGTTCTTGAGATAGAGCTATTGCGAAACTCGGGAAAAATGCAGCATAGCAGCGCCACCTGCCGGTAGATTTACATCAAAACCTAATCCTCAACAACTTATGTCAACGTCAAACTGAATCTGAAGTTTGGTGAATATTCGTGCATTAGTTCTTGCGATAGCAATCTTGCGGAAATCATGAAAAATGCAGCATAGCAGCGCCACCTGTTGAGCGATTTTCACCAAAAAGTAATCAGCACTAATTTATATGAAGGTCTAACTGAATCTAAAGTTTCAACAGATTCCATGCATTAGTTCTTGAAATAGACCGCTCACAATTTTTTTGTCAGAGACAAATAGACAGACTGACAGACAAAAAATTTATAAAAATAGTCAAATCGTATTCCAGACAAGAAGTTCTAACACTATAAATCCTTAGAAACCGGAAGTCGAAAATTTTCACGAAAACAACACTTTATTTTTCTAAAGACAAAAGAAAGCAAGAAA
This sequence comes from Maratus speciosus, assembly GCA_963932465.1. Classification (NCBI taxonomy): domain Eukaryota; kingdom Metazoa; phylum Arthropoda; class Arachnida; order Araneae; family Salticidae; genus Maratus; species Maratus speciosus. Next base: position 227,309,935 of record OZ010800.1, on the reverse strand, counting down.
AGATGAACGCATCGATTCTGCCCTTGGATCAGAAACGGTGAATCGATTCAGTTCAGATTCGATGCCGATGTCGATCTTCCGATGCGATCTTCAGAATCGTTACTTTTTTGATTTACTTCAATTCTTTAGATGCAATGTCGAATCGTTATGCTTTGATTTACTTCAATTCAAATCGCATCGCGGTCGATCCACGATTCGGGTTGAATCAATTCTTCCAATTTTGCTGTTTTAGTGCCAGAATTGCTGTAAAATTTTGTATAAGAGCCATTTTTTACTTTCTAGGTTAAATCAGTGTTGAATGCAGGTATTTTTCTCAGGGAGGGATTTATGCGACTCCGGTCGGGATTTGGGGGGGGGGGGGGTATTTCAGAGTTCCGTAATGGGGGGGGGTGCACATTTGTCCATTAAAAAGCATAAAATCTCAAAACTTACGGGAGGGACATTTCAATGTCCCGGGAGGGATGTCCTCCCGCGCTACCCCCTGAATTCAACACTAGGTTAAATCGTTATACTTTTGTTTAGAAGCCTAGTTATTCAGGTTACTAGTTTATTATATTGTATTTTTCAAGTTCACCCCTTCTAATCTCTCCACCCCCCTCTCCCCTTTTCCTCGCTAATCTTAATTTACAGGGCCGTTCAAAATTTGCATGCAATTTTTAAAATGTCCAATTCTTGTTCTATTTTATTATAAAGCCACATTTTGAAACCTTGACCACAGATACTTTTGAGGTCGCCCCTCCGACCGTTTAGGTCTTACCTGCTCCCTCGGGGGGGAGTGGGGGATATTTTTTGTTTCTTCCAAACCATATCGTATAACATATCGTTGGAAAGCTTTTAATGTGATCTTTTATTTTCTGTCTCTAGCCTTCCTTCTTTTTGGTAAGGGTCAATCGTGCTCCAACTTTTGTATTGATATTTTTGACAGTAATTTCAAAGGAATATATATTTATTCTTTCGGATTTACTGTTTTAAAGGCAGAACTGCTGTCAAATTTCGCATAAGAGCCTTTTTCTTTCTAGGTTAAATTGTAATATTTTTAGTTTAGGAGCCAAGTTATTTGGGTTACTAGTTTATTAAGCTGTACTTTTTCAGTTCGTCACCTATACCCCCCCCCCCCCCCCGATCCGAATTTTCTTAATTATGGTCCAATTTCAATGGGACCTTTTTTGACATTCTTCCCGAATCATTTGTTTACCAACTAAACACTGATATTATATCTGCAGCTCTTGGTGAGCACTATTTATGAATGGTAATAACAAATTTCATCTCTTTTCCATTTTAAACTTATCATTCTTGGTTTAAAGCCACGTGACTCAAGGTTCTCGTTAGTTAAGCCGTATTTTCACCCGTAAGTTTGTCAAAGTATTTGTGTAAGTTGTATTATAAAAAATTCAGTCGTTTACAATCAAACTTACTGATTTATGATACTTTGAATTTTATGAAATTTCGGAGCTTTCCGAAACTAAAGGATCCCCTGTATGTTATTAAATTTTTTCAAGGGTGTAGGTATGAAAATACGTGCTAAAATGCTTTAAAACCTTTTTTTTTTTCAAATAATATATTTAACAATTTAAACAAAGTGATTCCCGAGAATTTTGTACTGTTTTAAAAGGGGACCACATCTTAGAATGTAAGGGGCGTAAAAGTTCGAAACTTGGACAGGGCGATGCAAAAAAAAAATTCTCCTTTCAGAAATTCGAAAAAATATTATCTTAATTACAAGCTGAGATATTAATTATTATTTCACTAATTGGTTTATTTCTATTAAATGCTTTTTTTTTAAAGGCAGTCACGTGATTTTTTATAGCAGCATTAACGTTTTCTACCGTTTAGCGTGCGGTTCTTTGACGGCGGGCTGAGATAATTACTACTTTTTCAATATCAAAAATTTTATAAGTGTTCATACCAGTGGCGTGGCGTGAAAATTTTCGGTGGTCATCGCAATTATTTAAGTTTGTGGTGAAAAATTATTAACTCTAAAATTCAATGGTTGAATGTTCAAAAAAGAAACTTTAAATCTTACCTTCACTTATACATGAACTCCAAATGTTCTGCTAAAACTGGATCATAGAGTTTTAAAAGCTTATTAAGAGTTTTAAAATATTGCTTGGTCATCGCCGCATCCAGCGATGACCGGACGCCACGCCACTGGTTCATACCACTATTTTCGAATAGTAATTTCACAAATATCTTGAATTCTTGCTTAAGACTACCATCCCCTAGACTAATGTATCTTCGGATAGGTTGTATAAAGGAGTTTCGTTTAGATACACTTTTGTTTTGAATAGACTGCGCTCCTTGGTGGTGGAATATAGAACTAACAGACCGCGATTTCATTTAAAGTAGAAAATCTAACAAGGCGATCTGTTCGAAACTTTAAAGATAGTTTATAACACATAAGAAAAAGTTTAAAAAAGAATGGTGCGAAAATTTCGGGAGGAGGGGGGAGGGGGAAGGCCGCTAGAAATTTTTTTTAAGCCTTAGCGTTCCTTACCGTTTTAGGTGGGGTTTTTTGACGGAGTCCTGAGATAAATGCTACTTATTAAATATAAAAAAGTCAAAAGTTTAGTTACCACTATTTTCGAATAGTAATTTCGGCAAATAGCTTAAATTTTTGATCAAGATTGCCACACTCTTGAGTAATATATCTACTGATAGGTTGTTTAACGGAGTTTCGTTCACAGTTTTGTTAGGAATAGAGTGCGCAGCCTGATGGTGGAATCTGGAACCAACATAACGCGATTTTGTTAAAATTAGGAAATCTAACAATGCGATCTGTTTTAAGCTTTAAGATTGTTTATAATACATGATAAAAAATTATAAAAAAGAATGGCGCGTCACATTTCGGGGGGGGGGGGGATAGAGGGGAGGGGCAGAACAAAATTAGAAAATATAACAGGGCGATTTGTTTGAAATTTTAAGATAGTTTATAACACATAATAAAAAATTTTTAAATGATGAATGTCAAAAATTGGTGGGGGAGGGGAGGTGAGCCCGTTTTTCCGACCCGGTGGGCAAAGTGGGGGGGAGGGGGTACACCTATACGATGCTGTAGGCAGCGGGAACCCGGTTCGCGGTTCGTTCGCTTCGAGATTTCATATTAGGCGGAACCCGCTAGTTACTAGCTATAATGTTAAAGATTTCCAAGCAATATACATGTGCGTCCACTATCCTTCTAAGACAGTAAAATTAATTGATTTTTATTTCTTCTGAGAAAACTAAATTTTCACGTCTTGCAGCGACGATTTTTTTTTTTTTTTAAATAAAAGAACTTTAATAATCTTTGCTAGTTACATTATTAAACTCAAATTGTAAGAATATTAAATCGGTTCTTATGGCAACGTGAATTATGTCCCTGAAAATTTAAATTTTAATTCAGGTTGGAAGAAAATCACAATGATTTAATTACAGGGACAGTCAAAAGTTTTCCGTTACATTACGGCCAATGGAAAAAATTATTTCAAGTGCATTTTAAGGATGTTACAGGCTTTCGAACAGAATGAAATCGATATGCACTTATGAAGTGCACTGTTATAGTACGAGCGCACCACATTTGCCACGTTTGACGCGCAATTTCCAACTTGTATTTAACCGAGACCTTTCTTAAAAAATAAATTTAAATAAAATCTAAATTACAATATTAGTAAAATTACATCTTAAAACTAATAATTTAAAAGTTAAAAACTTTATTATTTGACTCAAAGGTCTGTAATAGCTTACGACTGGGCCCCTGACTTTGTCTACCCTCTAAATGTGAGGTATGGGAGGTGGTCGCTACGGCTCTGCTGATTCGCTAAGTTTTGAAATTAATATTTTTGAGCTTATCTGTGTGAATCTGTTACTATCGATATATCGATTCAAGTATCGATTCTAGAATTTGGGAATCGATTCTTATTGTGATCGATTCAGTTTTATACGATGTCGATTTTAATCGATTCCTGAATTTTCCAGAATCGCCCATCACTATGCTAATCCATGTGCCAAACCTTTATTTATAGCTCCCCCCCCACCCCCAAACCCCCCCCCCACTCAAATGAATTTTTTTAAAAATACTATACAATGAATAGATCCAAACAAATTCCAGGTATTTTTTTCATTAAAAAATATATTTTTAATCATGAAAATTATTAATAAATTCATAAAAAAATTATGACCTACATGAATTCTTTATAATGTGTACTACAATTGTCAAAAACATGGTTGTGTTGGTTTACAGTTCATTCCAATAATAGGTTTTTGAGATATAAATAAATTTTACCTTTCGACGGTCTAAAAGGACCGTCTCCTGTTATTAAAGAACCCACAGATTTTTTTTTTTTTTTAAGTAACCGGAAAAAATAGATATTTTCTTTATATAAGACGAGTTTATTTTATATTTAAACATTCTGTTTATTTTATTTTTCTGGTAACTAATTGTGTATTCTCGGTACTTTTCATATAATTTTTTTTCTAAATTTATGGATAAACTTCCTAACACATTTTCTTTTATAACTTTTCGAAGATTTAAACTAAGCCTTTTTTCTGGGCTGCTTTGATTCAAGAACTCAAATATGTCAAAAAACTTTACATTTAAATTAAACCATACAAAACTTGCTGAATGGTGCACAAGAAATACATCTAAAGGATATTACATGAAAACATTAAAATAACAAAATCGACGTTTCGTATCGCATCTCCTATCGTCTTCAGGATAAGTGAGGTTACGATGGTTTAAAATTCCAAAAACGAAAGCATACGTTTAGGAGCACAGAAAAATATCTTATTGTAGATGGCAAAAACGTCTTTACCTGAAAGGCAGAAAGTTTTCGTTTTTGGGTTTTTAAACTATCGTAACCTCATCCGGAAGACGATTGCAAATGCAATACAAAACGTCGATTTTATTGATATTTTAATGCTTTTCTGTAATATCATTTAGATCTATTTTATGCGTACCATTCAGCAAGTTTTGTATGATTTAAAAACAAAGTTTTTTTTATGTCAATTTTATAGTGCAATTATTCAATTAGTATTTATCATTCAAATATGGTATAAAAAGTGGGTGTTACAATTTTAAAAATGAAAACTGGTACAGTTCATAATATGTAGACTACAACTTATGACAAAATATACAACATACAATTATAAAGAACTTCATGGGTATTAAAATGGCATTTTTCGTTTATCTTTTGCATTATTTTAAACTAAAGTTACAGCAATCGTTCAGTTTTTTTTTTAATTTTATGTTAGAAAGGGAGAGGGGCATTGTACATTTGGTGCTACTTCATACCTGGTTCACATTTTGTCATTTTTAGTAATAAAGTTGCAAATGTTGGACTATTTGTTACATTATCTCTTGAATTTATTGCATTGTCTTATGAATTTATAGTATTGTCTTATAAAATTCGTTTGATGAAATAAAGCTTTTAAAATTTTTATATAAAGTCAAAATAGTTAAATGTTAACTGCTTTGAAAAAAAAGGCGCTGTATTGCGCCGGGTAAAAAGAACAATTTTCAGTTTATTAATTCATGCAAAAATAACTGCCTTAGTTTTAACAGTTCGTTCGAGTCAAACAATTTTTTTAAAATTCTAACAACAAGAAAATTGGATGTTATCGATAAAAAAACTATTAACCATAAATTGAAATTTGCTGCATGCCAGAGAAATTGCCGTACGTGCTTTCTCGGACATACATGCCATAAGATTCGCCGCTATTGGAAGAAGCATTTTGGGAACTGTTATATTGGAGTATTTCAGGCTAAAAATTAACACATTGAAACATTAGCACAAAAATCGATCTTTTTGAAGTACATACTAGAGAAAATATCTTAAGTTATCTTAAAATATCTTCTCTGCCCTTAAAAAATGAGGGCAATTTAAAAATTTTAAAGTCTTTTTGAGTTATTTTTAGAGAAAAAAGTTCTTTAATTTTTTAGGTCAACAACATCGGGAGCCTTATAAGAATAGAAGCAGATGAATGTTCTCTTACCTTCAACGATGCCCCAAGGGTAAAGCCTGCCTCTTACTTTCCTTCCATTGATTTCTACCACTTGAGTACTACCAATGACGGCAAAAGGAACACTTTCCTAGAAGAGGAACAAGTAATATTTAAAAAATAATAATAATTAAACTCAGCAGGCGATAATCGTACAATAACAAATCAAATATAAAAAGTAAAATACAGTTATGAGAATATTTTGATGCAACGCATCATCATTTAACCAATATAACTTTAGTTGATACTGATTTCATATTCAACGTAAAATAAAAATCTGTCATTTCGTCGACAGATTTCAGTTTAGCTCCAAATGCGACACCACATGTTTAAGGGTGTATTCCGATCCAAACTGCTTATTTTCTGATTCATTTTAAAATTCGTTTTTGCTCTCAAACGCATCAAACTGGGAAATTCTCTTATTTAGAAACTACATAATGTGCCGTGTTTCTCGATTTTTTGATAAATGCAGAAAATACTGTATTAAACGCTGTCAAAGTTGGCGTTTTGAACCGAATTTTCCGAAGCGGGCGATCTGGGAATGAAAAAAATGGTCATACTGAGAAAATAATTGTTTAAAAATGAAATTCTAATGAATTGAGCTGAAAATGAAATCACACGGCATGTTAAACATGTCTTCAAAAATCACCCCCAGCAAGTTTCATCTTTTTACTTTTAAAAATGAGTCTGAAAATGTCTCAGAAAATTTCGAGCTGTTGAGGGTGGAAAAACATTTTCTCGAATACACCCTTAACCTGATTTTATGGTTAACCTGTTTTTTAACACTTTCCAACAAAGTTGAAAAGTGTTTATGCATTTGGTTTGTCTGTCCGCGCTCTAATTCCCGTAAATATACTCGGATTTTCATGCAATTGATAAAGGTTATTTAGGGTCACCAAAGCATGTTTGGTATTGTATATGAAGTATGTAGGATTAATAGTTCATTTACAGGGGCACTCAAAATCATTCCATTACATTATGGTATATGGGGAAAAATCGTTTGCAGAGTATTTTAATGACATTACGCTATTTCAAATGTATTGAAACTGATATAAATCACTGAATTTCACTACGATCACGTTAGAACAGGGCATTCATAGCCTTTTTTATTCATTTACAGGGACACATAAAAGAAATCGGTTACAGCAATGTCTTTGAGTCTGGTGCAGTTCGGTATGCGCTTTTAAATATAATTAATTTTTTGCATGTTACTCGTTATATATAAATTATATACCTCTAATGCAGGGCTGCACAAAAGTATTCACGTACCATTTTCCTTATTAGAGGAAATTGCTGAAGGGGAATTTTCAACTGAAATTGTATTTCTTAGGTGAACTAAATTTAGTTCATATGTCCAGTACATGTAAAATTACATGTAGTTAATAGATACAAATCTATATATCATATACAGGACTGTTCAAAGAATTCGGATAATTTTTCGATTGTAGATGGGGACAGCTGAAATTTGGTTTTGAAATGTGTTATGCGTTTCCATGTGGCTGAATTAGACGTAATATGTTATTAATTTTTTTTTAAACGGTGCGTTTGTGTTACATTATTCTGAATGTGTTGGAAAATGTTTCATAATCTATGCTTGACGCATGATTTTCTCTTTCTTGTTTCTTTTTTATTTAATCTGGGCAATCAATTGCCAGTTATGGTCACTAGCTACTTTACTATATTGCAGCAAACGAATATTTATTGTTGAGATAGATAAAAAAAATATGCTTTAAAATTTTTTAAGAAATTATAAAAATCAACTAAATTTATCTATAGTTTTCAGACAAATTTTATTCAAAATCACATTTTTTTCGAGGGAGACCAGATTTTTGAATATCAGTCCCTGGTCTTTCCCGGCATGCCGGAAAAAGCGATGGTCTTCGAAAACGGAAAGGAATGAGGTTCAGTAGCAGCAATTGGTGTTGGGGAGGAGGGGTGCAATATACAGTTTGTCCCCACTTCTCTAATTATTTAGTTTACCTTTTTTACACATTCAAAAAAAAAAAAAAAAAAAAAAAAAAAAAAAAAAAAAAAAAAAAAAAAACCCTGTTTTAGGTGTTTTATGCCATTTTACACAAAGCTCTCTCCTCAGAACCCATCCGATATTTACAATGTAGAACTCATAAATCACTACATGAATAGAAATATTTTTACTATATATAAAATAAGAAAAATATAATAATTATCTAAATATATAAAGAGAGAAATATGTGCTTACCTTATATCAAAAAAGTAATTTTATGTGATAATTTAAAAAACTGAAATTTAGCTGAAATCCAGGGTTTTATTTAATAAGAAAGAATTAGAAATACAAAATTTACTCTATATTTTATCATTCATTATCACTACATTCTGTTTCTTCGTCCGTTAGACCAGAAATCTTGTCTTTGGTATCAGAATTGATGTTTTTTCCTTAAAATGAAAAGTGTTGTTTAAAAAACCAACATAAATCAGCCGCCCGTCCTCCAGTAGCGAAACCTCATATTTTCCGGCATGCTGGTACACCTCGATTTTTTCCGGCATGCCAGCTAATGCGGGGGAATACGGTACGTTTTTATGTATGTAACTAAATCTGTAAGTAACTAAGGTAAATGCATCTATAGTGGACCATGTACCAGTAGTGGACCACTAATTTTTAAAGTTTAAAAACAAACCCTCAACACATTTCTGAAAAATGACAGAAAGAAATCCGATTGGCTAATATCCTTAAATGTTAACTGTCTATAAACCATTTGGAATCATTGTTTTTTTCTGTTGGTGCATAAGTTTATTTCTACAGTGATCTTCAAAAACAGATTTCTTGACATTTAAAACATTGTTTCTTTAATATTATGTTTTATTTTGAATTAAACTGCTGTTGATATACTGTATTACACGGTAAATAATATGTTCGATGAGTTGAAAATTGTATTACATTAACTTTGAGTGATGGTCCGGTCTCTCGGCCACTGTTTCTTAAACTGTATCAATGGCGGGCATGGGGACCCACTATTGAAGCATTTACCAGATTTTATTGTTATGTTTAATTTACTTGAATTAAGTGTTTTTTGAGGTTCTAAGATTTCGTATACAATTTAATTTTTTGTTCACCAGAACCAGTAGTGGGCCAGGTGCCCACTATTGGTGCACAAGTGGTCCACTTCTGGAGCAGCAAAAATGTAACTTCACTAAGCTATCAGACATGTGATTATTAAAATAAGTTAATATATGAAATAGTTTATACTTCAAAGTAGTTGATTGTTTGGCGGGCTAAACTTTCATTATTGAATGTTTATAGTTTTTAATGCTTATAAGTTAATTGAAAAAGTGTAAACCTATTAACTTGTATTAGTTTTTTGCTTCACTAAAACATCCTCCACCCCCTAAAATTTAGAATTTAGTTCATGTTATATGTAAAAAGTATCAGAATATTTAGTCAATATTTTTTCCATGGGCAAAAAAACAATTTAAATCAAATTCAACAATAAGAATTTTCTGTAATTGTTTCTGCTGTAAATACAGGTACAAATTCACAAGACCACAAAATAAACAATAAAATGTAATCATTCTTTGGACCCTAAAAGGTACTGTTTTCTAAGAAATCATATTTGTTTAAGAGAATATAAGCCATTCTAGAAGTTAAATTAATAATTTAAAACAGTTATCTTAAAAAAAGAAGTTCTCAACATTCATGAAAATCACATAGAAGAAAATTAATATTCCACAAAAAACTCAACACAAAATCTTCCTGTAGGAATAATCTGAAAAATTAAATAAAAGGGGAAATTTTTTGCTTTGTTTTTCACCCCTCTTCCCTTCCGTAATTACATGATTGTCTTATTCTTTATCATTACTGCAAAGTAGCAAATATGGCAGATATTTTTTAAGTTGCAGAATTTGAAAGATTGTTCGTAAACACTATAGAGAAGCAGAACTTACGATGAGAAGGAAATATTAATTTAGACAGTACATTTTTTTGTTGTTGTTACCACAATGCATCAAATAGGACAGAAAATGTAATATAATTTAAAAATTTTAAACTTTGTATGCCGAAGAAGGTAAAGGAGTAATGAAAATTTTGGCAAGAGGAGGGGATGAGAGTTTTAAAAGATTTTTTTATTAAGGAGAAGTCTGGTGAAAGTTAGAAATTATGAAAAGACAAAACATAAGAATACTTAGAGAAAAAACTATGTCCTTCGACAATAAAGATTGCTCCAATGCCTACTATTCCCATTGGTAGAAAATGAATAAGTTTATAGTTTTTTTCCTGACCATTTTTACCATTCTGGTACTTCAAAAAATCCCGCATTTTATAGAGTCAGTTTCAGTTTTTAATGTATCGTAACTTGGTAGATTTTGACCGCAGAAGATTTTCTTAATTGCTTAACTTGTTAGAGCATGGAAGGCATTTTTCTAAATATAACTTATAGCACCCTGGAACTGTATAAAAAAGTAAACTTCGTAATTAAAAAAAATGTGCAAACTATTTTGACGTAAATGAATTTTAATATGGTGAAGAACAACATTTGAAATATTTCTGCAATTGAAATTACAGATGGTACGACATTTGCTATTATGAAAGACCAAAATAAAATCAATTTGCAAAACTGAAGTTGAGATCCCTGGTTGGCAGATTTACTACTGAAAGAATTAATGTAACTACCTAAACTTCTAAATCCGATTTCATTATTGTGTATATTTAATTTTAGAACTGTAAAACAAATTATAACTTCTGTATGGTATACATTAAACTCAAAATATGAAAACTCATTTCTGGGAGGACTATTACTGGTGCATCAAAAATTTACTATGCCACTACTGAAGCATAGAGGAAGGTAACAATTTTTTATTTTTCCCAAAGAAAATATTTTGAAACTTTGAATGCTTATTCTGATACATGAAGGTTAGGACTAGGCTAAAAATATGTATACCTTTTGGAATGCACTAATATTTTAATAATAACGATTAGAAAAATGTCCTTAAATGGCCACTACTGGTGCATTTACCTTAGTTACCTATCAGCAAAATATTATAACTAAAACATAGGATTTTTTAAATGAAATTACATAGTTATTAATTATCTAGTTATTTTTACGTAATTTCTTAACTTTTTTTTTTTATTTTTAACTTCAGACTTTAATAACATTTCTGTACAGAGTCCTATAAACTGATTTAATCTACGCCATAATTTTACAATTTATTTTTATTTATTTTGTTTTTTTCACCCAGCCAACAATAAATATTTGAGGTTTAAACTATTATGAAATGTAGAAAATTTGGAGGGGGGGGGGGGGGTCTCACCTACCCTCTTAAATGGCACTCCAGTACTATTAATATATGCTTTTTTTTTAACTGACTCGGTATTAAAATGTTATTGAGGTACAGAAACAGATTCACTGAAGAATTTAACCATTCATTTATCATAACATCTATGAGAAATATGGTGCAGTTTTATTTCCCTTTAGGCTTTAGATTGTAGTAAACACTTTTAACATAAATGCTGACATTCGTATAGTGGACCGAGGAGGCTTGAAAGTGTGAACCTCGGAGCACCCAATTGCAGAAAGCCAGAAATTCATGATTTTTTTTTCGCGACTTTTGGCACACTGTACGAGAGGCAGTCAAAAAGTTCCCGGAATTTCGTTGTAACTCTTTATCACCACAATATAGGTAAAGTAATTCGGGGGAAGACGCCACATAATAGGATGTTTTGCTCAGTAGAGCCAAAATTGAAATAAGATAAAGAAAAAATATACCACCATGCTCTTTAATATTTAATTGGTTATGTACACTCATTAATTCTTTTCCCAATGTTTAAATGATTGACAAATTTAATGTTAAATTAACTCGTGTAATTGTGGCATATTCTCCCATATATACGGGGAAGATGCCACACCACAGAAAATAAGACTAATATTGGAACATTACCCGTGAATTAACAATAACTATGGTCAAACAAACAAATCTGTAAACTGAAAATATTTTTACCAAATTTACTTTGCTAAAACTAATAATGGTAACAGCCTGCACAGCATTTCATTTAGTGCAAATGTTCACCATTGAAATCTTCGTGTAACCATTTCTTGCATTTGATGCACTGAATTCAATCACATTTGAGATCTTTTTTTAGCGTAAAAGTATCCTTTATATACAGCACAAAAATCATCATCATTATCCTCATCAAAACTATCACCACTGGTATCCAGAGAAATTTCTTCACTTAAGGAAGACGCGCTTACACGTCTCTTTTACTTCTGTTTTTTCGGAGGTTTCTTTTTATTTATTTTACATTTTCCATATTTTCCCCAACCTTTTCCGGCATAGTTTTTCATTTTTCCGATGTAGTTTAGACTTCTTCTGCTTGTTCCTTAAGCTGCTATCAGATTTACCAACTTTTCGAGCAATTTTTGAGCCAATTATTGATTTCCTCCAACTTTTCGCGAAATATTGTCTCAACACCCAATGTGATAGCAAACAGCAATATCTCCAACTTTTTATCCACATCTCTTAAAAGTCTGGGCTAGCCACAACTTTTCCCCCCCAACTTTCAACATTTCAGCCAATCGGAGATAAGCGATTGATACGAATAGGCGATAAATATTAATGGCTGGTACTAGTAGTACTGATTTTCCTCCAACTTTAACAACGACAACTGTAACCTTTTTCTCCCTTTGAACAGGAAAAAGTTGGGGTCAAAATCGGCTGAAAAGTTGGTGAATCTGATAGCAGCTTTACACACAGATGGTTTAGGTTTTCTGACCTGAGGAATTAGGACTGATTGCTTTTAGACAGGACCCTTTTTCTGTGCTGGTGTGGGCAACTGCTGGTGACAACCCACTGCCACTAAATCTGCTGTTGGAAGCAACTGCTGGTGTAGGCCTATTGTCCCATGCGCCGCTTGTGGAAGCAACAGCTCTATCATTAATGGAACCCTCAGAGATATCAAACGCATGTTCTGGGATTGCTTGTGAGTTAGAGGGATAAATCCCAGTAACTGAAAACCCAGAAGTGTCATTTCCTACTGTGGCTGCCTTGCTCCAAGCTGTATTCAGAAGAGATAAAAGCTGAAGTCTTGAAAGTTTACGATATGGCTTGCTGTGGATCCAGGTGTTCAGGGATTGTCGCCAATACGTTTTTAATGGTTTAAAAAATGGGTGATCAAGTGTATGTAAGTACTGGGTAATGTGATTTGGAAGACAGAAAATAATTTTTGTCCTCATTTTAGCTTATTTCTGAACTTAGTTGCGTCTTCCCCCAAGTATAGGGGAAAGATACCACGCACACTTATTTCCGTATTGCTGCAAGATTAGGACCACTTCTGTTTGCCTTGTGTGCGTAACAGAATGTGGAACTCACTTATATTGCTAATATATCATTTAAAATAAAACATCCGTTTATAAATTTTAAATATGAGCAACGGAATATTATAAGTGCTTAGTGCTTTTACTCACTCGGTTAAATACTCACGAGATCCAAAAATAACGGCAAGTAAAGGCGACAAATTAAGATAAATTCACAAACCACGTGCACACTGGAACAAGCCTCCTCACACAAGCCGGTCATTATTACCATCTGTTTACACATAAAAGTACTAGGAACAAACTTGCGTCTTCCCCAGAATTACCTTACACATGTACTTAATCGCCTTCAAAGTAGGCTCCGTAAGAATACACACACTTGCTCCAGTGCTCCTGTCATTCATGGAAACAACGATGAAAGTCCTGTTTTGGTATCTTCCCAAGTTCAGCCGTCGCTTGGGTTTTGATGTCTCCTACGGTGTCAAACCGATTACCTTTGAGGGCCATTACGATCTTGGGTAAAAGACAGAAATCGTGTTGCTTAGTGTATTTATTTTTCTTCCGTTTGTAAGTCTAACAAAGTCTCTGAAACAGATTTCCCCAATCTGCACATTTGCTTGAACTTCGACATAGCGCCAACTGATCACCACACACTCCCTACCTTCAGCTACACTGTCGTCACCCTGCGTCTTATGAATTCGGGTAGTAAAAAAAATTAGTGGTAGTAAATAAATTAATTATATTGCAGTATTAAATAGTTGCAACAAAATTCCGTGAACTTTTTGACTGCCCGTTGTAAGATTATTAATAAAGATATCTAATTTTTAATGATAAGAAATAAATAATAAATAATCAGAAATAATTAAATAATAATTAGAAATAATGGTCATAAAACAAAAAAAATCGGAAAGTTGCGGATCCGCGAAAAAAATCTCACGAATGAGTCGCCCCGCCCCCTCTCCCCAACACACTTCGATTTCGCTATAAAAATCGGATTACCCGACCCAATGAAGAACTTTATTTTAAAATATTTTTAATTAATTACAAAATAATAAAAACTAAAATATTCAAAATTTTTCAAAAAATACGATTTTTTTTTAAAATCAAAAACATGCATGAAAAATACAAACTGAAATTCGATAAATTTGAATTTTAAACACAAAACTGTTTTTTCAACCATAAATGCTGAACCAATTTCAGGAAAATGTGCTCGACTGCATAAAGGAGAGTTTTCAAAGGCAACTTTTAAAATAATGAAAAAAAAAATCTACATGGCCAACGTCAAAATCAGGATACCCTACGCAATGCATGACTCTGCTTTAAAAGGAAGTAGAAATTCTTTGACTAATATATGCTAGAGAAAATACAACTTAGTAAGTTGTAGGTTCTCTAATATATGAGTGACTGAAGCGCTATCAGGTGGTTGTGATTGTATAACTTATGCACTTATGCTGCCAATAAATTTCAGTTTCTTAACGAAAATCCCCATTTTATTTCAGACGACACATTTCCTTCTTAATTATTTTGCAAATCCTTTTTTCTACTTTTGGAAGACTCATTATTTACAAAATTCTTACTTTTAATTCTCTGTCTTGTTGTTTGAACTCTTCATCTTCGTCGCTATCGCATTCTGGTAGTTGATAGATTTTGATTTCGTTTTCTTCCACTTCCCGTAGTATCTAAGAATGAATGGATCAAAGTTCAGTTTTATTATGAACAAGGCAAAAATTTTACTGTGTTAAAATTAATTTTTTAGCTTTTCGAAACAGATTGTATTGCCGATAGCTTTTTACGCATAACTCAAAAACTAGTTGCCTGACTGATCTGTGTAATTTTGGATTAGGATATTTCAAGCTTCTAGAAATCGATTTCTGATTAAAAACTCATGGGTTTTATAATTCACAATGTTTTCGAAAATTATGAATTGTAACCTATGAGTTTTTAAACAGAGATGTATTTCTAGAAGCTTAAAAAATACGCTAATCTAATATTACAGCTCATTCCTTCAAATAGCTTTTGAGTTATGTTTAAAAAATTACCCACATTGCAATCTGTTTTGTAACAATAAATAATTTAAATTAAAATAAAAAAATCCGACTGCGTAAAAAGCGAACTAATTAATTATTTTTCATCAATGTGAAATTATTTTTTATTTACTTGTATTGATGACTTTTAAGTTGTGTTTAATTGTTAGTTCCTATCTATAAATACTGTTTTTATGAGGCCTTATAGATGTCTGTGAAGATTAGAGTTTCAGTAAAGCTTCTTCCAGGTTGTGTAATATTTAAACGGAGCTTCTGACTGTAAAATAGTCAATGAAACATCATATTCATTTTGAAAGACCTATGCCACTCAATATGGTGCGTAAATTTTTTTTTTCGTCTCTACCGCCATTTTGTATTTTACGACCGCCATTTTAAATTTATAAAAGCAAAACCTAGCCTATAACCATCGGATGGTTAAGACGAATCGATAGAGACCTCATTCATTAAAATCCATCCAGCCGTTGGGATGTTTCGTGGGTATAAAGAAATCCATCCACCCAGACACGCGTGAAACACATAACCCTTCTTGGCAGTCGGGTAAAAACGAATTTGATATTGGAAGCTTCGAACCTAAAACCTTCATAATTTCTGAACTATTTGTCCGAATGACTCCCCGTTTAGTATTCGGAATGTACAATTTCCCGAAAAATCCAAATATGCTGTCAAAATTGAATGATCAATTCAATTTCTCAAATTTAATGTAATTTTTGTGTGAAGATGTCCCCTAAGATTTATTATTATTATTAGCAGACATTGAAAAAAGACATGATTACCAATCGATTGGCTATTTTAGTTTTCCTTGAAACTTTCAGAATTGGAATAATAACCGTAGTTCAGATTTCTTCGGGTGGCTACCGTACACAGATTTTTACGCTAACTAGATACCGGTGTCCTAAAATGGACTGACTTACGGCGATTAACGGTGACAGCTGTTAAAGGAACTCTTGCAGGAGAGTAATGTATGATGTCAGGAGTTTTACTGTGATTCCTGGTTTTAGTTCCAGTTACCAGCGATAGATGGCGTTTCGTCTATAAAATTTTGTTCTTAAAGTCCCGATTCTGAATTTAGTTTGTATGATTATTATGTTTGAATCCGAATCGGACACCAACGATATCCAAATGATATAGACTGAATTTAAAATCGGGCCCTAAAACAAGGTTATATAGGCGAACCACTCCATTATGAGATCTACTCTAAACGTTTTTCCTCCGTTAGTTCCGCCATTGCTACCATCCGACTATTTCTGCCTAGCTTCAGCACCTATAGCGAGCGTCTACTGCCTGCAACACCATCTATCGCTCATATTTGAAACTAAAACCGAGAATCGCAGTAAAACTGACATCATGCATTACTCTCATGCAAGAATTTCTGTAACAGCTGTCACCGTTTGTAAGTTATTGAATTTTAAAATCAGTCAGTCAATACATCCGGTATCTTTCGACAAAGTAATTTGTATTGATATATATTTCAGTATCAGCGTGGTGTACAGCAGAGAACAAACCAATTTTTTACATATCAATCATAAACGATATATAAGTCATTCGGTGTTTTTAAAGAAAACGGTAACCGTAATTTATTTCTATTCTGATGATCATATGATCAATAATATGGTCGAATACGCTTCATAATTCGGTTAACCGTTATCTTTAAAAACCTGTCAAATGACTGTGCAGTTTGTTGCAGAATTTTAACAGTGCATTATTTTATAAGACCTGATTCGAGATGTTTTTCATTAACCCCTGTAACTTAAAAGATAATTGAGATTTAGCGATGTAATTTCGCATCTCTAATAAGACCGTCATTACCGCACAGTTATCCTATATTTCACCTACTTATTTTGATATATAGTTTTGAGTTATCGAATTTCGAAAATTCATGATTTTACAGGACACTTACTTTGAGACAAAGCTTGTAATTTATTAGAACATGCACTGATAAAAAAAATCGAGTAACTTTCTGAAAAGTTAAAACCACATAATAAAAAACAGCAACAAATCAAGAAAAATCGTTCAATTTAAAATGACTTGGTTATATTGAAGATGCTCATCTAGATAAGCAAAAATGTTATAGGTATTTTTAAATAGTACAATTTTAATAATTTTTATTGTAAATAAGCAACACCATTTTTGAAATAGCTTTTAGTATTTTCCATTTTCTGTAACTGTAAGTTTTAAGGACGTATTAATGCTTTAAATTGAGCATAACGAATATTTATTTCAGAGTCAAAATTACTTGAAAAAAGTTAACAGGTTAATCTTCTCATTTCCAAACGCATTTAACAGTGTAGCATTCTAAATTTTAACGTATTTATCTTGTATAGATTTTGAAACATTTTTGAAGTCCCTTTCATCTGTTGAAGAAAGATAAAAATTTCCGAATTGAGTTGTGATCACTTAAGTACTTATGGAATATTTAAGAAACTATTTTCATAGGATTTGCTCTTTCTAAACTGTTGTTAAACTAGAAAAGACAATTAAGCAAAGGATTTTATAAGCTTTACCCTGTCTTTAAGCCTCCTGACTTCTGCTGGAGTAAGGGTATCTGCTTTTGCAATGACAGGAACTATGTTAACTTTCATGTGTAATCTTTTCATGAATTCGACGTCCATTTGCCGTAGACTGAAAAAATAATACATAGTATAAATAGTTAGGCCCTGGTTAAATGCAGTAAACATTTATTTATAGTAGTTTTCGTCAGAGACCGAAAAACAAAAGTCTTACAAACCTTATTTGATACTTTTTGGTTATCACAATAGCAAGTTTTTTTTTCTTTTAAATATATGTATGTTCTCGTGTACGGTATGTATGTATGCAGTAAAGTCTGATTGCATAGAAATTTAGCAATTGTGAATTTGAATATTCACTATAACAAGATTTCTATTTCATTTAGATCATGAATAGATACCAGATAGGAGACAAGTTGTTTTTTACCAAAGTCTTCGAATGATGTTAATGAAATGCGAGAACCTTTTGAATTAAAAAAAAATATATATTTAATCAACAATGGGTAACGGACTTTCCTCTTGGTCATTAAATTATGCAACATCTCGGAGGAATACTTAAAAGTTTCCGTTAGCGGTCATGTTTGTTAAAATTTATTAATGGCTTTTTCTTCAACTAAGCACCTTCTCTGGTCGGTAGCTCACAATCAACTGACATATAGGAACGATCAAAGTTAAATTTTTAAGAAATGGAATTACCAAAATAAATTCCTAAAAAGTAAAATTGTACAGTGAAAGCGAAACTAACGGTCAAAGGAGGAGCAAAAGCTGCTATCTCCATAATGTTAGAGAATTCTCACAGTATGGTCCGAAAATATGTTCAGATTCGGCTCTGTCTTAACTTTCGTATTCAGCTCCACTGAAAGCTGCGATCTTTCAGAATGGAGATAGTTTATAGTTTATTATATTACTCATCTATTGCTTTTTCTATTATCTGGAACTTTTGCTTATGCTCTTTAACCCTTAACTGCTGTTAGCGGTCTCACAGATCGCTCCTTTTTTTAATTTTCAAAGTTTAACTTGTATTTTTCAGTTTAACTATAGATACTGGTTAAATTATTTTGTTTCTTTTAGACCCTAGTACTATCACTAGAGACTTTTGAGTAGGTGCATGTTAAGTATAATAGCCCTGTACATAAAGTTTAGTACAAAAATGGTATTTTATGAATTAATGTAGCCTTTTATTCATCTTCGGATTAAGCGGCCTCACAGACAGCTCACAGTAGTTGTGCGACAAATTTTTTTCACAGCAGTTAAGGGTTAAATTTGCTTCAAAATATTACTAAAAATGTTCTTTGTGATGTTTCATAATGGAAATAGTTTATAGTTTTTATTATATCCCTTATATATATTGCTTTTCTTTTATCTGGAGCTTTTGCTATGCTCACCATATTTGTTTCAAAATCTTACCACAATTTTTTTTTTTAATTCTTTAAGTCCCAAAATTATGATTTAATGAAAATTTCATCTTTTCAAAGTATTTTTCTGAAATTTTGAAAATACTTTAGAAGATTTATGCAATCACAAAATAAATTCTGAAAGATTCAGTCTATTAAAATCAAACTAAATCGGTATCTTTAGAGGGTTTGTGGAATATTTATGACTCTATTCGAATCATTTTTTTATAATATTGATTTTAGTATTGTATTAGTAAAATGTACAAATAAATACAATAGTCTCGCATTTAAATTAGAACTGAAACTTTTCATTCCATGTGTTTCAACATCAGGCAAATTGAACAATTAAGACTGAAAAAGAATTATCTATTTAAAAATGCTTTTGTTATGTACAACAAATAATTTTGGAACACAAGTATTTATAGTTCATCCTAAATTGTTACCTCCAATCTATGTGTTAAATGAATTTTATATCAAGTTTCTTTTTAATGATACTTTAAAGTATTGTCGGGGCATAAAGGGTTAACTTGCTTTTAAAAATGTAACAAAGCAGTTTTCTACTTTAATCAAACCAGAAAATAAATGCACAAATCACTTAAAACAGTTTCATTGATTATTTCAATGTTTTATTTAGCTTTATTTTTCAATTCCTACTATTAGTTCACACTCTTCATATATTTATTCAATTCTTACTATTAGTTCACACTCTCCCTATATT
Source organism: Maratus speciosus (assembly GCA_963932465.1). Lineage (NCBI taxonomy): Eukaryota > Metazoa > Arthropoda > Arachnida > Araneae > Salticidae > Maratus > Maratus speciosus. The sequence goes on along the minus strand of OZ010800.1, from coordinate 227,290,024 downwards.
TATTTATTTATTTATATATATATATATATATCTTGTTCAAATTTTCAATCGTTAATAAAATACTCATTATTCGTCCTATCAAGTTGAAATAAATTTTTTTAACTTGTACTGGATGACAATTGATGTTAATAGTTTTTTCCAATATTAATTCATTAATTAAATTTTAATTAATTTTAGTTTTACATGGGAGACAAAATGGCGGCCATTGGTTATTGAAGCATTTAATGCATCTTCATATCTATGAGGGGTTACGATAGAGGGGACCCTATTCTGTCGCCAAATACAGCCAAGTTTGTCGCCAACTTGGCGAGATATCGACAAATTTGGCGACCAAAATGAGTCGCCAAAAGTGACGCCAACTTGGCGATATCTCTAATATTTCGCCAAATTCCCATAGAGTTCCATTGTAAACCTACTTGCTTATAGAAAATCAACAAATTGAGATATTTTAATGCAACAAAAACTAATATTAATTTAAGCGATTATATTAAATTTTTCTTTGATGACCTAAGTAGGAATTGACTTTAAAAACAAAATTTTTATATTACTTGTTAATGTTTTGTTTAACTTTTACCATGGTTGTTAAAAATTTCTTTCAGATAGTTATTAATGAATCAAAAATTTATCGTTGGATTATAATTATTGAAGAATTGTATGCGATGACATATTAAACCGAGATCTGGTGAAGAAATCAACTAAAGTATTTAATGAAAGTTAAAATATTAAAAAAACCCTTTTTTGCTGCTTCTCAGACTGGAATTTTCGTAATGATAATTGATATTTGTTTTATTTTATTAAGACAGAACCTAATATTCCTTAATGATAGGAATTAACAAAAAATATTTTGATTCATTAAGGAAACAGATGTCTTGATATAAAACAGACTTTTTCGTAATTAAAATAGAGTACAAATAAATGTACCATTACCGCTTTACAGCTACGTTCTCCACTGATGACGGCCCTGTGCGTTTGGCTGAAAACATTTTGGGTCTTAGTGGACTTCTAATGTATTTTAAGTAGTTTTATATTATATGTACGCACCTGTAAGCAGCAATGGTACATTTATTTGTACTTTATGAATTTTAATTATTTAATCAGGGGGAATTTAGCGCTGAAATTTTATCTTTTTATTAAGACTTTTTCATTTCTTTCCCCTGCTCAGGTGATCAATCACTCCGCAAAAAGTCTTGACTGTGACGAGCCAACGAGTTAATCGGGGAAAGTCTCTGAATAGTATTTAGATAGTCCGATTTTCTCCACTCTGGAAAAAATTGGCGGAAAAAACCTGGAAATAACCGTCCTGGACAAAATATCATTTTGTCCACTTTTAATAAATTCAAAATTCGAAATTAAAAGTGCAGAATTCAACAAAAATAAATAAATACATTGATTCTTCTCATTCAAGAAAGAACTTTTATATCAAAATATCACACATACATATATTTATATACACAACAGTATATGAAATATTTTGTGTGGAAATGAAAAAATAAGTTCAGTTTATCTAGAAGCTTCTTTTATGCAAACATGTTTATAGATAAAATGTATATCAATATTAAGTTATAATGTATTAAATATCAATTGTAAAACCTATACATTTGCAGTAAATTTTAACTCCTTTATCTGTTATATGGCAATTCCATTGCAATTAATAATCAGTTTACTTAATTAAAAATTGAAATAAAAATTTTTTAAATGTTTGACAGGCTGAAATCTTATTTTTTTTAAAAGTCATGTGACGAAATAACAAGTTTATGTTAATTAAGAAAATGTTACATTGAAATGAAATCTGTGCTTGTAATGACATTAATAATTTAATATATGTATAAAAACATTCAGTATATACACATTTTACAATGTTGGGAAACATCAATAAGAAGTAGAAAAATATGATAAACATTGTCTTTTAGTTAAAATATTAAATACAAAATAACCAGGAAATAATAAAGAAATTAACAGAAATGCATAAAATGCATAATATGATATTTTGTTATTCAAGATACATAAAGGTTGTAAAATGTTTAATAGCCATCAAATGCTTCAGGATCAGGAGCAAGTTGTTTGTATTTAGAATTTAACATTTTATAAGCCATTACCACTTTTGTAGCAGTTCATAAACCAAGCCTATATTTAAGTTTGTTTTGAATCATGCTGAATTTGGAAAAATACTTTTAATGCTTGCTGATGAGGCTAATCAATAAAAAAGATGATATGCAAAATTTGAAATATTTTCTAAGTCACGGTATCTTTTCAGTGATTCCCATCATTCTGCTGGTGATACATTATTTATGAATGCATAAGAAAAATGTGTATCAGGAAATGGAAATGCCTTACTAGAATATTTAACAATCAATGGCAATTTTTTTTAATCAATGTCATTCATCCATTTCCTTGCTATTTCTTCTTGGTCATTAGTAAGTCCCTCACCTATGTATTTTGGATGAAGCATGTATAGGGTGGTCCATGTGTTTTGGTTCTTTCTTGAACTATGAATATTTCACAGGTTATTTGTGTCGGCTGTCATGCATGTATGAACTATCAAATGTATGCCATTTGTGATTATGTATGCCATTTGTATGACAAGATGGTGCAACGGCACACACTGCTTGCCAAACCATCAACTTGTTGAACGAGAAATTTCCAGAAATTCTGATGTGAATTGGCCGCCAAGAACCCCAAATGGATTATTTTCTTTGAGGGTTTCTGAAAAGTAAAGTGTACGCCAATGCCCCCCACCCACCCCCGTACAATCCAAGACCTCAAACCTAACATATGGGCTGAAATTTTGGCTATGGATCCGCTCCTTCTGGAAAAAGTCATCGAAAATTTTGATTCGGTGGCCCCATGTGCGATATTGTATTCCATGCATAAATAGCATAGACCCACCTTCCATGTTCAATAAAGAATTTCGATTTTCACTCATAAAAAATGAGTTTTCTTTCATAATAAAAAAAGAACCAACAGATGGATCACCCGTTATGACAAAATGCGAGCTGGTGTGTACCAGCATGTAATTAACATTTTCTTTGTGAATTTATTAGATTATGATTAATATGCAGTCATTCTATTTTAATTTAATGATTAATTGAAAAAAAAATATTTTATTAATAATAAATAATGTAGGGATGTAATTCTATTACATCATAGCAATAATTTTGTGTGTCAAACATATGGAAAATCTGCGGATTTTCATTTTGCCCATTTCGTCAATTTTATCAAATTTCTTCCAGCGTCCCGGACTTTACAAAAAAATGGACAAAATAGCAACCCTACGAATACAGCTATTTTCAAGGGCTCACTAATAATTTTTTAGCACATTTGACAGTTTGGGAAGGGAGGCAGTACTGTAGTTGGAAAAAAATATTTGTGGGAACTCACCTTTTCTTAGACTAGATGTTGATGCTCCCGGATTTTTTCTAAGCCAAAAGCCAATTTAAAACCTTTAGCCAAAAGCGGACTTTTTAAATTAATAGTTATAATTACTATATTCTAGTTTTTATAGTATTGTATTTGTATAGCATTCATCTAAAAGTAAAATTTAATCAATCTCGTAATAACATTTTCCATTATGAATAAAAATTTAATTGAAATAAGGAATCCAACAAGGATAGGGCAGCTGACATCACTCAGGGCAGAAGGTACCTTGAAGAGATCTGATTGGTCGAAATATTCCCTTTCTTGGTGAATGGAAACTGATCTTCTAAAACTAGCATAAATTATCGTTTCGCTTAAAAAAAAAGTTTGTGCTCGTACGCGATATATACCGGGTGAGCCAAAAGTTCGTTACAACTTTAAAAACTCATAAAAAAGGAAGAAATTAGGATAAAGGAGTGTGGTTTGCAAGAAAGGGCTCATAAGGTAAATCTGATTTTTTTAGCAGAAAAAAAATAGTTAAAAATCACATGTAGAAGGTGCTGACGACCCGAAACACAATGAACCGGACAACAATATGCTCCATTCATTTGTTCTTTCACTAACAAATGTTCAACATGACCTCCAAAACATTCTACGACACAACTGATGTCCTGTTCATTGTGTTTTGGGTCGTCAGCGCCCTCTACATGTGATTTTTTAACTGAATTTTTTCTTTTGCAGCTAAAAAAAAAAAAAAAAAAAATCAGACTACCTTGTGAGCCCTTTCTTGCAAACCGCACTCCTTTATCACAATTTTTTCCTTTTTTATGAGTTTTTAAAGTTGTAACGAGCTTTTGGCTCACCCGGTATATATATATTTACAGTAACAAACCAAGTATTTCTGGGAACGGCGTTTCCACGCAACTACAGCACTGAGGAAAGGCACCCTTTTCTCTAGACGGCACACAGTGGGACGCTTTGATGATATAGGTGGACAAAATCCATTTTTCCGATTATCTCGGAATTTGACAAAACCGCGTGTACTGGTAACTGAATGTCTGTATTTTCGAGATCCGTACTAGTTTTTGCGTAAAAAATCAGAGGTGTTGATTAATTGTGACCGTAAAGTAGCCATTTGCGCAGTTGGTTTGAGGGGGTTTCAAAAGTTGCACTACCTTCCTCTAAGTCTGAAAGCACACCGTGACTATTCTGTTTTATTTGAAAGCTGCTGATCTAATGTCACAGCTTTGTCAAGGTCAGATTTAACCCATTTTTGTTTGAAAATAAGCGATATTAAACCCACTTTACCGCTTTTTTCAAAGGCTGCAATTCTGGATGATACTTGATGATGTTTATAAATTTCTTGACTTTTAACAAATTATTCAGTATTATTCAGCAATAAGCGTTTTTTTTTTTTTTTTTTTTTTTTTTTTTTTTTTTTTTTTTTTTTTTTTTTAAATCAAAGTGCCATTCCTAAAGTATTGAAAAATTAAACAAACTCCTGCAGATAGCTGCAGATCAGTAAGTTTTTATTAATAAACAAGCATCATATTAACTTTCAATGCATGTATGTTTAGTTCAAATCTTGAAAGTCAAATTTAAATCACTTTTAATTATCCTATTGAGCCGAAACAATGAATACATATACAATTTGAATGACAATACAATATTATTATGATTTAAAGAATGTAGAAGTTTGTTTAGACTACTGTTTCAACAGGGCTTCAGAAAAATTTAGATTAAAACTCCCAAGTTAATTTTAAACCAATTTCCATAATTTGATTGAGCTGAAGCTTTGCTCAGGATATATAATTCTGATGACAATGCAATATTATTATAATTTATGGAACGTAGCAGTTACGCTTTTTTCTACAGGGCCACATAAAAGATTAGTTCAAATCTTGCAAGGCAATTTTAAACTACTTTCAATTATCTGATTGAGCTGAAACTTTGCCTACATGTGTTTTTCTGATGACAATTCTACTAAATTATAATCTGACGAACGTAGAAATTATGCATTTTTTACAGGGCCACACAAAAAATCGCGGAAAGATTGTTGCTAAAAAGCACAAAATTTTAATTAAATTTCTACAAAATTACAATAGGTTATTGAGATACACAATAGCATTTTTAAAATAGAAAACAAAGTGCGTAGTAGTTGTATTTCTTCTACAGGGACTCATAAAAAATGTGAAAACATTACCATCTATATGCAGAAATTTTATTTCAAATTGAATACAATTTATACAGATTATTTATTCACACAACAGCATTTTTTCAACAAAAAATAATTTTGGTAGCATTTATATGTTTTACGTACTACGGGTTATGTACTTAGGGTACCACAAAACAAAGTTTTTTTAAAATATGATTTTATTTAAAAAAATTTATTTTTCACGATGACTACACAAATTACTCGAGAAATTCTGAGCAGACATAAATACAAAAAAGAAATGAATGTTAACTTACATGTGTGCATTGTTTTTTACTTACTTGTAAAATAAGTATGTTTAATGCATTATTTGTAATGCATTATACAGGTTGCCCCTTAAGTCCTTCCAACGTTCTTAATTGCCAAACGGTTGCAGCTATACTCATAAAAGTGGTGTCTAGGTATAGTAAAGTGGCTATGCTCTACCAGATGACACCGCTTCGAGCGTCACTTTGTTCAAAACAGCTGAGTCCTATCTCGAAAACGAGATTCATGCTAGGTTCATATAGCATTCATGTTCATACAGTGTTCTTTCGAACTAAAGCTATGATGCTCTACAAATTTGTCATTCATTTTTGTCCCATATTTAGAATCGTTTCTGCGATAGGAAAGCTAATACCGCCATTTTGCACCAGGTGGCGCTGTAATCGGTTTCATCTAGTAGCGCATAGCCTCTTTACTATACCTAGACACCACGTTTATGAATATAGATGCAGTCGTTTAGCAGTTAAGAGGGTGGGAATGGACTTTAGTAGGCACCCTGTATTTTTATTTTAAGGCATTGTTGTTAAACAACCAAATATTTATCATTGAGTATTTTATTAGTGATGCATTAAAAAAAAAAACAGCAAAAACTAATTAACCTTCAACGAAATAATTTTGTCCACCTAGACGGTCAAAACGTCCCACTGTGCGGCAGAAGGAGATTGTTTTTGGTCTGACTAACCAACACTCTTAAGAATAGTCGTTAAAGAAAGAGTAACACAAAAATCTGCACAACCATCAACACTTACCCATGGCCATAAGGTGAAATAAAGTACAGGCAGCAATGGACGCGGTTGTCTACAATATTCTTTCTGTTCAGTCCGCTTTCATCTTTGAAGAATTGATTAAATTGGTCGTCTATGTACCTTTCGATGGTTTTCCAGCTACAAGCAAAAAATAAATAAAAAAGTTATAAGTTTCATTTAACTTTTACATAGGAAAAAAAAAGTTAAATTCAGGGGAAAGTAATAGGTTTCTGAAATATTGAATTCACATAAGAATTTGAAAAATTTTGTTTGAAAATAACAAAATTAAATTTACAGCCCCTCCCCCCCCACACACACAGAGATTTATAAAAATAAAACTTGTTTAAAAAATTCTGGTACAAATCTAGATTAAAATTAATTGGCATAAAAAATATCCGACCACCCTTCAAGGGGTTAAGGTATGTTAGAAAAGATGAGATTTTGAACTGGTTTCTTAACCTATTTGGGATCCGAACTTTTTTTTCATTTTAAGGAACAATTTGAGGTTTAAAAAAAATTAAAAGTAGCTTTCCAAATGACAGAAATTAGGGTTTATTGAAATTTAATGGATATGTTATTTACTGAAATATAATGAATATAGTTATTTTGCGCAGTATTCATATGACAATAGGTTATAGTTTTTTTTAAAGACATTTACAAAAATGTCTACTCTGTTGTAATACGACTGACAAGTTTTCAGTATTCTTTTGGTTCTTTGGTTCCCTATTTTTAAATTTAATGAACGAAACACAAATTTGAAATAAAGCTTCGGCAAAGGTGTATTGAGCTTTAAGTAAACTTTTTTTTTTTAATTCATAAATGCTGAAACATAAATGAATTGATAATAATAAACGTAAAGACACATGCTAACGTTATTAATGCAGATAATAACAAAAGTGCGTAACTGCAAGTACAAAATAATAAATATAAATTGTCCCATTGTTAGGACATCAGACCGAAAAGGGTTAAGTCCACATCTTTCTTAATTACACCTGTAAGAATAAATACAGCGAAGTTCATTCTGGGATGCTCATCTTCACTCCTGTAAACAGGGTTCAATTATTTTAAGGGCCCTGGGCACAAATTTTATGCGTGCAGGTCTCGAACGCACCCAAAAGAGACTCAGTGCATGATATTCATTCGTTTCCGCCCCCTTTTCTTATTAATACTATCGCAAAAGAAACCTTTCCTATGCCTTTGAATACAGATATGAATCTATAAATACACATTTAGAAAAGTAATTTTTTTTAAACTTTGATAAGTATTTATTTTCTAAAAGTACGAAATATTGGTTAAATTCAGTACAAGGTCATAATAGATTAAAAAAAAAAAGCTTTTCGAAAATTGCATACCAAATTTAGTGTGCCCCAAAATCAGGAGCGCTTTAATCTGGCTTAGCCTATTTTTTACACTATGTAGTATGCTGGCATAATTTACATGCATGTACTTTTTACATAACTTTTAAATGTAATCATAATTAGACATTTTTAGTTGCATAAATAGCCTCCCTCCACTTTTATTAAATAACAGAATGTCAGATTTATATATAATAGCACAAGAACACGTCGACAGGATGTATTAATAACAATATTGAACTGCTAGATTAATGAATAGCAGAAGAAATTTCAAAATATCTAGCCACTTCTATCATAGTTGGCCCCTTGAACCATCATTTTCCCGTTTAATAAGCATAATTTGAAAAGCACTTGGAAGAAAAATGTGAAATTTTAGATTTCCATAAAGTAGGACTTAATAAATCTAAATCCATCAAAAAAATTGTAGGTTGCAATTCATAATTTTTTTCGCATATTAATTTCATAATTCATAAATCATATCATAAAATTATAAAAATTTCAAATTCAACGTATTTATGTTTGGAGATATTCGTATTATTGCTACGCAAAAAATTAGTAGATTAGGAGTATAATTTCTAGAGATAGGAATAAAAACATGAAAATGTAATTTAACATTAGAAGCACTGAATTTTGAATGTTTATAATTCAAAAGACTTGAAATTTGGTGTCTAGGCATAGTTTGAACCGCAGATTTGAAATATCTTGTTAGGTATTGCTATTGGAAAAAAAAGTTTGGGTTCGTTTTAATATGTAGATGGCCCCCTAAACAAATTTTATATCCATAATTTAAAAGTAGACTTTATTTCCAAACGTTCGGTACCAGTTACTTTCTTCTACGATAATTTGTTGAGGAGTTAGTAGGGCGTGTTTACTTTTTTCCCCCACGACTGTACAAATTGGAGACCCCTAAATTTGAGGCCATGTACCTGTGCATCATGCCTTAATCTGGCCTTGTCTATAACAATGTACACATTAAATGTATATCCTATGCACTAAAAGTAAGAGGAAATAAATACGTACTTATCTTCACAGTTAATGGCATCGCTAAAACCCGGTGTGTCTACAATCGTCAGTCTTAATTTGACGCCTTTTTCTTCAATGTCCATCGTCGTCTTTTCTATTTCCACTATTCGGTCCACTTTCTCTGAAAATAAAAGTGAATCATTTCAGAAATGGTAGCTTTATACACTTAGCATAAATCTTTAGAGAAAGACTCGCAGTTTCATTTCTTTCATATTGCTATTGCTGTAAGTATAAAATTACAATTTGTTCCAGAGGATTAAACTTTTACGAATTGCTATAACAAGGGAATAAACCGGGGCTTTTCGGGTTACAGATTACAGGTGAAAACCATATTGTATATTATTTCTGATGTTAACATCTTTTTTTTCTCTCTTCACAAGAAGGCACAGCGATGAATAAGTATTTTTCGAAAAGTTCTGCAAGCGCTTTTTAACATAGCATACTTATATATCGTTAAAACACGTTTGATAAAAATAATTGCATTTAACCTTTAACTGATGTCACAGAAATTGTCACATAACTAGTGTGAACCGGTCTGTGAGACCGCTCCATCGAAAGATGAATAAAAGCCGCGATAAACTCATAGGATATTGTTTTTGTACTAAACTTTTTGTACAGGAGTGTTATAATTAAAATCCACATATTCAAAAGTCTCTGGTGTTAGTACTAAAGTTCCAAACGAAACAAAATTTCAGTAGTCTTTAGATAAACTGAAATTTGCAAGTTAAACTATGAAAATTGGAAAAAAAAAAAAGCACCGGTCTGTGAGACCGGTAACATCAGTTAAAGGTTAATCAAAAATTAATGGAAAACGTATCAGAAAATAACCTTAAAGATTGCGGTGAAAAAGCCTCTCACGCGGTCTACTTATTATTTTTTAATTGATAACCAATAGACTTTTTATATTTAATATATTTTTAGAGTACCCACTAACAATACTGAAAATCATATTTATATGAAAAATAGTAATAATGAGTTCAAATAAAGTATTGAAACGCATTAAAAGCGATATTTTCGTATTGCTTCACGTCAGGAGTTAGCCGAAAAAAACTCCAAAGATCGCTATTTACAATCAGCCTTTTTGATTCTGTTCGGATTCATTTCAGTGGATTAAGCGTGAAATTCGATTATATGTTTTAATTTTGTGTTTTATTTATTGATGTCTGTTTTAATTTCGTTATGGAATATAAACTGAAATAAACGATGAGCTATTTATTTATAATTATATATTTAAGTGCAAACAGATTTACTTTTCGCAATCGTCTGCAGACGATAGAGATAGATTAAAAAAAATCATGCTTGAAAATTAATATAAAAACAATAACAATTGAGTAAATTGAGATACAGTTTTCAAATAAATTGAGATATATTTTTCAAACAAATTGCATTCGAAAGTACATTTTTCTCTTTAGTCGACAGCGTAAAAATTTAAAATGTGCGTTATTTAGACGTTTAAAAAATTGCAATAAAATTAATAAAAATTAAATTTAACCGTCTGCTGTTGCTACCCTCAAAATGACGTCAGCGTTACGCAAGGACACGTTTGTCCTTTATTATATAGATAGGAAATACGATTACATTCTCTGATACTCTGTTTTTTCGAAAACTTTCTATTGTATGCGAGGGTGTTCTGAGCATCCCTACCCCCTTCTTCAACCCTACCTCCTCGTTTGTCTCAACGTTTTTAACTCTCTACAATTTTCAGAAATTTTCTTTAAAAAATGATTTTGTAAAAGTGACATTAATTAGTTCGAACGATTAATTATTCTCATAAATATTTTCTTAATGATAATTCTAATTGTTCAATTTATTTTAAAACTAGCTGCGTAGAAACCAGTTTTGTTGCACTTTTATTTTATAAGATCTCTCGAGTTTTGGGAGGAAAATATTTAACACTCCAGTTATTAAATTAAAATGTCTCTGTCTTAATCTAAAAGTGTAATTACTATCCTTTATAAATCTTAATTAGACCCTCTTCAAGCGCTGTAAGATTCCTTAAAATTGATCAATTAGATTCACTCAGAGTTTGGGTATTGAAAGATTGGTTTATTTTGTTTTTTTCCTGTTTTCTCGTAAATTATTTATTTATCAGAATGCGACGAACTGTAGATTGTAGCTAGAAAAATCTTCTAGCTGCCCCCGATAAGTTTAGAGTTGGCTATGGAACCGTTTCTGAGCCTATGCTGCACAGTCATAATTTTTTCTTACGTTATTTTTGACTGTACGTCAGACTGTATAACAGACATACACTTTAATTTTGTATATTAGTATAGATGACGGCCTGGGCCCCTTTTTACAATTTTTAAATTGCTATGCTAATATAGATAAGAAGACAACTAAATAGATAAGGCACAAGTTTGCCACGCTTCCCCAAGAACATAGTTACGCTATTGCTAAATCTGATCTGCAAGAACTAAATCTGATCTGAAACAAAAATTTAGAGACAACCCGACCCACAACGAAAATTCGAATAAATCCGACAGGGTCTTTTGCGGATCAAATCGAATTACCCAACCTGCTCTATTTGAATCCATTTTCCTGCCAGTTCCAAAAAATGTGGCGAACAGATAATCACAGACGATCAAATATTGGTAAATTTCGCGACTTAAGATAGAGAAATGAGTGTTATTCTTGCTTTTCGAATTAGTAGAAAGTATTGTATTCAGAAAATACATTACCTTCCACGCTGAGAATTTTTCTGTCTTTATAAAGGTCTGTGAGAAAAAGGCTGTTGATGAGAGTTGATTTCCCAAGTCCGGTTTCTCCTGAAAAGGAAATAAGAGTTAAAATCAGATTGAAGCAACACAGGAAAGAAAACGAAGAAACGTTTGAATATTTAATATTATATTTAAATAAATATTTAACAAAATATGTTTTTAAACAAATGATTTCTTTGAATTTAAGTAACAGAGCAAGGAAAAAACAACAGTTTTATCTTTTCAGCTGAGGTGTCTTGTAATAACGCCATTTTTCTTTTTTAATACCAGTATTTCCGAATAGAAATTTTTGCCTCATTTAATCAAGAAATTCTACGATTAGAGAAGGTGAAAATTACTATTAAAAATAGTGGCAGTCAAAAATAAAAACCTTACTCATCCTAAACAGAACATGCGCGTTCCAAAAATTTTGAACTTCTGTCAAAAAAAAAAAAAAAAAAAAAAAATATGAAACAATGAAAACATATGATCGTAATTACTATAAAAATTTTGTTAGTGTCTTCGGGTATAAGGCGAAAATTTTTGCCATTATGTCTATAGCCCGATTAAGGTTGAAAGGGTCCCAAGGCCTGGTACCATTTCAGGGCTCTTTCAAACTAAAGTAGTACCTATGAACTTATTTTCGAAAATATTCGTAGGTTTTCCAGCATTTTATAAAAATTCTGATGAAACAAGTTAATTTAAATTTTTGCTGTTTGATGCTATAATATCTGAAACTATCTCTTCATCTTAAATATTTCTTTAAAAAATTCCAATAGAAATATTTTGCCTACAGCACACCTAATTTAAGCTATTTTTTAAGAAAGGGTTGTAGATCCTATGGAATGTGTGCGCAATTCTAATACGAAGAATGTACAAAGCAAGACTGTTCAATAATACTTATTAAACAAAAACACATGCGGTTGACAGTTAACCAAAACCCTTTTTGATTTATCTGCAAATCGTGGCAGAAAACTGCATTTTAAAGTTCGAATAGCCCATGGATGGAAACGGCTAATCAATTCAGAAAACGGAACTCCTAGAATCTCGAATGAACAATTCTAAAGATTATCGAATTAATAAAATCACATTAAATCTAACCTGTTTTCCCACTCAAGATTTCAGAACCCGGCCGTATCAAATATAAATTCAGCGCTAATGCTTTTGAGAATTTGTACTTTCTCATGAACATTTTTGCTCAAGAACGAGCAATTCTATACAATTTATTTTATGACGCTGTTTCGAAGTTAATAAGATGGTGATAAAACTTTGAAAAAAAATGCCGCCTTCACCTAGAATGAATAGGTAATGATCTTCTGAATCCCTAAACTAGAAATACAGATTTCCGAGTTATGCGAATAGGATAAACGACTAAGCTGAATAGACGAAATGATCTAGAATGTCTAGTCTCTTGTTTTCTAGGTGACGAAACGATAATGAATCGTTTTTGTAGGGAGAAATTACCGCTTGATCTTTGAGATGGTTTCTTATGAAACCATTCTAACTAGTTTATACTAGAATGATAGTTACTAAAACTATGTTCTTGTGTTCGCATCTATTTGCAGAGCTTTTTAAATAAGTTCGACCACGAGAATATAGGAAATCGCTTTTTAATTCCAGTAGGAGACTCTAGAACTCTCTAGCAAAGGGAACTAGAATTTATAGGGATGACATGGAACTATTTTTTTCTAGAGCCAGATTCTAGATGCCAGAACCGTATTTTTTTTTTCTCAGTGTAAGTGAAAAACATTTTCGAGCTATGATTTAGTATGATGCCTTTCAGCAAGTTTTGACTGATCGAATCAGTTCGACTTTTGATAATGAAGTCCTCTCTACCTAAATCAATAATTTACAATTCCATCATGGCAGTAGTGTTGCAATGATGAATTTCGTGAAAATTTACCAAAAATTGAAGCGACGCTAGGAAACAACGATTCTGTGCAACAAATGATCACTTTAAATCTTCATGTAAACGTATGAGAAAGTCGAGGCATTTTTGATTATTTTAAGAACCTGAGTGCATTCAAGTTTACATGACCACTTGAAATTGAAAGCGTATGTGCGGTTTATATATCTATACAATTAAATAAAACTCAAAAGGATGTCAGTAACAAGCGGTGCAAGGGAAATATGAAAAAATTTATTCCAATGCCTCAAAACATGTCTAACATTGTAACACACATAGAAAATTTAATTTATTCCTATGACCCGAAACAAAACAACAGCCTACTGTCTGGATGTTTCAAAATAAAGAAAACAGGACAAAAGTTGTCCGCACACAAAGTTCTTCAAAGAAAGTTATAGCTTTATGTTTTGGTAAATCCGGCCGTGTTGGAGCATTGCAGGACAGCGAATGCTAATTATCGAACGATTGTTTGCTGTAAATAATTAATGAACTCTGAAAGCAAAATATGTAATGCCACATCATTTATCATAACAGCGCAAAATCGTACACTGCTTTTAAAACTATCTGTTTGAAGCAAGAAAAATCTATTTGATAAATCATCGTCCGTAATCGCCTGAGTTACCATCCAATAAGTTTTTCTTGCTTCCATTCATCAAATATCAAATGCGTGGTCACCTATTTAACCCCTTCAAGAGCGGTGGTTCATTTTTGGACCAACTAATTTTAATCCCTAAATACCACAGTGGCACGAGAATATTGGAATGAAATTTTATTTATTAAGTACGTGAACAAAAGCGTTTGCTTATTTTGAAATAAATTTGCTTGTAAATTCTGGTGTCATTCACTCATTTCAGCATTTTGCGAATAGAAGTTCCTTGCCCCTGAAAGGATTAACAGCCCAAAAGCAGAAATATAAATCATATCTCTATGGGTCACATGTTTCAGCAATACAAATTTCTGTTTTGACAACTGATTTATAAGAATGAAGAAATGTTTCAATGCTAAAATTGAATATTCTGAAGAGTAATAAAACACTTTATTTCAATATGAAAGTGTTTTTGATATAACTTCCTAAAAACTTATATACTGACCTGGTATGTACTCTTCAATGTAAATAGAACGATCCTAGAAATCTAAACTGCGGATGAGCGATCCATTGTTATTTTATTGTTTACTGTTGGCCGATAATTGTTTTGAGAGAGCGAATGATGCATAAAAAAATTTTTGGAAGGTATTTTTGAAATACGAATTGAATTCTTACGCTGAACAAATATTTTACTTGAGGTGCTAATTTATAAGCGATCCGGAGTTTTTTCAAAGAATGAGGATTTTACAGTTTGACATTGTATTTTTGATAAGCCAACGAGGAATTATACTAATACATTAGTGTCTATGAGAAATAAATAAGACTAAGAAAATTTTATGTATGTGGTTCAGTGGGACGACATCGGGGTTTATTGCATTTGGTTCAGAGATCCATGACATCCCTCATTGAGGTTTTAAAAAGTTGGCTATCTTAGTTTAACCTTTTGCACTCCACTGACACCTATACGGTGACGTACAAAGTTTAACTCTAAATCCACTGACACCCATACGGTAAACAACAAATGAACATACTTTTAGGAGTTCCCCACATATTATTTCCAATATGTAAGAATGGCGTGGGGTTGCTGATAGCTGATTGAAATTTTGGTGTGGAGTGAAAACGGTTAAAGCTGGATTTCACTATACAGAGTGTTTCCCTCAATAAGATATTGTGTAAAACATTGCAAAAAAATACCAATTTCTTCTATAGCTAATTCCTAAACAGTTAGTTTTAGAAGTACACTTATAAAATATTCCAACCAGAAGTACATAATTATAAATAAACAATTAAATTTAAAAAATCAAAAAATCCGACTGCGTAAAAAGCGAACTAATTAGTTATTTCTCATCAATTTGAAACTATTTTTTTTTCAATTCCTACTATTAGTTCACACTCTCGCTATATATATCTTGTTCAAATTTTCAACCGTTAATAAAATACTTATTATTCATCCAATCAAGCTCAAATAAATTTTTTTAAACTTGTAGTGGATGGCACTTGTTGTTAATCCAGTTTTTTTTCAAATATTAATTCATTAATTAAATTAAATTAATTAATTTTCAATAATCGAGAAATCCCTCTTCTTGATCAAGGTATTTTAAGACCGAGAGAACCCTCTTCTTGATCAAGGCATTTTAAGCCCTACTCAACAGGAAAGAAGAATGGGAGAAAACAAAAAAATCTCTTATTGACCTAAGTAGGAATTGACTTAAAATATATTTTTTATATTACTTGTTTATATTACTTACCTATTTTTGTTATTTACTTGTATTGATGACTTTTAAGTTGTGTTTAATTGTTATTTTCTATCTATAAACACTATTTTGATGAGGTCTATAGATGTCTATGATGGTTAGAGTTGCAGTAAAGCTATAGATCCACAATACATACAAAACTTCCAGGTTGTATAATATTTTAACGGAGCTTCTGACTGTAAATGAAAGTCTGAAGTCAATGAAACATCGTCTTCATTTTGAAAGACCTATCCAATGATAGGCCACTCAATAGGGTGTGTAAATTGTTTTTTTCGTCACTACCGCCATTTTGTATTTTACGGCCGCCTTTTTGAATTTATAAAAACAAAATCTAGCCTGTAACCATCGGGCCGTTAAGACGAATTGATAGAGACCTCATTCATTAAAATTCATTCAGCCGTTGGGATGTTTCGAGGGTATAAAGAAATTCACGTACACAGATACGCGTGAAACACATAACCCTTCTTTTCGGTCGGGTAAAAAATATTTCAAATATTATTTTCCATCAAGCCATTTACGTCAAAATAGTTTTTTTTTTTTAATTTTACAAAAATGAAATTTTTATACGGTTCTTGGTTCTTAAAAGTTGTAAGGAACCAGTAACTTTCTTACAGAGGCTCTCTAGTGGTTTAAAGGTGAACATGGTGTAAGACCTAACTCTAATATAGAGGCACTCTAATTGTCCGCGGTGAATTTTTAATTAGGAGTTCACTGTTCCGCGAGTTAGCGGTAACCGTATGCAAATTTATTTGCTCAGTCTGCCAGAGTATAAATAGGGGAGCGAAATTATGTTAAGCGGTTAGTCAGTGGATAGTTGGTTAGTTAGACGTTGGAGAGAGTGTGAGTTGGCGTAAGTAGTTTTGGTGTGGAGAAACGGCCTGTATGGCTGGAATTTTAGCCTGGGAACAAGAACAAATTTAGAATGAGATGAAATCTAGATGTGGATTTGAAATGAACCCCGCCGTCGCAGCTTAAGCACGCTTCGGAGAAATGAAGTTACGTGATTCAACTTTTTTTTTACTTTATATTTAATTAAAATTGTTTTAATACTATCACGGAGTGAGGGCGAAATTTATGAGATCTTGTCTGCCAACCCTTTGCCCGTTGTTGAATAAAAGCTCTATATTAAAAACCTATAAGACTCCTCTTGAACTCCCACCACTATAAATACGCCACAAAGTTATATATAAGAATAAAATATTCCATGCTCTAACAGGTAAAACAAACAAACAAAAAATTCTTACTACGACAAAAACTTAAATTTATGATCATAACTTTGAATTTTCAGAAATTTCTATGTTTTTCACCACTAAAAGCATATTTTTCCAATTTTAGCGCCAGAAAAAGGTGAAAATTCATAAAATTCAAAGTACGATAACACGGCAAATTTGGGTCATACAGAAATGATTTTTTCTTATTGTTTTACTTGTTAGAGCATGGATAATGTTTTTCTAAAATAATTTATAGGACACAGAACCAGTACTGCCTACATTAAAATAGCCGTTTTCGTGAAAATTTTCGATTTTTTTAATGTTTTTATTTAAAAGAGTAATCGTTTACGATTCCAAAATTATTTTAATTTTATTTCTATGATAATTAGAAGAGGAGTTATGGTTAATTTAATAAGCAAGAAATAATGAATCAAATACCAGAAGTAGGCGTAGAAAGGCCTGGAGAAATGTAAACAATGTTCCTATGCATCCCTTTCTTACTTTTTTACATAAAAACACTAATAAACCTTAATTGGCACCTCTAGATTAAATTTGTATGTATCTGAAATGTACAAAAGAAATCTTTAAGTGCGATTTCTGAAAAATCAATTTTTCCGTTATCTCTATGTTCCATAAACTTCAGTACATAAAATATTTTAAATATATTTCAGTGAAATTTTTCCAGCCTACTTTCCAATGTTACTCACTATGTTCTGAACTAGAATCTAAGCTCTATGCGATACTGTAATTATTTTATAGGTATTTAAAGATTAAAAAAAAGGTAGGGGAGAGGGGGCACATGTGAACATGGGGCACATCTGAACAGTACATATTTCACTCAGTTAATTCGAAATTAAAAAAAATTACCAATAGATGGTAGTACTCGCACCATCTTTTGGTTGAATTTTCAGAACAATAAACCATTTTGATTTCTGGTAGTTGTAATTTGTTTGTTTGAGAAGGTGTGAAGTAAAAAAGTCTTCTAAGTTAATTGAAGTAAAAAATTCATTCACGACATTTTTTAAAGTAGAATATCAGCATTGCATTCTATAGTGTCATTAATTAGGTAAGTCTACAAAAAGTTTTGTTTCTTTATTTCAGTTATAAATGTCGTTTTTCTTATAAGTTAGGCTGAAGTTGGTAGATGGGTCATTTGTGAACAGAACATATGGGGGTAGATGTGAACAATTCACAGGTGTATTTTTTAAGTCTGTGGATGAGTGTTTTTTTTTAGTTTAAAATTTAATTACCCTTGTCAAACATTGAGCTATAAATTTAATGTTTTTAGGATTGCTTCACAGTTTTAATTTACTGGAAGTTAGATAACAATTAAAAGTGACTGAAAAGGAGTAGGTATATTAGTGCTCAATTTTACGAATAATTTCTTGTATCTATGTTGAAACATTTATTGATTTATTCACACAACTAGAAAGAGGGCATCTAATTAGCTTTTATGACAGTTTTTATTCACAAAAAATTATTTTTGTCTTATTTATGCATGTGTTCACATGTGCCCCAGGTATGTTCACAACCATCCGTCCACCCGGGCACATGTGAATAAATTTAGACAATTTTTAGAATGGTAATATAAGTTAGAAATTCTTGATAAATGCATCCAAAAGTTTCACTAAAAGAACAAACAAATTGTAAATATTCATATAAATCAATTTTTGGTTCGATAGCTCATAACAATTTTGAGAAATAGTCAAAAATGTAAAAATTGTTCACATGTGCCAATTATTTTAATAAAAAATATGTATTTTTTGACCTATTTTGAAATATTTCATTTAATTTTGAAGATATTGTACTCCTCTAAAGTTCAGAACACAGGTAAATGTAATAGTAATATGTAGTACAAATGGAATTGAAATATTAGTTGAATTGAGTGTACATACTGTCTAGCGTAAGCATGAAATTTTGCTGAAAAAAGGACAATAACCCCAATTTCTTAAGAAATTAAGAAGATATTGTTAGGATTTTATGTTTTTTAATCATTGCGTATTACAACTGAACTAAAAATATGTATGTATTCAATATTATAGTTTTTTTAAAGCACTCCGAACGTAGGCAGACACCTTAAATAAACAGTTTAGGAATTGCTATTGGACAACGTTAAGATTGAAAACAGAACCTATCTAGAAAATTTCCCAAAGGTTTTTCTTTATTTAAAGAATCTTACCGACGACAATGAGGGTGAAATCGAAGCCTTTCTTCACGGACTTCCTGTGAACCTGCTCCGGCAGGGTAGCGAAACCGATTTCGCCCTGTAAAAGAAAAAAATATACATATGTTGCATCTTATTTCGGCCTCTTATTATAAATTACACTAAAATAACGAGTAATCATAATTTAGAATTATTCATATACTATTTTTTAAATTAAACTATGTTCATTATTATTATTACGAAATGCAGAAAATTTGCTGCACGATGTAGTTGTAAATTTATTGGTAAATCATACTCGTACTAATATACAGGGTGTTACCGAATTTGACCGAGAAATTCAGAGGGGTGATAGTAGGCATCAAGAGGATGAAAAATAGCTATGGAACATGGGGTCGCAAATCACTTATTTATTCTTACAGGCTGTTTCACACTAATTGAACTCGGGTTGACGGTAATGATTTTAAGAAAATAAAAATACTGCAATAAAAATGTAACGATATTTACCTCGTTTGGTATGAAAAGTGATAACATCACGAAAAGTTCTGGAAAATCAGGGTGCGCAAGCCATCGATGATACCGTATGAACTGGTCATCGCAGTCCAAAATGGGAAGCGTCAAGTACATACGGCTGGCGCGTACAATGGAAATTTCTACCTTTTTTTGATGTTATCACAAGTGAGCGTGTCTATTAAAAGTTTCATTATAGTATACTTCAGTTTTCTGAAAGTTTATACCGGCAACTTGAGTTGGGGTAGGATACCCTGTATTTTTGCTTAAATAGGTGGTTTGCGACACCATGTTCCATTGCAATTTTCGTTCCCTTGGACCTACTATCATCCCTCTGAATTTGTCGATCGAATTCGGCAACTCCCTGTATAACATTGTAAGTCTATACAATGTTAGAATATCATGCAAAAACTGCATGAGATTTTCAATGAAGTGTAGCTTGATGCTCAACTTTGGTGCAGAACTTGGATAGATAACAGTAGAAAAACTAAAGTTTTCTTCACAAAATTTTTCAACTTCATAAAATTTTTTCCTCATTTCAAGGATTTTAATCTCAGGGCAGGTGAAATTAAAAAGTCAATGAAAATTAACCCACTTTTATGCACTAGTAATGAAATATTTTTCTTTTGTGAACCAAAATTAACGTTTTCTTTTAAATGTGATGTTGCTTTACACCGTTAAAATCTTTTTTTTTTTTTTCATTTAAAGTTTTGCTTTACAGTAATACCCCTACTCATGTCCCCTGGACTTATGTCACCCCGCGTTTACGTCGTCTAGACTGGAATTTTTTTTTTCCTTGATTAAGATGCGCTGACAACTTTTTTGAAGATTTTTAGAAGAAATTTAAACATCTCAGATGTAGCCATAGTCATAGGGGTGAAATTCAGCAAAAACAATGAGATATGCTTGAAAAGACTGTGCCCCTTTTCCTTAGCAGAGACTATAAGAAAACATATGAAAAATGTGATTCTGCATTTCTCTTAATTGATGAAATCGTCGAAAATGGAAGAGAACTCAACTTAAGCGTTGGATGCTGAAGATGTTCTTGAACTCATAAATTCGTCTGATCCGGAATTAACCATAGACAAATTTATCGAATTCTAATCCGGAATTAACGATTGACAAATTTATCGAATTAAAGAAACGAAGTACTGTTGAAAATAAAAATATTTTGAGCCTAGTGGGAAGGGGAAAGGTTATGACGGTTACAAAATTAACTGAACGACTAAATCTTATTGAAGCTGGAATGGCGGTTCTTGAAACAGTGGCGTAGCTAGACATTCAGCGCCCTGGAGCAAATAAAGTTTGTGCGCCCTCTTGTCATTGTTACTCGAAAAAGTTCAGCTCAGTTTTGGTTTGAAGTTTAAAATTTATATTCTATTCTTAATTCGATTTAAAACCTTACTTTTATTTGAAAGTCAAAGTGTTTTACGTATTAAATATAAATAATAAAAAATAAAAAATGAATAAGGGAATGTAATTCTTTAAGTACGGAGCATCTACCTACCAATATTTTCTGTGAATTGGACTTGATTTTCGTTGTAAATGCGCCAATGGGCCAGTACAACCTGCCGCCCTTACTATCTGTTTTTCTTTTCAAGGGTTTCGAAGCATTGTAGATTACTAATGAAAAAACACTATTGTTAAGATTTTTTTTAAACGCGTAAGGAGGAAACACATTTTTCTGTATTTAGTGCCAGAAAATACTAAAATTCCATAAAATTCAATGTATCATAACTCGGTACATTTTGATCGTAAAGAGATTCTATTTTCTAAATATAACGTATAGAACCCAGGGACCGTTTAAAAAATAACTATTTTGACAGAAATTACTTTTAAGGGGATGAAGAATAACATAGAAACTTGTTTACTATTGGAATTATTTCTAAAGCTAATGGTTTAAAAAATTAGCCAATGGACAAATATAAAAGTTGACACCGAGGTTCTCACCTGCTAATTTGAGCAAATGACTAATCTGAGCAATTTGGCTAATCGCTAAAGAAAATCTAGTCAAATTCAAAGAATGGTTTCAATAGATTCGTCGTGAAACACTAAGAATATCAAAGCACAAGTAAACACAGAAAAGGTTTAATCGCACAATAACATCATTGAGAGTGTTGCCGAAGGAAAAAATAAATATCTCTTGTAATTTGGCGATTTCATTCCTTAGTTTTCTCGCCAAGTGAAACATTTTGGCGCAGTGGCGATCAGCAGCGAGAAACCTGTTTAACACCTTATATATTACTTAAAATTCCAGTTTTTACTTTCCAAACACATACAATGTAAGGAAGGAAATTGGAAAGCCTTGTAACGACAATAAAAATAAATGAAAATAATGGAAATAATATATTTTAACAATTTCGAATACTCTCACTCCGTTCTCACAATTTTTACAATGATTCAATATGTATGTGTGTATGTATGCGCGTATGTTAAAATTTCCTCACATTTTCAGATTCCCATAGCACGATTTGGTATGTTTTTAATGATGGTGGCAGGTATGTTATTAAATTTGTCACAAGAATTGCATTAATTTTCGAAGAAATTGGCCGACGGGTTTGGTATCTAAACTATTCTTCAACCATTCTTTGATGATAACTGATGAACATTTTCTCTTGCATATAAATTATTTGTATTGTTCTCGTTCATTTTATATCTATACAACAATGTTTCACCATACAGACAGTGGCGGATCGACAAAGAGTTCACAATCACTTTACTACCAGTAATTTCATAAAATAATTTATCCTTATTTAATCGTAGAAAATCCCACGATTAAAACAGATCAAATTTTATATACTAATATTCTGGTAGAAAAGTGATTGTGAACCTCTGAAACGCTGCTACTACTGCACGCAGGATCGGTCGGATTCTGTCGTTGTCAAACACGCAGACCTTGGATTTTTGGGGGGCGCAACATTTTAGAAACTCTTTATTTTACCACCTTGCTAGTAGAAACCAATAATATCCATTACCATTTCCAGTTTTTCTTTCTGGGGATGTTTTCAATTTCGGAACTGGAATGAAAATTTGTGGAAAATTATGTCATTAAAAAAATACTTAAACTTTATCAATGAAAGTGCACGTTTTCATTAACACGTTAGTGGAAATACAGAAGTGGACATATTTCACCTTTGTATAAAATTTAGGATCTAAGTTTTTATTCATTGTTATCAGGGCTTAATTTCTAACAAAAAAATTTCCGGAGCCCTAATATTCTGCGGTACCGGTACTAACAACTGTACCGTTCCCCCTCCTGCCCCCTGCCACTCAAATCTGCATACTTATATTTTGTACATTATTCGCAAAATGTAAAGCTTTTTTTTCTTTAGCAAAATAAAAATTTTAATTATATCTATCAGCATATACTTAGCTGTCAACTATTCCACTTTTTAGTTATCACTCCTTCCGAATAGTAATCTTTGCCTAATTATAATGTTTATCGCGATTTTTTGTTAATTCTACGATTAAATGTAAGGATTATGATTCGGAAATAGTGTTAACACAAAAAACGGATAGTTCGCAGCCATGCATTTTTATGAAAAAATGAATGAAATTTACAGAAATTAATATTTATATGCTGAAGAATGGAACAATGTTTTTCAATTTCCTATAAAAGGTGCTTATCTTAAACTATAATCGATTGCTTCCGCATAACAATCTTTTGTGATGAGTCCCTGAAAATCAGATTAAATTAAAAATTTGACACCATTATCAGAAAGATTCGGTGCTTTGATAGAAAAAACGGAAACACTGCTCGATTGCTTTCTATCAGAATAACAATACATGGCAATTATATCTATATACAAATGAAAGTGACTTCGTAAATGTGTAGAACAGAGCCGTAGCATGACCAGCGTTCATGGTAACAAAATAAATAGGAAAATCTCTAACGTGATTTTTATACTCGTACGCAATAGAAGACAAAAAACCTCAAACAAACAAACCTCAAGCTGATGGTAGTTGGCTAAAAACAGAAAATATTCCTTTCAGGTTAGATATCTAAATAATAAATAAAAAACCAACCAATTAAAAAATTGTCTTACTGTCACAAAAGAAAATCATAGTGAAAGCAAATTCATTGCTCAGTCTCTTGATTGGCGCAGTATCAATGCGTCGCCGACATAAATTTGCTACTATCACTAGACTAGAAAAACACGATTTCTGTTTTCCTTTCATTCTGATCAAAATAGCATTAAAATGATTTGAAATAGAATACAGGGTGTCCGGTCTCAACGGTGTCCAATGGCTAATTCCTAAACCGTTAGTCATAGACATATAGTTCCAATTACAAAAATGTTTTAAATCAGGTAAAGAAACATTTTAAAAGTGATTTGGGTCAATAAAAACATTTCTTAAAAAATTACGAAATTTAAATTTTTATACGGTCCCCCGGTCCTATAAGTTATATTTAGTAATTTTTTCCTATTACACTGACAAGTAAGACAAAAAAAGTCCCATTCATATAACGCTAAAATTGAGCGAGTTATGAAACTTTAAAAATGCATGACTTATGCCACTTTTCTACTCTGAAAACAAATGAGTTCGGCTTGGCTTTGAGGGATCATATGCCAAGTGTTTAAAGTATTCGAAGGTGAATGTGAATCTGCGCTTTGAAAAAAAATCCTACAAGTATTATGATTAAGTCTCAAATTGGCTAATATAACATAGGTTTTATTTTGTCAGGATTTGAGACTGTTTCTCTTATGATTTCTTTTAACAAAAATTATGTTTTTTTATAAGTTTTTATGTTACTTCAACAATCATATGTATGTTTTTCCAGTTCAAAATTTGTACTCTAACTTTAACCCACTTTTAAATATCCGATCGAGATTGCATTTTACATACTGGCGCAAATCCGATAACAATCTAATATTATTAAGATTTTCGGTGGTTACCATTTATACTTATTTTACAGGATAACACAAAACATTTTGGATAAATTTCTGCCAAGGAGTTTTAAAAAAAAGTTTTAGATTAGATAATACAAGACTGCGATTGTTGGGTTTTTCACATTTATGTATTTTTTAGCACTGAATCCGATATTTACCTTAATTTTTAACCGTCATGTCAGGATATTTCGCAAATCATAAATTTTCAGATTTAAAGAATAACAAAAATCGAATACTATAAAGTAGCGGAGATGGTTGTGTTTGTTAACTTTTGATAATTGATTTTTAAGCACTTTTTAGCACTGAATCTGAAAATGACCTTCATTTTTAACCATCCCGTTAGAATTTTTTTTTTGCCAATCGCAAATGTGTAAGTTAAAATATAGCTAAAATCTCATACTATAAAACATATGTAAAACATTTTTTATTTTATTTTATTTTATTAAAAAAATTATTCGATATTTTTGCTTATCCTGGGATTCTTACAGCTAAACAGCTGAGTGGTCCGATGAGATGTGGGAGGAAATTCAATTTTAACATTGAACTCCTTAACTTTGAAATTTGCAATGTGCGAAAAATCCTGATATGATAGTTAAAAATGAATGTCAATTTCGGATTCAGCGGTACAGAGTATACAAGAATCAATTATCATTAGCTAAAAAACATGACATAACCCAACTTTTGCAGGCTTCTGCAATCTAATAATATTTTAAAATACGTATCATTTTGTAAAGATTTGAGGCTGTTAATTTAGAATCATTTTATTTAAGAAAAATTCTGTTTTTTCTTTCTTCTTAAATGTTTATTACAAATTGTATATTTTCCATTAATATGCCAGAATGATTAAAGATTTCAAATTTATATGGAATTGTTAATTTTACTCCCAGATATTTTTTATATCTGACGAAATTATATTTCGACTAAATTTGTGAATGACCCCCAATTTGCAGCAAAAAATATGCTCCAACTTTAAACAGCTATTACTCGGTCAATTTTAATCGTAGAATAACGGGACTTTTTTTGTATTACTTGTCAGTGTAAAAGGAAAATTTCACTAAATATAACTTATAGGACCGGGGGACCGTATAAAAATTTAAATTTCGTAATTTTTTAAGAAATGTTTTTATTGACCTAAATCGCTTTTAAAATATTTCTTTATGTGATTTAAAACATTTTTGTAATTGGAACTATATGTCTATGATTAACGGTTTAGGAATTAGCCATTGGACACCGTTGAGACCGGACACCCTGTATAATACGTAATTTTGAAGGAGGAAATTTTTCTTTTATACACGAATATATAAAATTTTGAATATAAGATAGATTGAGCTTGAGTCAGTCTAAGCCCAAAAGCTGATATAAAAATTGAGTCCGTTTTATCTCCATCTTCTATGTGTGCGGCACATTATGTCACACATAAGTGTTTTGATAAAAAAGAATGCAAAAACTTGGAGATGGGAAGGAAAGGGTAATTTAGGCTTCAGTTTTTCGGAAACGCTATTGCACTGGGCTCCGGAGCCCTGTATTTATAAGCTCCGGTGAATTCCGACCAATATTTAAATATTTACTAAATACAGAGGAGTACTGAAGCTGGGCTCCAGTGCAATTTAACCCTAATTGTTATACAGTACTGAACACAACACACAATATATATATATATATATATATATATTTTTTTTTTTTTTTTGTAAACAGAAAGTGGAGTGGAGTAACTAGATTGATATATATTTTTTTTATATATAATTCAAAAATTCGTTGATTACTAACATGTGATATCGGATGGTGTTGGTGTGTGTGTGTGTGTGGGGGGGGGGGGGGGAGCCTGATTAGGGCCTAAGCTAACTCACATTACTATTTTCGAAAAATATGTTTTGCTTTATTTAATCCAAAAATTCTGCGAGTAAATATGGTTTAATGGGGAAAAATACTTATCGAAAAAAGTGGTGCAAATTTGAATAGGCGATAATCAGTTCCTAAGGAACACTAAATTTGATATTTAACTTTTACTATCTTTTTGAAGGAAAATGCTTATCGATTCTGTATCTGAGACTTGCCATGTTCTCAATATTTCTAAAATGATACGGACAAAATTTAATCCCCTTGCCCCTCCCCTCCTTCCTCTAAGTTTTGTCGCCATGGATTGATGTGGAATATGCTTAAATCCGACTCTTCTTATTGTTTTGCAATCTATATTGATGCATGTTTAGTTTCTACAAAACACAAAAACTTCCGTTCTCTGTTTTTTGCTTGTAAAATTGTCCATTTTCTCCAATTTATGAAACTATTCTTTTAATCGAAAAATAACTAAATAGCTAATGCATTTCTGTTACATCGTAAATATAGGTTTCTCAGCGGTGACTTCTGTGGCTACCATTATTTTCGTACAGTAATCATCATGATATATTTTTGACATTTTCAACAAAACGTACCAAGGAGATTATTGTTTGGAAATAGTAGTAGCCAATAAAGTGATCCACGAGAGCCCTGCAAATAAGTTTATTATAATTATTTCAAGAACTGTCCTTTACAGAAAAAAAAAATTGTCTCGCTGAAACGGTGTTGGAGAAGTTACTTGAGGCTGCAATATGCTATGAATTAAAATAAAAACTTCGCGAATAGAATTAATTCTTTTAAACTGTTTATAAAAACATGTTTAAAATCTAAATGTTGAGATACACAAGGTAAAATGACATAGGAATATGTTGATTGTAACAAGATTCATCTATAATACTTGATTAATAATGAAAAAAATATGCAAATACTTTTACAAATTTTTATTTAGCTCTTTCTAATTTTGCGCCCTTCGGGTTCGTGCGCCTGGAGCAGTTTGCTCCAACTGCTCCACGGTAGCTACGCCCCTGTCTTGAAAACATTGATTCAGACGAGCAAAGAGTAGCAACGACTAGAAAAAAAATGTCTGTTCAAACTCATTGAAAGATTTTTTCACATGCTCAAAGACTCGAACGGGAAAGCTAGAAGAACAATAAATTGTAAGTTAACTTAATGATTTATTTCAAATTCTTGTATTGCTAACGCATTTTTTTACTAACGTTATATGCATGTAACATAATCCCTAAATACAATAGAATATGTTCATTAGATTTTGGGAAAATTTTATTGCTTATCCTTTTTTGCTCACCTAAATGTACCTCGACTTACGTCGTTAGTCTTAAAGCGTATTGCTGACGTAAGTCGAGGTATTACTGTATTTCAATCTAAAAGTCAGATAAATTGTCTCATTTTTATCCAATCGTAGCATATTTTTTAACCATTTCGAAATGGTTGTTGTTTTCGGTCGAGGATGGGGCCAAATGATGCTCGCATTTTATTTTTTTTTAACGAAATTCAATGATGTTCTTTACTTTTAGAAGAATTTTTATTTGAATAAGTAATAGAAAGGCATAAAATCGTTAAAAATTGTTTGAATAGGTAATCAAAAAGGCATAAAATCGTTAAAAATTGAAAAAGTCACAAAATAGGTAGGCGCAAATTATCAGATATGGAAAAATCCAAAGCCAAAGATCAACACCGAAATGAAAATCGTCTTGCAAAGCAAAAATTGAGGTCTTCAACTCATTATGTAGGTCATGAAAATCGAGGTCTTCAACTGATTATGTAGCCCATGAAAATCGAGGTCTTCAACTGATTATGTAGCCCATGAAAATTGATTACAGAATAAAAGACGAACGCGAAAAAGGAAACAATCTAATGTTTAATCGATTGGTAGTAAAAGGCCATGTCTCGAGGGGCTCCAATTCACTAGCCACGGCGTTTTGCAGTCGGTCGATTCTAACCGGTAAAAATTGAGCTCAACGTAGGTAATTTGTCGCAATCTGTGGATGATTCGGTGGAACCGCTTTCGATTTGTAAACTGTTTTTCTTCTCGAAACGGCACTTGAAGAGTTTATCGATGAAGGTTTTGATCGTCTGAAGTTTGATCTTTGCGATCTGTTGTTGAAGAGGATGCGACGGAATTTGGTGGACGAAATTTAGATTTTTCGGTTAAATTTTGTTACGAAGGTGATTTATCGCGATCTGTGGATGATTCGGTGGAACTGCTTTCGATTTTTAACCTCTTATCTTTCTCGGCTTCTCTTGTCGAAATGTTCCAAAATTAAAACTAAGTAAATATTAAGTTAAAAAAATTCCAAATGGTCGTTGTAATCTATTAAATTACAATTTTTTTTTAAAGTCTGATTTCAGTATCAATGAAACAAAACTAAGGGAATGAAAAATTAATGAACCATTTTAAATATTGGGATTTTTTTTTTTTTTTTTTTAAATACTGTACAAATAATAAATCGGATAATGAAAGTATGTAAAGAAATAAACATTCAGTCTCTGTTGTTCTGAGAAATTCTCATACGACGCGACGTAGCTATCTTTTAACGAATGGAATGAAGTAGTAAACCAACGAAGAAAGCAGTGTTGTTAATTCCGTGAATTTCTTCAAATTAAAGTATTTCACAATACCAAATGAAGTACGTAAAAAACAAATCTATATTCAACGCTCTCTGATAATTGGTGTAAGACACTCTTAAAAACTAATTGGGAAATACATGCATTTTAATTAGTCTGAAAGTCAGCAATAATTAAAATTGGCTTTGTCGAAGTTGACTGCAAGACGTCGCTATAGTAACCAAATCTGCATACAGGAAGGAAGATTCAAACAGGATAAAATGCTTTTTGGCGTATTTTTGGTCTTGCATTGTAAGTATGATTATCAATATCATAAAATCCTGTGTAAACGGAATGTGTGGGGGCTAGAAAAATTACCTTTTAGGCATGTTTCAGTCTTAGCAGGTATAATAGAACGGCACTCTCTTCTTAAAAAAAAAAACCAAAAAAACAATCAATTTAAGATATGATTACGTTAAAGACAAATTACGTTTTCACAGGCTTTATTGTATTTTGAGAATTCAGTGTGGGAAAGAGTCCAGAATTGTCCAGAATTGAAGAAGAGTTCTAAATTGTCAATTCTCCTATTCCGCTTCACATCTGAGTTTTGACAGTTCTGTCATTTATTATATTTAACATAAAAAACAATCTACCAATCTACTATTTTCCCACTGCAATCTATGAAATTTTTTGATATGTTTTATAATTAATTTTTAATTAACTCCAATGTATGCACATAGAAAATGGAATGTTGACAGCAGAAGTATACTTCCGATGTCAACAATCTGATGTTCCGAAATTACGGTTTTATTATATTAGACCGCATATTTCTGCGCAACCTAAACTTTCAGACTTTTTCTTTTTTTAAATGGAAAATTTATTCATTTTTTCATCCGATAACGTAGGGAAAAATAAAGGTTATTTCGAATTGTAATAACTACTAGCAAAAGCCCTGCTTTGTTTGGAATCGCGAAGCATTATTTATACCCTATATATATATATATATATATATAATCCTAATGAAACGATGAAACTACTTTATGAAATGACTGAATAAACAACTGATTATGTTTCACGGCGATTTCTCTTAAAATGTGGAATATTATGCGATGAAATTAACACCAAAAATCCGTATTGATCTGCAGATCTCAAAACTGGGATTAGCATTTTTAAATTCGAATTAGTTTTCGAGATATTAATTTTTTGTAAACTTTAAACACTTTTCTTTAATGATGGAAACTCATATTTTAATCATAACAAATATTTTTTTCTTCACATTTTAGAAAAGGTTATTATTTTAAACTAATTTGGCGACCAGTTTGGCCTCCCTTAAATGTATGCTAAGAAATGTATCATGTTAATTTTATTCATAATTCAATTTACTTGAACAATCTTTCGTTAAATCGGAAGATTCTGATAGAGAAATCAAGAACTCGGAATTTTTATGTTAGCGCGAAAGACAAAAATCTTAACGAATAACGACATCTATTATATAAATTTTAATATCGATTGTAAGTAATGTTATAACTTTACTACTGAATCATCGGTACTTATAAATTATCTAGCAATTTAATTCTATTCAAAGCATTCAAAAACCTAGATATGATCTAGTATCGACGTAGGGGTTTTGTTATTTCTACTTCTCTCAAAATCTCTCACAAACAACGTAAAATAATTTAAAGATGTCATTAACATTTAACTGGTGTCACAGAAACTGTCACATAACTAGTGTGAAGCAGTCTGTGAGACCGCTCCATTGAAAGATGAATAAAAGGCACGATTAACTAATAGGATGGTGTTTTTGTACTAAATTTTTTGTACAGGACTGTTATAATTAAAATTAACCTATTCAAAAGTCTCTGGTGATAGTGCTAAAGTTCCAGACGGAACAAAATTTCGGTAGTGTTTGTAGTTAAACTGAAAATTGCAAGTTAAGCTATAAAAATTGAAAAAAGCCGAGGTCTGAGAGACCGGTAACATCAGTTAAAGGTTAATTTATAACAGGTATATGGTATATTAGTACGGGTATATTAATGAAAGAACAACATAAAACCATATGATTCATAAAAACCCAGAGATGATTATTTCGGTGGAAAAATTTGTTGTACTTATAACAGCCCTAGAATACTGAAATATTCAATCGGATAAAACATTTTTGTTTATGCAAATTTCATACTATTTTCCTAAACCTAAAAAACGTAGAACCTTCAAACTGTTTTACTGTTTGAAAACGATGTGAGCGTATCATACTAACTCTCCTTGTTAGTCCTGGGTTTGACACATTTGACAGCACTCTAAACTAAAAAGGACAATTTTTTTTTTCATTCATTTATGATTGAATATTTTCAGCTTTGATTTGTCAATCACGGTAATAACAAAATCACATAATCAACGGAAATATTTACATCTCAAGCTAAAGTTTATTTAAAATTTTCTTATCAAAGCTAGATTTCTGAAACTGTAACTGCCAGTACTTTGTGGCCAAATTTCAGATTTGTTCATTTTCTTTCAAACCATGAAAAGTTCCTCAGTTTAAACTAAAATACACTTGCAGTATAAGCTGTACAATTTAACTGTTACCGGCAACTGTACTGCGGCACTACTTCATCTTTTATTTTTGACGGAAACGAGTAGAACATTTTGCTTATTAGTGAAACATGATTTTTCTTTTTTGGTGACTTTACAGCATTTTTGTTCGTTTTACTGAGGTTTCGCTGGTTATTTAGAAGTTGTTTGTAATTAATTTGCATATTGCATTTGTCCGCAGCCACCGAAAGAGAAAGGTTGCGATATTTGCATCCCCTCTAGCTGTTACGTGATCAAGATGGACTGTTTTCACTAGTTCAGCCATACTAAACCTTAATCGGGCTCTGCAGTATTTTATATTTATAACGCAGTTTTTGGTGTTTTCAAAACTAATGAGCCATTTGGTGTGAAGATCCATTTATTTGTAAAATAGTTTCCCAGTAAATACGGCAAATAAATTATATGACGAATGCATTTATATATACTATGTATTATAGCATAACTAGTTATTTATCCCTTAATTAATCAAATGTGTTTCGGCGTTCTTACGTATAAAACGAACGTAATAACAAAAATGAAGTAAAAAAAAAAAAAAAAGGATGTAATTCCATACGTTTTTAGTCATTAACTAGTCGGATGTGCCAATCTCAAAGTTTTCTTCTATCTCATGCATGTTAATATTTCAAAAAGTTTTTAGACTTGTTTTATTTCAATGTTATCACTTCAATACTACACAACCAATATTTTTTATGCACAACCAATATACTTTAAATATGTTTTATGCACATAAATTTATTTTATAAATATGGGTTATGATTATTATGCGTCTCGGGCCGCACATAAAAGGTCGCCGGGACACATGCGGCCCGTGAATTGAGTATGGCTGCACTAGTTGAATTGCCACGTGATCAAAATAAGCTAAAAAGCAGCCGAGATCAGTGGAGCGCCGTGTTCTGTACCTTTCGTTGGATGCACATTATAGTTCGCAATGCACACTTCATGTTGTGCCTCTTTTGCTCCGCAATTCTTAAAAAGATCGCCACTGATAAGTTAAGCGCCATCTATTAGCTTCTTCGAAAACTAATGAAGGTGCTGATAACTAATCAACACTCGCTGTTATAACCAGCTGCTTTTTTATAATTTTTCAAAATTCTCCGCGATTCTTCTGCTCCTGACACTTCGATTTAATATAATTTTCGTGTTTTTTATGACTTGTTAAACGTGAGTACTGGCATTTTTTCTCGACTTATTCGTAGTATGATAGTTTTAAAAGTTTTGTGCATCAAAAGATGTCAAGGAACTACTGCTATAGTGCCCAGCACACTGCAGAATGCGGTGCTGTAATAATAATAAAAAATAAATAAACAAATAAATAAAAAATAAAATTGAATTTATTTAGACTAAATAACCTAATGAAAAATGAAAACGGCTCTAGTAGATCCTATTTTACGTTTAAGATCTAAACCTATTTTAATAGAGTTCGACCGTGTTAATTTAGTTAGTCATGCTTTTTCACAGTTTTTGTATCTGCTGATGTAATACTACATGAAAAAAGACGATTTCATATCCTGTTCTTTCACCAGTGGATTAAGATTTACGAACGTCTTTTTTTTCTACTTCTTAAATAATCGTCTGATTTCAGCAGAATGGAACAAAGAGAAAAAAATACGCTAAAAAATGCTTGCAAGAAGCCTTGCAACTTTTGTTCTTTCTTAAATCCAAATCAAGCTACTTGAAGTTTAACTTTTATTCAGATACGGGCTTAGTTTTAATTTTTGAGGTCATCTTTTTATATCCAAGTAGAATATTTGAATCAGTAAATTTTCAGAAACCAGTATTTGTCAGTAAGTAATATCCAAGGGAAGACAATTGTCCCTCTCTGGATTTACAAACTTTTTTTTGTGACTTTGAAAAAAAAAAAAATTCTCAAATAATTTATAATAAACACTATAGTGCAGGCTCGGCGAACCTTTTCACGTACGCGTGCCGAAAATTCGCAAACAATATCTATCAAAAATGTAACGTGCCAAACCTATACAAAAGTAATTTTCAAACATACGGTGTTTATACGAAACAGTGGTTATAAAATCAGTTGCTTTCATACATTAATAATTAAAAAATAATAAAAATAAAATTGCGATTTTTCTGTATACTGAAATCAGCCATTAAATGAATGAATTTTTAATTCGTAAATAGCATTTATTTATATATATGTATATCCTGTAATAAAGGGGAAAAAATAAGAGTTCTTATTTCATTAATTTTTAACTTATTATTAATGCAACATCTCGGTTATAATTTTCCAAATTGCATTAATGTACTAAGAATGTATTAAATGGAATTTTTCTGTCGTACGTTAAATGGAAATTGCTTTATATCTAGTTCAAATTTTGTTATTTTTACAAATATACATAGGTAAATTGAATCCTTTCGCCCTTATGCAGTGACTATCAAACGATATTCACTTGAAAATTACAGCTTTTTAAATTCATATAGAAAAGAGCAAAAATACACGTCGAAAACGCTGCATCACCGCCATAGCATCACAGAAAAAGAAAATTATTACGATGTTAATTCATGAAAAAAATAATTACATTATTTGTGATAGTCTGTCCGTATGGAACAAAATTTCATTGGTTATAACAGAAATAAAAAATGGATTTTATCTGTATAACAATTACCAAATTAAAAATTTTCCCGTGCCATAAAAAGTAGCTTACGTGCCAACTCTGGCACCCGTGCCATAGGTTCGCCGACCCTGCTATAGTGTTTATTATAAATTATGTAATAAACATTCCCCTATTATAATAAACCACCCTAATTAATCCCCTATTATAATAAATACTATACAATTTATAATACATAGATTTTTCCCTTATAAGAAAAAAAAAATGAACTGTGGATTTTTTAAAAGGGGACCTCCCCGTGGACAACTTTTTTCTTTTACTTATGATTTTCTTTTGACGATCGTGTGTTAAAAATGTTCCTAAACAACAGGATGGGAAGGGGGGGGGGGGGTTTCTTCTATCATAGAGAAAATCAAACTGTTTAAATTCTTCTCATTGAAAAACACCTAAGAATAAGGTAGAACCTTATTTTAGGATATTTAATGTTTTTGTAAGATTTATGCACTGTTTATGTTGATATGTTTAAAAACTCTCTTGCACATGAGGTTCCGAGAAAAAAATAGTTAAAAACTGTTTAACAATGAAGGATACGTAAGGTAATGATTAAAATTCTTAATTGATGAAATAGAAATCTTAAAGATGAATTAATAATATAAAATTGGGGAATGTACAGAAGATGCTATACGGAATCTCTTTTTTTTTTTGTGTTTCTAAACATAAAAAAATACACACATATATAATTAATACAGTAACGAACACAATTCAATGACATCACAGATGAAATTGGGCGCGATCTGTGCATAAATTATTTGCAAATGAAGAGATCTAGAGTCAATAATAATAATAATAATAAAAATGCAATTTAATAAATTACAACCACCATTTGGAAAATGATTTTTTCAAAGACTAAAATTTAAGACAGTGGCGTAGGAACTTTGCACAAACAGGGGGAGCCGGGGCATATTGCGGAAAGCTAGTGGCGCGGATCATTTTGGAGGGTTCCTTCATAGTGTTGCACGTTTCACAAACAGAAGTATAAAATAGAAGCATATCAAAAGATCACCAACTCTTTAATCCAGCTAAAATAATTTTTAATTAATATACTTGATACATAGAAACTTAATTTATGTGCGATCCCGAATACAATATTCAAATTTAAGGCTTCTCCCACTTCCATTTTCCAAAAATTAAAGTGCTTTCTGTTGTTTTGCTTACAAATTCTTTACAAATCTCTTCCAAATCAATTTTAAAGGCCTTCTCTTTATAGATATGTTATCTGTGCAGGTAATTTGTAGTAGACCTATATAAAACCCCTTTTTTTTCTGGAAATCGAGAGGGTTGTAAACAATGAGAAAAAGGTTGAAGGCACAAACAAGTGTGCTCACCACCCCCCTCTCTCTCTTCTGTTTGTTGTTTATTGTGTGAATTTCCTAGAAAAAGTATACTTTATTTTTTAATTCAGCAATGTATCGTAATTAGATGTGGTGCGAGAATTTCTCCCGGGTGAGCTGAGCCCGTCTGAAATATTCCAGGGAGAGCCACAGCTCCCCCAGCTCCCCCGGTTCCTACGCCCTTGATTTAAGACATAAAAAATCGCACGGAGTTGATCATACATTACGTACGCCATGGATTACGTTTTTCGGTACTGTAAATTTTTAAATTTCTACGGAGCTGGTCATTCATTACGCACGCCATGGATTAAACATTAATATTCCTGGACCCATTTTAAATGAAATTTCATTCTTAAACTTCTAAACATCTCACAATATTACTTTTTACACCGTCGTATAGAGAAAAAAAATGTACTTTTAAATGCAATTTGTTTGAAAGCTGTATCTCAATTTGTTTCTAGGTTATTATTTTTTTTTGTAGTTTTTATTACTTTTTTGTCATAGTGGTAACAGAACTATCCATATCTGTTGAAAGTAAGCCCCACCAGTGGCTGAGAGGTTCTGCCCTCGAAGCTGGTAGACGGGATGTGCTGGGTTCGATCCCAATCGCTCCCGTCGGCCTAATCGTTCGGAGTTTTCTTTGAACCTTGGATTTTCCAAGCGTAAATACGGGTTAGGTTCCCTTAGAAAGACCCCACGGAGGGCACTCCCCCTTTAGGGCCCATATCCCTCGTGTTGATAATTGGCCGTCATAAACACAACCAACCTGTTGAATGTAAAGAGAAAATACAGATTACTGTATAGACCAATCAGAAAACGAATAAAATGCGGGATTCAACTAATAAAACGCTTCAGATATGTTTTTGATTTCCTACCCTGACCGAGGACAATAACCATTTTACCAAATGGTTAACAAGGTAACTAACAAAAAGCAGGCTTCAAGATATTCAAGTTTTCTATATATATTAAAAAAAAAAAAAAGTCTACAATTAAAACCACTATGATTGCTTTTATTTAAACAGGGGACTTGTTAAAACTGACTTTCAGTTAACTTATGTGCAAATCTTTGTCCGACAGATTTTATTTATTCAGTTTTAATAACAAAGAGTCGCTGCACTTATCTAAACTGTATGTGATTATGATGGCCCTTAATGAGTAATAAATAAACCGTTTATTATTATTTTTAAATGCCAGGATCCGCTTAAATAATTTTACATAAAAATCAAAAATAAATAAATGTCAATTATGTTTTATAAAGGAGCATTCAAATACAAAAAAATATTTTTCCTGTTTCTTAGAAAACTTCTCTATGTCAGAAAAAGATCATCTTATTAACGTCTGAAAATCATATAGTTTTTAAAAGCAGAACTATGGTAAAATTATATTCTGTAATCACAAAATACTTCAATTTTAAATAACATTAAATTGCATATTTTAAATAACAGTAAATCGGATAGGGGAGACTGGGGCACGGTGGACCACTTTTGCAGTTAATCCTTTTTTTTTTTTTTTTTTTTTTTTTTTTTTTAATGGAAAGTCCTGAAAATATTCTTGAACATTCCTTAAACACTTTTACATGCCTCAGAATTTTTTCAAAACATAGTTTCAAATACATTTATATATATATATATATTTTTTTTTTGTAGACGTTCATAAAGAGGACCAGTGTGCCCCAGAAGCGGGGCACATTGGCCCATCCACTGGGACGGTGGTCCACTATTAAGTATTATTTGAAATACAATATAGATTTTTTTTTATTAATCTAATTCCTCTTTATTTCCCCTTGAAATGCACATTTGCAAGTAAAAATTTCAAACAAAACACATACAAAACAAAACAGAAAAATTATCAAAAGAATTTATATTTTTTAAGTAACAGATTAAGAAACAGGAACAATTGCAAATAAGGTGAAGTTATTAAGTAAAATAAAGTAATCGCACATTAAAATTTGCAAATAAAGCTTCAAAATACTTATGAGCCTGAAATTTTCCTGAAAAACTTTTGGGTCTGAAGGCGACATTACGAGAACACCGATATAAACAGATTAATAAAAAAAGTTTTGATTCCAAATTTTTTTAATTTTACATCTAAAATGAGTAATAAAATTTCAGAACCTGCCAGAAATTCTTTTAGTAGTAACAAGCTACAGTCAATAGGCTTTTTACATTTTTCAAAAGCAGTAAATACAAACCAAAATATTTCTTACTATTGTAAATAAATTGCCATTTTTCTTTGTTTATTTTACAGTTAAATAGTTACTTTAAAACAAAATTTTTTAAAATAGAGAATAAACAATTATTAAATATTTTGAAAATTCTGCATTACAGCAACAGAGTAGATTGTGGACCATCGTAACCCAGCAGTGGGTGCCCACTGTGCCCCGTGTTGAAGTTCAATACATTCTCATAAAAAATATTATTTAAAGCTTTCTTTTAAGCATATTAACTTTAAAATTAAATAAAAACTAGTATCTCAACTTTACAAAAAAGCTGTTTTATCTTATTTATCCTTTAATTACTAAATAAAATGAAGAAAAGTATGATGATGGAAACATTTATTTTTTAAAAACTCAGAACAACCAGTCAGGATGAATTGTTTCATTCTGAGCTAACTATGTGTCCTGAAGGCTATAAGTAATCAATCCAGTGACGCAATCAATTAGCCTAAAAGAAAAGATTTAAAACTTCAAAAACAAAATATAAGGGGTGGTCCACTGTACACCGCTCTCCCCTACATCGTACATCTCTTTCAATGTTAACAAAACAAATTATAAATAGATTTTTTTTTCCTTACTTACAACAACTTTTCTTGTTCTCGGTGGTGTCAGACTAAATAAAAAATCAGTTTCTTCACTTATGACGCTACGAAATGACATTATTTTTAGATACTTCCTTTCAGCATTGTACACCAAACGCACTTAAACATAAACATTCGATTTCTCACAACCACTTCTTTTTGACATCTGAAATTTTATGGCACATGCCTGAAAACATTTAATATTAAAAAAATATATTTTTTGAAAGTATAATAATTTTTCATGATTGACGCAAGAAAATCTAAAGATGGCGTGAATAATACAAATTACTTAGGGTGGATCGAACAGAATCGTTATAGCAAAAATTGAATATTCGATATTCGAATAATGGCATCGCACGAACTGATTTCGAATTCCATTAAGATGTCACATATTTCTAGCTTCGCACGTTATTGGCCGATGATGTGCATGTCATATTTTGGGAAATAGCGTTCTATTGATGACATATTTTTATTATTCATTCATGTCAGCTAAATCAGAATATTTTATGGATGGAAAATGAGATTAAAGGAAAAGAAAAAGAATAATTACTAATAGTACACTGTTAAAAATATCGTGAAAAATTACCTCTGTTTTTAAAGGCTATCTATTTTCGGACCAATGAGAACGTTGTATAAACACCTATGGTGCGTTTTCATTGGTCAGAAAATAGATTGTCTTTAAAAACAGAGGTAATTATTCACGATATTTTTAACAGTGTATAGCGTCTAGAAGATATAGATTCCGGATAGATTTTTCGCTGTTGGAAACGAGATTGACCAATCAGAAGCCCGTATTTTTGCGAACTTTTCGCTGTTTGCAAAAATTCAGGCTTCTGATTGGTCAATCTCGTTTCACTGACAGCGAAAAATCTATCTGGATCCCGGTCTGTGTGGCAACCGTGTATTTAAAAAAGTGCTAAAAAATTGAAGTCGATAAATGTCGTACGATGATGAACGATAAATATCGATAACAGCAATCTTCTACTCAGCAATCTGAACATTATCTTCTATAATGTCTACAATGTCTTATAGACATTAAACTTATACAATGCTTATATTTGAGCTATTAGATGTCGCTGCTATCAACATTTATCGTTCAGCATCGTTCCATATTTATCGGCTTCAATTTTTTAGCATTTTTTAAAGTATTACCAGAATAGCCGGTTGTCACACTATTTCTCCTACACTGTTAAAAATATCGGGAAAAATTACCTCTGTTTTTAAAGGCTATCTATTTTCTGACCAATGAGAACGCGTCATAGGTATTTATGTAGCGTTCTCATTGGTCAGAAAATAGATAGCCTTTAACAGAGGTAATTTTTCACGATTTTTTTAACAGTGTAGATGCTATACTATAGCGTCTAGAATAAACAGTGTGGAAATTTGCTATCAAAACAGTGCTAAAAATTTGAATCCATTAAATGTGCAACGATGCTGAAATCCGAAGAGTCGATCGCAGAGACATCTGAGGGATATTTTCAAACTTCAATGTAAACATCGTATTATCACAGCGTCTAGATTACACTGTTAAAAATACCGTGAAAAATTACCTCTGTTTTTCAAGGCTATCTATTTTCTGACCAATGAGGACGCTTTATAGGTGTTTATGTAGCGTTCTCATTGGTCAGAAAACAGAGAGCCTTTAAAAACAGAGGTAATTTTTCACGATATTTTTAACAGTGTAGCAATCGTCTTGCAATTTTAGAAAATATCTTGCTTGCAGATGTCGCTGCGATCGACTATTCGTATTTTAAAATCGTTGGACATTTAAGGGATTCAATATTTTAGCACTTTTTTAAGTATTACTGGGATAACCGATTTCCACGTTATTTATTCTAGACGCTGTAGCTGAATGTTAAAAATCTGCAGCTTTTGTTACATAGTCATTCCACACTGTTAAAAATATCGTGAAAAATTACCTCTGCTTTTAAAGGCTATCTATTTTCTGACCGATGAGAACGATCCATAGGCGTTTATGTAGCGTTCTCATTGGTCAGAAAATAGATAGCATTTATAAACAGAGGTAATTTTTCACGATATTTTTAACAGTGCACCGTTTTTATTGAAAATCACTATTCTGACCAATGAGAATGCGCCATAATATAGTCAAGTAATCATTTTCAATAAAACCGATGGAGTGTCTATGGAGCAAAAACTACAGAATTTTAACAATGTACTATTAGATATCATGGTTATTGGCTTTATTCTGCACTATCTCGATGCATTTAGGTATCGAAAAAAATTGGCCCACTTTTAATATAAGTTTGATCGCGACCAACGACATACAAGGCCAGTTCATGACGTTTTAACCATCACATGGATTGGATCAATCCTCTTTACACGGTGATTGATACAAAGCATCGTTTTGTGCTAATCGCCGTACACTGTTAAAAATATCGTGAAAAATTACCTCTGTTTTTAAAGGCTATCTATTTTCTGACCAATGAAAACGTTACATAAGCGCCTATGGAGCGTTCTCATTGGTCAAAAAATAGATAGCCTTTAAAAACA
Organism: Maratus speciosus; assembly: GCA_963932465.1. Classification (NCBI taxonomy): domain Eukaryota; kingdom Metazoa; phylum Arthropoda; class Arachnida; order Araneae; family Salticidae; genus Maratus; species Maratus speciosus. The sequence goes on along the minus strand of OZ010800.1, from coordinate 227,249,105 downwards.
GAGGTAATTTTTCACGATATTTTTAACAGTGTATAAAGATGATGATGATCCACTCCGTGTGACGTTTTAAATGTCATAAATTGGCCTTGTATGTCGTTGGTCGCGGTCTGATACCGAAGATGATGAAGAGATTAAGAACCTGGTGAATAAGAAGATGATGGTAATAATATTTGCATATGATTTTATAATTATTTGGAGCATATTATTTAAATTTCCAAAAATGTTCTTTGTGTGACGGATACAATAATAATATCCAAATGTATTTTAACGTCATGTTATAAATAAAATTGAAAACAATCACAAAACGACGGTCATATGAATAACTCGATTACGGAAAATTTACTACTTTTTTTTTTTTTTTTTTACTCTTGATAGAAAACGCGAACTAATAAATTTATTAAAAATATATATAATTTTTGCTCTTCTTCTGTTTTAAGATATGGCAACAGGAAAGAAAAAATGGTACTTTTCGGTTAGCCGGGCGCCAGTGTTATATGTACATATATAATATACATATACCGGGTGTCCCAAAAAGGACTGACTGATTTTAAAATTCAATAACTTCCAAACGGTGACAGATATTAAAAAAATTCTTGCAGGAGGGTTATGCATAAAGTCAAAAGTTTTTTTACAGTGATTTTCGATTTTAGTTCGAATTACAAACAATAGATGGCGCTGCGATCAATAGAGACTAAATTCAGGCTCAATTTTTGGTACTTCGTGACCCGGATAATACATTTCCATCTCCTTTTTCTGCATGGAACAACAGAAAGGACCAAAAATCGAGTCTGTATTTAGCGACTATTGCTTACAGCGCCATCTATTGTTTGTAATTCGAACTAAAATCGAAAATCACTGTAATAAAACTTTTGACTTTATGCATAACCCTCCTGCAAGAATTTTTTTAATATCTGTCACCGTTTGGAAGTTATTGAATTTTAAAATCAGTCAGTCCTTTTTGGGACACCCGGTATATATACATATATATACATATATATTTACATATGTATATATATATATACATATATGTATGTGTGTGTACATATATATATGTAAAGATATGTCTATATATATGTATATATATATGTACATATAACACTGGCGCCCGGCTAACCGAAAAGTACCGAAAAAATTAACGGTATGTTAACATTATTTAAAAATCACATATTATTTTCTTTTTAGTATGTCTAAATTGATTCCTCAATGTGTAATCATAATTTAATTAACATGAAGCTATTACTTGATAAAGGCATATTTTAAAAAACATATACACTGGAAAATGCCTTAAAATGAATTTGTTAATTAATAATTAACTTCTAAAAATATTAAAATTATGTATTGCCATTGAAAACACACCTTTGTAGATACTTTTTATAATTCTAGCCTATCAGGAACAGTGAAAAATCGATTATAAAATTTCATATTTGCAATAAAACAAGAAAGAAAAATCATGCGTTAAGCATAGATTATGAAACACTTTCCAACACTTTTTGAATGCTTTAACAAAACCCCGTTATTTAGGGAAATAAGGTAAATAACATAACTAAGTAAACATTTTAGAAAACGCATAAAAAATTTAAAAAACTGATTTCAGCAGTTACCGTCCATAGCCAAATATGTATTCGAATTCTTTTGATCAGCCCTGTAATTGATCTGTAAGTTGATATATATATACTATATAATGGGGAAATTTAGTTTAGAAAGAAAACTCATAACAGGTTGAAATTTCTCTTTCAGCAATTTATACTAATAGATGTAAACGTACTTGAATCCTTTTGTACAACCCTGTAGTTTACCTAGAACTTTTATTACACGCCACTATTTAGCTAAAATTTAATTCAAACTAAAACACTCTTAAAACTACTGAAATCACATTTACAGAAATTATCATTTATAGACGGCCATGTATCCAATTCTTTGCGTCACTCTGTATGCCCTTTTAGCTGCATTCTACAAACATTTCTTAGTAAACTAAATGCAGTTCAGCGTAAAAATGCATAACTCATTAAAAACAACCTTTAAGCGATTTGCGCGCATACTCTGTAACCTTACGAATTCTTTAGTGTATCCCTGTATATGAATTATACGCACCATATATAGCGTTTATACACATAAAGCATTTATACACACTATATAGCATGTATAAATATAGTGAAATATAAAAGCGCATATAATAATTAAAAATGCTTTTCCAGCAATCATCGCGAATGTACAGTACTTCGGAAACAATATAGTATCTGATATCTTTTGTGTGTCCCTGTAAATGCTATACACTTCGTATTATAGATGAAACAAGTTATAGTAAATCTCAGCGACGTATATCAATTTCATTATATATGAAATAATTTAACATAATTAAAATACGCCGCAAACAATTCCATCCACCCCTATATTATTATGTAACCGAATTCTTTTGTGCGGCCCTGTAAATGAATAATAACTATTATTTGCACCGCATATTCTACAGAATTCACATTTTAGTGCTCTTCATAATTGCATATATATTTTATTATGTTTGAAAGCGTTTAACATCATTAAAAATCATTTGCAACGATTTTTTCCCATTGGCCGTAATGTAACAGAATACTTTTGACTGTCCCTGAAAATGAACTAAACATGCTACAAACTTCATTTTAAATAGGGAGCGTGCTATGGTAAACTTCAACAACATCCAAAAATTTCAGGGCAATCCGAGTATATTTACGAGAGTTAGAGAGTTAGAGCGACCAGACGGCCAGACAAACCGAAATCCTATAAACACTTTTCAACTCTGTTGGAAAGTGTTAAAAACAAGTTGAGTTAAATAAGAGCGTGTATAAAAAATTGGCAGCTTCAAGGGACAAAATCAGTGCTGATCAACCATCTTCTTTGACTGCAAACAAATCCGTTTGTGTATATAGTTGTAAAGGCTAACGGCGCAATTAAATTGCAGAGTTTTTGCACAGTTTGACGCTTGTTTATTTATTTATTTTTTTTTTATGGAGAAATTGGAAAATTTGATAATAAACACACTTGTAATTGCTAACTGATTTAAATATCTGATATTATTTCAAGATTTTAAATGAGCACCAAAATATTTTACATACGATTTTGGAAGGGAAAACAATTCCTACTAATTCCGCCACAAATAATCGTAGTAGAATAAAAGTATAGTATACCAATCCTATAGGGATAACTCCTATCATCATTTCATATTTTTAAATTTCTTTAGGAAGTTATCGCCATAATTAAGGTGAACACAAACTTTTTCTTTTAATACTAATCCCAAAGGATTAGGGTCGAATAATAAAATAATCCTAAAAGTTGTGAACATAGCAATTTCTTTTAATTTTTGTTCCTTATAATATTTTGTATTGTTTACTTATAACCAGGCGATTAAACTGTGCCAGACTTTTACACTGCAAACTTTGAGATTATTGGGTGTCACTTTTTTCCATTAGTTTTTAATTAACTGTAATTTTTAATCAGACAATGTGTTTTAACGAAGTATGGAATACTGTATGTCTAAATCATGTTCAAAAACTTTCGCATGATTCCGCATTCACAATTGTATGTTTTGTATGGGCATGGGCAAAAAAGATGCGACATCAGGAATAATATATTTAATAATACTAATTATTATGTGAAATTTGTTCCACTGAATTTACAGTCCAGGCAATAGGGGGTTTTACCTGGCAAAATTAATGGAAGTTCTGGAAATTGGCTTACTTTGTTTTTTGGGTCTCTGAATCCGAATTTGTAATTTACCACCAAAATTTCCCCCGGCAACCCACAAATTTTGGTAAAATGCCCCCAAAAAAGGTTTTGATTAAAAAAATCAATTTTTTATTGTTTTAGGGAAAAAGTATCTAAAAATTCAGAAAGTAGACAAAATTCGCAACAAATTAGATATATGACATTATGACTTAGGATGAAGGGAAAAGGGGGGATCTGCCTCGGAACATGCGCCGCGGTGCTGCGTGGACTAAGTTGCGCAATTCCACTTAACCCCTCACACGTTTACATTCGCCCTCCCATCTCCCCTCCGAACTTTCTCTATAAGGTTTACTTTAAATTTTTTGGGTCGCTGAATCCGAATTTTTAACTTACCCCGAAAATCCCCCCGACCCCCCCCCCCCAAATAGTTGTCTTTAAATTAAATTTTTTATTCTTTTAGGGAAAAATTATGTAGAAGTTCAGAAAGTAGACAAAATTTGCAACAAATAGGATATATGACAATAAAGGAAAAACCCTAGGAAATTCTGTTAAGAACGTAAATACTATGTAAGTTTATGAGATCAAATTGTAAAAAACCAAATTCAGGTATTATGTTAATTTATTCGTATCGAATAAAATTTTATTGAGTGTAATGTCAGTACCTCTATTTATTTTTAACTTTTAGATTTATCTAATTCTAAAAATTTGTCGAAAGAAATTTTTCCCCCATCTGTAATTTTGTTATTATTTCTTATATGTTAATATTATAAATATTATTGGATTGTATATTATTTATATTAAAAACAATATTTTTATTTTATCTGTAAGAAAGTGAAAGTACGTAAATTTTAAAAGATTATTGTAACGATTGTTTAATACGTTAAACTTCATAAATTAATAAAACAATCGGCTATAAAAATTTTCCTACCAAACGGGAACATTTATGAAATTTTCTGGGACCTGTAGAGTGCAATATTTCGTATATTTTTATATATCACCATTGCTTTTGATATATAGCATTCAAGATGAAATTTTTACCTTGTTTTTCATTGCATTTAAATCGTTCACTCATCATGTAACAAAAAAAAAAAAAAAAAAAAAAAAGCCATATATCCGTGCATGAACATTAGGGTGGGCCGAAAAAAACTTTTTTCGATTTTCGATGTTGGGTAGCGCTGAAAAGTTGCCACTGGAACTTTATATTTTTTGCAAAATTCCTTCATTTGCCGCAAATGGCTTGAAGTTTTGCTCAAATGCTGAGTTTTTAAATATTTTAGCAAAAATTTAAAAAATGTTAAATTTAACTTATTTTAGCTGAATTTATTTGAAATTTCATGTTTAGTGTGCGAAATGTTTAAATAAGCTCTGATTTTGTCTTATTTAATAGTTATGTGCATTTTCAATTAGGTGACTTTTATAGCTTTTTCGCGTATAAGTGAGCAAATATTGCAAAGATTGCGATAACAGGGAATAAGGATCTCGTCATCGATAAAGACTTGGTCAGGAGGCAGAAAAAGAAACTTCGAAAGAAGATACAGGAAGAGGAAGATCTTGGAGGAAGAAAAATTACAAGCATCTTTTTTGACAGTAGAAAAAAATTAAATGATCTTCATAGAAAAAAAGGGGACTAGCAGCACCGTCGTGAAAGAGACGAAACAAATATCACCGTGTTCTCTGAACTTCGTTCGCAATATTTGGGTCACTTGATACTTCTTCTGGTCACTGCGGAAAAATAGCAAAATCATTAGATAATTTTCTGAGCCAGAATAAAGACTGCTTTGGAAAAAATCAAGAAGAGAACTGCAACATTTAATATGTATTCTTCATACGAACGATCTTCCACTCTGACAGCGGCATCAACTATCTAAACTAGATGGTAGGACCACTTGACCTAAGACCTTAAACCAACTGAAACGGAGCTAGATTAATAGAGTACTCAAATCTTCAGCCTTTTGTATTTCTGATGTACATGAAACAGGAATAGGCTCGTAGAAATGGACACGTACATTTTCGCACGCCATTAGTGATATGTGCTTCGTATTTCTCTCGACGGTGCCGCTTGTTTCTTTTTTTCTATGAAGATCGTGTTATTATATCTACCATCAAAAAATATGGTTGTAATTTTTCATCCTCCCTCTTCCTGTATCTTCTTTTAAAGTTTCTTTTTCTGCCGCCTGATCAAGTCTTTATCTATGACGAGATCCTTATTCCTGGTTGTCACAATTCCTGCATCTTGAAGCACAGATGAAGCTCTTAACGTAATTTACCTACACTCTCAAAAATAGAATTCTCATTTTTGACGATTTAGCAATCCTCAAGCTGTATTTCGTCATTTTTGACGATCATTTCCTATCACCATCACGTGACTTTTAAGGAAAGGTAAACTCTCAGATATTTGACGAAAGTTTTTCCTCAATCACGGTCAGACTCAATGCATTTTAAGGAAACCGTTGCTGTACCTCCTCAAATTCTGCGATTTTAGCAAGCAGATATTTGCTTGTTTGTATCAGTCCCGTAATAATTTATTTTTAAAACAGCACTTTTTAGTGCTTTTCAGAAAATACTGAAATATAGGTAGTTATTGTTTCGTCATAAGTTATTGTTTTAGCTGTTAAAATTTTTAGGAATGCTTATTATTATTATTATTATTACTTATGTTGTTGTTCGTTATGTTTTAATTCGAAAAGAATATATTTCCTGTGTTCAAAAACATCCAAAAAGAAAATTTAATCAATAAAATTTCAATCTTCCGGGATATCTTTTTTAAAAATTTATTTAAGAAGTATATTCTGTTTTCAATCAGATTAAAAATAAACATAATTGATCCCTCTCCCTTTTATAAACGGTAAAGTGTTAAAATCTTATCCATCTATTCAACGTGATAAAATCTCACACAATATGCACCTCACAGTTCGTTATTTGTGTGCAACAAATTAACCAGACCATATTCTAACCATTCATTGAGCAAAGAAAATTTCACTGATAAATGATTTAATCAAGCCATATTATAATTATTCATTGACCATGAGAAAAACATAATAATAAATTAGCCTTCCTTAAAACCTTCAGTACCGATAAAATTACAATCTATCTTATAAAAATATAATCACGCGGCAGCTTTCATTAGGTCAGTCTAAAAGCACATTCATATAAGTCCCCAATAGCCTGATCGGTAGAGCAAGTGTATCCCACCCCAAAGACCGCGGGTTCAGATCACGCCGAGGAAAACGAGAAGTGACTTTTTTCTTCCCTTGGTAGAGGAGCTTCCAAACTGTTCAATAGATGGCGCCACCAGCCCTTTTTTGACGAAACTTTTGAGGAAATTTATATCGTCAAACAAGTGAAGAAAGTAATTTCATCAATTTGACGAAATGTTCGCTCGGAGCATATTCCAGGAAACCGTTTCGTCAAAAACAAAGAAAATTTCGTGAAATCTGAGTATTCATTTCTGAGTGTGTATATAATATACCAGTTCTAAATCCGGCGAACACAGTGTGAGAAAGGGATATGCGTTTGGGAGTGTCTGCTTTTGAAGACCCTGGTTCAAATTCTGATTCAGACGAACTGCCTGCTTCAAAGTTCCCACTTTTTGAATCTTCTGACAATAGCTGTATGTTAGAGCAGAAAAATAATTAACATCCCATTTCGCAGTTACTCCCATCTCCTTCCTACCTCATTCTTACGATGACTGATTGCGTTTTTATTGGTTTCTACTCCAGATTCTCCTCTCCTTCCAGAATTGCTGTCAAGACAATGCTATGGTCCGGCATTCATATATATGACTCTGAACGCATCGAAAAACGGAAGGAAGAGCAAGGAACGCAATAAAGACAAAAGAGAGGAACCGACGAACGAAACAAACAATACTTACATTTTTTGCTGAGTTTTACGCGAAAAAGCTATAAAAATCGCCTAATTCAAAATACACGTAACTAATAACTAATAGATAATCAGAGCTTATTTAAACATTTCATACACTAAACATGACATTTCAAATAAATTCAGCGAAAATAAATTTACTTTAACATTTTCAAATTTTTTGCTAAATATCAGCATTTGAGCAAAACTTCAAGCCATTTGCTGCAAATGAAGGAATCGTCCGAAAAATCTCAAATTTTTTGAGTGAACTTAGTGCCACCAGTGGCAACTTTTCCGCACTACCCATCATCGAAAATCGAAAAAAAGTTTTTTTCGGCCCACCCTAATGAACATAGAATAGAATAGATAAGATAGAATATCTGTTCTATGTTCATGTATCGGTGTAAGATTCTATTGAAAACGTAAACATGCAACATTAAAAAAACAAAGATCACAATAAGGTAGATACTCAATAATAAAAATTCACAAGGATGGGGAGTTTCTTCCCCATTGTCACTATAGGCGGTACGATCGGAATCGCATTACCATTGCGTTTTATGGAAATGTCCTATCTTGTATGTTAATATATGGATTAAATTAGGACAATTTCTGTTTTGAACAACCGGTGATAAAAGATTAAAAATTCTATGAAAGATGCTCGTCGCGAGGGGGTTAAAATAAAATTGGTGTCTCAATTCGTTCATATTTGAATAAAACTTTTTCGTTTACAAGACATTTTTGCATTATATTTTTATATGTTTACTAGGGTGCTCAGACCCCTGCGAGCTACAGCCGCCAACCACCTTTCAGGCTTCGCAGCTTCTAAAAACATAGCATTGTGCTTTGTTTTAAAGATATTACCAGGTTACGGAAGACTGAATGATATTATTGTATACCCCTTTTATTTTATTTATGTAATCTAACGATTCGTATATCTCTTTTCTTTTCTGCCGCTAGAAGGCCTATCGTGCTTCCATGGAAATAGGTTTTGATAATATATAGACATTCTAAGATGTTCTATGATGTTCTTTGTAGTTGAGTGTGGATTGTGTTATGTTGTATATATTATGTGAAAGGTGTTGCTGCATTATTTATTTGATGGTCATGTCTTTATTTACTACAAGCCAAACCTGCGCTACTGAGAAAAGTAAGCATGAACTTTATTTGTTTGAACAAGTATAATACATAATCTATGTTCTATTACTGTTTATATTAAAAAGTTCACCAAATGCTTACAGATCATGAGACTGAAGCTCTAATATATTATTAATACTGATTTGAATTGTTTAAAATAAAATAAAACATCAAATAACATTTATTAGCTGTAGTAAAACAAAAACGAATGACAAATTATTAAACAAACAAAATGGCATCCTTGAAAGAGAATAATATTATGAAACTAAGTAATGACAATTTTTTCATTTGGAAATTCAAAATGCAAATGATTTTTATAAAAGAGGATTTATTTGATGTAATTGAGGATGAATCTCCAGCAAATCTGGATGAAAAATATTTAAAACGCGATAGACAAGCAAGAGCGTTAATTAATTTATGCATAGAAGATTATCGAATTATTCATGTCAAATATGAAACCACGGCAAAAGCCACATGGAATCATAGATTAAGGACCAAGATGGGACATTTACGGCAAAATCTGTAATGGCAACAGTACTAGCGTCACTATCGGCAAGGGGGAAGAACTAACAAACCTCAGAAATTTACCTATGTTGAAGAAACGTGTTTATCCTCTATGGTTTGAATATCTATTCGTTCCTAAAACGAAGCAGGTGTCAGACGATATTCTATTCATGCTTGCTTTATTTATTTAGCTGCCTTTTTAGGTGCGTTCGTAATTATATAAATACGTAGCACCTATAGTCGTCGTTCAGTCCGTCTGTCTGTCCGTCCGTCCGCATATAATAGAGCAAAAACTACCCAACCGAATGGTCTGAAACTTTAAATATATGATTGTTGTAAAATTTTGTCGAGCCATTTCAAATTGTATGAAAATCGGATGTATAGTTAAATTACAGGGACAGTCAAAAGTTTTTCTTTACATTACGGCCAATGGGAAAAATTATTGCACGTGCATTTTAATGATGTTAAAGCTTTCCGAATGGTCTCAAATTTTAAACATATAATTATTGCGACATTTTGTCGAGCCATTTCAAATTTTATGAAAATCGGATGTATAGTTTAATGACAGGGACAGTCAAAAGTTTTTCTTTACATTAAAGCCAATGGGAAAAAATATTGCAAGTGCATTTTAATGATGTTAAAGCTTTCCGAATAGGCTGAAATTTTAAATATATAATTGTTGCAAAATTTTGTCGAGCCATTTCGAATTTCATGAAAATAGGATGTATAGCTTAATTACAAGGACAGTCAAAAGTTTTCCGTTACATTAAGGGGAATGGGAAAAAATTATTGCAAGTGCATTTTAATGATGTTACAGACTATGCACTTATGAATTGCAAATAAATACACATTCAGTACAATATGGGGTGCAAAAAATAATTATAAAACTAGTTATAGTACGAATGCACCTCATTTGCCACGTTTGACGAGCAATTTCCAACTTGTTTTTTTTTTTTTTTACCGTACTTGTATCGTTCATTTTTAACTTACAAAATGATAATTAGACTAATAATATGAAAGAAAGCCGCCAGAAAATTCTGTTAAGAATGCAAATATGTAAGTTTATAAGATTAAATTGTAAAAAATCAAATTCAGGTATTGTGTCAATTTATTCATATCGAATAAAATTTTATTGAGTGTAATGTCAGAGTCAGTACCTCTATTTATTTTTAACTTTTAGATTTATACAATTCTAAAAATTTATCGAAAGGAATTTTTCCCTATCTGTAATAATATTATTATTATTTCTTATATATTAATATTATAAACATTATTGAATTGATTGTACGTTATTTACACTAAAAACAATATTTTTATTTTATCTGTAAGGAAGTGAAAATGCATAAATTTTAAAAGATTATTGTAACGATTGTTTAATACGTTAAACTTCATAAATTTATAAAACACGGGCTATAAAAATTTTCCTGCCAAAGGGGAATAATTATGAAATTTTCTGGGACTTGTAAAGTTCAACATTTCGTATATTTTTATGTTACACCATTGCTTTTGATATATAATATTCAAGACGAAATTTTTACCTAGTATTCGTTGCATTTAAAACCGTTCACTAATCATGTAAAAAAAAAAAAAAAAAAAAAAAAAAACATATATCCGTGCATGAACATAGAATAGATATTAGATATATAAAATAGAATGTCTATTCTATGTTCATGTATCGGTGTAAGATTCTATCGAAAACGTAAACATGTAACATTAAAAAAAGAAAGATCACAATAAGGTAGATACTCAATAATAAGCATACTACAAGGATGGGGAGTTTCTTCCCCATTGTCACTAAGGGCGCTACGATCGCAATCGCATTACCATTACGCTCTATGGGAATGTCCGATCTTGGATGTTAATCTATGCATGGAATAAGCTTAAAGCTATTCACGAACGATCGAATTTATCTAGTAAGCTTTTCTTATTACGAAAAAGAAGAAATTTAATAATCCCTATCTTTATCCCCTTTCTCTCTTTATTTTCCACAAAAATGGAGTAATTTAGTTACCATCATTACAGAAATGTCATTAAAATTAGTTTTCAAATTTAGTTGTCATAAAAATTAGGCTACATTGTTGGATTGTTGCATTGGCAATGCGTTGAAACTGAAATTGGTTGGCGACAACGACAGCATTTTTTATAACATAGGAGTCAAATTTTTAGTTGCAGGAAGAAACCACCGAAAGTCCGCCTTAAGCCCTTCGTGACGAAAGTGCAATACGAAAATTTTAATCTTTTAGTACCAGTATTTCGAAAAGAAGTCATTTCTTGATTTAATCGCAGAAATTTCGTGACTGAAAAAGGCAGAAATTTCTATTTCGAAAATCTAGTACGAAAAATCAAGGATTATGACTCCCGTTCAAGGGTGTTGTGTAGGGCAGGGTTGGCTAACCTTTTTGTTGTCGCGTGCCAAATTTGATTAAAAAAAAAAAAGAATACGTGACTATGACGTGCCAATTAAAAAACAAATTTACTAGGTAGAAAAATAATGGATTAAAATTACTTAAAATTTTAAATTAAGATTTAAAAAATATGAGGAACATAGGTATTGCACTATAATCATTATGGAAACAAATATATTTTAGAAATTAATAAAAAATAATGCGATGTAATTTGGTTTCTGTTGTTGCTTCTTAATAATCAGGTTAACTTTTAATGCAAACTAAACAGAATTTATCTGACAAGTACTTTTTAGTTTCAGTTTTCATATTATTCACTTGTGAAAACAGTGACTCAAAAGCATAGATAGGCAGAATAGCTATGTTAAAATGGCAAACGCTAGTTTCTTTGAATAGCTATGAAATAAATTCAAAGTTGCCATAACTTTACCACCTGAATTTAGTAATGTCTAATGACCAATTAAATTAAATTAAATTAATTAAATATAAAAAAAATTCAATTTCCATTTAATCGAATTTAGAAAAGAACAGTTGTGATATTTTGTAATCTCACTTTATTCTGATTTGGAGACACAAGCAATGCCGTGCCAAAATTATTCTTTCTTGTGCCAAAAGTGGCACGCGTGCCATAAGTTCGCCGTTCCTGGTGTAGGGTATACGATGGTATACTCCATATACCCTCTGGATGCTTTTTTAATAAGCTCCGTATATCCTCTGTTTTTTAAATAAAGTTATAACGTATAGTCTTTAGCGCATACTCTCTGTCTAAAGTGTATACTCTCATTTTCTTTTCTGCGTGTATACTTTCATTTTCTTTTCTTTTCTGCGACCACACTACTTCCCTAGGCGACGCTCGTTGCAAAGGGATTAAGCATAGGGTTTAAATAACGTTAAAATCTCATGGCCGCAGCAACGCAAGTATGTCAAGTTGAGATTTTGAAATACTCGAAGATAAACTTTCTTTCTAAAATTAAAGTAATCTTAACATTGATTTAAAATTTAGAAATGACCAATGTCTCATTGACGATGTCAAATGAATGTTTGCAAATTAACTTGCTCAGATCTAATGTGTGCAGGGCCCACACGCACTATCCATTATGTTTATATTATACAGTAGAACGACGATTATCGGAACTCCAATTAACCGAACCTCCATTTATCCGAACAGCCAATTTCTCTCAATTTTTTTATAAACCGAACTTCCAATTATCCGAACAGTCTATTTTTCTGAAATTTTTTTTTAAAGCGAGCTTCCAATTATCCGAACAGTTTATTAGACCTGGATATCAGACTTTAAATGATGATGAGATTGTGAATGAGATTCAAGACGATTAAGAAATTGAAGAAAATGAAAACTAATGCTCTGAAAATAACCCAGGTCCATCAGATAACGAAGCCTTTGAATGTTTGAAAACAACTATGAAATGACTCGAACGGCAGAAAAACGCTGTTCCTATTCAACTAACGTATTTAAGAAGAATTCGAGATATGGCAGCATTGAAAAGAATGTCTTCTTTGAAGCAAGCAACAATCGAAAACTTTTTTGCTTAAATTATAATCTCTGAAGTTCAGAAAATGATATAAAAAGTAAACAAAACAAATAATAAATAAATAAAAAGACAAAAATCAATTTTTAAACATGCCAGCATTAACTAAAGCTGTCAGTCTGACGCGTGGATAAAGTGTGAAGATTTTAGCATAGTTAGGAACATCCCTTAAATTATCTGTCCATTTATCCGAACTTCTGCTTTTTCGAAAGGGTCGGTCCCGACTTGTTCGGATAATCGGCGATCTATTGTATTAATATTTTTGTAATGTCATTAAATATATCATCTTACTGTAAGTGTCACAAATTAAAGTATTTTAGAGTAGTTACAATTTAAGAAAAGTCATTTTTAACACCCATTATTAAAACTTCCCAACATTGAAAACTATTTATGATATAGATTTATCTGGCCGTCTGCTTATCTGACCCTGTTTTAACTCTCGTGAATATACTCGGATTGCCATGTATGTAATTGATATGTGTTATTGAGTTTTACAATAGATGTTCGGTATTGAAAATTAAGTAGCATTTATAGTTCGTTTACAGGGACACTCAAAAGAATTCTGTTACATTATGGTGTATGAGGGAAAACGCGTTTACAAGGAATTTGAATGATTTTACACTATTTCAGACATATTGAAATTTATACACATCACTGAGGTGCAGTACAAGATGCTTACTGTATATGGTGTGCATACATTTACATGGACACGCAAAATATTTTGGTTACAGTATTTATGAGCAATTAAATGCTATAAGTGCGTTTTCAGTTGTGATATACATTTTTAAATGTACCTAATTTTTTGCATATTACTTTGTGTGTATAAATCCTATAGATCATATCTAGGGCTTCACGGAAGAATTCTAGTACATTTATTTTTAATGACGGAAATTTTTGAAGGTGAATTTTCTATTGTGTTATGCATTTCCTAATAACTAAATTTTAATATACTATGCAGTCTATATACACAATATAGACTACATAGAACTACCGCGAAGTTGGCGAAATATTGGCAACATTTGGCCGAAAAATCGACTTTCAAGATTAAGAATGCCAAAACACATACTCGGCGCCAAATGCAAGAATGTCGCCAAAATTGGTCATTTTTGTAGAAAAAATAAGCATTCAGAATGTGAAAGAATTTTTTAGAAATTCTTAATAGGACTCGAGATACATGGTTAAACCAATCAGAGTTGAGCTAAAAATGTAATTTGGATTGATTTTCTTTCGTTGTAAAATTTAGAAGCATGTACTACATACTTTTCTTATTGATTGTTTTTGTAAGTAAAACTGTTATAATACAACGTGCTTTATAGCAATAATACAGAGAGAATGATACAGTGAGACAATTCTTTGGAGTTGAACATAAAGCTAATTTTGACCGAGCTATGCTTGGTCATCCCCGCTTGTTTATATTTATTGACGGAAATTGCTAAAGGGGAATTTTCTATTGTGTTATGCATTTCCTAATAACTAAATTTTAGTATACTATATAGTCTATATATAAATCTGTCTAAATCTGTAGGTCATATACAGGGGGCTTCACAAAAAAATTTGAATAGTTTTCCGACTATTCATGATAGTTGCTGAAATTGGTTTTGAAATTTGTCATGAGTTTTTCCAATTGTTTATCACATTTCACGATGAAGTTTTGTTACACTATTCTGAATGAGTTGGAAATTGTTTCATAATTTATGCTTGACGCATGATTTTTCTTTCTTCTACATTATGCGCCTACCTTTTCTTAAATAATTTTAATTGCGTATTGTTAATTAATATTAATAAAAAACTATCATTTAACTTAAAATTTTCATGATTGGCACAAGAATCACTTTTAAAGCCTTATCGACTCCAGTCCTTTAATGCAATAACAATGAAAAAAATTACAGCCTCCAATTAGCCCAAATACAATTTTTTGTGACTTTTTGCGATTAGCTAAAAATTAAAAAAAGTATTTTATAAACAGTTTAATATTTGAAATCCATTAAGTGAATATTCATTAGAATACAATTTGAATTTTATGACAATTTGTTTTTATTGCAAGTGAAGCAAAATTTGGAAAGCAGTAGTTTTCCGTACACGGAGTGAAAGAAAAATGCTAGTAATATTATAAAAATACATTAAATATAATGGCATTAAAAAAGTCATCCCCTAAGGCTGTACTACGATTTAAAAAAAAAAAAAAAAAAAACTTGGCTGGAAAAAGTTCAACATTTATAAAAGGGGAATCAGAGCACTTATGTATTGTGAATATAGTAGGTAGAATGTATTAAAAATTTTGTAGATTATTAGAGATTAGAGATTATTAGATCTCACACATTATTTTCATAGATTTCATAGATTCACTTTTTAATGCTAATTTCATAATTTATATTTAATATAAAAAAATTATGGGAATTACAAGAATGAGATAGTTTATTAGATATTTATAATCTTAACTATTCGATTTATTTGAAAATGACTACTCATTCGGTAAGCTTTGAATTACTATGCCTCAGGAAATTCTGTTTAACTATGTTTAAAAGTGTTAAAATTCATAAGAGAGTAACTCGTACTTGCAGCTTTATCGATGAATCTCAGCGTCACGAGATTTTAGGTTGAATTACGTATGCAATCGTTTTTGAAGCTTTGAAATATACGAATAAAGACGTTTATAGTCAAGAAAATTTCATGGTTAACGGAGTCTACGTATTATTCCATTGTTATGGGAAAATATTGCAGAGAAGCGTGTTTTGTTAAACTGAGAAACAATAGGCTGACGAACTAATCAGGAAGCGCTTTTATCAAGATAAGAAGGCTTATCTAGAATTCTGATGACCCTTACTTTTGACTCTATTATTGGCATGAGTCGAAGCATGAACAGTAAAGTCTTCCCGCCTAAAATAATCCAAAAGCTGCATTATGGCATTTGAACACAACACATTTATCCCAATACATTGTATATATACTCGTATATAATAATTATTACTTTCTAAGAAAGTATTGGATTCGCGGAAAATTTCGACTTTAGTTTTCCGATAAAATTACACGTTTTGTGATGTACTGAATACGGTTTTCCCTCTTTTTTTTAGGGGTGGAGTTATCTGTGTGTTTAAAAAAATTTGCGACCGCTCTAACTCGAGAACTAATGCAGAAACCTATGTTAACTTTATTTTACGTTAGACCTCGAAAACCCCTTTGTGTTATGATGGATACATGATGTGTAAAATACGGCGTAAACAGCTAAAATATTTTAGCATACAACTGTTTCAAAGCTTAGTATAATGGCATCTTCTTAGCGTTGATCCAAATTCGAAAATTTTATTGGAAGTCAAACAGAAACCCACTCGAACACGGCACATTCAACCGAAACCCGAAATAGAAGAAAAATAATCTATATATTTATACATTTTTAACAAAATAGTTTACAATCATATTTCTAATATCAATTTTATCTATTATGTGGAAAAATTAACAAATATATACTGATTAATGTTGAAATATATAGTCATTTTTTTTTTTTTTTCATCTGAAAAAATATTCTAGATTTTTTTGAAAAATCGGGTTAACCCGAACCCGCCCGCAAGAGTCAAATCCAAGTTGACCCAAACCCGAAACATTTAAAGTCAACCCGAATCCGCAATGAAAAAAAATTAACGTCCATGCGCCCAGTCCGTTCGGTTCGAGTTTGAGTGAAAGCGGATTACCCGACGTGATGCAGGAGAGCAGGACGCAATATCTTCTTCAGTACAAAATGAATGGAAGAAATGGCGCATATTACTGTTAATGCTGTTAACTGTCCTTTTTCTTTTAAGTTTCTCTGACTACTGAAGAAGAATCTTCTTTTATGAAGCTTTGAAAAAACTGAATGTCAAATTTATTTTGGCTTCTTGTGCTTTTCATTATGCTGGCTTTTAAATGTCACTCATTTACTAAAAGGCTGCTCTGTGAACACGTAAAAAAACGAAATTGTTCATTTTATAAGCAACTAGCAAACCCCGCGGCTTTGCTCGCGTAATATTTGAAATAGGCCAAGTGATATTTATATGTCTAATTTTTATTAAAAGGTACTAAATAAATTTTTATTTTATTAAAAAGCAATATTTTATTTTATTAAAAGGTTTTTTTTTAATTAAAATGTACTTATTACTTTTAGTAATAATTCAAAAATTACTATTTAAAACACAGTTTGATTAAACATCATTATTACATTGCATTAGGCAGAAATGAGACTTAAATTAATAAAATGAAATAAAACTAAATAAATGATAATTTCGAAAATATTTTGAATCTTTTATGCTGATTTAATACGCTCATTTCAGTATTCATTTGAAGTTTTGAATTTTTTAGAAACCATCTTCTTACATCTTAAAAGTAACCATCATGTCAAATTCCAAGTCCTACCACCTCTCTTAACATAAAGGGCTATGTTGAAACAGGAACTATCACCATTAATTTGCCAACATTAATTTTGAAATCGGTTTGTTATTTCCTAATATTCCACAGAAACGTAATTTAAAAAGCTTTTAAAGCAATTTTTTAGAACGTTTGTTGTTCTTGTGAACCCCAGGTGGTAGAATCACCGGCATAAAATATAGCCTGTGTAGGATCAGAGACTGTTACCATCGTTACCATTACTTTTATAATCGTTAGATTAGACTGTTACCATTACCTGGTTAGACTGTTACCATTTCTTTTATAATCGGTTTATATCGGTATAATCGGTACTATAATCGGTATAAATTGCATAGAATCGTAATTTAGAACTTTTTTAGAATGCTTTTCGCACCTCCCCTTCGCTTCACCCCTTTTTAATTCGAATTTATTTTCGACGTTCCTTCGCTTCACCCCTTTTTAATTCGAATTTATTTTCGACGTTCCTTCGAGGGCATTTATATTTTATAAGTAACTACCATGTCATATTTAAAGTTTCTAGCATTTTCAGTATCACAGAAATCGCAATTTAGAAAGTTTTTAGCTCTTGCAACCCTCTGGTGGTAGTGGAACAGACATAAAGTATAACTTATGTTTGAGCAGGTTCTATCACCAAAATTTGTCATCATTATTTTTTTAATCGGTTTGGTAATTTATAAGTTTGCTTACAAATTGTAATTTATAACGCTTTTCACTCACTTCATTTTTTTAAATTTGGAATTTTCTTTCGACTGTTCTTAGAAAGCAGTTGCATCTTGTAAGTAAATACCATGCCATACTTCAAAGTGTTAGACCCCTCAGTTGTGCAAAAAACGCAAATTAGAACATGTTTTGCCTTTGCAACCCTCAGATGGTAGTGACAGCAACATAAAATATAACCTATGTTATAGCAGGGACTGTCACCATTGATTTGCAACCATTACTTTTGAAATAGCTTTGGTATTTCCTTAGATTGAATAGAAATCACAATTTAGAACGTTTTTAGGACGCTTTTCGCGAATTTTCACCTTCTTTTTAAATTTCCAATTTTTTCGAAACTGTTCTTAAAGATCATTTATATCTAATAAATATGTACCTTGACTAATTTTAAGTTGCTAGCCCCTACCGATCACAAAAATCGAAATTTAGAACGCTTTTTTGCTCCTGCAACGTCTTGATGATAGTGATACCGACATAAAATACCGTCTATGTTAGAGCAGAGGCTGTCAGCATCAATTTCCTACCATTACGTTTGAAATCAGATTCATTCTTCCTGAGATATTGTTGACAAATCGGCATTTAGAACGTTTTTAGAACGCTTTTCGCGCATTTTGCTCCTGTATCTCCTCTGGGGTAGTGGAAACAGATATAAAATATAGCCTATCTTGGAGCAAGATCTGTCACCATCATTTTTACACCATTATATTTGAAATCGGTTCAGTACTTGCTGAGATTGCATAGAAATCGTAATTTAGAAAGTTTTTTACAACGCTTTTTGCGCATTTTGACCTCCTTTTAAATTTCGATTTTTTTAGGAAATGTCCTTAGAGATCACTGATATCTTATAACTAACTACAATTCCAAATTTCACGATTCTAGTCCCTTCCGTAACGCAAAAGCCGCAAATTAGAACGTTTTTCTCCTGCACCCCCTTTGGGGTAGTGGCAACGACATAAAACATCGCCTATGTTGGAGCAAGGGTTGTCACCATCATTTTGACCCCATTATTTTTTAGATCGGTTGGGTATTTCCTGAGATTGTGTAGAAACTACCATTAGAACGTTTTTTAGAACGCTTTTCGCGCATTTTCATCCCTTTTAAATTTCGAATTGTTTAAGAACTGTTCTTAGAAATCTTTTATATCTAATAAGTAGCTAATATTTCAAATGTCATATTTCTAGGCCCTTCGGTAACTCAAAAATCATATTTTTAGAACGTTTTTTGCTCCTGCACCCGCTTTCGGGTAGTGGCACCGACATAAAACTTAGCCTATCTTGGAGCAAGCGTTGTCACCATCATTTTGACACCAATATTTTTTAAATCGGTTTGGTATTTCCTGAGACTGTGTTGAAACTACCATTTAGAACGTTTTTTAGAACGCTTTTTGTGCATTTTCACCCCTTTTAAATTTCGAATTGTTTAAGATCTGTTCTTAGACATCAATCATATCTTATAAGTAACTAATATTCAAAATTTCATATTTCTAGGCCCTTCAGTAACGCTAAAATCGCAGTTTTAGAACGTTTTTTGCGCCTACACCCCCTTTGGGGTAGTGGCACCGACATAAGATATAGCCTATGTTCTAAGTTGGACTAACACCATCATTTTGATACCATTACTTTTGGAATCGGTTCGGTAGTTCCAGAGCTTACCTCCTACAAATAAACAATTTTTTCCTCTTTATAATAGGAGTAAAGAAGTAAAGGTAATGATTCAAAGCTCTTCGCCACTGAAGATCCTGACTGCGCCAGTGATTTACAAATTTCCTTTTCATGAATTCTACACAATTATGTGCTATAGGATAGGCGTTTGTGTATTTATTTATCGATATTTTAACACATTATATGTTCAGTGATAGTAAAAGTTTAATTTAGTAGTAATTATCGTTTAATTCAGTTGCAATTTTAGTAGATATAATAGTAACAATACCGAGCATAAAAAAGGGACAGGCTTAAAGGAATGGAAATCACCCTACCTTCATTTGTTGACCTAACTATTCAAATGCTTATTTTCTTAATTAAATTCATATAAACAGTACAAATACCTGTACAAGAAACTTTCAGGTGCATATATATAATTTATAAGTATTTAAAATACATCAAAATATCTTAAAATACATTATAAAAAAAACCCAGAACGTTTTCAACTTTCACAAGGCCGTCGTAAGTGGAATTTAAATGTTATTTTTTCTTTCCGCTTATACGTTAGGTGAGTTGTACGTCAGGTGAAATGCCAGATAAAGTTATTCAAATTTTCATTTCAATTTAAAAGTTGTAGGGGAGACCGGGGCTAGTTGGCTACAGGGGTAAGTAGGCGTAGTCCTCATAAATCGCCTGTTTGTGGATAGATTGCGCAACCAGTCACAGAGTACCTTTCTTATTGCTTTTTACAATCCTCATTGTAGTTTTGCAGTGTTACCTACGTGCAGTGGACATTTATTACGATTTTTCTGTTTTTTGTACTCATAAGTAATTTTTTGTTGTTTCATTTTTTTTCTAATTTCTAATACTTATCTTAATAATTGCGATTTAACTTGTGCAGTTTTTCTTAGTGTATGATTCACTGTACCTACCCCATTTGTGATTTACTTGGATTATTTATGTTTAGGGTTACGTGCCCCTTTTGCGAAGAAATGTATAATGGGGTTAGTAGGCGCATTGAACACGGGGCAAGTTGGCTCGGTGTCTGGTGTGTGCTGGTAGCTTGAAAAAGAGCAAACACCGAGAAAAGTGGTTGCAAATTGCAACTTGCAATGCAAGATTTGGGGTACATGAGGCTTGCCCAAACGGAGAAAGTCGAATTTTTATTTGTGACAACTGTAACTCTGATGATGATATCGAGTAGGATAGAAGTTAATTAGTGTTAATGTGTTTTATTCATCATTTTTATGTCTGTATAATTTAGAATTTACATTGTACGGCGATAACGCCTTTGTTTAAACTTACTGATAATAATGAAATTGATTTCTTTTAACTGCGTGTCTTATTTGAGTTTTATTTAAATTTTTGTAAAGCGTGTGCCAACTTACCCCATAGATATAGGCAACTTGCCCGTCACGGGGTAGGTTGTCGCACAATTTTCCTTTTACTTTAGGCTTCCGCTAAACATAAACTACAAAAGCTACAAACTCAAAACTCCGGGGTATTTATAGCCAAATGCCTGTTCTTTAAAAGTGCAGTTAAAGTTTGTTAAAAAACTTAAACAAAAAATTAATAAAAATTAATAACTAAAAACTGCGCCTACTAGCCCCGGTCTCTCCTACATCAGGTGAGATGCCAGATAAAGTTATTCAAATTTTCTACATCTTTTAATACAAATCTAAAATAATTTTTTTCTACAAATTTATCGTACAACTTTTAAATAGATAAATTTTCTTCTAGACAATTCTCAAATAAGCGCAAAGAAAATATTAGCATTTAAATCCCACTGACGACGGCCTTGTGAAGGTTTAAGTGGTTTGGCGATTTATATAATTTGGCGAAATGGGTCGATGGAATAACTAAGTAGTACCATATTTTTTAATTATTTTCTATTATTTTTTATTTTCAAAGGAAAATAACCAAAAAATAATTAACTATAGAACAAAACAATTTATGTAATTTAAAAATAGAAAATAAAGTAAATAAACATTTATTATTAAATAAACAACAATAGCCGGTTTACCATGTCAACCAAAATAATGCCATTTTGGCGCCAATTAGGTACCCCGGTGCGTATATGACATCTGTGCCTAATATTTTTCTTTTCATTTCGTTTAAAAAAATAAAGAAGTGAAAGCCATTTATTTTAAATGTTTCTGTTTGTATTAAATAAAATGATAATGAAAATACAAATTGAATTATTAATAAAAGTAACATGATACATTTCTTAGCATACATTTAAGGGAGGCCAAACTTCTCGCCAAATTAGTTTAAAACAGTAACCTTTTCTAAAATCTGAAAAAAAAAAAAAATCTGTTTGATTGAAATTTGAGTTGCCATTATTAGAAAAATGTATATAAAATTAGAAAAAAATTAATATTTCGAAAACTAATTCGAATTTAAAAATTCTAATACCAGTTTTGAAATCTGCGGATCAATATTGATTTTTGGTGTTAATTTCATCGCAAAGTATTCCTTATTTTAGGAGAAATCACCGTGAAACATAATCAGTTGTTTAATCAGTCGATTCATACTTCCGTTTCATAAATTAGTTTCATAAATTCGTTTCATTAGGATTTTATATATACAAGTTGGAACCCGTCGATATTCGACGAACTAAAATGTTTAGAAAGAAACTGTTAGATCGAATTTATAATAAACCTAGAAAAGTAATTACAATAAAAAATTCATCTTCCATTGGTTGTCTATAACTCTTAAACAAAGAAATAACATTTTTAACCTAAAATTATCAAAATATTATTTCCACAAACTTCAACTGCTTAAATTATTGAAAAATTAAACTGTATTAGAATACGTAATCAAGATGAGTAATTATGATGATGTTATCGATTGAGGCTCTTACGTTTGTTTTTACGGGATAAAAAATCAGTAAAAAGGATTTCGCTTTGTCACATCATAAAATCCCCCCCCCCCCCATAAAATCTAAACTGTACGTTATTTTTACATCCTCAAAATTTACATACGCACCACTTAAATTCACAATTTAAAAGTATTTTAACGCGAAATAGGTTATTAATGAATGTATTTTCAAACTTAAAGTCACATTTGTCCGATACAACTTTTTATGTGACTTTAAACACAAACTTTAAGTTCTAATCTCAGTACCCGCGAATAAAATATTCAGAAATTTGCCTTTAGTTGTCATAACATTGGCCAGTTAGTACAAATATTTAGTTTTACCAAAGGAAATGATCGTTTTCTTTTAAATATGACATCATTTTTACTCGCTGAATCATTTTACCTAGCGTCTCAAATTTAGTATCAGCGTAATGTAAAAATATTGAAATGTAACTGATTTATGAAGAAGAATGCGTGTTTTTTTTTTAATGTCTGACGCCATTTTCTGTTCAAAAATTATAAAAAAGTTACTTTTATTTGTGATGTGAAAATGGCATCAATAAGGATATAATCAATAAAAATAAATTGACCATGACTATTTTCTCTTTGCTTTTAATAGAAATGAAGTACTTCAGTTGCCACAATTACAAAATTGGTACTAAAAACTATAAAAAAATTAATATCTCAAAAATAAATTGAGATAGAGCTTTCAAACAAATTGCATTTAAAAGCACATATTTTTTCCTATACGTCGGTGTAAAAATTGAAACTGTGCTATGTTTAGAAGTTTAAAAGTTTGCAGTAGCGAAAATTGCAAAATCGAAATTTCATTTCAAATTTCAGAGTGTTGCCATTCGCAGAATGACGTATGCGTTACGCACAGATATGTTTGTCCTTTATAATATAGATATATAGGGTAGATTTAATTATTTAACTCAAGGTGAATTGAACACTAGAAAATAACTTCCATTCATTGCTTATTTTCTATTTTGTTATAAATTCCCCCCCCCCCCCCCACACACACCTAAAAAAAATCTGTACATAAAAAAGATCTATAAATATTACTTACATTTATAGCGTGTAAATGGAGATCAGAAAACTCAGTGACATATCAGAAAGTCGCATTTTTATTTTGAATTCATATTTATTAAATATTTGAAACTTTCAAACCGTATTTTCCTTTCACATGTATTAGTACTAGCTTTTTGATCGTGCGCTGTTAAAAATTTGCAGCATTCTGCCCAGTCGTCTGACCGTTTTTATGGAAAACAGTTAAACAACCGTAATTTAACACTATTTTGACCATATTATTGCCATTTTATGGTCAGAATATAGTTAAATTACAGTTATAAAACCGTTTTTTCAAAAAAAAAAAAAAAAAAAAAAAAAAAAAAAAAAAAAAAAAACGGTTGAATGACTGGACAGTTTGCTGCAAATTTTTAACAGTGTGGTTCACTCGCATAGAATGTAAGTTTTGAAATTCGGAATGCCAATTTTACACATAGTTTTTGTATAGATTTTTTTTTTTTTTTTTTTTTTTTTTTTTTGCATAATTTATCGAATTAATAGTACCCCTCTCATCAAAATCCGTTCAGTAGAACATTTTAAAAAGCTAATCTTTCATAACCGGGTTCACCTAATTATAGAACTTTCTCCCATAGCTCTATAACTAAGCAACGTAGAACGATGTGTTATCGAGTAAATCAACTAAAATATTCTTTCTAAAATCATCTAAATGACAATGTAAGTCTCCTAAAAATCCGTTAAGCAGAACTTGATTTCTAAGCGCTCGGAATGAAACTTCCATTCATATTCGGGCTCTATTCGTCTAATTATAGAATTTTCTTCCTTAGCTCTATAACTAAGCAACGTAGAACGATGTCTTATAGACTAAACTCTTCTCTCAAAAATTATCTAACTGACACTGCAAGCCCCATAAAAATCCGTTAAGCAAAACGCGATTTATCAGCGTTCAGAATGAAATTTCCATTCATATTCGTGTTCACCTAATTATGTAATTTTCTCCCATAACTCTAAAACTAAGCAACGTAGAAGATGTGTTATAAATTAAAACATTTTCTCAAAGATTATTTAACCTACAATGCAAGTGTCGTAAAAATCCGTTAAGCAGAACGTGAGTGATAAAGTCTTACTAAACATTCCTTCATCTCATTAATTTAATAATCAAAACTCTGTAAAATGCAGTATATTAAACCTATCTAAAACAATTAAAATATTGGTTTGCGTAATGAACATAAACTAGTAAATCTTCAGATCGGGGGCCTCAACGCCAATTTTGCAAGATATTTTAATTTTCATACACAATATCCAATATTCTGAAAAACGCAATTAATAATGTTAGATTATTTATATATTTCAAAGCATATACTGATATTTTATGAAATTCAGTTGCTAGGCAACCGTTAGAGGAAAACGGGGGAAAAAAAGGATATACATATTACTTCAAAATTGTAAGAATGATGAAGAAAAATGTTTTATATTTTTTGAACATTTGCACAAAATTCCATAAAAAGTTATACAGAGAATTGCGAAGGCCGAGAAAATGATTGACGAAATTTGAAACAGATTTTTTTAATATAAGATATCGCATAGAGAAAACTTAATATAATCTAACATTTAAATAAATTATTCAAATGTGCCAGTTTCATTTTAGTGAATGACAAAATAGGAAACTGTTCTGAATTCCCATAAAAAACATTATGACATAAAAGAAAATGTTCCATATTATTCGAATGAATGAACCAAATTTAACCAAAAACTCTACAGCTGATTCCCGATATCTCACCAACATACCTATGTAATTACAAATTAATCTGATGCTTTTTACGGCAGTTATCGCTAGGCATACAGACAAACAGACACCAAAAGCTTTTCGAGTCTCGAGCTCAACTGACGTTTCGGCAATTATTAATCATTAGGTAGTACCCGTCAAGATTTGACGATATATAACTTGAATGTTTTATTAAAAAAAATCTTGAATTTTTAATTAGTTGTTTTTAATTAATCATTGAAATTACGACAAATTTCTATATTGCATAATTGATTTCTATTTCTTTAAGACGATAGATGAGGCTGTCAGCCAAAACCTATTCAGTGAAGCCAAAGAATTTTAAGTTTTTAATTTACAACCAATTTTGCTTGCTTTTTATCAGTAATTTAACTAAAAATATTGGGTAGAGCGTTTATTTTTACATATTACGGTCTCACTTTTCTTCGTATAAAAAACAATATTTATTATTTATTTATTTTTTAACTACATGACCATTAAAAGCTGCCATGAATTTTATTTTTATCAGTCTTATTCTCTAAAACCCCAAATTTGAAACTTGATGCATCTAACAATGTATAATATATATTTTATTACTTGAATTTTATTTTACATTTTTATACATTTTTTAAATATTAAACCATGGATATCAAGGTAATTTCTTTTATGGTTCTTATATGAATATTTTCTTTCTTTCCCTTTTATTTTTTACGTAAAAGAAAGGAAACTTTTCTTTCTGACACACACACACATCTATATATTCTTGATAATGGGCAGAAAATATAACAAAAATTGTAGATCAGCTCAGTTTATTTAATTGGTAATTACAGGCAAAATATTTTAGCTTAAATATTTTAAATATTAAATTATCATTATTATTCCTTTTAATATTGTTCAGTGTTAAATTTTATTAATTATAAAGCATTCAAATAATACTAATAATAAAATAAAAATCATATAACTTCTTCTCCTAATAAAATATGTCATTATTGAAATAAATTATCGCCAAAAATATCATAGAGGCCCTTTTGCCGGGCGTTGGATTTGAACCTGCGTCCTCTACAAAAATTCTGAGCTTTAAACTGGTGCGTTAGACCTCTCTGCCACCAAGAACTCATTCTACTTTACTCTAAATTGAAAGTCCGAAAAAGAGTTTTGGCGCATGCGCATATGCCCGAATAATCAATACTTACAGAAATAGTTTTGTGTTTTAAGATTTTTAATATATATGATTCTAATTATTAAGGTTCGCCTACGTTCGGAGCGCCTTTTTTTAAGCGTACAGTATTCAATAAATACACATATTTTTAGTTTAATTGTAATACAGAATGATGAAAAAACATAAAATCCTAATAATATCTTCATAGCTTTTTAGAAAATTGCGGTTTTTTGCTATGTTTTTAGCAAAATTTCAGACAGAGTATACAGTCATTTCAGCAAAGTCTATTTCAATTTCCTTTGTACTACATACAAATACTACACTTAACTGTGCACTGAACTATGAGTTTTACAATATCTTCAAAATTAACTGAAATATATCAAAATATGTCAAAAAATATATATATTTTTAAAAAATAATTACCATTTCTTTTATATTCAAGTACCTATGAAATAATTACATTATCACATAGCGCTTAGATATTAGTTCAAAACTCAGTGAGTAATATGGTAAGCATTCTGAGTAAATTTCGTTGAAATATGTTTAAAATTTTTTATGTGATGGAGATTATCGTGCATGGAAATAACGGAAAAATTGATTTTCCGGACATCGCATTTTAAGATTTCTTATCTGTATTGTTTCTTATCTATGAAATTAATCTACAAGCGTCCATTAAGGCTTATTAGTGTTTGTATGTAAAAAAGTAAGACAATCATGCATAGAAACATTGTTTACATTTCTCCCGGCCTTCCTACGCCTACTTTCCGTAGTTGACGCATTACTTCCTGTTTATTAAATTGGTCATAACTTCTCTTCTATTAATCGCAGGAATAAAGTTAAAACAGATTTGGAATTAGAAAAGATTGCTCTTTCAAATAAAAGAATAAAACAATTTTCAACATACGCCCATTTTAATGAAGGCTAAAAAGGTCTATTTGAACCTATCAACCATATTTTTCAATTGCTATGCCGCTAATTCCTAATACCTTAACTGGTATTCAACTATGAACATTGGTTTTTATTTCCACGAAAGATTCCGACCTAATCCGATTCATTTCCTCCAGGCTCATTATCTTAAAGGGTACCGTGACTGCCAATCTAAATGAATGCAGAGGAATCGGATCACGAAAGTACATTATACCCAAATAATCTGATTCACAAATTTTATGCATCTTTTTATTTTTTCCCCCTTATGTCTTTGTATCGTCTTGCAAGGGAAAATCGATTGCTTTGCAAAAGGACACTAGTGTAACAACGATTTTTTCTCAAGTAAATCCTTAAAAGCGCAGGTAATATCAAAAACTTACATGAGATTATGTAATCGTATCGGGTGGGGGAAGAAGTATGCAATCGTTTGCGAATCGTGGATCAGTGACGTATAGCAGCAATTTAAAAGCTAGGAGAAGGGCTCAAGTGTGTCCTTTTCAAATAAATATCGGTAAAAATAAAATATTTGAAAAACTGGTGGTAAACCAATTAAAGCAAAACAACTTCTTAAAAACACTATAAAAAATCCCTGCATTTTTTTTTTAAATCCAAAATGGGTGGCCAAAATGGATACACAGTGGTAACCAAAACAGGAATATGGAACCAAATTTATACCTAAGAGTCTTTCTACACAATTCGGGTATTTTTATACCCGTTTTAGGTATTATTTTTTTCTGTGAATGTATAGTTCATTCACAGAGACGCACAAAAGAATTCTGTTACAAGAGGGGCTAGGAACAATTTCATTGCAAGAAAAAAATGAAATTTCTCAATAATATTCTCTTAGTGTTGGAAAGTGTTTCATAATGTATGCCTGATGCATGGATTTTTCGTTCTTGCTTTTTGTTTTCCATTTGTGAATAAATAAACATTTCACTTTGAGCGCGAGCCAGAAGACTGGTATAAAAAGAAAGAAAAATAATGCCTCAAGCATGGATTATGAAACACTTTCCAGCACATTCTGAATAATGTAACGAAACTGCACCATTTAATAAGTTGAAATAGGATATCTAATTGAACCATTTGAAAACGCATTAACACCCTTGAAAACCCAATTTCAGCAATTCTCATCTACAGTTGGAAAATTATGCGAATTCTTTGAGATGCCCTGTATAGAATCTATAGATTTGTATCTATAAACTACATGCATGCAATAATTTTGTTCAATTAGGAAATACATACGACAGCTGAGAATTCCCCTTCAGCAGTTTCCACCAACAAGAGAAGTAATATGTGAATTCTTTTGTGCCGCCCTGTACACGAGGTATAGAATTTATACACGACGAGTAACATTCAAAAAATTAGTTCAATTTAAAAGTGCATACAGAAATTGAAAACGCACATCCAACAATTATTGCTCAAAGACAGTATTGTAACCGAATTCTTTTGTGTGTACCTGTAAATGAATGATAAATGCTATGAACGCGCCCTAATCTTCTTGTAGGGATGAAATTCAGTGATTTATATCAATTTCAATACATTTGAAACAGCGCAATCTCATTAAAATACACTGCAAACGATTTTTGCACATTGACCCTAATGTAACGGAATTCTTTTGAGTGTCCCTGTAAATGAATTATTAATTCTACATACTTTATATTCAGTACCGAACATGCCAGGGTGACCATCCTTAACGTATCAATTGCATGAAAACCCGAGTATATGTACGCGAGTTAGAGCGTGGACAGACAGACGGACAGACAAACCGAATTCATAAACACTTTTCAACTATGTTGGAAAGTGTTAAAAATTGAGTATGGGCTCATTGACTCGGGCCGAGCTCATCTCATCTCTATCAGGCATGGAGTATCAGTGCATGCAATTGTACATTTCATATTACGATATTGTCAAGAATTAAATTACTCGAAATTACTTAGTAAATTAATGTGAAAGAAATAAAATTGCTGGTTGAGAGCTAGAATTATTAAATAAAATAAGTTTTAAGTAAAAATGCGATTTGACTGACTCCAAGGCCCTGATCTGCAGATTCACACGTTTGAAATATAATAAATATTTATCAAATATTGAAGACAGAAAATAAGTCTTTGGAACAGTTCGTGTTACTTTAAACAAATTATATTGATTTGAATGTAAAGGCCTTGAGCCCTATGAGACCCCTTTTTTTCCTATGCACCCACCTCAATCTTTTTACTTTCTTCTATCTTTACAAGAAGAAAGTATTGGATTCGTGAAAAATTTCGATTTAGCGGTTTTCGATGGATTTATACGTTTTAGAAGGTCTTGAAAACGATTTGATGGTTTTTAGAAAATGTCTGTGAGTCTGTATGTGACAAACATTTTGTGGGCGCAAAAAATGTTTGCAAGAAGAACCAATGCACGAAATTTCACAAAACTTTAGATGCAGTTAGATTTTGATATAAACTAGTTCTGATTACTTTTTTGGTGTAAATCGCCCTACAGGTCACGCTGCTGTGATGCATTTTTCACGATTTCCTCAATAGCTATATCTCAAGAATTAATGCGCGGAATTTCATAAAACTTCAGATTCAGTTAGTCCTTGATATACTTCGGTGCTGATTACTTTTTGGGGAAAATCGTCCAACAGATGGCGTTGCTATGCTACATTATTCTTGATTATCGCAATAACTTTATCTCAAGAACTAATTCACGAATTTTCATCAAACCTCAGATTCAGTTAGTCCCTGATATAAATTAGTGCTGTTTAGTTTTTGGTGTAAATCGCTCAACAAGTGTCACTGCTGTGGTGCATTTTTCACGATTTCCGCAATAGCTGTATCTCAAGAACTAATGTATGAATTTTCATCAAGCTTCAGATTCAGTTAGTCCCTAGTATAGATTGGTCCTAATTAGTGTTTGGTATAAATCGCTCAACAGGTGGCGGTGCTATGTGGAATTTTTTACGATTTCAACAATAGCTCAATCTCAAAAACTAATGCACGGATTTTCATCAAACTTCAGATTCAGTTAGAAGTTAACATAAGTTGTTGATGATTAGATTTTGGTGTAAATCACCTAACCGGTGTCGCTGCTAGGCTGCATTTTGCATGATTTACACGATTTTAGCGATAGTCCTACGTCAAGAACTAATGCACGGAATTTCATATCTTTAGAATCCTCTTGATGGGCATAGATTGCCATTTAATTTTGGCACTGTACTAGGGAATTTTGAAGTATTAACATGCATGAGATAGAAGAAAGTTTTGGGATTGGCATATCCGACTAGTTTTAAAGATAGATTTATATTACCTTAATTATTGAATTTTGTGATTTTCTGGCAAGTAAGCCAGCTGTAAAGAATTGTCTGGTTTAGAAATGCATAATATAAAAGTTAATTCTAAAAGACTGGTTGCAAGTATAAAAATTAATTTGCCTTGCTGTAAAAGATATATTTTTCCAGCTCATCGGTAGCACGAAATGTTATTGGCAGATCTAGAATAACGTTGCGGTTAGAATTTGTAGTTTTGATAAATCCAGGAAAAGGATATAGAGCAGCCAAAACCTAAATTTGTATTTCCATAAAAGTTGAGATGAATTCAAAGATGTGTGTTTTTCCATATTTGATTCCATAACGTATTAACTAAGAAATTCTCAAGTAGTCATTTTGAAATAAATTGTATAATTAGGATGATTAATAACGCAAGCCTGCAATCTTTTTTTTTTTTTTTTTTTTTTTTCTTTTTTACTTGATTCCTATGTATTTTGTATAGCTGAATCCGGAAACGACCTTCATTTTTAATCATTACATCAGACTTTTTTGCAAATCGTATACTTACAAAGATAAAAAGTAAAAAAAAAATAGCGTATATCTGATACTATAAATGTGATGGTTGTGTTTTTAACTTTTCATAATTGATTTTGATGTATTTTCCCAAAAATTACCTTAATTCTTAACCACCCCGTCAGGATTTTTTGCAAATCGTAAATTTCGAAGTTAAAAAGTAAAAATTAGCGAAAATCTGTCAAATTTGTTAAATCCTTACCAAAAGAAAGCAAATGCAAATACATCTGAGACAAATTTCTAGCCAACCGCCAAAATAAAAGAAGACATCGAGATGAACCCCATAGAAAATACAAAAGGAAAAGCGCGAGGCAGAGCATAAGAAGTTCAAAGAAACTTCCACACATGGAATATAAAAAGTAAAAATTAGCGAAAATCTGTCAAATTTGTCAAAGCCTTACCAAAAGAAAGCAAATGTTTTAAATACATCTGAGACAAATTTCTAGCCAACCGCCAAAATAAAAGAAGACATCGAGATGAACCCCATAGAAAATACAAAAGGAAAAGCGCGAGGCAGAGCGTAATAAGTTCGAAGAAACTTCCACACATGGAATATAAAAAGTAAAAATTAGCGAAAATCTGTCAAATTTGTCAAAGCCTTACCAAAAGAAAGCAAATGTTTTAAATACATCTGAGACAAATTTCTAGCCAACCGCCAAAATAAAAGAAGACATCGAGATGAACCCCATAGAAAATACAAAAGGAAAAGCGCGAGACAGAGCATAAGAAGTTCAAAGAAACTTCCACACATGGAATATAAAAAGTAAAAATTAGCGAAAATCTGTCAAATTTGGCAAAGCCTTACCAAAAGAAAGCAAATGTTTTAAATACATCTGAGACAAATTTCTAGACAACCGCCAAAATAAAAGAAGACATCGAGATGAACCCCATAGAAAATACAAAAGGAAAAGCGCGAGGCAGAGCATAAAAAGTTCAAAGAAACTTCCACACATGGAATAAAATTGTAAGGGTTTTAAATACACAATATTTTGCGCGTTTAGCTGTAAAAATGCATAGTATAAGTCAAAAGATGAATAAATTATTATGAAAAAGAAAGTTTTATATCTATTTTATAGTATCAGATTTTCGAAAGATTTCGATTTTTTCAAAATTTTAAATTTTGCGATTTGCGAAAACTCTGACGTGATAATAAAACCCGAAGGTCATTTTTCGGATTCAGCACTACAAAATACATAATAATCAATTTTCAAAAGTTAAAAACACAACTATCACATCTATTTTATAGTATCAGGCTTTTGCTATATTTTGACTTTTTAACTTTGAAATTTAGGATTTGTGAAAAAAACCCGACATGATGGTTAAAAGTGAAAGTCATTTTCGGATTCAGCACTACAAAATACATAAGAATCAATTATCAAAAGTTAAAAAACCTGATACAACCCAAATTTTGCAGACTAGCGTAATTAATGAAATAGTAATGAGGATGATTAATCGTTCAAACAAATTATTGATGCCACTATTAAAATCACCATTTTAATAACTTTAGATAGTAGATTTAATATACTAAAAATTTTAGAGAATTACGATTACCCAACTATAAGTCAACGGTGAGTTGGAGAGGATGCAGAGCCCCCTCATATAATAAAAAGCTTTTACAGAAAATAAACAGTCTTAAATATCAGTGCATGCAATTGCATTTTAATGTTCAAATTGCTAAGAGTTAAATATTCTGATACTACATGGAAATCTTACTCCTTGTAATACTAATGGGAAAATAATGGAACTGAGTGTTGAAAGTTTCAAAATACTAAATAAAATCAATTTAAAATAAAAAGAGAGTGGAACAGATGATATTGAAGCCCCTGGACCCTGATATTCAGATTTTAGTTATAAATATAATCATTATTTATAGCACTTTTACGGAGATGAATTATCAAACATAGGAGACTGAAAATAATAGTATTTAGTAATAGTAACAATTATAATAAACAATAACATGATGATAATAATAATAATAATAATAATAATAAATAATAATAATGATGATTATTATTATTATGATGATGATAATAAATAAATAAATAAATAAATCAAAATGACGATCATTTCCATCGGAAAAATTATCTCGCAATTGTAACGCTGTATAACTAAGTAAATGTAATTTATTATAAACTAGCAGGCTGAGCCCGCTGTGCTAATCCATTTTTCAAATAAACCTTCAATCAAACGAAATGGAGAATTAAACCCTGTATTTTAAATTAATATGGACCTTCACCTTGAAAGACCGTCCGCATTTTCTGAATACGCATCGGACGCTATTGCTCAATTATATTATCTGAGGTACTTTTTTTTCATAATAAAAAACACAAATTTACTAATCGCTAAGTACAAATTTCGCGTAATCTTTTGAAATCGGATTTACCATCGACGGTTCCTTTCAAATATAAACGAATCTTCCAACCAACATTATATAGTAAATTCGCCAATTGTAGGGTGGTTGATTATGGAACATTCATCCAATATCTTTTAATAACATTTCTAAAAGAAGGGAGGATATGGAAAAAAAATGACGAATTAAATGGAATATCGAAAAGTAATTTCAGAAAGCAATTTTTATTGCAAAATGTTTTTTTTCGTGATAGTAATAACGCATAATTGCTTACATTTTCTTAAAAATAATCTTTACTACTTAACATTGCAAGCATTGAACGTTTCTATAAGGGAAATTGGAGATATGTTTTTTTATTAAAAAAGAGTGGACAAAAAAGTGGACAAAAGAGTGGACAAAGAGTGGACAAAAAAGTATTAAAAAAGTTAGCTAATCTGGCTTCGGGGTTATAAAAGTCACAAATTTG
The DNA here is from genome assembly GCA_963932465.1 of Maratus speciosus. Classification (NCBI taxonomy): domain Eukaryota; kingdom Metazoa; phylum Arthropoda; class Arachnida; order Araneae; family Salticidae; genus Maratus; species Maratus speciosus. The sequence continues at coordinate 227,214,843 of OZ010800.1, read as the reverse complement.
GGGTAAGCAAAGCGACATGTTTTCGCAGTAAAGTATGATGAGAAATTTTTTAAATGTCTAAAATTAAATTATTTTACAATATGTATGTGCATGTGTGGGAGACATCTATACTAAGATTAAAATATTTGACTCCATTTTTAAAATACAACCATTTTTAATTGCTATTTATATATTGTACATTTGAATTTTAAAAAATAATCTAAAAATGCTTTCGTACACTTGCAAAATCACCTTTATTTTAAACATCTTTTGAACCTATGTCACGTTTATGTCTTTTTGGCTTAAAATCAAATTGTTTGGCGACAAAAGTGAACTCAAAATAATAAATAAACATATAACATGTGAATCATAAGTACCATCATTTTTACTATTACATCTGCTAGTTTCGTCTGTTAGTCACATGATGGAGGAGTTAGAAATAAAAAAGAACAAATCAAAAACAAAATTGTTTCTCACAAGGAAGGTCTCCTTAAAGAACTAAAAAGAGGAAAGAACTATTATAATTTATTTCTCAAATTATTTTGAAAAAAAAAATGCTCATAAAACTACTCATGTATGTAGTAAAACATCAGTCAAATTTGGCGGCGGAATCTCACTAAAAATCTGAAAAAAGAAAAAAGAAATATATTCGAGTATTTGGCGCAAAAAAGACGAACGTTCCACGGTATTTGACTAGCCAACACATTTCCTTCCAAAATGCAAGATATTTAAATGCATTTGGAAATTGCTTGTTAAATAAGTGTTTAAATGCCTAAAACTCAAAGAATTTAAACCTAAACGAAGGATTAGCGTATTATTATTTTTTTTAATCTGTAAGCGTATATAATATATACAAATTGCGTGTTGCAATAGTTATTTAATTTTACATGGCTTCATCGGCTGGAAAAGTTTTAAGGGTACTATTTGATTATCCTGTCGACCAATTTCGTCAAATTATATAAATTGACAAACTACTCGCCAAAATAATAAAAATTGACAAAATTTATATTTTAAACAACGAAAGAATAAATAAATTTGTAAACATTAATAAAATTACAAAATAAAGCCAAATTAAAAACCACTTGATGACGCAACAAACACGCGTACCGTGTTTAATGTCAAGTGAATGTAAAATTTACGATCAGCCATTATTGGCATTTAATCTTATAGTTTGGCTATAGTTTCTTTGTCGATGGGATAATCAAGTAGTACCATTTTAAGTTTGTTTTAAAAGTAGCTGGCTAATTAAAAATGCTATCATTAAACATTTTTATATTAAGTAGTTGTTTCCATGGCAACAATAACTTTCACTTCTTGTTTCTGACATTAAACAATATCGAAGTCAAATTGCCAGTGTTCAGAATCGGACATTAATTTTGAGTTTGGAGCAAATTTAATAAACTTAAATTTTGTTTTTAACAGTATAATTACGATAGTAAAATTTTAATATATGCATATATAAAGGTATATGACGAAACTGCAGCAATAAAAATGTATTTATTTAAGTTAAACTTACTCTAACTAACTTCGTATGAAGAGTAGAAAAAGGTTTTAAAAATTATTTATCATTAAAAAAGTATCATTCAAAATTTTATTGTGTCGCCAACAAGCATTAAATCGCCAAAAACATAAAATTTTCATTATTTTTTTACGAACGCCAAATCGAGGTTCTTCCAATTTTGTTTTATAAACATATTATATGTCATGAGAAGAATATTCTATATATTCCTCATGAGAAGAATATTATATAATTTTTTCAAATATTTCTGAGCATGCGCTTATGGAAACTTCCTTGATATCATCCTATCAATTTTTCAGATGCATTTTTATTAACCTGACGCAAAAAATAAATAGACAAATCTTATTTCAATTGCAATATTTTAACTGAGTAATTTTTTAAGCGTTACGAACATTCCCTTTCATGTTTAAATTAAATATTTCCGTTTTTTAATATTATCACTCATTAAAACGGATTTTTTTCTTTTTTTTTTTATCTTTTAAATAAAATTAGTAACAGTTTTTTCTTTTATTTTTCGAGGTGTAATAGCCGTTTCAATTTTTTTTATCGACGATAAATTTCGCCAAGAAATAAAATGGTAACCTTATCTTCCAAAATAGCAGAACTTTCCGTCTTAATTCTATAACTAATCTACGTAGAACGATGTGTTATAGCTTAAAACCTTCCCTGAAATGATATCTAACAGTATAAGTTCCGTCAAAATCCATGCAGTCAAATCCACTCGAATAGTAGAAAGCTGGAACGAAATTTCCGTTTGTATTTTATATATGTAAGTAGATGTTGCGGACTTATTTTCATTCGAATTTTAAAGAAACATATAAAATGTTCAAATTATCTAAAATTCGGTTTCATCAAAACTAAGGAAAATCAAGGTTGCATTACACTTCGAACAACGTCAAAGAACATGAATAACACATTTATTTAAAGAGTATCATGTTTTCTTCCGTACCAAAAAGAAGAAAAAGCAAGTTAAAATTTATATTTCATAAAAATAAAAATGATGTACCCGCAATATTCTTTTTCAGAAACTCGAGAACGTAAGTTAGTTTTTATACATAGTTAAGGATAATAATCAATTAGAATAATCATTTTTTTTATCGATTTAAACACGTCATTGGTTATTCGATAGTAACCAGCCAAGGCGATAATAAATAAAATTCCTTTTAACCACGATTTCTTCTGATTACTGAAAATTCATAAAACTTGAAACGGAATTTTTCTTATTGCTGCCTCTGCAGAACGCGCACGCAACACGCACCATCAGAAGAAAGAAACAGTATTACGTACTTACTCATATACCACGGGATTCAACTAGCGCCCTACCGTGTACAGAATAAAGATGAAATTGTTCTTAATCAAAAATTTTAGATAAATTTCTTACATTTAATATATTCTTTTAGATTGTCGACCATCTACAACAAAAAGCACTTTTATATGGAAGAAAACAATTATGTATTCAAGTAATAAAGTTAAATGCCATATATTTTTTAGAAAGGTATAGAAGGAACTCGCTTGAGCAATCAATTGTCAACTGTGGTAACGTTGCCACCTTCTCCTTATTTTTGCATATTTATTTATATTACTACAAATGTCACACTACATTATTGCAGCAAATAAATGTTTATTGTTGAGCCAAGGGTAATAGAAGCATGCTTGAAACTTATTTTTAAAGTAATAAAAAAACAGTAAATTAAATTACAGTTTTCAAGAAGTTTTTTTTTAAACTTTTTTTTTTATAAAGTGGTATAAAAATTTTAATTATTCGATATTTAGAAGCGGAATAATCAACTACAATTGTAATTATATTGTTACTACAATTGTTACGACATCATCGATACTGATGGGCATGCTTTTGGATTTATAATATAGATAGTAGATGCATGAAAGTCAAGGTTATCAAATTATTCAAACTAGTACTTAATAATAATAGTTAGTAATAATTAATATTATTAATTAATGTTAATGATTGATGATTGATATGATAATTAATAATGTGAATTAATAGTTAGTAATAATTCAAATTATTTAAAATTTTTAGTATTATTTCGGAAAAAAATTTCAAGGGGGATAAATCTTATACTATAATTGCGAGCAAAAATTGTGTGTGTGTGTATGTAAATTTTATCTTAAAAACGGATCTAACGATTTTGACGAAATTTCGCATTTTACCATTTTCGGGCACGAAGAGACCATTGGACTAGGTCACGTGTTCGAGAAAATTTGATTAGTGGGTCATTTTGGGCCATAATGGATCAGGGTCAAGCTAATTATATCTAAAAAACGGCTCAATCAATTTTAACTAAATTTTATATCCAACCGTTTTTGGGGACAAGAAAACTATTGGGCTAGGTCACATGTTCGAGAAATTTTGATTAGTGGGTCATTTTTGGGTCACTTCGGGTCAAGCTAATTTTATCTAAAAAACGGCTCTAACGATTTTGACTAAATTTTGTAATCTACTGTTTTGGATTACGAAAAGACTAATGGGCTAAGTCACATGTTAGAGAAAATTCGATTAGTGGGTCATTTTTGGGTCAGTGTTGGTCAAGTTAAGTTTATCTAAAAAACGGCTCTAATGTTTTTGACGAAATTTTGTGTTCTATCATTTTCGGGAACGATAATACCATTGGGATTGGCTGCATGTTCAAGAAAATTCGATTAGTGGGTCATTTTGGGTCACAGTGGGTCAGGTGTCAAACTAATTTAATCTAAAAAAAGGCTGAAACATTTTGGCAAAATTTTGTAATATGATGACCATTGAGACAAGTCACATGTTCGAGAAAAAACGATTAGTGGGTCATTTTGGGTCATTTAGTACATCTAATTGTATCTAAAAAACGAATGAAACAATTTTGACAAAATATTGTATTATACCGTTTCTGGGCATGAGAAGACCATTGGGCTAAGTCACATGTTCGAGAAAAGGCGATTTGTGGGTGGGTCATTTTTGGGTCACTGTGGGTCAACTAGTTGTATCTAAGAAAAGACTCAAAACATTTTGACAAAATTTTGTATTATATCGTTTCTGAGCATGAGAAGACCATTGGGCTAAGTCACATGTTCGAGAAAGCTCGATTAGTGGGTCATTTTTGGGTCACTGTGGGTCAAGATAATTGTATCGAAGAAATGACTCAAACAATTTGGATAAAATTAGGTAGCTTTCATTACAAAAGTGTATCTTGGTATCAAGGTAGGTAGAGGGAAATTTCTTTGATTCAATCAGTATCTTTTGAAATTCAAATATGCGTAATTTAAAATTAAAAACGTAAAATAAATTTTATTCTTTTTAGTATTCCAAGTTTCATAATCTTATACAAGGTATCCCATAAATTAATTCATATTAATAAAAATCCATAAAAATTAACAAACTCGTCCCAAGTCTTATACTGCCAACCGCAGTATAAGACTTGGGAAATGATAAAATTATTTTTTGGCAATAGAGAAAAAAAATGCAAGAGATCAATAAGTAAGCTCGGATTTCAAAAATTCTTAAAAAATTTAAAAAAATATATCGAATCAAGGTGTGGTTTACACCATAAAACTTGTCAAATAATGGAATGTTTCGTGGGAAAAGAAAAATAATAACAATTCAAATAGTTCCATAAATCCATTCACATTTCAAAAATGCATAAAAAATATTGGTCGTATTGGGGGGTTGTTTGCACCTTAAGACTTATCAAAGTGTAGGACTTTTTGTTCCAACATGTTGACATTAGAGATGAGCTAGGAAATCCGAGTCGACCCCGAAACATTTTGTGTTATCAGAGCCAACCCCATCACGAAAGATTTTGTGTTATCAGAGCCCACCCGACGCCGAAACATTTTGTGTTATCAGAGCCTATCCGACCCCGAAACATTTTATGTTATGAGATCCCACTCGACTCCGAAAGATTTTGTGTCATGAGAGTCCACCCGACTCCGAAACATTTTGTGCTAACAGAGCCCACCCGACCCCGAAACATTTTGTGTTATCAGAGCCCACCCATCCCCGAAACATTTTGTGTTAACAGAGCCCACTCGCCCCAGAAACATCTTGTGTTATGAGAGCTCAACAGAGCAAGAAACATTTTGTGTTATCAGGGCCCATCCGCCCCTGAAACACTTTGTGTTATCAGAGCCCACCCGCCCGCGTAAGGATTTAAAAGGGGCCCCAGCGACATTCATGTAAATTTTAAAGTATATCATTGAACAATTATCAACTGACAATACGCAATAAAAAAATTATTTTATAAAGGCAAAGTAAATAATATATAATAGTTATTAAAAATGCCTGAACTCAAACGATACTAGGGTCATTCCATGGTAACTTACGTCATATTTATAGCAATTTACTTCAGTAGTTTTAGTAATATAACACTAAAGAAATATTCAAAATGTAAAGTTTAGGGGAGACTAGGGAGGGTCGACACACTTTTTACAAAATGATTTTTTGTTATTTAAATATTGAATGTAGAATAAAGTTTTATATATCATTTTATTCGTTATACAATCAGTTATTAAAATAAAATTGCTACATAAGTGTAATATATAAGAAATTTGAAAAATGATGGATTTTAATCATGGGAAAATAATGAGTCAAGGCTCCCCACTTATGGGAGGGTTGACTCACTATATAGGAGTGTTGACTCACTATATGGGAAGCTTGACCCACTTTGTTTTATATTGAAATATTTATGAAGAGAAATAAAATCAGTTTAAAAAAAGCAAAATAACTATATGCTACATGCTTTAATTATTATTAAAAAAAATGTTTTTGAAAATATGATGCTTAAACAAACCTGTTTAGACGCAATCGCAAGTCACAGGAGAAAATTTTTGTTTAAAACATGATTTTGTCTGAGCAGGTATAATTGTACAGCAGGGAAAATGAAATTTTAACATTTTAGACAGTATTCCGTTAGAGACAGGTTCTATTTTCATAGGGTTTCATGTATTATAATGCCCGGATTTAGGAGCCACTATTCTGCTTTTTTTTTGTCTCATTGTCCTACTTTTTGTGACACTCGACCTGACAACTCTAGTTGTCACATAATTTGGCTTCATCTCACTGTATTCATCCTGGTGAGATTTATCTACATACATTCCTAAAGTTTTTCGATCAATGCTATGTTCTTTTTCAGCCGCATGGGCACTTAACTTATCATTAACATATTTTAAAACTTGGAGGGGCAAAGTACTTTCAGTACTAAAATGTTGAAATAAATGACTGGCACCGGAATTTATGAACAAATTTATTTGGAAATAAGAAAAAGGCTATATTTCACATACATATTAAACGAAAAAGATTTTAGTAAAATTCTGGTGCCATTGTGGCGTTTGGGAATTAAAATTAAGTTGTTTCATAAAGATACCACTGCCCTGAAAGGGTTAAGATTGCTGCTTTCATACTTTATAGTCCTTTATAGTCTTTTCCACTGTTTATATTTACCTATTAAAAGTAATATTTGAATGGAAAAAGTTCCTATCAACTTTCCCATTTAAATTTCTTTAAATTTTTCCTTGCAGTGGATACTATAGCAATTTTTCACATCTCTCTTTAATTAGCTTTAAATATTTCACCCTATTTTACTGTAGTTTAAAAGAATAAATGTACATTCTTTTTTATATATAACCATTAGCCTTTCATTATGCACAGTGTATAATAATCCACTTAATTAAGGGAGACTTGAGCACCTTGTCAACCCTCCCTCACATTGACTGGGTAAAGCCTCCCCACATAACCTTTCTCTAAAGAATGGCACATTGTTATGTTAAGCCTATGTTAATGTACAATCTTTATGCCTGGAATGAAAGCTCGATATTTCTGCATTACTTAAAAACTACTTACTTAAATTTCTATGATATATTTTTATCTGAAAAAAGCGTACAAAATATTCCTGAAAAATACAACTTTTAGGTTGAAAACGCTTCTCAATTGATTTTTCCCACACCTATTTAGATTATCTGTATGAAACAAAGACTGTTGTTTGAGCATTCCAGTAGCTTTGGTTGACAACTATTGATAAAATTTTGAAATTCTTTTAAATATGAAAAATGATGGGTGGGTCAACCCTCCCGTATGGTCAACCCTCCTTAGTCTCCCCAACATGATTTGTGAATTGAACCTATTCAAAGCGTAATATAGATGAAAATTACCGAGTAAGTTACCATAAAAAAATATAGTTTTTATTATAATGTTTTAGGCAATTTTCATCTAAATTGACCTTTGGATACGTTTAATTAACAAATCATATCAACTTTACATTTGAATATATTTTTTGGTGTTATATCACTAAAATTACTGCAGCAAATTGTTCTAGATGTAAAGTAAGTTATACCGTAGAATCACCCGCTACTGTAAAAGGATTTAGTTGTTGAAACTACAGAAAAATAATTTATTTAATGATATCACAAAATTATAATTTTATACAAATATATAAAAAAAACATAAAATGAATAAATAATTATATAACTATAATACTTATACCTTATATAAATATAATATAATAAACTAATAATAGATAATGCAATAAACGTCTTGTAAACCAAAAAGTTTTTTTAAGTACTATAAGCAAATAGCGATACCGATTTTATTTTAATGATTTATTAACTTTCATATTCCTTACATAAGCATATATTAAAATCAAAATAGTACCTTCATTCACTCTGTGGGTAATAAACAGATAAAACAAAAGAAAATAAAGTCAAAATATAATTGCCAAAATGTTTTTTTTAAATATACGAATATAGGGATACCAATCTTATTTACTGTTTTAAAAATCGTTATATACTTAACATAAACATATATCAAAACTAAGAAGTGTGAATAAAAAAGTGTGAAATAAAAAAGATAAAATGAAAAATAGAAAAATAGCGAAGTCTGGCTACCAAAAAAGAAAATTTAATAAACATAAAAGATAAATGCAATAAACAATAAAAATATTACAATAAAACTTGAAGAAACTTTTATGTTTAGAACTGAAACGACCACTTTCATAAGCCTATCGACTCTAGTCCTTTCCTAGAATTATGCCATGACTCTATTAAAATAAATAAATTTCTTCGAATTATGACTCTGTCTCTAATCAATTCTACGTGAGGTCCGTATGTAGATGTAGAAGTGTTTTCTGAAAGAAAATATCTATCTGATGAAGTACATTTGCCTCCGAGAGGAAATTGTAAATCGATTCATTGCATAGCACTATTTTCTACATTCATTTTAACGGGGTACAAGAACAAAAAACATGTCGGAAATTGTACGTCAAACGTAGCAAATGAGGTGCGTTCGTACTATAACTAGTTTTTACAAAATATTCAGATCTTGGTGCAATAGCTGTTGCACTCTTATGCAAAAATGCATGAATACAAAATTTATCAATTATATATATTAAATCCAGTCATACGGAAACAGTAGAAATCCATCTTAAATAGGACGTACTTACCATTGCAACCTAGAATCAATACCTATCATGGGATATCATGGAATTAATGACGTATGATAGGATTTAATAGAATGAAGAAAACCTTTATCAATATCTTTTTAGTTTTGATTCGATTTTCATAAAATTTGAAGTGACCTGACAAAATCCTGCAACGATTATATAACCACTCGGATGGGTAGTTTTTGCGCAGTTATATGCTGACAGACGGACGGATCAGACGACGATTATAGGTGTTACGTATTTATACAATTACGAACGCTCCTAAAAAAGTATACTGTACTGTTTTATACTTATAAATATTTTTACTCGTTGTTTTCTTAAAGTGTTTATTGCTTATTAAATTCATTTTCACGTGTAAAATTTTAATGAAAAATAGAAAAAACTAGTCGGATATACCAATCCCAAAACTTTCTTCTATCTCATGCATGTTAATACTTGAGAATTTGCTATCACACTACTAAAATATAACGGCAATCTATGCCCATCATGAGGATTCTATAGATATGAAATTCCGTGCATTAGTTCTTGAGATATGGCTATTTCCGAAATCGTGTAAATCCAGCAAAATTCAGCCTAGCAGCGCCACCTATTGGGTACTTTACACCAAAACCTATGTTAAACAAAATTACCAAGCAACCACTTACGTCAAAATCTAACTGAATCTGAAGTTTGGGGAAAATCCGTGCATCAGTTTTTAAGATAGAGCTATTGCGAAAATCATGAAAATGCCAGCATAGCAGCGCCACCTATTGGACGATTAACACCAAAACCTAATCAGCAACAACTTGTGTTAACATTTAACTAAATCTGAAGTTAGATGAAAATTCGTGCATTAGTTTTTGAAATAGAGCTATTGCGGGAATCGTGCAAAATGCAGCACAGCAGCGTCACCTGTTGAGCGATTTACACCAACACGTAATCCGCATTAAGTCATATCAAGGACTAACTAAATCTGAAGTTTGATGAAAATCCGCGCATTAGTTCTTGAGATAGAGCCATTTCGGAAATCATAAAAAATGCAGCATAGCAGCGCCACCTGTTGAGCGATTTACACCAACACGTAATCAGCATCAAGTCATATCAAGGACTATCTGAATATGAAGTTTCACGAAAATCCGTGCATTAGTTCTTGAGATAGAGCCATTGCGGAAATCGTAAAAATGGCAGAATAGCAGCGCCACCTGTTGAGCGATTTGCACCAACACGTAATCAGCATCAAGTCATATCAAGGACTATCTGAATCTGAAGTTTCATAAAAATCCGTGCATTAGTTCTTGAGATAGAGCCATTTCGGAAGTCATAAAAAATGCAGCATAGCAGCGCCACCTGTTGAGCGATTTGCACCAAAAACTAATCAGCATCAATTTGTATCAGGGAATAACTGAATATGAATTTTTATTAAATTCCGTGCATTAGTTCTTGAGATAGAGCGCCCACAAAATTTGTGTCACACACAGACACACAGACAGACGGGCAGACAGACAGACAGACAGACAGACAGACAGACAGACTCACAGACACAGACTCACAGACAGACATTTTGTAAAAACATGTTTTTCGGGTTCTCTGACCTCTAAAACGTGTAAATCCGTCGAAAACCGGAATTCGAAAATTTTCATGAATCCAATACTTTCTTCTTGTAAAGATAGAAGAAAGTAAATATATATATATATATATATATATATTAACCATGTATAAATTTTGATGCATCTTCTCAAAAAATAATTATTTTTGCATTACTTTTTCATTTTTGAATGCAAAAAAGAATAAATATTAACTTTCTCCCAGAATTTATAAAACTATTTACTTTAGAAAGTTTAACAATTTTAAAATAAATTAAAAGTAAAAAAAAAAGACTCTTTTAATAATCATTCAATGTTTATATTAACACTCAACCCTTTAGTGTTGATTTTATGAATTTATTCATGTCAGTAATTCATGCAGTTCCAAAATCTTTTCCTTACAATACGTTAATTTGGTATGGGTCCCAATTATTGAAAATTCACCACTTTTTTTACGCTTGATAGAAATCGTGAGCTAATACATTTTTTAAAAAAATATAATTTTTGCTCATTTTGCTTTTCAAAATAGAACAACAGTAAAAAATAAATAATAATTTAAAAAAATTACACACACACACACATATATATATTTAAACCAATACTTCCTTTATCGTATTATTTAATTGGTTATCAATATTAATTAACCCCTTAATTCTCGCTCCCGTCAATATGACGGGCTGAGGTGTCGTAGTATATTTCTCGCTCCCGTGATATTGACAAGCTGAAGATTTCAAACCGTAAAAAAAACTTTTGAAACCAGAAAAAATTAACTGGAATTTTCGTATGAAGTCTTTGAAAATTCCTTTGCGAGTTTGATTTGTACGATCTATTTTTGAGTAAATTATGGGTTCTAATAAATCGAGAATTTGATTTTAATTGATAGTCAACATTTTATGTATTATATTATTTTATGCATTATTTTTAAACATTTGTAAAAATAAAATAAATAAGGATTTTATTCGTATTAATTTGTACGTCGTAAAACAAACATTAAGGTGCAAAATTGTCGCATGATGGCTTTTAGGTAAATGTGAATTTTTGTATAAAATATTATTTTTCGTCTCAAACATACAGCTAATTGCATATTTTATTTAGAAATCTGAAAATTACTCAATTTCTGCAATAAAAAAATAGCTACTTTTTTAATGCTTTAAAAAAAAAATAAATATTAAGCGATCCTTAAGGGGTTAATTATTAGGATAAGGGGAGGTCTTGATTGAAACTATCTATTAGTCATAGTTTCTATTAATCATAATCGTATAGTCGCAATTTAATTAATATTAAAGTATTAAATGATAAAAAAATATTTATTTATAAGAATTATTAGCTCTCTTTTTTATTTATCTTTTTTACTTTTTAGTGTTTAAAATATTTTGTTGTTGCAGTTTCACAGCCAGGTGAAATATTTAGGCGGGCTTGGTTTGGAGCATCATTAAATTAACCGTTGTTGTAACTCATATACAATTGAAACCATAAAGAATGCGATTTATCACTTGTGGCGGGGAAGTGAATTAAAATGCCTTAAAATCAAGTTATTAATTTTTAATTAAGCTCTAAAAATACAAAAATTTTATAGTGTCATCTGAAAAACATCCGTTCTAGCCTAAGGAAGTGAGAGAAAAATCAATTATAAGATTCCATCTTTATATACAAAAACCAAGTTAAGTTAAATAAAAGAGTGTAGAAAAGAAAAGAAAAGAAAAGAAAAGATAGAGGGAGCGAGAGATTTATAGGCTGGTTTTATCTACGGCTCAGAAACGCGTTTTTCAGTTTTTAGCGCAAAAAAGCACTGAAAATTCATAAAATTCAAAGTATCATAACCCAGTAACTTTTGGTTGTAGAAGTATAGAATTTTTACTGTTTAATTTATTTAAACATGAGCAATTTAAATATATTACTATATTAATTATATTATAATAATTACTAAAAAAAGAGCTGGCCATTTACACCATGAAAAATTACATATAAACGTGAAAATAAAAATCACATGTTTACTAAACGGTGTATAAAATGTTGCAAAGTATAAAAACTACATAAACATTAAAATAAAGTTAAGATATTCAACGTTTCGATCATCATCTGTGAACTTCATCAGGAAAACGTTGTCGTAACGCTTCTAAAAACAGAGCAAAAATTAATTACTATATTACTATATTAATTATATCTAACTTACAGGACACACGAAACATAAAATTTGTTTAATTTTGTAACTTTTTAAAATTTAGTTATTTTGGCGCAAATGGTTGTTCATATGATGAAGACAAACATTTCAAACAATTTAACAATTGGGAACTGAACGATTCCTCTAAAACTTAACGGTTTCCGAATTGAATAGCGGTAAGAGAACAAACACTCTGCGTAAATTCTAAATTTCACGCGTGACAGGATTTTATCTAAGAAATAATGATATTTTATGTTTACAAATTTTGATTTTAATACTATTTTTAATCGATTCTCCTTTTAGCTACATTTGTGTTGTAATATTGTGAACTATTTATATCCAAAATTATAAAATGTTTAAATATAAATGTATAATGAAGGGGAAAATGTTTAATATTTTCTGTGATATTAAGGAGTCTCAGGACTCTTAAAATTGGAAAATATGAAAAAAAAGGACCATTTTCAACATTTAATATCTTAAAATGTATTTGATATTAAGACACAATTTTAAATGGGAATGAAAGATACAAGTATGTTCTTTCATTTCAAATATTTGAAAAATTGCAAGATGCAGAATTAGCATTTACAGGGGGCTCAAAACTGTCAGACATTTGACGAGCAGAAAATTGGCATAACAGCTTATGCGCACGATTACAAAATAAATTTCGCAACTAGAATGAAAATTTTGGTGCCTACTTATACCTCAGATTATAATAATTACACTGAATCTAAATAAATTTGTATTTAAAGCATTTTTATATTTTTAATACAAAGTTGTATTTATTTAATGCAAAATTTAGAAAATTTCAACAATATAAACCCCTAAAATATATATATATATATTTTTTTTTACAATAAAAAGGAAATTTTAGGTTCAGTTTATACAGACTAACATGAAACATATGTTTTGAAAATTTCATGAAAAAATATTCATAAGTTTTTGAGATATCGTGCGCGTAATGCCCAAAAACGTCCTTTGGAGAAAAATGACTTCAAAGTTTTGGAAACACCGCTTCAGCTATTGAGCGAGTATAATTCTAAATGCCATAACTTCTGTTCTAATGGGAATTTTAAGATAACAATTATATCAAAATGTTCAGAAAACAGAGAAGTTTAACATCTAAAAAAATTAAAATTTCGAAAATTCTAGAGCTTTAAGTGTCCTGAGACCCCTTAATATATTATATTCATCATATACTAAACAAGATATAATTATTAAAGTAAGGCTAAGCTAAATAGTTGCATTATGATAGTAGTGTCCAAATGTGCTGTACCTTGGCACACATTTTTGTCAGGGCATCGGGAAAAACAATCCGGAAATAGGGATGACATGGATATGAAATATCAAGTGTAGTTAAACAATTACGAGACTTTTAAAAATCAAATTTTGAATATAATTGATATCAAGATTTTATTATAACCTTATAAGGATTTTGATTATAATTTTGATTTATATTTGGAAACCATAAAAGAATGAATCAATTGCAGATTAAAATTTTGTTCTTGATGAACAATTAGGATGCTTTTAAAAAATAACTTGAGAATATAATTATCAAGAAATTTTATTATGCCTTAAGTATATTTTATGTTATTATTTTTATTTGAAGGGCGTCCAAATGGTCTGTAAATGGTATTTTGAATACACCTTTTTTCATACAAAAAGCTTATTTTGAGATTTTCCTTGTAAAGTTAGAAGAAACATACCTCGCTGCAACTGTTGTACAAACCTACCACGAAAATGTTTCTCAGGAAATACCGGTATTCAGAAAACTGACTGTATGAGCCCTGTATTTGGGGAACATAATAGAATTAACCTTCATAGCACATTAAAATGCTGATATTAATAAACAATTAGGATGCTTTTAAAAATCCAATTTAGAATATAATTGATAGCAAGAGTTCACTATAACCTTATAAGTAATTTATTACTTTCTTCTATTTTTACAAGAAGAAAGTATTGGATTCATAAAAATTTTCGATTTCCGGTTTTCGACGGATTTACACGTTTTAGAGGTCAGATATTCCAAAAAACAGTTTTTTACAAAATGTTTGTCTGTGAGTCTGTCTGTCTGTCTGTATGTGACAAATTTTGTGGGCGTTCTATCTCAAGAATTAATGCACGGAATTTAATAAAAATTTATATTCAAGTAGTCCCTAATATAAATTGTTGCTGATTAGGTTTTGGTGTAAATCGCCCAACAGGTGGCACTGTTATGCTGCATTTTTCACGATTTCTGCAATAGCTCTATCTCAAGAACTAATGCACGGATTTTCACCGAACTTCAGATTCAGTTATTCCTTTATATGAGTTGGTGCTGGTAATGTTTTGGTGTAAATCACCCAACAGATGGCGCTGCTATGCCGCATTTTGCAGCATTTACACGATTTTTGTAATAGCTCAATCTCAAGAAATAATGCACGGATTTTCATCAAACTTCAGATTCAGTTAGTCCATGGCATGAATTGACGTTTTGTACCTTTTGGTGTAAATCGCCCAACAGGTGGTGCTGCTATGCTGCATTTTTTCTGATTTCCGCAATACCTCTATCTCAAGAGCTAATGCTTTGGTTTGAACAAACTTCAGATTCAGGTATACCTTGATATGAATGAGTGCTGTTAATGTTTTGGTGCAAATCGCTCAACAGGTGCGATACCATGCTGCATTTTTCCATTATACCATGCTGCATTTTTCAGAATTTCTCCTATAGCTCTATCTCAATAACTTATGCACGAATTTTCATCCAACTTCAAATTCAGATGTACTTTGATATGAATTGGTGCTAAATTGATGTAATTTCTTGTGTTATTTAAATGAAATAATTGACGTGATTTATATAGAAGAAAGTTTTGTGATGGCTACAACATACTAGTTTTTATTTGAAATCGTAATAAAATCTATCCTAATAACACATAAAAGATTTGCTTCGATCCGGTCTTTTAAAAATAAAATAAATAAATAAATTAATAATAATAATAATAACTTATAAAGGAGCTGAATAAGTATTTTTCACCAAAAAATGAAAGGGGACCCCCTCCCACCCCCCACCCCTTCCTCTAAATTGTTGCCAGAGTGATGAAAAAGTTTATGTATATCGGTTTGATAAAACGGGAAAAGGACTTATGGTATTTGATATTGAAGCCGATTTAATAAAGTCATGGAACAATATGAATAATATAATAATATAGTTTTATCTTGCTACTTTTCTACTACTACTAAAGCTGCTACTGCTGATAATAATAACAATAATAATAAACCATATAACACATCTTCAATTAATGCTTCCTCTTTGGAAAAAATATTAACTTTTTTTACACATATTATTTATATTCAATAAAATCCTGGAATAATAAGAGTAAAAGTATAATAATAATTAATAATATAATAATAAACCATATAATAAATCTTCAACCGAATGCTGCATTTTTATAAAAATATAAAAATTTTAATGGAAATATTATTTATATTTAGTAAAATCATGTAACAAAAAGAGTAACAGTACATGGTTACTAAATCGCGTAGCACATCTTCAATCGAATGTTGCATTTTTATAAAAGTATTAAAATTTTAAAGGGAACATTATAAAAAATATAAAATCCTGTAACAATAAGAATAGAAGTGTATTCAATATAAATGGAATAGAACATATTTAACCTAATAATGCATTTTTATAAAAAATGTTAAAGTTTTAAAAGTAATATTATTCATGTTTAGTAAAATCCTGTAACAATAAGAATAATAATACATTGTTAATAATCCACACAGCACTTCTCTAACCGAACGATATTGCTTTATAAAAATATTTAAATTTTAAACTAACATTATTTATATTTAATAAAATCCTGCAACAATGAAAGTAGCGGTATATTGCTAATAAATCGAATAAAACCTCTCCGACCTAACAATGCATTTTTATAAAAATTTAAAGTTTCAAAGGGAATATTATTCATATTTAGTGGGATCCTGTAACAATAAAAGTTTCATTTTATTGCTAATAAACCGTATAATATATCTTCAACCTAACATTACAGTTTTATTAAAATATTAATTTTTTAATGGAAATATTATTTATATTTAGTAAAATTCTCTAACAACAAGAGTAACATTTTATTAAGAATAAAACATATAGAATATCTTCAACCTAACGCTGCATTTATAAAAAAAAAATTAAACTTTTAATAGAAATAATATTTATATTTAGTAAAATATTATAACAATAAGAGTAATAGTATATCACTATTAAGAATGATAATAATAAACCATATCTTCAACCGAACGCTGCATTTTTATGGTAAATACTACAACACACACGATAAATATTACTCACGTCTAAATCCATATGTCCAAAAGGAATTTAGGAACGGCATGTAAAAAACAAAAGATCATAATTAGATTGAATCCTCATAATAAGGAACAGTTTTTACGAAGACAATGAAGTAGGATTAAGCAGTGAGAAATTATACAGACCAGGATGTAACATGTTTTTGAGCGGATGTGTTCTGTAGGCTTCACGGCTTTACACGGACGCCATGCAGAGGATGTGGAAAGCAAGCGAGAGGCCGAACGGAATTGTGGGTAGAGAGATCGATTAATGGAAGGGCGGTGGCCCTTACGCTGGTTTCAGGGTTAATCACTACAATACGGATTAAGGTTAAGGATGCTCCGATGCATCTTTTCATTTAAAAGAAATATTAAGATGTAACTGATCAAAGTCTTAAGACAAAGAATAAAATAACAGTAAAAAAATTTTTTTTTCTTTTAAAACACTTTTTTATAAGCATTCAATGTTTATCTTAAAAGTCACGCCTAATTTCCCGACTCCAATTCATTTGGTTCAAAAAAATTTCACCTTTGAAATGCGTTCATTCGGCGAGGGTCCCGATTGTGGAAATCTCATCGATTTTATCTAAGTTTGGTAGAAAGCTTGAACTAGTGAACTTATATATATATTAAAAAAATCTGATTTTTGTTCTGATTCTTTTTTTAAATATGGCAACAGGAAAGAAAAAACATTATTTAAACCATCTATTCGGAATTTCTAAATTATTTCTCAATGTATAATCAGGATTTAGTTAATATCAAACTACTTATTGATACAAATTGATGATTGGCCTATTTTAGCGAGCGTCGTTTGGTGCATAATCAACTCCATTGTTGTTGCAAATCATATACAATTCTAACCATAAAGAATATTTTCCGATTTATCACCTACGTTTAGGTAACGGAAAAATGTTTAAAAATAAATTTATCAATTTATAAATAAGTTCTAGAAATATTAAAACGTTGTATTGTCACCGGAAACCCATCTGTGCACATAATTTTTACAATTCTAAGCTTATCAGAAAATGAGTGAAAAATCGATTGCAAATTCAGTATTTACATAAATGGATCAAGTTAAGATAAAAAAATAATAAAAAATTAGAGAACAGGAATTCTGCTTTTTCAGAGTTTAGTGTCGTCCCCGGCATTTTCATTACTTCATTTTCTTCTGATGGACTGATGGCTTCTATTATTATGAAACAGCCATTATAAATGAAGCGTTAGGTGAAGATGAAAGAGCAGCCGTAAAAAGTTCGGATTCTGATTTTCTGGTCAGAATGGAAAAAAAAAATGGCTATAATTTTTCTTGAAAAAAAAAAATTACCATAATTTCTTTTATAATATATAATTATATTTAAAATTATAAATATATAAAAAAAATTATAATATATGGCCATAACGTTTTTTGAAAAAAAAAAATATGGCCTTATTATGGAAATTATTTTTTTTTTCATTCTGACCAGAAAATCAGAGTTCTAAATGGCCATTTTTTTTTTCCATTCTGACCAGAAAATCAGAGTTCTAAATGGCCATTTTTTTTTTCCATTCTGACCAGAAAATCAGAGTTCTAACTTTTTACGGTTGCTCTTTCATCTTCACCTAACGCTTCATTTATGATGGCTGTTTCATAATAATAGAAGCCACCAGTCCATCAGAAGAAAATAACTCTGTTAAGCGTGACTCGGATAATCGGGACTCTACTGCAAAACATATATCAATTTTAAGACTTAAAGCACACGCTTTTATTTTATGTAAAATGACGTCATTTGCATTAATATAGATACTTAAAATTAAATATAGTTTATAACATCTCCATGTTTTATCACAAATCCTTCATTTATATTTTTCTCAAAATAGCACGTATTTTAATAAATTTTTTTTTCAATTTTTATGAGAAAATGGCAACAAAAAGATATAATTGCTATTTTTCAACAATTTTTTCTTTATTTTCTACAGAAACTTTTCTTTACTTTCTACAGTACTTGAGTTGCCACAAATGAAACAAATGTCGCTATAAACTACAAAAAAATTAATACTTCAAAAACAAATGGAGATGCAGTTTTCAAACAAATTGCATTAAAAAAGTACTTTTTTCTCCCAATACGATGGTAGTTTTTACCCCAATACGACGCATGCTTAGAAGTTTTAAAAAATGCTGTAGAGTATTTAATCGCACAATGAAACATCGGCTTTTGTTTTACGGCTGGCTTATACAAGCTAACGTTATTTATTGGAGACAAAATAAGCTGGGAGAAAGAAATAGCATTCCGGAGGCTAATAATAAGAGTCTGAATTAAGGTATGTGCTTGTGCCTACGTTCGGGGTACTTTTTTTTAATATGAAATTTTTATCAAACGCATGTGTTTTTAGTTAAAACAGGGAATAAAACTATGAATTAATATAATTTTTTAATGGAATTTTGATTAACTTTTCAAATTTAAGAAATATTTAGTCAAATTTTAGTAAAGAGTTGCGTTTATGCCAAATCTTTTATAACGAAATCTGTTCAATATATTTCACTTTTTTTTTCAACAATATATTAGCAAACCACTTACCTATGTTATGAAGCAAAAGATTTGCAAAACCTATTAAATTTACTAACCAAATTACCAAATTTTCTATACAAAACATGTTTTTTTAAAAATAAAAAGAGTATTTTTCATTAAAATAACTCTTAAGTTAATATATACAAACTTACAAGCTATATTTTGCTTCATAACATACCAATACATGAGCAGAACCTTGTTACAAAATTTTATTTCTATATCTTAAAAACTTTTTGAGAAATGATGTTTCTCGTAAACGTACACAAGGAAAAACGCTATTTTGCAGAAAACGCAAATTAAGATTTTGATAGAGCACAAAAAATTATGCATAAAGTTTACAACTTTAAAATCCACCACATTTGTAGGTGTTTATATAGTTGTGTATATATTATGTATTATATATTTGTGCATTAAAATGTATTGTTTACCTTTCTGTGGCTCTTTAAACGGCCGTTTCCGGTTTCAGAAAGTTTATTTCCGATTTATATTATGGGCTGTAACTTTGCTTCTAATTATCGCTGAACCAAAATTAAGGCTTTTTTGGAATCCTAAATGTTTCAACTTTAATTTAAAATAATAATTTAAAAAAATCTAAAAATTTCGCAAAAACAGCCATTTGAGGGTAGGCACATACCATAAAGGAATTCAGTACCAAAAATATTTTTTGGTGTCATTTAAGTTTCTAAACTATTTTTTTTTTCAGCTTACGAGTTTCTAATGGTAGTTGAAAATAAACTTAGAAATAAGCAAATTACATTTTGCTAACTTCGTTTTTTTTTATTACAAAAACATTGACTAAGAATCTGTTTAAAATCAATCCTGGATCAAATGTGATAATAACGAAGTCATTTACTATGCTCTACACAGGTAACAGCACAAACTAGTTACACAGTGCACACAAGACTGATTTAAAGCATTTTTTATTTGGGTACAAATAAACCTCTTCTGGATCCAAGTAATCCCAAGTTACGGTTTATATATTTTATTGACTTAGAAGCTCAATGATAACCAAAACGAACAAACAAATTTTTTCTTTTTCATTTAAAAAAGTTGAGAAGTTAAAATTTTGCTAATCTATATATTTTTTCTAGATTACTAGTGACTACTAATGATAACAAGAGTTAATTTCTTTTAAATGCTTTCTATCTCTCTCTTTTTAAGTTATCAAGTTAAACTTTTTCTGCAAATTTTTAAATGCTACTCCAACTTTACATTATATTTACTTATTTATTATCTATTTCCTATTATTTATGTGTTTTTTCATACTGAATATTTTTAAGGTTTTAATTTAAAAATTTTTGAACATCATAAGATAAAGAGTAAAACTAAAGATTATATTAAAGGAATTCAAAACTGAAAAGGAAAATAAAACTTTTAGAAAGTGTATTTTCACTTACCATTAGAAACTTGTAAATTTTAAAAACAACAGCAACAAAAACCTTAAAATATTTTTTTAGCTTACGAGCATCTACTGATAAGTAAAAATACAATTTCAAAAATGCTTTATTTTACCTTTTTTTTTTTCTTTTTTTCTTTTTTCTATCTTTTTTTTTTTTGTGTGTGTGTGTGTGTGTGTTTACTTCTTTTGTCCCAAGTGATGAATTAATGAAAATTTCCTTTTTCTGAGCATTTTTCATGACGTTAGGAATCGACTGGTACCGGTAACATTTTCAAACGGCGATTTTGTTGCTGAATTAGTGTGGGAGTTTTTTTTTTTCTCCCATGATTGTACCATTGGCAGATAGAGTGTTAAGGGAATTTAGTACCTCGGACGGAAAAGAAAGAAAGAACAAAAAATTCTGGTTATCATTGAAGATTCTAAGCTAATTTTTTCCCGCTTTGAAATATTTTGTTTTTACCTTACAAACTTCTAACGATAACCAAAAATAATTTTTTGATTTTTGTCTTACAAAACGTTAACAAGTTAAATTTTTGCTAAAAAACAACAACAACAACAAAAAAAAAACAGTTTTTTATATTGCAAGCTTCAAATGACAGCCAAAAAAATTTTTTTTTAATGATTTTCTTTAAAAACAAGTTAACAAATTAACTTTTTGTTGATATATTTTTATTACTTTGAAATAACTTTATTTTCGGCTTACAACATTAACCTAAAATATATCTTTTAAACTCTTTCTTTTCCTTTCTTTTTTTCCCGAAAACTTTACTAGTTAAATTTTTGTTGCAAATTTAAAATGATACTCCATTTTTTTAAATATTTATTTTTACTTCTTTATCTTTGTAAAATTCTTTTTGTAATTTTTTACACTAAAATTGTTTTGAGATGTGACAGCCTTAATAAAAAGCAAGTAAAATAATAGCTTGAATTAATGGGATTCATTACCTCAAAAGGAAAAAAAATCTCTTTTAGAAATTTATTAAATTAAAAAAAATGCTATTGTTATTAAAAGTTAAGTAAAATGTTTGTTAAATTCTCAATTTACTTTAAAGCATCACATTTTCTTAGTATCACAAGTTTCTAATGATAACTAAAAATTATTTTTAAAAGTGTTTGTCTTTTTTCTTTGAAAAAAAAAAAAGATAAATTTTTCTTACAAATTAAAAATGTTATTTCATTTTTACACTCTCTTACTTAATTTAACTTGGTTCATTTATGTAAAGATGGAATTTGCTTGGGGGCCATCTACAAATCAAAATCAGACCAAACTTTGTTTTTTTTAATGGCAACACTAGCTTTTGACATTATATTTTAAATCTTTTGTTCAAATTATGCCTAGAAACGAAATTTCAAGTCATTTGGATAAGTTTTTGAATTATAAACATTCAAAATTCAATGCTTCTAATGTTAAATAACATTTTCATATTTTTATTAATATTTCCCGAAATTATAATCCTGATGTGATAATTTTTTGTGTGGTTATAATACTAAAAAATCCATGAATTATGAATTACGAAATTAATATTCGAAAAAAAAATATGAATTGCAACAAACAATTTTTTTGATAGATTTACATTTATTATCCTGCTTTATGCGAATTCTCAATTTAAAATTTTTTCTTTCATGTAGTTTTCGAATTATGCTTTAAAAATGTCAAAATGATGCACATTTTAAAACAATTAATTTCTCGGAAACTAATCGTACTAATTTCATAAAAAATTATATTTAGTCTAATTGATGGGTGTAGAATTTATTTATCGTATCAAACTTGTGTATTGCCATTGGAAAAAACAAATTTTGGTTTTTTTTAATATGTAGATGACTACCTAAGCAAATTTTATATACACTATTTAAAAGTAGACTTTATTTCCAATCGTTTGGTACTAGTTAGTTTCTTCTACAATAATTTGTTGCAGAGTTAGTAGGGGCGGGGGGGGTGATTAATTTTTTTTACCGCCACTGTACATTTGTTTTCTTTACGAGTTTTTGAAGAAAGCTTTATTCTGCATCCGATAATGACAAATATCCGTTGTTTTAGAAATAATAGCTGGATAAGAATGACTTTGGCATTAGTTCGAGGAGTTTATCTCAGTAAAAGGACTTTCCCTGTAAATTAACGGATGTTGCACGAGCATGGACACATATTCAATGAAACTGAATTTTTCTTTTTTATGCTTTTTGATTGTATGTTAATTTACGGCATCTACGCATTAAAAAAGAGAGAGCGAAGTTCTTTCAAAAAATTTTCTTTATACACTCTAAAAAATTAATGTGTAAATTATCACTTTTATATAAATATATGTGTAAATTTGTAAAATTACTCTTTTGTCATAAAATTTACACTCTTGTCGTAAAAAAGTACCTATATTTATGTTTGTTCATCGGCTTAGTGGAAAGTGTGTAATTTCTTATACCTCCAAAAACTCAAACAAGTGTGTAAACATAGAAAATTGTACGGATTTATCCGAATGGGTGGGTTAATGTAAATTTGCAAATTTTGCATGTTACACAAATACCTGTGTACATATTTTGCATATTAAACCGAAAAATGTGTAACAATATTACACAGCTATATGTGTAAAAACGGAATATTATACAGGAATATGTGTAAGAATATTACACAGAAGTATGTGTAAGAACAGAATATTACACCGAAATATGTGTAAGAATATTACACAGAAATATGTGTAAGAACAGAATATTACACCGAAATATATGTAAGAATATTACACAGAAATATGTGTACTTATGTGAACACAATATCGATTCTTCAAAACTTGGCTTGTGTAAATATTAGCTGAATGGTCAAGGTGGTGCTTTGGAAAGTTGCTGTTCCTCAGTTCGTATCCCGTTTTGGTAAGCATTGCGTGTTTACAGTAGATTGAATTAGATTGAGAATTTCTCCTCTCGATGTAAATGTATCGTTGAATACTTGTGACTGAAATTGATTAAAGATGGAAAAAAAATTCGACAAAATACGGAAATAGTACTGGCATCACAATTTCTGTATTTTAACGAAATTTTACTTTACAGTGCATTATTTATTTAGATTATACATGTTCTGTACATAAATTATGCATACTATTTTAGGACTTCACAACAACTCTAACTAGAGAGACGGCACGCAGTAAATATAATTTCTGACGTTCCTGTTTCTTGTAAATTAAGGTTAAATTACTTTGTGATCTTAAATCTCCTGGAGGGAGAACAAACACACCAAGCATATGAGTTTGTTCTTAAGGCAAATTTGTTTGGCGGCCGTAAAAATACTTAATTCAAATTTACATCCCAAATTACAAGGTTATGTACTATGTACACAAAATCCATCGTTTTTGTATATTGCACAGATATATGTGTACATAATAATTTGCAATTTACACGTTAAATTGTGTATTTCAAAGTTATATGATAACTTTTTACACACTTAAGCAGCTTAATGTGTTATCATCAAAATATACATGTGTATTTTGAAATTGACACATCAGGCGTATATATGTAAATTTACACGCCACTTTATACATATATAGACAAATCGTTTTTGTATCATCCGTATATCTGTTTTAATCTGTAAATTTACGCATTTATTTTTTAGCGTGTATCAGCCCCTAATTAGCTACAGCTAAGAATTAGCACAGAAATTGACTTATTTTTTAAAAAATATGTTTTAATCAAGCAATAGTTTCATATTAATTAAATTATGATTGTACGCTGATAAATCAATTTAAAAATGCTAAAAAGATACCGTGACCCGGGGTGACCTGTCCTACACCGCGGATAAAGGAAAAACTTGTAATGAATAAAATTTGTTTCAATAAAACTAATTAGTAATGCCGAATTCTGATAGATTGCGGCAGTAAGCTTAAACATAAATTATTTAATTTAGCCTTTTACAAATTCAGTTTGATCACTTCGGTTGTTTTAAATCTATCGCGCATGATTTTACTGAAGGAAACTTTTGATTGGAAAAGTTGTTTATACTTGATGCTGTAAAGGTGTAAATACATTTTTTTTTATTTCTTAACATGTCTTCTTTACAAATCAATGAGATTTATATACATTAATTTGATATTTTAGATTTTATACATTTATTTTATTCAAAAAACGGCATTTTGAATGTCAATTTTGGTGAGATAAAATCATAAAGGAAACATTTACTGCAAATATAATCGTTGTACTAGTATATAAATATTATTCTTTTGTACAGGTACTTCTGTAACAATGCCTCTTCGTATAAATCTCCAGTAGGAAGTCGTAATTATAAAAATTATGTTTATGAAAAGGTACAGAATGTGGTAGATGTTGTTGAATAACATGTATTTAGTCAAAGAAAAGCCGTTGAAAAATATTCAATTACTATCACTACTTATAAAAAAATAAGCTATAAGGTTCTAAAAAATTTATCCCCCTCCCCCCCCCGCTGAATAAAAAGACCTATTTCTTCTAAAAGAATGTTTTATGGTGCCTGCAATAAGTGAATACAGTAAATTCTATCTAAAGCGGACTCTGTGTAAGCCGGAAAACTGTCTAACGCGGAAAAATTTCCTAGTCCCGCCGAACCCATAGCAAATAACATTAATTCATGCTGTGTAAGCCGGAATCTGCGTAACGCGGAAACGGAAAGGTTTATAAGGTCCCACCGAACCCAAAATTTTGCATGAGGCGGAAAAAATTAGCTTTTAAAAATGAAATGCATTTAATTTATGAAACTTTAAAACAGATATATGTACATCAAATACTTTCGAACATTTTGATAAATTTCGTAATAGAGTAATAAAGTTAATTCAAGAACCTTATTTAACTTAATGATTAAATATTTTTAACCATAAAAATCAGTAACACAATGCGACTTGTGCAATGTGTTACTGAAGAATGCTTGGTAAACCGAAAGAAAAAATAGCATTGATAAAAGATTATTTTCCGACTCTCTAAACTATTATGTTAAAGATGAGGTTTGTATTTGTTAACGCTTTTCATTAAATTCTAGAACTGAAGTAATTTCATATTGATACCATTTATTTCAGTTTTCAAATAATGTTTTTCAAGATTATTAAAGACAATAAATTTAATAAAATGTTTAATTTCATTAAAATTTTAATTTTAAAGATCGACACTAAAGGTTGCGAACATTAAAAAAAAAAAAAAAAAAATACAATTTGTGCATTAAAAAGAAAAAAAAAATCAGGTAGGGGTATTTTGCATAAGGCGGAATATTGTCGACCGCGGAAGAATTTCTTCCGTCCCGATCGATTCCGTCTTAGACGGAGTTTACTGTATATCTAATTTTTTTTAATTGAAAAATATTACTTTTACCGTCTTAATTGTTAATTGTTTTTACATGTCTTGATCTTAAATAATGCTTTTACTTTCTATATTCATACAAATTTTTTTTTTTTTTTTTAATCTTGAAATGACGTAGTCTTTTTGTTATGTTTTATTATTCTATCATAAGTGGATTTGCATTTTCTTATAAAGTTATAAGACTTATTTTGTGATTTTTTAGTTATAAGACTTGGGGGGACTTTGTCCCACTTTTAAAATAATATATTTCTTTAAAACTATTCTTGAAAAATACTAAACGCGAATTTTAAATTTACAATTTTTTTTAAGGATTTTTTTCTTTTATACTTATTTAGCAGTATTCTTAGTTTTTCCTTTCATTTGACTCTCAAGTTTTCTGCCATTCTCTAGATAAGTGATAAATTTTACACTGATCTCAAAACCTTTTGCTGACTCCTTGTAGTCCACGGGCCGCTGTTTAAGACCTGGTATGGCGTAGATTTTTCGATATATTCATGACTGCAGGAGAAGAAGATACAGGATAATTTTGCAGGGTGTTGCAGGCTAAACCGATGTCTTATAAATATAATCTATCTATCTATCTATATATATATATATATATAATGTGTGTTTGTCTATGCACAGTCGTGGGAAAAAAAGTAAGCACCTCCTACTAACTTTGGAACAAATTATAGTAGAAGAAAGTTACTGGTACCAAACGATTTGAAATAAAGTCTACTTTTAAATGATATACATCAAATTTGCTTAGGGGGGTGGGCATATACAAATCAAGGACAAACGAAATTTTGTTTTTTCAATGGCAACACCCAATTTTGACACTATATTTTAAATCTTCGGTTCAAACTATGCCTAGAAACGAAATTCCAAGTCATTTGGACGATAAGTTTTTGAATTATAAACGTTCAAAACTGAGAGCTTCTAATGTGAAATTACATTTTCATATTTCTATTAATATCTCCTGAAATTATAATCCTAATGTGATAATTTTTTGTGTGATTATAATACAAAAAAACTCAGACATAAATACATTGGATTTGTAATTAAAAAGAATTTATAATATGAATTATGAAATTAATATTCGAAAAAAATATGAATTGCAATCTACAGTTTTTTGATAGATTTGTATTTACTATGTCCTGCTTTATGCGAGTTTTCAATTTCATTTTTTTTTCAAGTAGTTTTCAAATTATCATTAAAAAAAGGCAAAATGATTGTTTAAGTGGCCGTTTACGATGAGCAGAAAAGCATAATTTCAAAAGAAATATATTTTACTCATTTTATTGAAACGTTTGGGCTGGTAATAAACGAAATATATTAAATGAGAGAAATACCATGTTGGAAAATAATACAAGAAATAATACATTAATAGAAGTGACTTAGTCATTCTGTAGTATTTCAACAATCGAGTACCGAACTTCAATTTGGATACAGCCCCTAAAAATAGGCTCATTTTAAAATAATTAATTTCGCTGAAACTAAGCGTACGGATTTCATGAAAATTTGTATTTAGGCTGATTGAAAGGTGTAGAATTTATTCATCGTGTCAAACTTGGGTATTGCTACTGAAAAAAAAAAACAAAGTTTGAGTCTGTTTTGATATGTAGATGGTCCCTTAAGCAAATTTTATATACATCATTTAAAATAGACTTTATTTCCTATAGCTCAGTAACAGAAACTTTCTTCTACGATAATTTGTTGCAGACTTAGTCGGGGATGTTAACCCCCACCCCCCTCCAAGCCTGTACACTCTCACTTTGTGTTGGATAAGGCCATTGCCACAACATTGAGCAAAGAGGTACCTCGAAGAAATTTTTTTAAATCATTTAAAATAAACTTTCGAATGATTTTTTACTGGATTTTTGCACTAGGTATTTTCTTTCATCTCTCATTTTTGTATCTAAATAATGTATAATGTAACTCTAACGCATAATGTAACGCATAATGTAACTCTCTACAGCATTAAAACAAAGCAAAATATGCACTTTTAGACTCATTTTTGAAAAATGGATTTTTCTTTTGCAAATATTTATTAATTTCATGATATAGAACTTGAAAAATTTCTCGTTGGAATAATATTAATAATGAAAAATAATTTTAAAAGTCCACCAACCCTTAAAAAAAAA
The DNA here is from genome assembly GCA_963932465.1 of Maratus speciosus. Lineage (NCBI taxonomy): Eukaryota > Metazoa > Arthropoda > Arachnida > Araneae > Salticidae > Maratus > Maratus speciosus. Next base: position 227,186,518 of record OZ010800.1, on the reverse strand, counting down.
AAAAAAAAAAAAAGGATCATATTTTTTACCGGTTATAAAAATGAAAGTATTCGTATATAAAAGAACTGTAACAAAATCTAAAAGGTAAAATCACACAATAATGGGTATTAAAAAAATGTTTAAAATATTAAAATGCAAGTGAGGGATTTGAAAATAACTTTCCTATACACTTAACATTTGCGGTTGAATTTCTTTGAATGACTAGTGTAGATTTTTAATTTTAAACGTTTCGGGTTGTGCTTTCTCCTTTTCGGATCGCGTTTAAAATAAACCGATTTTTCAAAAAAAAAAAAAAAAAAAAAAGTTCAATATTTTTTTTAATGTAAAAGACCATATATTTGAATTTTAATGGGTGTATATGCATTAATTTTCGCACGTAAGCTGTAAAATTGTACACTACTGTATTTGTACCATAAAAGTATTAACCTTTTCCACTCCACTGTACGCTGACATAGTAAGTTTAACCACAAATGCACTGGCACCTATAGGGTGACATACTAAGCTTAAATCCACTGACACCCATACGGTAAACAACAAATAAACATACTTTTAGGGAGTTCCCCACATATTATTTCCAATATGTAAGAATGGCGTGGAGTTGCTGATAGGTGATTGAAATTTTGGTGAGGAATGCTAAAGGTTAAAATATGGATTCTTTTTCTTTTACGTCGGATTCGGGTCTGAATATTTCGAGTTTGTGTTGAAAACTGTCGGGTTAGAATCGGGTTTCGTGTTAACGACTTTCGTTGGTTTGAGAACGGGCACAACCCGATCCGCGAAGGATTTTATTGTCAGGCTGGAGAGATTATTAAGAGCATACTGCAAACAATATCTATTACTAATAAAAGAAAAAATCGCTCTGTGTGTGTGTGCGTGTGTGCCTGCGATGGCTAGCAAAATCTACGGCACGTACGAGGCTCAAAATTTTTATGAAGACAGTCCAAGGTCTCTCCTAATGTACCTGAGCCTCAGAATTTTAAAACTCTTATAATTATTTGAGTTATTAATTAAAAACTAATCAAATGAACCAACTAAAAAAAGTATTTATTTCCTCAAAACCGCACGCTGACTAGATTTGAACATCGATTCGAAGCTAGCACATGACTGTCCATTCAAAGTCTAATCAAGACTGTCCAAATCTCACTACCTGTGAGATGAGGCTAGCATTTTGCAGAAGTTAAAGACATCATGTCTGCTTTGAAAAACACCTGTTTTCATTTTGGAGAGTGGAAAACCACAATGTGAAGTTTTAATGTAAGTTCAAATTTTAAATCAAATTTTAAAAAAATCTTTGGACGCTAATTAAGAATATGTAAATAAAAAAAAATGATTCAGAATTTTTTGCTTTATAAAAAAAGGGGGGGGAGGGTACTCCACCCCACCAAAAAAAAAAAAAAAAAAAAAAAAAAAAAAAAGCCGCCCCTTAAATTTTGGGATAAAGGAGCAAATTCGTCTCTAAAACTCTAGTTCTGAGGGGTGCGAGATTTATTTTAATCATGCTGTACACACCTGAGAAGCAATTGATAAAGTTTTTTTTTCTCAACTGTTTTAAAAATTAGCCTAATTACTCATTAATGATAAATATTCACTTTGAGAACATTGGAATAGCAAGTCTTTAGAAAACATTTGTTTTATAATTATTAGTTCCTGTACTTATATTTTTATTATAATAAACTGTGACAAGTTATTTTAACTTTTGAGCAACTTTTTTTGGAGTCTGACCTGTAATAACTCATACTTTTCTGAAATATAAAATTTCTTGGAGGAGGGGGAGGGGGAGAAACTGACAGCCTAGCTTCCCCCCAAATGGCTCCCCTGGCATCATTAAATCCATTGTTTTTCCAAATCCCGTAGAATTGTACGCTTTACATAGAATATTTGGCATATTTCCGGGCTAACGGAAAAATGTCTTAAAGTTAATGTGTTAATTTATCATTAAGTTCTAAAAATACTAAAATGTTGTATTCTCATCGAAAATGCATCTTTGTACACAATCTACATGATAAACGACAAACGTATCCGTCCGTAACGCTGACGTCATTTTGATGTTGACAACAGTTAAATTTCACTCTTACTGCAATTTTTTTACTTTCTAAAAATCTATCTCTATCTCGTGCAGACGATTATGACAGATAATTCCGTTTGCATTTTAGTTAATATTAATAGTTCAGTATTTGTTTCTGGTTGATATTCCATAACGAAGTTAAAATTTTATCCATAAAATAAAAATATATAAATAAAACAGAAATTTAACAGACATGTAATCGAACTACGCGCGCTTAAATAACTGAAACGATCAGAATTAAAAAGGATTACTGCAAGTAACAAAATCTTTGGCGATTTTTTGGGCTATTAGCTCATACGAAAGGGTCGCTTTTAATAAATTTCAAAACTTTATTGTTACTTTTCAAATGAAAATGCTTTTTGGTTTTAGTGGACAATCTCTGTCTCTCTCTCGATTTTCATCTACGTTTTGTACGTAAGATAATCTGTATCGGGCCTCTTTAATCCGGGTAACCCGGGTTGGATGCCTACTTTAAATAACAGCGAATGAACAATTTCACCTGTCTTTTGCTATCCTAAATTCTTTTTTTTTTTAGGTACGTTCGTAATAATATAAATACGTAGCATCTATACTCGTCGTTCAGTCCGTTTGTCTGTCTGTCCGTCCGCATATAACAGCGCAAAAACTACCCAATCGAATCGTTTGAAAAAAAAAAAAAAAAAAAAATATAATTGTAGCATAATTTTGTCGAGTCATTTCAAATTTTATGAAAATCGTTATATATAGTTTAATTACATGGACAGTCAAAAGTTTTCCGTTACATTACGGCCAATGGGAAAAAATTATTTCAAGTGCACTTTAATGATGTTACAGCTTTTGGAGAAGAATGAAATTGATATGCACTTGTGAAGTGCACTAAAATATACATTCAGTACAATATGCAGTGCAAAAAATATTTATAAAATTAGTTATAATACAAACGCACCTCATTTGTCATGTTTGACGTACTATTTCCAAATCGTTTTAAATTCCATTATTAAAAAGCCATGTAAATAAAAAATATGATAGTTCGAATATTGAACTTCAAAAGTAGTATTTTATAAATTATAGTGCACATGAAAAAGAAAAAAAAAAGAAAAAGAAAAAGAAGAATGATTTATACAGGTTTTGTAGAAGATATAATAATAATAATAATTATAATAATAATAATAAAATGGAAAGGAGGGGGGGGGGGTGGAGAGAGAAACTATAAACCTTTTGCATTTATCGGCTTATATATCGATATATCAAACTGCAAAATATCATATTCTCGACTATCAAAATTTTAGTTTTTTTTAAACGTTATCTACGGGAAAAAAAAAAAAAAAATTGCAAACCAAACTCGTAACTCTCATGAAAGTGTATGAAAAATAGTAAATAAATAAATAATGTGAGAAAAATAAATAACTATTAAATAAAATAATAATTAAAATATATAAAAATAAATAAAAAACAATAAAAATAAAATGAAATACAAAATTAATAAAAATAAAATAAAATACAAAATTAATAAAATAATAAAACAAAATAAAATAATAAATGAACAAAATAATAATAATAATAAAATAAATACCCTATTAATAAAAATAAAATTAAACACAAAAGTAATAATAATAAAATAAAATACAAAATTAATAAAATAATAGAAACAAAATAAAATAATAAATAAAAAAAATAATAATTAAAATAAAATAATTTTTTAATGATAGATGCCAGAGGTAGATAGCGTTTTATAAAATATGGCGCAATATGAAAATGTGGGGGGAAAACAGTAGGCTTGAAGATTGACTCATGTCTTTTCTTATATAAGATATGAAGGTCTCTTATATAAGCATGAATTTGAAAGTTTTAACTTACAGATTGAAGTTGAGTACAAAAAATTGGAAAGAAAAGGACGTCATTCAAACGTAACCAGTCAAAGGCTTAAATATTGTACATTTAAACGTGAAATTTTATTTTATTTTTATTTTATTTTTTTACTTTCCTTTGAAAAAATGAGCCAAAATAAAATCTTGATTCAAATGCAAAAGCAACCTGCGCCAAACATATACATTTTGGAATATAAGAATGAAAAGTAAAGCTGTACGACATTGTGCTTAACAGGCTAATTGAAGAAGTTACGAAAAATAGAGAAATCTCCAAATTTGTTGTTTTCTTGTTGATGGTACGTTTTCTGAGTTACTTGCAAGTTTTTTTACGCATGTTGTACAGTCGACGATTTCTTCACCCCACCTTATTTTAATAAACATGCCTGACTGTTATAATTTTAAGAATTTTTATCAGTTTGTCTTTTCAATTTGTTTAAAAAAATTCTCTTTTGATGCTCTTTTTTACCACAAAAAATGTGATTGCAAAACTTATTACACGATGTTATTAGAATTTTGTTATACAAATGCACTTGAAAAAAAAAAAAATAATAATTTAATTAATGATTTGTTTTTAAGAAAAATTCTTAAGTAAGACAGTATTGGCACATTCAACATAGTTCAGTAGGACGTGGAAAATTACTGTCATTAAGAATTGCTCCTCCGTTGCACTCAACCGTTTCGACATGTCGATATATAGATAAATGCAAATTTAGGCTGCTAATGTAAAAAAAAAAAAAGAAGAAGAAGAAGGAAAATTATAAGCCAAAATTATGAAATTTCGAATGATGATGCCGAAATTAACAATTTATAAAGCATAATACAATAAATATTTAACAAAAAGATATTTAAATACCTTTTTATTTGACAAATAAAAATAAAAGATAAAATGAGAAATTGTAAAGATTAACTTTTAGTATTTAGATGATAAAAAATATTTAGATTAAAATCAAGAAGCAAAAAATTAAAAAGACTGTATTTAGCAGCCCATCTGTCAATATAAACATAAACAGAAAATAAAGAGATTAAAAAAATCGAAACCGACTTTCACTGAAGCGCATCAAAAATTAAAATGACAGCTTTTAACAACATCCCATCTGTCAGTACAAACAGATAAAAAAAGGATAAAATAAAATCGAAACCCACTTTCACCGGAGCATAATCGAAGCTTACGCCCATCGATATCGGATGCAAGCCTCGAAAACATAGAAAACAGAAAAGGAATAAATAAATAAATAAATAAACAAGAAATATGGAGACGAGTTTCCACTGCTTTTGTAGAGAAGAAGATACAGTCAAATTAAATTTTTTGGTGACTGAGGAAAAAAAGAAAAAGAACAGAAAAGAAGAAAAAAAGTTTTGCATCTCTTTTACTCTTAATCGTTCGAATATCGATATAGGCTAATGTGAATTTGATACAATGCAAATTTGGCTAACAAATGAAAAAAAACATGAAATTCCGAATGATAGGATCGAAACTAACGATTAGTAAAACATGACGCAATGAATAACATTATTAAAAGTAATTATTAGTAATGAATAACATTATTAAAAATTATTATTTAATTATTAAAAATAACAAACAAAAAATAAAAATAAATATACAAAACGAAAAAAAATAAATTCTGAAGATTGACTTTTAGTGCTTGGAAGATAAAAGTTTTATAGATTAAAGTCAAATTTCAAAAAATTAAAAGTAAAATTATTGTACTTAACAGCTATCTGTCTGTATACACAGAAATAAAATAAAGTAAAATAAAATAAAATCAAACTCCACTCTTACCGAAGCATCCTCGAGGTTTGCATCCGTCGATATCGGCATGTTGAGCGCACTCCTGCTTTTTCACACCATTTCATTGTTGCCTTTGTCCGTGATTATATTCTGCCACCGCCATCATCATTCGAATAAAAAATGGTGTTCGAAGAACCGGGAACTGGGGTATAAATATAGATTCAAAAAACGCTCTCAAAATCCGTGCCAAGTGCAATTCGAGCCACTTAGGGATCTTTTGCTTTTGAAATGAGCTGGGAAAATAAAGAAGAAGAAAAATGGAATAAATAAAACTTGGGTCACCAAAGACTCTGATTGAACGGCTAAAAGGTCAGGATGAATTGACAAAGGGCTTCTTTAGCGACTTCGTTTCTAATTAACAATTGTAATTGATTCACTACGTGTCAGATCGGAGTGCATTAGCCGAGATATCGAATTCGGTATTGTTCCGGGTGTCTTTTTGCTGCAAACAATAGTGAACTATTCGTCATCGCACACCTGTTTGAGCAGTGTTGTTCCGGAACGATAAACACGAATTACGCATGCATTATGCATCATTTTAAATTGATTATTTTTTTAGAATACATTTTCAGTTAGAATACGATTTTTTAATGCATAAGTGCATCCATAAATGCGTGCCCGCAAGGGGCAATGGCGGATCCACGGGGTAGGTCACGGTGGTCATGATCCCCCGTCTGAGCACCAACAAAAATATTCTAAAGATTATTTTTAAAATGAAATATAGTAGTGTCCCAATTATCCGAGTCAAGCTTAACAGAGTTTCCGCTTTAACCGAGCTGTTTTCTTCTGATGGACTGATGGTTTCCATTATTATGAAACCATCAGTCCATCAGAAGAAAATGATCCATTCCAAAGGTATAAGTTCAATTGAAAAAAACTATTTAATACTTTGCGCAGAAAGAAGAGGCTACACCTGCAATTTTCATGAAACTAATAGAATCACATAGCTGCCAGCCTGTACGGTTTTGTTACCTCTAAAATTGAATAAAAATTTTTGCCATATTTAATCGTTGACAATTTTTAGACTTTTTAAACTGAATTTCCGGAAATGACAGCGAATTGTTCCCTTGTAACGACATTTCTGGGGCTGTCAACTCGTAAAACTTGGCTAAAAATGTTAACTTTGACAACATTTTCTGAATCAATCTTTACCTTTATAAGAAAATGAGAAACTCTTTAATTTCTTGGTATCTGAACAAAATCGGTAAATTTTATATTTTTACGAATATTAATGCAAATTCTTTGTATTTACGAATGAAAATGACTTCCCGAAAGTATCAGAAAAGTAGTTAGTTTGGATTTGGGAATAGCTTTCAACATAAAAAATTCTCATAAAGAGATGTGATCCCCTCCCACCCCCAAAAAAGGAAATCCATGACCCCCCCTCTAAATGGTGAGCTGGATCCCTCCTTGGTAAGGGGGAGGAAGAAAGAGTAGGGGTAACTGTTATTCCCCGGATTAGAGGTCTGCACTGTCTCGAACCGGGCCGAGTCTGGAAGTCATTCATCGACCCTGCAATTTAATGATGGAAATAATACTGCTAGTGTACATTTTGTTTTAACGGGATCATTAAAAATTTATTTTGATTTAATAAATTTCTGAAAAAAAAATCTACCTTTCCCCCTATAAAATACTTCAAAATTATGAATTTTTAATTGACTTTTTTCCGAACCGGTGGTTGGGGGGGGGGGGGTGCTGAAGCTTTTCCACCATGCCAAAGTGGATTTCGTTTGGGTGGGGGATTACGCTTGACATGAAAATTGCGACCCGTACAGACATCTAACCTAGATTTTCAAATTTAATTATCTAAATTATATTCTCCTCCAATGATTTTGAAAAAAAAAAAAAATTCTGAAATGTTTTGAAATATTTAAACACAAAGAAGAGAAAAAGAAACAGCGGATTATTCGTCAGGAGTCTCTTCTCCCTAGAACTTCTCGTGATAGATAATTTTAAGTTCTGCTTTACTTTTTATATTGGCGTGTTAAGACAAATCGGTGAAGAAGGGGGAGGGGGTAGGACATCAGGAGGCGGACCACCTCTGATGTGAGAAAAAAAAAGATAATAAACTGTATCAATTCTTCCTCAAAAGACAACATAAGCTTATTTTTGGATTTTTAAAATATACAGATACATTTTAACTCTATATATATATATGTTCATATATTTGTGATTTCATCTTTATTATATATATATATATATATATATATTTAATTTCATAATCAGATTTAAAGTCAATTTTGAGTTTAGTTCTGTGTATCCAAAGGAACATATTCCGTTCTCTGTGTTTGTATCCTGCGATTTACTATTTTCACCTCCTTCAAGAGTGCGGTTGATTTTATGATCAATAATGCTGCATCAACAGACGTGTAATATGTTAACTTCCTGACGAAAGTAAATCAACCTAAATTGAGACTTTTAAACATATTGTCCGTGGTGTGAAATTATAATACCTAAAAAAGAAAAAAAAAAGTTTTATCGCACTTTAAATTTAGAGCGGCTCATTATGCCGGAAAATATAGCAATAGAGTTTTTAAATTCTACTAATGCTCGCTTGCTACCTTAGTTTTTTGTTATTATTATTATTATTATCCTAGAACACTCCTCAAAACTAATAAGTATAAAAGTAAAAATAGGATACTATTTGATTATCCTGTCGACCAAAATCTATCGCCAAACTATAAGATTAAATGCCAGTAACGGCTGATCGTAAATGTCACATTCACTTGACATTAAACACGTTGTACGTGTTTGTTACGTCATCAAGTGATTTTTATTTCGACGTTTTATTTGTATTTTTATTATTGTTATGCTAATTTATTTGTTCGTTCGTTATTTAAAATAAAATTTTGCCAATTTGTATAATGTGGTGAGTAGTTTGGCGATTTATATAATTTGGCGAAATTGGACGACGTGCTAATCAAGTAGTACCAAAAATAGTTTTTTTAAAACACTCTTTTGTAAATATTCAATGTTTATCTTTAAAATCCCGCCTAATTTCATAATTGCAATTCTTGTTTTTCCCCAAAATTTTCCACAGCTCCTCTGTCTTCGGCAACGGTACACTGTACGCTAAAAAATGTTTTCTTCTTTCTTACATCGGGTCATATAATGCATGGAAAAAAAAAAAAAAATAGATCTTACTGTCTAAACTCTAAAAAAAAAAAAAAAAAAAAAAAATCAATTATAAATATAGTGTTTCCGAAGCCTGTGTATAAAATTCGTAAAAAAATATTGATATTTAGGGATAAACGAGTTTGCAAGAAGGGTTTCTTAAGTTTTTTCTTCTGATTTTTTTTCTTCTTCTTCTTATTATTTTTTTACATCGGGTTATTTAATATTAAAAACAAAATAGTTCTTATTGCCAAACTCTTTGAAATTGTTATGAATTATAACTATAATGTATCGGAAAACTGCGCGCAAAAATATTGATATTTAGTTGTATTTATGTCGGCCAATTATCAGCACGTGGGATATAGGCCCTAAGGAAGGGAGTGCCTTCCGTGGAGGTCTTTCTAAGGGAACATAACCCGTATTAACGCTTGGAGAACCAAGGTTCGAAGAAAACCACGAAAACTCCGAAAGATTAGGCCGACGGGCGCGATTGGGATCGAACCCAGCACCTCCCGTCTACCAGCTTCGAGAGCAGAACCTCTCGGCCACTGGTGGGGGCCGATATTTAGTTGTAAAAGCCGCCTGACTTTGCCTGCTGGTTACGGCTCTACCTACGCCCCTGTCCACCCCCTGCTCCTATAGTTCAGAGTAACCGTTAGAGCAGGTTTCACTGCGATAAAAAATTCCTCTAAAATTATCTAAATAACAGCACAATGCTCTTTGAAATCCGTTCAGTAGAATTCCAGTTATAAGTGATGTTTCCTATTGCATAATCGAATTCAATGCATTGAATAGATATAACAAATATATATATATATATATATCCATAAATGAAAGTTATGATGATTAGTTAGAAATGTGTCATAAACTCATTCCACAACACAAAAATAGCTACAACCACAGTTTTCTTTCTTATGATAACCGATGTCCTTTTACCATTAATGGCACAACTTTTTTTTTTCTTCTTACGGCGATCCAAAGATCGAATGCAATACGCAACTCTGCCACTTAAAAAAGGCTTTTTTAACCAAAACTAGGTAGTGATGAATTTCTGATTATGTGCAATAATAAACTAAAATAATTAAAGTTCATGAGCTTTAAGTGATTAATAAAAATGCATTCTTTTCTGATAAATGCTTAAAAAATGTAATAAAAGATTTTCTGTTTCTAGTATGCACAATATTATAATTAGATCTGTTATTAATCAAAATATTTGTACATTAAGAAATAAAGACAAATTTTATACAGAAATAAAGATGAAATCCTTTTATGATTAAATAAATAAATAAATAAATAAATAAAAACGTTACAATTCAGAAACTATCATACTATAGTTGAAAGTAATATTTACTTGATAAACTATATCATAGAGGGCAGCACCAAAGCCTTTTCTTATTTTCCGTTACTTTTTCACCGTGCATTTGGCAAAAGCAACCCGCCATTTCACATTCCGAAGAAAAATTTGCTGGTTTAATTTTTTTTTTTTTCATTAAATACACTTCAAGTCGCCCGAATGTTTCGAGATTTTTATGTCTGATGTAAATTAAGTGTCCGAAACACGTGTAAAAAGGTTGTTTTAAATTATCGGCATGTAGTAACATTTAGCAAGCGTTCCGGGGAGGCGCGAAGTGAGTTCCAGTCACGATTTTTTTTTTCTTGAAAAGGTTAATTTCTGTATTTTTCGGAAAAAAAAAAATTGCACCGCAAAATCTTGGCTAAAATTATTTTTCATGTATTTTACAGTTAAAATCATTGCTGTTGAGTTACTGTTAGCAAATACCATAAGATATATAGACATAAATGTGTGCATTTATTTAAAAAAGTAAATATAAAATACAAAGTTTACTTTACTTTTTACTATTTATATGAGGCAAATAATATTTGATAGAGTTGTTTTACTTACAAATAATGTTTAATTAAATGGGGTTAATTATACTATATGCAAACTTTTAATTATTTATACAAACGGATGTATTAATATATATATTATTTGCATTTAGTATTTAGCAACGTTGAGTCTCTAAAGATGAATTGTAGTATACAGATTCTGGTTTTTGAATGGTATTGATAGATTACCAAAACAATTTATATCAAAAAGTGGCAATCATATGCGGAAGATATTTTTTTAAAAATTGGCTTACAAAACTGTAAACAATACGACTCTACTTCAATAAACAGTCAAGTGTGAGTATAACTCGAATACAGAGGGTTTCGTACAATAAATATATTAATTAGTAACTATATTATTACAAAAAAAAATGGTTTTTAAAAGAATAATAAGACTTTGTAAAAAACTATACAACGTAGTGTTGGGTATAGCTGTATATACAAGAAAAGTATAAATGGATATATCATGGAAGTTCAGAGAGATATGAATCCTTCCTAAATAATATAAAACATTGCTATTCTGTATAACTCCTTTTTTTAATCTTATCCTAATACAGTCGGCCCCACTTAATTGTATGCAATTAAGCCGGGTATGTATTTAAGCGAGAGCAGCAATTAATGTTATCAGTATAGGTTATAATTTGATCATATACAACATATATGATAAATATTAATGGACAATTTACACAATAATTTAAAAATTAATTATTGTAATAACAACTTTAATCAATAATTTATTATTATTCTGTATATAATAATATATATTCTAAAGTTTAATGCATTGTAATACTATTTATGTTACAGGTTTTAATTTTTCATTATAATTTATGTGATTTAAGTGAAAATTAAAAGTAAAGTAAAATAACAATTTTTGATTTTAACTCATACCTTTGAAAATAAATAAATTCGTGCATAAATTTATTTTATTTTTCATTATTTGCCAAATTCTCCTTAATTTGAATCTCCTTTAATTCTTTATAGAAGTTTGTTTTTACTACTTCAGACACTGCATTTCTCCACTTCCGGCTCGGCGCTAAATGTTGTTCTTTTATTCTCTTGACCGTCCCTATTGTATTTCCAGTATTTTCAAGGAAGTACCACCAGCAACTTGAGTCGCTATATGTATGGCAAGAAAATCACACCTGTTCAAAATCAACTCACATGCGCTTCCAAAAATTAAGAGAGTATTACTCTACTCTTTCACGACGATTTCTGCTCTTCGATTTGATAAAAAAAACTATTATTTCAAACAAAGGTATTTCCGTTCTTATTTTTTTCCCTATTCATCGCCTTCACGGGAATTCACAAAATCCGGATTACTAGATTGGGAATATTTTATGCGATTAACCAAGGATTGTTATATGATAAAACCAGTATATTTAACATTAACCTTATTGCGACTGTTTCTGTTCCACGGCATTCTATGCATATAAGCGGGGTATGCAATTATCCATTACCCGATTAAGTGGGCTCACTGTATGTTTATGATGAACCTAATTCGGCGCTGACAATAAATCTAGTGCATATTTAAACTTCACTTGGAATTTAATAAACTCAATTTCAGCGTAGTAATAATCTTTTATTTTTACAGTGTGCCTAAAACAAAATCCTGGTTTAAACTTTAAACTTGGTATTGTGCTAAGCGCACTTCGGAAGGAAGTCGCAAACTTGCAACACCGCCTTTGTCCGTGCCGCGTTTTTTCAGATAGATTTTTAATTAACCTTTAAAGACAGGGGTGGCATATTGAGAGAGCCACTCAATGTAAATTAGTCGCGAATCTCATAGTAATTATGTGATTAATTCTACTTAAATTAGTCTGTTTTCAACAGTTTGACGTTTATTTCTTTTATACTACTACTGGGCATTGCACTACACAAATATATCATAAAAAGTTGTTATCCAGGCTTTAAAAGCCGATGGCGTATAGAGTACGCCGATTAATTTGTGTATGCGCATGTCTTTAACGGTTAATATCTCGGCTAATTCACGACAATTTTTTTCTACTTCTGCGACAATAGATACCTCTAGCGTTCCTCAACGTCTTTACTGAACGTCCGCAAATCGAAATGTGTGTATAACGGGAAAATGTGATTTTTCTCAAAAACTATGTGACCTAGGGCTATCGCTATAGTTTTCCTGCAAGGTTTAAATAAACTTCTACTACCCATAATTTTGTCATAATTTTATTCTTAGTAGATTCGGAAATAGAGGGGCGGGGGAAAGGGGGGAAGTGACATATATTTGCATTACCCTTTCGACGATATCTCTGAAAATATAATACCTAATATCAAAAGAAATGTACTTTTGGAGCGGGCTATCTGTCACCCTTTTTTTCTGTACAGCAATGATCGCAATATTTATAAATGCTGAATTTTTGTCTTAAATAACGCGAAAAATTCTATTCGGAAAAACTTGAAGAGAGTTTGCCCCAGGACCGTAACTAGATAAGGAGCAGGGAGGTTGCTGAATCCCTCCTCGATCGATTTTATGACAGATTGGCTTGTCCCCACTTCTGTCTGTATCTCTAAAAATGGAAGAAAAAGGATGAGACGTAAATTAGCCTCAACAATTTTTTATTTTACGATAAATAAAAGTTATGCTGATTAATGACGAATGTGTCACACTCTCATTCCATAAGACAAAAACAGCTACAGTCATAGCTGTTTTTTTCCCCTTCATAATCGATGTCTTTTTATCATTAATGAGCACGATGTTTTTCCGGTGATTGAAACATTGAAAGAAATAAGCAACTCTGTTGCTTAAAAGAAGCATGTTTGGAAGTAACAGAAACAAATAAAACTGGGTTGCGATAAATTTCTGACTACATGTAATAAGAAACTAAATTAATTAAAGTTCATGAACTTTAACTGACTGGTAAAAATAAAAACACTTTCTTTTCTGAAAAGGCTTTCTTGTATGTGCGGTATTATAATTAGATCTATTATTAATCATGATATTTGTACATTAAGAAATAAAGATAGATTTTATACAGAAGTAAAGGTGAAACTCTTAAATGATTAAATAAATAAATAAATAAAAATGTTACAATTCAGAAATTATCGTATTATATGTATTTGAAAGCAATATTTCTTTGATAAATTAAATCACAGAGGGCAGCACCAAAGCCATTTTAGTATTTTTCGTTACCTTTTTACTGTGATTTGGGACGATAAATTCCTGCTTAAATTAAAGTTTATAAAAAAAATATTTTATGTTACATGAGAACACGTAGGCAGTGGTGGCTATATGGTGGTATACGCCGTATACCTTCTGGATTTTTTTTTACAAACTCTCTATACGCTCGGTTTCTTTTTTTCAGGGCTAGGGCTAGTCACTCAGCTTCGGAATTCTCCTCCGTAAAGTCTATGGACTTTTGATGCATTCGTAAATATCTTCTCGGGAAATTCATATTTTTAACCTCTTTTTTCTGTGTACTCTTCTTAAAGGATGTCTCTTTTTCTGCTAGTTTTCAAAATATTTCTAAAATCTATGCTGAATTTAATATTTTATGTGCAGGCGCGCCATTTGAGGGGGGCAAACAGCCCTCCCCCCCCCAAGGAATTTGATATTTCAGAAAATTTATCAACCATAAAATGTAGGGATGTACCGAATAGTGATTTTGGCTGAATACCGAATGCCGAATATTTGGCCTGCAGGTAAACCGAATACCGAATATTCGGCCAGCCGAATAGTAACTGTTAGGCTGAATACCGAATATTAGGCCAGCCGAATAGTATCTATTCGGCCGAATACCGAATGTTCAGCTGGCCAAATACTTTTATATTTCAGTGTTTAACGTTAAAAAGTTAAATTTTAAACAATTTTTTATAATATTTAGCACAGATACTTCCATTTTGACAAACAAGACTATTTTTATAAGTAAAATTTGTACTAAAAAATGTATGTTTTGAGTTATTATTTAAGAAGAGGATGGTTTAAAAAAAATTTAAATAACAAAATTTAAATTCCATGACTTCCAATTAATTCAAACAAATTCCAATTAATTCAAACAAATGAAAAGAATTCTTTCATATTGAACAAGAAGCAACATATCATCCCACTTCTTTCATCAAAAATGAAAGGTGTACATTGTACAAGCCGAAGCAAAATTTTCGTTTATAACTGTATGGAAATGAAGATATTTTAGCGAAATTTGCATCACATTAATTTGCTTGTATAGAATGGGACGATATTCTTGGAAGAGACTGGATTTTGGCCAGTGGTACAGTATAAGTATTGTTAGCTGCATTCTTATTAAAATAATGTCTAGCTCAGTGCTGTTAGATATGAATGATTGCTATTTCCAGCACTTCTCGTTATGTTATCATATTTCACAGAAATAAAGTAACTCTGTTGACAATATAGTTACAATACCTTCATTATTGTTAAAGTAACAAAAGAAAATTAAAGTTTGACTTGGGGATACACTGTATTTCTGACTGAATAAGTGAATTGGAATCCTGATTTACTGGACAAAAAATTGCCTGTTTTGATGCTTATTATTACCCCTGAATTTTTTTTCCATTTTGTTTAGAAACACCGTGTTTGCAACAAAGCAAGAAACGGATTATTTACCGTACAATGCTCATTAACTTGCACTTCCACATTTATTAATTCCCATGAACAAATGACATGCCATTAATGGTTAATTTTTTAAGTGACATTTTTAAAACAACAAATAAATAATATAAAATCATTCTCTTTTATTTAAAGATTCAAATTATTCTGAATATCTTTATTAATTGACAGTTAAAAGTAGAAGATGTGTAATGTTTTAATTAAAAGAGGTTTTTTAAGTATTCGGCAAACCGAATAGTTTGATATTCAGCCTAACCGAATATTCGGTAGTATGGCCGAATATCGAATAGATACCGAATATTCGGTGCATCCCTAATCAAATGTCAGACTCAAACAAATATTAGAAAATTGCTCAAACTCTAAAATAACTTATCAGATTTTATAGCAATAAAAACATATGCATTAAATAAATGCTTATGCATAGAAATTAATAATTATCAAAAAAATTTCCTAAAGCCTTACTATTCGAACTCCCTCAAGGTGAAACATATATCTTTAATGAGTACTACTTTGGTTAATTTTAAAAATACATGTGAGAATTTTTTTTTATCAGTTGCTTCTGAGCTGTGTGCAAATTGATCATGGGAAAACTCGTCAAAATCATTGACACAACAATCACAATGATTTCCTTCTAGCCAATTCTCGAATAAGCGCAAAGAAAGTAATAACATTTAAATTCTCCTCAATTTTATTGCGCGATTGTTCGACTAAATTTTTGTGATTTTTTTCGCAATCCTTTTACGAAATTCAAGATTTCTGTTTGTGCAATCATTTGACGAAATCTGTATTTCTTTTCGCGATCTCTGATGAAATTAGCGTTATTTTCCACGGTCGTTTGAAGAAATTAGCGATATTTTAAGTGACCATTTTGAAACTTTTTTTTCTCAAAATTTTCCAAGATTCGCGATTTTTTTCTGCGACCCATTGACGAATTGATTTTGCGGATTTTGAAAGAAAGGAAAATCGCCGGCTTTCACGAAAATTAAAAAAAAAAAAAAAAATTGTGGAATAATCACATGTTTGTAAAAGAAGTTATGGAGACAAAATCACGTAGAGCATGTTTTATTGTGCGGATTTTTTTTCTGTGTGATTTGTGCAGTTCTGCAAGTTGTGCAATTTTCCACATTCCCTGTTCCTCAAAGAAAAATTTTCTTTGTCCTTCGTCAGGAAACTCATGAAATGGCGGCCCTGTAAGTAAAACTTCGAAAGGGACTAGAAAAAAGCTCCACTTAAACAGGTTTTCATCTTAGCAAGTATAATTGTATGACGTTTTTTCAACGAAATCTGATTTTTTCCCCTTCTAGAAAGAAATCTGTTATAGACAGGTTTCGTTTTCACAAATTTTACTCTAATTCATTCCCTTTTCAGAGCTATACTATAGAGCGGATGGTTTGACAGTCAGTGAGGATACCTGTAAAAATGAAACCTGTCTATAATAGAATCCTGTCTAAAAAGAAAAAAAAAATCATGTCCAATATATTAAAATTTACCTTCTAAGCCGGAAACTTGCCTAAAACGAAATATTTCAATATTTCATTGGTTCTGAATTCATTGGTTTCGTATTCGAAGTTTTTACTGTTATTGTAAGCATAAGTCAGTAAACGTTTCTCATACGGGGGGGGGGGGGGGGCTACCCTTAGCTATATAGCATCCTTAAAAAATGTCCCCCCCCAAGAAAGTTCTGAAATGGCGCCCCTGTTTATGTGTTAAAAGCGGGCGAACTGTGAGTAAGAAAAGTTCCGGACCCCTAATATTCTGCAGCCCAGTAACAGAATTTTTGGCGTCGATCTGCAGCAAACCGAAATTTATCTGCAACCTAGCAATGCTAAACTAAGCTACTATCATAAATACTTATAGTAACCGATAACAAATAAGCAAAATTGAATTTTACAAGAAAACTGTGATAAATCAAATAATTCTTAAAACAAAGTAAATTTGCAGTGAATTTTTTTAAGCCCAGTATTTATTTTTAAGCTAGTAAATTAATCTACAAGGTCTACAATAATCTGCAGCACTGCTGTCGTGCTGCACAGTTTCTGCTACGGGGTTCTGCAGTACTAACAATTGTTGCGTTCCACTCCCAAACTTCCAAGGGCGGATCCAGCCCACCATTTAGAGAGGGGGGGGGGGTCATCGATTTCCTTTTTTTTTGAGGGGGGTGGGAGGGGATCGCATCTCTTTATGAGAATTTTTTTTTATATTGAAAGCTATTCCCAAATCCAAACTAACTACTTTTCTGATACTTTCGCGAAGTCATTTTCATTCGTAAATACAAAAAATATGCATTAATATTCGTAAGGATATAAAATTTACCGATTTTGTTCAGATACCAAGAAATTAAAGAGTTTCCCATTTTAAAAATTAAGGTAAAGATTCATTCACGAAATGTTGTCAAAGTTAGCATTTTGTAGCCAAGTTTTACGAATTGACAGTCACGAAAATGTCGTCACAAGGAGACGATTGGCTGTCACTTCCGGAAATTCAGTTTCAAAAGTCTAACACTTGTCAATGATTAAATATGGCAAAAATTTGTATTACATTTTAGAGGTAACAAAAACAAGCATACAAATTGGTAACTATGGGATTCTATTAGTGTCATGAGAATTGCAGGTGTAGCCTCTTCTTTCTGCTCAAAGTATTAAATAGTTTTTTTCAATCGAACTTATACCTTTGGAATGGATCATTTTCTTCTGATGGACTGATGGCTTTCATTATTATGAAACAGCCATTATAAATGAAGTGTTAGGTGAAGATGAAAGATCAGTCGTAAACAGTTAGAACTCTGATTTTCTGTCTGACCAGAAAATCAGAGTTCTAACTTTTTACGACTGCTCTTTCATCTTCACCTAACACTTAATTCACTTAATAACACTTAATAAGAAAATTAAAAATACGGGTATAGAGTTATCAGATGTTTCGGGTGAATTAAATGATGGTGAGAATAAAATAGATTTATTAATTGCAAGTGATTATTATTGGTCAATTATGACAGGGAAATATAAAAGCATTTCACCAACTCTTGTTCTGAATGAAACTAAATTAGGTTGGACACTTCATGGTAAATTCTCAGAAGAAGTTAATGTAAACAATTTAGTGGGTGTTTTTACACGACTGAAAAGAAGGGTTATGTGTTTCACGCGTATCTGTGTATGTAGATTTCTTTATACTCTCGAAACATCCCAAAAGCTGAATGGATTTTAATGAATGAGGTCTCAATCAATTCGTCTTAACGGCCCGATGATTATAGGCTAGGTTTTGTTTTTATAAATTCAAAATGGCGGCCGTAAAATACAAAATGGCGGTAGAGATAAAAAAAAAATAAATTTCCGCACCCTATTGAGTGGCATATCATTGGATAGGTCTTTCAAAGTGAAGACGATGTTTCATTGACTATTTTACGGTCAGAAGCTCCGTTAAAATATTATGCAACCTGGAAATTGTGTATGTAGGATCTCTAGCTTTACTGCGACTCTAACCATCATAGACATGTATAGACCTCATCAAAACAGTGTTTATAGATAGGAACTAACATTTAAACACAACTTAAAAGCCATCAATACAAATAAATAAAAAAATAGGTAAGTAATATAAAAAAATATTTTAAGTCAATTTCTACTTTAGTCAATAAGAGAATTTTTTTTCTCCCATTCTTCTTTCCTCTTGAGTGGCGCTTAAAATGCCTTGATCAAGAAGAAGGCTCTCTCGCTCTTAAAATACCTTGATCAAGAAGAAGGATTTTTCGATTATTGAAAATTAATTAATTAAATTTAATTAATGAATTAATATTTGAAAAAACTGGATTAACATCAAGTGTCATCCACTACAAGTTTTAAAATATTTATTTGAGCTTGATTGGATGAATAATAAGTATTTTATTAACGATTAAAAATTTAAACAAGATATATATAGCGAGAGTGCGAGATAATAGTAGGAATTGAAAAAAAAAGTTTCACATTGATGAGAAATAATTAATTAGTTCGCTTTTTACGCAGTCGGGTTTTTTGATTTTTTAAATTTAATTGTTTATCTACATATCTATTTGGGATAATAACGAAGATGATAAAATGTCAGTTCAATTTTAAAAATTTTGGACTGCAGAAGGGTTGGGGATTCAGGAAAATAATACAAATAAAGATTTGTGTGACAAACAAATATTAGAACAATTTAAAAATTCCATTAAATTTAAGAACAACAGATATGAAGTTTAATTACCTATGAAATATGGTAATCTTGATCTTCCTAATAATTATGATGTTGCCAAAAGATTTGAAAGTTTAATTAAACGACTTGTAAATAATCCAGCATTATTTAAAGAATATAAAGATATCATTAATGAATATAAGGCTTTGGGAAAAGTAGAAATTCTTGAACCCCAGGAAATAAATTCAAACAATGGTAATTTGACATACTACATACACCACCACCCTGTGATTCGAAAGGACAAACAAACAACCAAATTGCGCATTGTTTTTGATACATCATCTTACGCTCCTTCTGAATCTTCCCTAAATGATGTACTCTTTCCAGGTCCGAATTTGAACTCTGATTTATTTGACTTAATTTTACAATCTCGAAGCAATAAGATTGCTTTAGCGGTAGACATTGAAAAGGCAGATAACCCTTGCTGAAACTGACAGAGATATGACATGATTTTTGTGGATCGAAGAACCCCCCAAGATAAAAATTCCCCAATGAGCTTTATAATTATGAAAATGTGCCATGTATTATTTGGCATAACTGCGAGAAAATTTTGCAACTTTGTATCCGGAAACTTGCTCCAAAATAAACACTTCCATCTATGTAGATCAGGGGTCGGCAAGTAATTTTAAGTGAGGTCCGAATACTTTAGAAAAAAATTTTTGAGGTCCAGAGAAAAAAACACATAATATAAGTACTTATTACTTTAAAATTTTTATTTTTACATGCGCATATATATAATAGAAAATAGAAAAGTCAGGTATTCGTTCTGAAAAAATACTACATACAAAAGTATATGTTCTGAAAATTTTTACATACACATAATAAAATAGAAAAGGTAAACTTTACACTGTCAACTTTACGTTTTTTAGGATTTACAAAACGTTATTTTAGCACACGTCAATAACAACGCAAATGAAAAGACGAATCCTCACGCATACGCTTCAACGTAACCGGCCAGTCCCATCGCCGCGCCTGCGCTCCAACGCACTGTTTTGCGTTTCACATCATAACTATGCATCAGTACTAAAAATTTAAATTAATCGTGTAATTACTGTAAAATATTAGAAACATTGATAAGGCAATCCATGAAACGTATCTACTACATTTAAATATTAATAATTTATTTATTCAAAATGAAAGTTTTTGGCGGTCCAAGCTTCGACTTTAAGGGGTCTTGTACCTTTTAAACGCGATGAAATTTAACGAAAAAATTCAAAGTTTGAATTAATCTATCTTCAAAACATTTTTATGTATAAACATGAAATTTTGGATATTGATTAAAGAGATTGTGCTTTGTAATATGCTGTCATTAGAAATTTATTAGCCTTTTACAGAATTTGTGCATTGTTGAAATCATAATAGCTCTTTTTTTACTCCATAAGTCATTGCGCGTATAATATCTTGAGAAAGTATGTATGGATTGTAATAAAATTTGGTGAAGATACTAAACATATATGTGTGTTTAAAATGAACTACTCTTAGACCAAAATTATTTCATTAACTATTTAAAAAGATATTTTTGTAAAAAAAAAATAAACATTTTACATTTTTAAAGGATAAAAATAGTCATAATTAAAAATATTACCATTGTAAATACTTTAAAGTAGTTCATTTTAAACACACATATTTGTTTAGTATCTTTACCAAATTTCATGACAATCCCTAATACTTTCTCAAGATAATCATGCGCGCAATGACTTCTAGAGTAAAAAAAAGAGTTATTTTGATTTCAACAATACACAAATTCTGTAAAAGGCTAATAAATTTCTAATGGTAACATATTACAAAGCATAATCTCTTTAATCAATATCCAAATTTTTATGTTTATACATAAAAATGTTTTGAAGATAGGCTAATTCAAACTTTGAAGTTTTTCGTTAGTTTTCGACGCGTTTAAAAGGTACAAGACCCCCTCCGCGGTCCGCCGGTCGCCGACCGTGGATGTAGATGATTTATTGGTAGGAGCAGATACTGTTAATGAAGCTTTAAAAATTTCAAAGGAATCGTTAGTATTTTTCGACAAGCAAATATGTCCTTACGGAAGTGGCAAAGTAACTCTACTCTTTTAAAGGAACATTTAAAATCATTAGATATGAATGTTTGCCAAACAACCAATCAATCAGTGGCGTAGCTAGAGCATTTCGTTTGGGGGGGTGTGGAGATCGAATTTACCGAATGTTCATAGTAAATTTTGTATTTTTTTTGTATTTTGTAGTTTTTCGCATTATTTTCTTTTGGTCGAGGGAGGGGGGGGGGGGGGGGGTTAGACATTTATTTATTATTTCAGCAATGTATAAATAAACAGACAAAAAAATTTTAACAAAAAACTAAATAATTTCAACCATTTAAAATTTTACAAACTGGGGGGAGCGAGGGTAGTAGAAATCATGAATGGAGGGAGTGAAGTGGATAACTGCTGATTTATTTATCGTATTGCACAATTATGAATGAAGCAGAGGAAAAAAGTAATTTTAAAGACTTTAACCCTTAGTTGATCAGGTGAGGTGTTTTCCACCCCAGAGAAATTCCAATTATGAAGGAAAATTTCTTGTGGTATTTAGATACGTGTATTTATATGTATATGTATGTACACTTAAAGTACTTTTTCAGTTGTTTTTATTCAAGTAAATAATGCAGAATTCACAGGAGATTTTCTTATTTTAATTCGCTCAATTTTGTGGTGTGCACAAGACAAGAAATCAAATTTTGGGATTGCATGCACACCACCTCACTACGTTATAAAAAAAAATCACCTCATCACTTAAAGTTTAAGCTTTTCGTGCTCGATACTCCAGTGAGGGGGGAGGGGGCAAAGGTCAAAGCAGTAATTCGGGGGTGAGGTGTAAAATGACAGATTTAGATTGAATATTTATTATTACAATAAAAATAAATTCAACAGAAAATATTTAAAAAATAGTTCTTTTTTTCTTTTATTTATAACTCAAAGTTTGAAATTTGCAATAATTTTTAATTTTTAAGTTAGAAGTCTGTACGGGTCGAAATTTTCAGGCCCGGGCCAGGTCGACCCATAGAAAAAAATTCGACCCGGCCCGTTATAAAAGGTAGGCCTGAAATCGGTCAGGCCTGTCGAAAAAAATTATTGGCCTGGCCCGGCGTTATAGAAGCTAAAAGTTCAGCCTGAGACCATCCTGGCCCGGAAAAAAATGAAAATCTCGACCCGAGGTTTTCAATTTTTTTAAAATAAATATAATAATTTCAATAAATTTTGACCCGTGAAGACTTGAAAGAATGAAACCAGTCCCGGATAGGTACAGAAAACATTAATTAGGCCTGGTCAGGCCTAATTTATATTTTGCCAAAATGGTGCCAAAGCTGACGTTTGTAACAGATTTTTTTAAAACGTGACAATCGGCAAAAGATCATTATGAGGTAGGAATTGATTATAACTTTATATGTAATACATTTATCAGAAAATTTAAAAAGTCTATTTGATTTCAACGCACTTCATGCCTGCTGATTTCATGCTTCTGAATTTAAAATAAATGTCTACTTAAATGTGTCAGAAAATTTAACACTCCTGAGTGGAGTAAAAATATTTTTTAAAAACAAGTGTTTTTTATTTCATAAACGTAGCATTTAATTCGAAGTTAGAAAATTGTTTAGTTATTTCAAATTTTAGTACGTGTATGATATATTTGATAATTTTGACAGAAAAATGCACAACATCAGAATAAGAGGATTTTGATTTTATTTTTTATTTTCTTTTATTTATTCCTCTTTTCCATAAATATTTATCCAAGTAAAAACGTAAGATAAAATAAGAAAATTAATAAAAATTAAATACAAAAATATGAGAGAATTGGTTAATTAGTAGTTTTTATTTTCTCTGGTAATTAGAATAAGGATAATTGTTGCAGATTACTTCAATGAGAAAATTTTAACTGTCCGTCCTCCAAAGCAGATCAAAGGACCAAAACAAACTACAGAGGACGACAGAAACATTTAGTAGACAATGTTGCATAAAGCTGGACAGAAGAATTTTTTTACTTGGAACTTTTTTACAGAACGTTTTTTCTTGGATAAATATTTATAGAAAAAAAGAGAAAGAAAAAAAAATAAAATAAAAAAATAAAATCCAAACCCTCCTATTCTTATATTGTGTTTTTTTCTGTCACATATGATCAAAATTATCAAATACACCATACACAGATTCAGATTTGAAATAACTAAACAGTTTTCTAACTTCGTATTAAATGCCACGTTTATATATCTATATATATATATATGAAAAGATAAAAACCCTTTAAAATTTCAAAAACTTAAATTAAAATCCGAAGCCTCTTTCTTCTAACTTTAAATCGATTTCTAAAACCAGTTTCTCCCCTTGTAACTTTGTTTCCCAGCAATACATCTTATTACTTTCAGAGATCGTTTTAGGACGATTCTTAAGAGTGAAACTGCTAATCTAAGCGCTTTTTGCAGTCATCTGTGGGTAGGGCTGATACGTCACAGTCCCTGGGATTTGTGCGGTCCTTGACCACAGATCAATCAAAACTTAATGAACCAATTAAATTAAATGTTCCTCCCAAATTAACAATTCTGCCCTCTGCTGGAAAATATTAGAATCTTCGCCATATTACCCAGAACACGCGCGAAAAAAGGGGGATTTTGGCAGTTTGAGCTGCTTGCTAAACTTACGCCGATGTAACCTCCCAAAATATACGCTGTTGGCTCCGGGACCGGCGATCGACTTGCGAATCAGATGTATGATGAGCGTCTAATAAATGAGTTCGATTCGCATAAAGGTTCCCGAGTCAATTTCTTAGCCATCATCCATGACAAGTCCACTGGAATCATTACATATATATATATAATGGGTTATCAGTTAAAAAAGACAGAACTCACTGTATTAAAAACAGTTTTGAATTGGTGGATAAAACAAAGCCATTAACAAATGTCAATAATATTATTACTTTAGATTTCAAAGACCTATTTAATAATATCATTCTAAAAGACTTACATTCTATTATCAATACATTATTTATAGAATATTTTCCTTTATTAAATTTACCTGATAACATTGATACTGACTACTTCACATCTTTGACTAACTTTCTACTATTTCATAATTTTATTTTCCAAGACAATGCTTTTTTTTATTCAAATACAGGGCATGTCTCAAGGAACTGTTTCATCAAGCATGTTATCTGATTTATATCTTTAGTTTTATACACGTAAATTTATTAATAATAATATACACAGATACATAGGTGATATAATTATTCTTTCTGTTAAAGATAATAATTCTATATCTCTTCATGTAAAGCACCCTTCTAGTCTAGAACTTAGTACAACCTTTTCAAATAATTCTAGTATCAATTTTATGGATGTTAAAATTAATATTCTCCCTAATAACACCCTAACATTCAACATTTATGATAAACGCAATGAATGTTCATTTAATGTAATTAATTTTACGAACTTTAATTCCTGCTTGCATATTTCAGTATATAGAAATATTCTGTTTAATCATAGTCTTCGTATCAAACGTTTATGTTCCTCCCAATTCTTACAGCCTAAATTTTTTTAATTAAAGCAATTAGCATTGTCTTATAATTATCCCATCTCTTTTATATCTGCATTACTCAAAAAAAAAAACTAAAAAATCGAAAACACTATTATGGAGGGTGGGATGTGAATTTCTGAAAAAATTATAAAAAATCATACACACATAAAAAATTATATGTATGTATATAATTAATATATATATATATATATATATATATATATATTTGGAGAAAAAAAGGTTGGTGTATGTGTATGTTTTTCCATACATTATACACTAAAAAACATAAAAAATAAAAATACCATTACGAAGGGTTGAGGTCGGGAATGCTAAAAAAAGTTTAAAACCTTATATGTTTTTATGTGTGTGAGCGTATATATGTGTATGTATATATGCTTATATATTGTATGGACAAATAAAAAATAAATAAATAAACAAATAAAATACGGGGTATCATGCATTGAACATCATAAATTTTCACATATTGCATCATCATGTAAGGATATATTTTACTATCCCAATATTCCTGATTGCTTTTTAAATTTTCACATTTAGTTACATAATACAAGGCTATATTTTACTATCTCAAATATTCCTCATCTTTTTAAATGTTATTTATATTCTCATTTTTTATATTACAATATTTTGTCTTTAAAATAGTTAATTAAATCAATTGCCCTTTTATTTATTTTTATATAATTCTTTCTTTATTTATTATTTTTTTTTGTATTAATTTATTCCTATTCTTTATTTTATTTTGTATTCACTCAGTACTTATTAAGTTTATTCCTATTTTTTCATTCTAATTTAACTAAAAGTTAATCTAATTCTTTTCTTGATTTCTTCAATCAATTTCATTCCTTTCATTTTTTATTTTTTTGGACTAAAAATGGCAACACTAAACATTATTGTTATTAATCCAGTTTCAATTTACATTTTTCCTTTCTCACACCAGTTGGCAGCACAGTTATGTGTTTCAGTCAGATACTCAACTGTAGCTCACATGTTAAAATAGTCTTAACTATGTTTTTCATCCTGATATGCTGTAGTTTTGACTCCTAGTATGTAATTAAAGTATTGTGCTCTAATAATTTTTAATATCCTGTATGAGGTGTATCTTTCTTTAGATCTCTGAGATTTTTATTATCTATTTTCATTAATGTTTGCATTATAAGGGGCTAAATTTTGTCATTTTAGGCTTAATGTCGACAAAATTGGATGAAATAACGCATCTTCTATGAATGAACTCACAAGCTCCTCTGAAGATTCTGTGGGTCATTCATAGTTTCTTATTTTACATACTGGTTTCATATGTTCATTTCTAAATCATCTTTAGAACTTTACCAATTTCTTCATATATTTGTGATTTCAAATTTATTATTATATATATATATAAACATTTGTTCTTAAAAAATATTTTTACTCCTTAAGAATGTTAAATTTTCTGAGACATTTAAGTAGACATTTTTTTTACCCAGAAGCATGTAATCAGCAGGCATGAGGCATGAAGTGCTTTGAAATCAAATAGCAATTTAAAATTTTCTGATAAATGCACTACATATTAACCCCTTGGGGAGGAGCGACACGTATACTTGCCGCATGAAGCGCTCAGACTCCTTGTTTTTCCTCACCAGTAAAATTTTACTGTAAAATTTGCCTTATTTAATCAGCGCATTTTCTCGATTCAAGAAGACACAAATTTCTGTTTTTAAAAAACGGTGACAAAGATTAAAAATTTCGTAAAAGACCCCCGTCCCGAAGGGGTTAAGTTATAATCAATTGCTACCTCATAATGATCTTTAAGAAGATCTGTTCCAAACGGTAACTTTCGCACCATTTTCTGAAAGACCAGTTACCTTTAAGGGAAAAAAGAGATACGCTATTCGTTTACGAATAAGAAAGAATATCTGCAAATTTCGTGTATTTAAAAATGAAAATTTCTTCACGAAAGTGTAAAAAGAGATGCAAGTTACGATTTCAGAACAGCTTTAAATAGTTTTTAAAAACCACAAAATGTGTCTAATCAAAGCTGCACTTTATATGTAGAATATTTTTGCTGTTGAATTTTTAAGCTGGACCTCGCAACATAGAAAGTTATCAGAACTGAAATAGTCAAATATCATGTTGAGCAATTGAGCATAAGTATATATATATAAAAAGTATTGTTATTTTAATTTTCAATAATAAAAAAAAGAGTGTTGAACACAAAAAGATTTTTTTTTTCGATGGAGAAGGGGAAGGGGAGAGAGGGTAGACAGTATGGAAAATTATTTTATTTTCTGCAAAATTACTTTGCTTGCATTTTTTTTTTTTGTGAGTTGTAGCGTTGATTCTGTTACATGAATTAGCCTGATTCAAGTCAAAGGATTTTTTTTAATTAATTTAAATTAACTTTGAGATCCCTTCATTTCAGAAAACAAAGAAAAAATTTGCTTTCAGTTTCTGCAGCAGAAAGTAAATGTATGTCTCAAAACGCCAATTAGAAGAAAGATTAATGTTTATCATCAATGCACTTGTCTTTATATATCAATAAAACAGATGATTTTAAAACAAGTTCAAAAACATAAATAAAAAATATCTTTTCGAACTGAATGACAAGAACCAGTGTTGCAGTAGTAAAAAAACAAAGGGTATACGCTAATGCTTTATTTGAGAAGCAGAGGGTATGCGGGGCTTCTTTAAAAAATCCAGAGAGAGGGTATACGGCGTATATCTCCGCATATTCGCCACTACCCCGTGACAAAAACAGATCCAGATCTTAAAACATATCGGCGGTTTATATTAAGTTACAAAGGAAAAAATCCAATATTTTATAGCTCTCTATCTTATTATTATTTTTCTTTAAAGCGGTTCTCGAGCTTCCTACTGAACAACGCAAAATTTTCTGACACATTTTCTGTCTCATTTTTAAGCATATTGGCAGACCTGACTGTTGAAGCGGAATACAACGGAAACTAGTTTTACATTTTGTGATAAAATTACTTATCGCGTTATAAGCGATTGTGGTCACATGACGACGAGTTTTTTGCCTTTCTTGAGCTGCAGTGTCTGGAATTCTGTTCAAAATGCCAACTTTGACAATATTTTCTGAAAAATCTTTTGCGTTTACCAAAAAAATGGAAAACGTCTTTCGACTACATAGTTTCTGAATAACAACACCTGACAATTTCCGAATAAACACGAATTCAGAAATGTCTCAGAAAGTAGCTCTTTTGATTTGAGCTACTTTCTGAGGAAAAGGATTTTTTTCCCGCATTTTTTTAAAAATTATTTTTTTCAAAAACTTTCAGTTTTTCGAAGATACAATATACAATTATATATAGTAGCTAATAGGGAAGTACCGAATATTCGGTATCTATTCTGTATTCGGCCTTTTCGGCCATGATACCGAATATTCTTAATATACCGATAATACTTTAAAAAAAACTTTTAAAACATTTTTTAAAATTTTACACAATTTCTACTTTTAACTTTTAACTGTCGATGTTCATAATAATTAGAAACAGAATCATATTTAAGTAAAAGTCAGTTCAGTCATTTTCAATATCATCACATTTAATACAAACTAAATTAATATGAAACAAATCTTGCTAAAATATCTTCATTTACTGATAAAGTTGTGAGCGAAAATTCAGTTTCGGCTTGTAGTTGCACAGCCAGAATTTTTGACTGTGTATTGTAACTTTGATGGAATGAATGGAGTGAGGTGTTATTTCTTGTTCAAAAATTTTTTGTCTTGACCACATTATCTCCGTCGAAAGTTTTTTACATTTTTTTTTTTTTAGGAACAATGTGTATGTTTACAATCTCTGAAAATAATCGCCCGTTCGAAACACTGATCTGAGATGCATTTAAAAACTTCCTTCCTAAATCAAAGGCAGTAGAAAAGTTATTTTTGCTGAGTTTTTTGTTTTAGAATTAAAAGAAAAAATAAATATTCACTTGGTTTAATTCACTAGAAGAAGCTATGAAATGCCAAACTTTCTTAATTAATAAAATTTTAAAATTCTCTTCTTAAATAACTCAAAGCAGATTTTTTTCATGTTTAAAATTTACTTGTAAAAAGGTCTTGTTTATCAATATGTAAGTTTCTGCATTAAATATTATGTAAAATTATTTTAAAATTTAACATTTTTATGCCTTTAATCTTTGAAATATAAAAGTATTCGACCAGCCGAGAACTTGGTATTTGGCCAAATAGGTACTACTCGGCTGGCCGAATATTCGGTATTCGGCCTAACAGTTAATTCGGCTAGCCGAATACTCGGTATACGGTTCGCCTGTAGGCCGAATATTCGGCAGAAAAGTTATTTTTGCTGAGTTGTTTATTTTAGAATTTAAAAAAAAAATTCACTTGGTTTAATTCACCAGAAGAAGCCATGAAATATGAAACTTTTTTAATTAATAAAATTTTAAAATATTCTACCAGCCGAATATTTGGTATTTGGCCGAATAGTTACTACTCGGCTAGCCGAATATTCGGTATCCGGTTCGCCTGTAGGCCGAATATTCGGTATTCGGTCAAAATCACTATTCGGTACATCCTTAGTAGCTGATGTAATTTTATTACACTGTTTTAATTTTCTTTGATAAGAAAAAATTCTCCGTTCTCTCTTACTTTTTTGCTTTGAAAAAAAGACAATACAACAGTAAACATCTGGCGACATCCTGTCCCCGAAAAAACCGCGAAATATCCACCCCCCATAGCTTTCAGAGTCCAGCAAAACGAATTTTAACGAACAAGAAATATGGTCTTCTAATTTCATTTGCATTGGTCAAGGAGTGTACGCATTTACCCTCAAGGACTTTTTCTCCAGATTCCTTTCTTCAATGAAACGAAGATATTCTCTACCCTAATCTTCTAGCTTGCAGGGATACTGCATAGAAATAGGAAGACGGTATGGTATATTTAATCTTCGGATACTGTATCATGGACCCCTTCTCCCCCCCCCCCTTCTTACACCAATCGAATAGCTAAAATGTGAAATTTCATAAAAAATATTTAATAATTTTAAATATGTTTTGACATTGTTTTCTGTTTTGTAATAAATTTTGTAATATGTTTTTAAAAATTCTTAAAAAAAAAAGAAAAAAATCAGAGTCAAATGATGCAATTTTTGAACGAAAGTGAAATTACCGAATGTATATGAGTTTACCGAATTGGGGGGGTGTCGCACCCCCCCACACCCCCCCTGTAGCTACGTCCCTGCAATCAATACAGAGTATTATGAAATGCCTACAAGAATCGTTATGCTCTTGTTTACTTTCAATCGAAGGTGATCAATCAATTAGTTCTTGATGCATAGATGGTAAGCAAAAAGTTCAGAATTTGGACGCAAAATCCAGAGCATTGGCTTGGTCGAAGCAAACAGAGGGTGAGGGAGGAAAATAAAAAGGTCCCAGAGCCATGTAATTATTATTAATATTATTTTTTAAATACATAAATTAATCTCAACAAGAATAACTTAAAATAAAATAAAATAAATGCATACGAGGGATTTTAAAGAAAGTAGATGTATTCCGATGCCAATTGCTTAGGCAGGAACGTTGTCAGAAAAATAAAGGGAAAAATAACAGAATAGAGATTAAAATGATACGAAAAAGAAAGACAAAATTAGAATTTGGAAAAACCGCAACGATGCGTTGGTGGTTCGTGCTGCCTTCGTTTAGAAGGTGAGGCAAAACCGTCATATCTGCTAAGGATGACAATTGGTCGTTTTTTACCAGCTGCTTTTATTGACCGCAACGCTTCGTTGGGTTTATGAATACGATCTCTATGAAAATTTTGTGCAAGTTTTTTAATAACTTGCGAGATTGGCCAAATGGTGAGATCGTTATGAATGACATCGTTCCGGACGAACGTGGTTGCATTGACAATCTGCCTTAAGGGGACAGTTCCCCTTCAATCGGTCAAAAATACTAGAAAAGTGACTTAATTTCCATACCTTTTCGCAAACTAACTAATAAAGCAAATTCAAAGAATTGTTTTGGATTGTTAAGCACAGCATTACTTGTTACAATAAACAAAACAGATTGATGAAAAATATTTAAATTAATTAGGAAAACTGACTTAAGTAATCTGCTGTTTTTTTTGTTTTCGTAATTAATATATATCACTGCGCGCACGATATCTCGTGTTCATGCAGGTTACTTAAATTTTCCTAAGTAATTTAAATATTTTTCATCAATCTGTTTTGTTTATTGTAACAAGTAGCGCTATACTTAACAATCCAAAACATTTAATTGAATTTGCTTTATTAGTGTGTTTGTAAAAAAGTATTGAAATTGAATCCGTTTTCTACTATTTTTGACCGGTTGAAGGGGAACTGTCCCCTTAAAATGGTATTTTGAGCGATTTGAAGGTTTTTTAGTTGAGTTTCGCATACAGGTCCCCAAACAATTGACCCGTAAGTCATGGTTGATCTAATAAAGGACTTATATAGCAGTAATTTGTTAGGAATTGACAGAGAGCTATGTCTAGCTAATAAAGATTTGAGGGATGCCTTGTCAGCGGTAGTTTTAGACCAAGCGTCACAAATCTGCCGTGCCCAGTTTAAGTTTGAGTCTAGATAAATTCCTAGGTATTTATAGTCGTTAACTCAGGATATTTCTTCATTATTAAGAGTAAGATTAATGTCGGAGTGATAGATTTTTTTGAGAAAATCATGGTGGCACTTTTTAAAGCATTAACTTTAATACGACAATTTCTGAGCCAAACAGAAAGAACCTGAAAGTAGGATTGAAGTTGTTCAATCATCTTATGTAGTGAGATGTTTCTGAGTAGTATGGCCGTGTCATCCGCAAAAGATGCTAAGAGGATGCGGGGAATCTTTGGTACGTTGTTAATGTAAATGTTGAAGAACCATGTGCTTAATAATCTTCCTTGGGGAACTCCTGCCTCGATAATGTGAAAGGAAGAGATAGAATGATTTACTCTTACAGAAAAAGTTCTATTAAGATATTTATAGATGATGAGAATAAGTTGAGGAGGAACTTTAAGTAGAATAAGTTTACAGATGAGAGCTTAATGCCAAACTCTATCAAAGGTTTTAGCAATGTCTACGAATACAACATCAGTTTTTTGTCTGTTTAGGAAACCCTCATGAACGAGTTCAGTTACCCTCCAAAGCTGGCGCTGAGTCGAGAGTTTAGGTCGAAACCCAAACTGCTCTGGAATAATTACCGAATTAGCGGTAATGAACTCCTTCAGGCGGTAATGCAAGTATGTGTTCATAGACTTTTGAAATACAGGAAAGTAAAGAAATAGGTAGAAAGCTAGAAGTTGTGTGTCGGTTTTGCCCGGGTTTTGGGATTGGTACAGCCAGCGCTCGTTTCCAGCAGTCGGGAAACATACGGAGATTTAGCATTGTATTTATGAGAAAAGTTAGAAAAAAGATAAAATTTAGAGGGAGGTACATGAGCATATTTGTAGAAATGCAATCGAGACCAGGCGATTTATTCTTATTGAGATTTCCAATATAAGCTACAACCTCAGATGGGGTTGTGGGCGTGAGAGTATTATTATGGTTTGTGTTTTGGAACTCTTCAACTTTGGAATTAAGAATGTCAGTCATTCGAGGATTGACGACATCGCGATTAAGAGTAAAATGATTTCTAAGGCAGTTAACAATGAGCTCAGCCTTGTCAGTGTTAGTATAGACCATTCCATATGGGCCGTTTAGGGCCGAAATGTGATCGTGTCCTACGGATGCGGGTCGTCGCCGACCATATTGTGTTGTCAGAAGTCGATAAAGAATCAACATAGGTGTTACAGCGTTAAATACTAAACTCCTTGATTGCAACACTAATCTGATGATTCATGCGATAAAGTTGGGGTCTTTAGAAGGGGGTCCCTGGACGTCTGCCAGTGCCGTCTTAAATGATTTCTGTCTCTTCAGGTTCCTGGTGTGCTCAGGTAGTCGAAAGCAATCGGCTACTTTCTGCCATGGTTTGGCGACTTCTTTAAACGCATAATGAAGGGTTTCTACAACTGCATGAATTGAATCCGTTATGTCATCAGCAGAGTAGATCTCAGTGGGGGGCGGCTCAGTATTCATGAGAATATGAGCAAAGTTATCCCAATTGACCGAAAAGGCCTGAGGGATGTCTAGATGGTAATCACCCATGTCGAATTCGAGCACAACTGGTAAACGATCAGAAGAAAATTCGTTCACAGATTGAATGGTATGTGGGAAAGGGAAATTGCGGGTGATAGCAGAATCAATAATAGAATGGTGATTACGTCGGGTGGACTCTGGGGGTGCAATAATTTGTGCATGGTTTTGATCTGTCCACCTACGAACTTTAATACCAGCAGCTGAGGAACGTCTAGAGCCCCAGGAATAATGATGAGCATTAAAATCACTCGGAATTATAAAAATTTAAAAAAGGGCGAGTAAGGTTTGATAGGTCTTTTTCTAGCAGACGTTGATTCCTAGAAGGGGGGTTATAAACGGCTGCAATCAGAAGGTGGGGGATAGCGGGAAAATCTAAGACAATTGGAATGGCCATCAGCTGATAAAAATTCATTTAAAATCTTAGGGTTAATATAGGACACGGAAGAAGACATTTTCAGATTAGATAATTAGAGTCTTTTAGAATTTGTTCATTGTCCGGAAAAGTCCAAAAGAACTATAAATCGAGCGATTGGAAGAATTTTTGACTCCATTGGGTTTTAATCTCCATTCACAATTTTAATTATAATGATTTTTTGCCATCATGGGAACACGGTATCGATTGGGACCAAAAATTGCCAAAACATTTAGAGAAAAAAATGGGATAATTGGTGCACACAGACTCCATATCTTAGTAAAATAAAAATTCCAAGATATTATTTTCAGGACATAGAAAGTTATGACCATGTATAAGTTCACCGTTTTAGTGATGCAAGTATTAAAACCTATGGAAGTGTTATTTATCTTAGATATAACAAAAATAATAGCACAAAGACAAGTTTTGTTACACCAAAAAGCAGATTAGCTCCCATAAAAAGGTTAACTTTACCACATTTGGAATTGATGGGTGCTATGATTGGGGCTAGACTTGGAAAGCGGGTAATGTCCGTTTTCAAGATAAGTGAAAACACAGTATACACTATTGGACTGACTCGAACATCGTACTTCACTGGATCAAGAGTTCATCTAGTACTTGGAAGCCATTTGTAAGCAATAGAGTATCAGAAATACAAACTTTAACAAATCCGATGAACTGGCGAACTTGTCCCGGTAGTTCAAATCCTGCTGACCGACTTACAAGAGGACTCTCACTTCTCGACCTCGGGAGCGACGATCTATGGTGCTTAGGGCCTCCATGGTTAATTAAAAATTCAAATTTATGGCCCAAGGAAGAGAGAGAAGTAGACGAAGATATGAAACAACTAGAAGCTAAAGAAAAAGTAATTTTCCAAAACCTTTGTTCATCAGAACATCAGAAACCACTTATAGAGATTGAGCGTTTCAGTTTCTTTCTTGAAGGCAATTAGAACAGTGGCAAGAATTAAAAGATTTGTTTTCAATCTGAGAAGTCCAATTAAACGTGAAGGTGCATGAGAAGAATGAGGTGCTGAAGAATTGAAAGAAGCTGAAGAAATATTAATCAAAGAAGTACAAATGAAAAAATATAAGGGAGACATTGAGTCATTAGAAAGAGGATATCCTGTTAAGAAAACCTAAAGAATTTATTCCCGGTGTCCATATTTGGATGAAAATAATTTTTAATGAATAAGAATCAGACTTAGTGAAGGCTCCTTTAATTCAAATGACACCAATCTAGTCATATTGCCAAAAAATGAAAAATTTACCGAGTTGCTAAGTATGCAAGAACACAGAAAATTGTTGCGTAGAGGATAGACCGGGAGCCGGCAGCACAAATAATCATCTCATGGAGTTCACGGATGAAATTCTAGGATTAGTTAAATTTTGATTAGCATATTAAAACGCAATCGGTTTGCCAAGTCATATCTTGGTGGAAAACACCTGAAAACCCGATTTTAGCGGCTGACTCGTAGGTTTACCATTATGTTTTCCTGCATCAAAAAGTATTATCATCAAAAAGTATAAAAACATGGAGGACTGCGAGCAGGAAAACACAATTGTAAACCTACGAACCAGCCGCTAAAATCGAGTTTTCAAGTGTTTTCCACCAAGATATGAATTGGCAGACCGATTGCGTTTTAATATGCGAATAAAGATTTAACTAATCTTAGAATTTCATCCGTACTGTTCACCTGTGCCACAACAAGAGCCATACATTTGGAAGCAACCAGGGATATGACTACAAAATCCTTTATTTTGTGTTTTCGTCGATTTATTTCAAGACGCGATAATTGTAAAACCATTTTTTCTGATAATGCATTGAGTTTTAAAGCTGCTGATAAAGAACTGCAACAATTTGAAAAAAATCGCTAAACATCAAGAACTTCAGGATTTTATATCAAATAAAGGTGCGACATGGAAATTTATCGTCGAATGTGCCCCACAGTGGGGAGGGTTCTACAAAAGACTCGTAAAAAGGGTAAAAGAACCCCTAAGGAAAACTTTGGGAAGAACTCTCATCACATTTGAAGAATTGGCAACAATCATGACGGAAATAGAAGCCATAATAAATGTGAGACTATTGACCTATACAACAAGTGATTTCGGCGAGCCAGAGCCACTTACACCGGCTCAATTCCTTCAACTAGTAAGAAAAAACATTAGTTTTCCTCTGTATTTTACCGAATTAGAAAATAAAATTTCTATCAAAAAACATTGTTAAGGAGAAAAGAATATCAAAGTAAGTTACTGAAACAGCTGTGGATTAAATGGAAAGAACAATACTTATTGAATTTAAGTTCAATTCATCAATTTAAAACTCCTGAGAGACACAAAAATTTAAAAATTGGAAATGTTATCTTAGTAGTTGGTACTGCTAAATCTAAACTGTTGTGGAATTTAGTAATAGGGAAGAGATAAACTTATTCGTGCTTGCATAATAAAAACTGCTAAAGCACTGCTGATAAAGCCAGTACAACTTTTGTATCCTTTTGAACTAGATTGTTGAATGATAATGATTTCAATATTTGATTTGAAATTTATATTTTTTCTGCTAATGTTTGAATATCAAAATGAGTTTGTTTTATAAATTTATAGTTTGAATTTTTTTTTCGTTTTGCAATTTGTTTGTTTATTCATTTAGTAAAAGTATTTCATTTATGCATAATTTTACTTTATTTCAAATAGAAAAGGTTATTGGAGTAATAATAGCATTTAATTTGTTTATATTATGCGTATATATGTATCTACCCTATATAAATATAATCCTAATGAAAACAACTTATGAAACGATTCTATGAAACGGCTGAAATGAAACGAATTTATGAAACGATTCTATGAAACGACTGATTAAACAACTGATTATGTTTCACAGCGAATTCTCCTAAAATATGGAATACTTTGCGATGAAATTAACACCAAAAATCCGCATTGATCCGCATATCTCAAAACTGTTATTAGAATTTTTTAATTAGAATTAGTTTTCTAAATATTAATTTTTTCTAATTTTAAATCCTTTTCTCTAATGATAACAACACAAATTTTAATCATAACAGATATATTTTTTTCATATTTTACAAAAGGTTATTATTTTACACTAATTTGGTGACCAGTTTGGCCTCCCTTAAATGTATGCTAAGAACAATGTATTTTTTTCTTGTATTTTATTGTCATTTTATTTAATACAAAACTTTAATTTAAAACTGAAACATTTAAAATTAATGGCTTTCACTTCTTTCTTTTTTTTAAACTAAAAGAAAAGAAAAATATTAGGCACAGATGTCGTATACGCACCAGGATACCTAATTGGCGTCAAAATGGCGTTTTTTTGCCTGACATGGTAACCCGGCTATTGTTGCTTATTTATTAATAAATGTTTACATCCATTTTCTTTTTATTAAAAAAAAATGTCACAAATTGTTTTGTTCTATAGTTATTAATTAAACTTTTTTTATTTATTGTTATTTCATTTTAAAAATAATAGAAGATAATTTAAAAATACATATGTAACTGGTATTCAAAGACGAGGTTTTCGCCAAATTGTCGTAAAAAAAAAAAAAAAAAAAAAAAAAAAAAGAAAAGAAAATCACGCCAAACCAGTGCATATATGACATCTGTGCTAAATATTAAATAATGCAACAAATCATGACATTTAATTTCAACTTCAAAGCAATGTTTTAATGGTACTACTTTGTTATCCCGTTGACCAATTTCGCCAAGTTATATAAATCGCCAAATTATACAAATTGACATAATTTTTATTTTAAATAACGAAAGAACAAATAAATTAGATAACGTTAATAAAAATACAAATAAAATGTCGAAATAAAAATCACTTGATGGCGTAAACATGTGTAACTTCCTTAAAGCCAAGTGAATGTGACATTTACGATCAAGCGTTATTGGCATTTAATCTTATAGTTTGGCGATAGATTTTCGGTCGATGGGATAACCAAGTAGTACCGTTTTAATTTACCACTCGAAAAATAAAAAAATGCTAATTGGCGAGTTAAAAAAAAAACTATTGGCGAGATTTGCAGCCGGATAACATAAAAGTACCAAGAATTCTTTGCGATCATGGCAACTTTTATGTAGTTTTATTCGAAAAAATAACTTTGATTCTTTGATCAAAATGGAAACCTTTCTTATGAAAAGCGAAGGGTTGTAATTGTTTGGCGCAGTTACATGACTTAGGACCAGGGTCGGACTGGGACAGGGAAAAGGGCGCAGACCTTGGATTTTCAGAGGGCGCAAAAATTATAGCGAACTCATGTAAATTTGTCTTGTTTGTGTTGTTCCTGGCTTGAGAAGGTTTAACACATTCACACAGCACCAAGAATGAAAGTGGCTTAATATTACATCTCTGAGTCTAGATAGAAGACTTCGATATATCACCCGTGCAATTTTAAAGTTAAATCAAATCTACACAATGCTACGCAATTTTTTAAAACGAATCTAGTAATATCTAAAAGTTCCGAGTTGAACACAGATTGCTTTGTAGTAGATGACCGATATCAAGGCTAGGGCTTTATTATTTTGTTAATAGGTACAGTCGTGGAAAAAAAAAAAAGTAAACACCCCCTACTAACTTCTCAACAAATTATCGTAGAAGAAAGTTACTGGTACCGAACGATTGGAAATAGTCTACTTTTAAATGATGTATAGAAAATTTGTTTAAGGGGCCATCTACATATTAAAACGAACCATAACTTTGTTTTTTTCAATAGCAGTATACAATTCTGACCGCATAAATGAACTCTACACCTTTCAATTAGCCTGTAAACAAATTTTTACGCAATTCGTGCCGTAAGTTTCCGAGAAATTAATTATTTTAAAACGAGCGTATTTTAAGGGCTGTATCCAAATTGAAGTTCCGAACTCGATTGTTAACCAAGAGAGCCGCCTTCTTGATCAAGGCACGTTTAAGCGTCAATGAAACCTGTTTGGTTACAGGATAGCAGAATAAATTAAAAAAATTTACTCACTTCTATCATAAACGGGCCCCTTAAACCATCATTTTGCCGTTTTTAAAGCATAATTTGAAAATTACTTATAAGAAAAATGTGAAATTTTGGATTTTCATAAAGCAGGACTTAATAAATCTAAATCCATCAAAAAAATTGTATGTTGCAATTCATAATTTTTTCAAATATTAATTTCATAATTCATATCATAAAATTATAAAAATTGCAAATTCAACGTATTTACGTTTGGGTATATTAGTATTATTGCTGCAGAAAAAAATAGCTTATTAGGAGCATAATTTCAGGAGATATAAATAAAAATATGAAAATGTAATTTAACATTAGAAGTACTAAATTTTGAATGTCTATAGTTCAAAAACTTATCATTCGAATGACTTGAAATTTGGTTTCTAGGCATATTTTGAACCGAAGATTTGAAATATCTCGTTAAATTTGGGTACTGCCATTGAAAAAAATGAAGTTTGGTTTCGTTTTAATATGTATATGGCCCCCTAAGCAAATTTTATACACACCATTTAAAAGTAGACTTTATTTCCAATCTTTCGATACTAGTAACTTTCGTCTACGATAATTTGATGAGGAGTTAGTAGGGGGTGTTTACTTTTTTTTTTCCACGACTGTACCTTATAAAACTCACGGGGGGAAAAAAGTGATCACCCCTACCAATTCTCTTGCAAGTGACTGTATAAAAATGACATAGGTACCAATTTGGAGATTGTCTAGGTATTAAAAAATGCACGAACGTTAATTTTTCAAATGGTGAACGTTGATTTTTCAAATGGTAACATCCACTTTTAATACCCTATTTGAATTCTTTGCCAGCAAATAAAGAGATAGAGTTTATGTAATTTTCTTAAATCTGAATACAGTTATAAAACAAAAAGTGTTAGGGGTTTATCCATAAGTTTCGAAAAATAAAATGAAATATCTTACAACCGAAAACACTCAATTACTCACCAGTCAAATGATACAGGAATTTTAAATTTATTATAAACTTTATATTAAAAAAAATCTTACAAAGTATTTCTGTTAAGTTTCTACGACTGTTTTCAGTGGCTCTTTTGATAAAAGAAGACGGTACCCTTATATTGTGGAAAGACAAAATTTTTCCGTATCTCGAACACTAATTATTCAAATTAGCTATAAACTTACACATTGATGTTTTAAACGATTTTTCTTTGTTGTATGCAAAAATTAATAAATTAAAGTAACCAAAATAAGGTGTCAAAAATGGGCGTTATTGTTTGTAAATTCAGAGTTGGTGCAATTTTTAATATGTAGACGAGTTCGGAAACATAATTTATGTATAACAATAATTAGTAGACATTATTTACAGACAGTTGTATCTATAGACTTTTTTACGAAGATTTTCTGCTGAATTAGCAATGGTAACCCCTTTTATTCCATTTATTCCCATTGGCGCACTGAAAATCTGTACGAAAACTAACAAGATTTTTCGCACCAGGCACCAACTAGAGTTGCTGCGGTGCTGCTAAGGGTTTCAACCCATTTTTTAAGTATACTTTTTTATAAAATGAATTAGTTGTCAGTCAGTTTATAATGAGATAGATTCAATTTCTGTTACAATCCGACAACAATTACCTTTTATTTACTACAGTTTTTTTTTTTTTTTTTTTTTTTTTTTTTTTTTTTTTAAGTAGAATTTTTAAATATGGTATCTATCGGTATCTCCCTCATGATACACAAAAAAATTCAGTATGCAAACTTCGCTTAAAATTTCTTTGTATCTAAAACAAAAATGTATAAAACTTTTCATATAAAAGTAGAAATTTTGAAAACTAAAGCTTGTGCTTCTTTTGTTCTTTTATAAAAAACTAGGGGATCGGACCCGAGCTCCTCGGGTTACAGAATATAGGTGAAAACCAATTTTTTTTAATCTAATTATTTTTTTACATGTAATATATATTTTAGATGGCCCACTAACATCAAAAAGAATTTTTATATGAAAAATATCAATTATTGAATCAAATAAAGTTTTGAAATTTATTAAAAGCGATACTTTCACATGTCACCACATGCCAGGAGTTATTAACCCAAGATTTTACCACTTACGTCAGTCTTTCTGATCATTTCGGTGCATAAGAGCGTGGTTCAATCACATGTCTGTATAAATTTGTTTCATATTTACATTAATTTATTTATTTTTCTATAGAGGAAGTTTTAACTTTGTTATGGAACATTAGACGGAAACATATGTCATCTTTTTACATTGTTATAAGAGCAAGCGGATTAACTTTCCGTAATCGAGCTACACGTGATAGAGACAAATTAAAAAGTAATTTATGCTTGAAAATCTATATATATATATATTACGCTATCGTACGTGACACACAAATCACCATTCATTGTTGGTTAATTGTTCAATTGGTTAATTGTAAACAATTGGCGGTTAATTGTTTAATGGCAACGCCCGGATGAAACGCATCTCATTGGTTATTGTGTAATATTTTAAAAAAGTGAATAACAATAAATAAATAAAAAGTTTAATTAATAACTATAAAACAAAACAATTTATATAATTTTAAAAAATAA
Source organism: Maratus speciosus (assembly GCA_963932465.1). NCBI lineage: Eukaryota > Metazoa > Arthropoda > Arachnida > Araneae > Salticidae > Maratus > Maratus speciosus. The sequence continues at coordinate 227,145,441 of OZ010800.1, read as the reverse complement.
ATTAAAAGTAAATAAACAATTTATTAATAAATAAACAACATCATCCGGGTTACCATATCAAGCAAAATAACGACACTTTGGCGCCAGTTAAGTACCCCGGTGCGTATATGACACTGGCGTCAGGAAAAAGTCGCGCCAACGTGGTGCGTATATGACACGTGTGCCGTCTTTTATTCATCTAATTTAAAATACAATAAATAAAAGAATAAATGAAGGGACTTTTCCAGTATAGGTACTTGGCGAAATAGAAAAAATGGCCATGGCGAGAAAAGAAACTTTTTTCTGACAACCGATTTAATCAAAATATTTTTTCTCAAATAAAACTACATAAAAGTGTCCATAATCGCAAAGAGTTCGTACTTTTATGTTAGCTGGGTGCAATTCTCGCCAATAGCATTTTTTAACTCGCCAGCAGCATTTTTTATTTTTCGAGGGGTAAATTAAAACAATGCTTTGATGTTGAAATTAAATGGTTTATGGTATTATTTATTCTTTTTCTTTTTTTAAAGAATTTTTTTTTTTAAGTGAAAGCCATGAATTTTAAAGGTTTTATTTTTAAATTAAAGTCATCCATTCTAAATAAAATGAGCAAAAGGATTATATTTTAATCTGAATTAACGAAAAAAATGTTTGGCGATTTATCACCTGTGCCCGACTAACATAACTGTATGGAGTTCTCGATTTCTCTATCAGAATCTTCAAATTTGGCGAAGGATTGAGCAAGTAAATTAAATTATGATTAAAAGTAACGTGATACAATGCCTAGCATACATTTAAGGGAGGCCAAATTGGTCGCCACGGGTGGCTAGTTATTTTAAAAACCATAATAACTCAGTCAATTAAGATACAATTTTCAAACAAATTGCATTTGAAAGTAGATTTTTTTCTCTATTTGACGGTTTAAAAATTGAAAATGTGCGATATTTAGAAATTTAAAAAATCGCTGACATAGCACGTATTTTAATTTCAATTTATTTTTTCAGTTTTTATTATAAAATGGCAACAAAAGGTACAGTAATATATTATTTTATTTCTTCCGTGATTAGTTTCCCTTAATTTTCAACCCTCCACGACTTTCAACAGAAATGGAGTTGCCACAATTACAAAAAATGCATTAAAAAGTACAAAAAAATTAATATCTCAAAATTAAATTGAGATACAGCTTTCAAACAAATTGCATTTAAAAGAGCATTTTTTTCGTTACACGACGGTGTAAAAATTTTAAATGTGCGATGTTTAGAAGTTTAAAAATTTGCAGTAGAGAAAATTGCAAAACCGAAATTTCATTTCAAATTTCAAAGTGTTGCCATTCGCAGAATGACGTATGCGTTACGCACAGATATGTTTGTCCTTTATAATATAGATACCACATATTATAAGGTATTTAAATGTTGAAACATAAGAATATTTAAACATTCAAATCAACATCCCATTAAGGAATTTGAAAACAACACTTGCTTGTGAAAATAATGCTTATTACACTTGCAACATTTATATAAGGCGAATTATGTATTTTGTAGGAAGAGGCACTTTGCGTTTGTGTCCTAAAAAAAATGACTATGTATCCGTAAAATGCTGCATTAATGTTGCACTACTAAAAAAAATTATACACAGAAAGTACACCAAAAATGCCACTTTGTTAGCCTAAAAATCACCAAAATAATTGAGTAAATTTACTCTTTTCAGCACCCTCTTCCTATGATTTGCAAAGTTCTTATCCTAATTAGAGATCAAGGGAAATATTTAAGTTTACACAATTGAGAGAAATGCCCCAGGAATTGTATTCATACGAGCTGCAAGATCCCGTGGCAGCGTTTTTTTATTCGAAAAACCTATCCTAATTTCTGAATAGTAGTCATCGCTTTATTTAATGATAATTTTTCCGTGATTAAATTAAAACAACTTTTTATTTAAAATACACACTAGAATTTCCTAATATTTATTTAGCCACGGAAAATCTATCATTCAATAAAACAAAGATTACTAACTGAAAATTATGGTGTAGATTTTGTGAATGAAAAAACGCTAGCCGCGGGATTCCACAGTTTGCGGGATTGTAATCCAGAAGTCTTATCAAGTTTGTATTCCGCGAAAAGAAAGGTCATGTTTTTCAACCAAAAACGAAATCCGCACAAATAGTTTTTTTGTCTTCTGATATTTATCACTTTTTTTTCGCAAGTTGTTTTCAAAAAGCACGGTTTCAATTGTAGGCGCATTCATGGCCGTCATTAAAAGTGTACGGACAAGGTACTAAAAGCTAAAGGCCTGAAAATATGCAAAATATTTGGTTAAAATCTAAAACGTATCATTCAAAGAAGTGATGAAATAAATCTCGCTCAGGGCGCTGTGGCTACTAAGCTTTCCCTGCGTGCGTGTTTTCCCTCTCAATAGTATGCAAAGATGCCACGATTCGTTTCCAATCCTGAAATTGCTTCGATGTATTTTTGATTTCTTTGTGATAAAAAATACCTCTCGTACTGTTTGCCTAATGATTATTCTGATGATTATTTCTAAACGAATCCTCGAAATTTAGTACACTAGCCCGAATGTATCTGCACAACTTGGGGGAAAATATTGGAGCGGCTTAAGGCACTTAGGGGCGCGAAGTTTTCCGTGGACGAGGGCGCACCGGCCCTCGGGCCGATGGGCCGGCGGGCCAGTCCGAGCCTGCTTAGGACTATTATAATATAGGTGAAATGATAGCGATAAAATAATATTTGGCGACTTATCACCTGTGGCTCTAACATTAAAGTATCAAAATGGCCACCTGGAATATAAAAAGCGAAGGGATCCGTCCGGAACTGCTGATGATAGTCACATGACTTAGGCTATTATTATAGAGATGGTTTGCGATTCTAAAAACAGCGCAAAGAATAATATTTCCTAGCGATTAAAAATTTATTTACACGTGACTATTAAAAACAGACGAAAAACTTTAAAATTACTATTAAATGAGTATGTGTTAAAAGCAGGAAAATATTAAAAATTATGTCTTGAAAATTGCATTTACACGTGAATATTAAAAGAGAAAGGAAACTTTAAAATAATAAATACATTAATATGCGTTTAACCCTTTCAAGGACAAGGTACATCTATTCGTAAAATTTTGAAATCAGTGAATGGCACCAGAGTTTACAAACAAAATTCGAAATACGAAAATGCTTTTTTTTCACTTACTTAATAAAAGGAAAATTTTCGTTCCAATATTCTGGTGCCAATGTGGCATTTAAGAATTAAAATTAAGTGGTCCAAAAATGAACCACAGCCCTTGAAGGGGTTAAAGCAGTAAATTGTAGTAATTGTAGTAAACTGTATTTTGTCAATTGTTTTATAACGCTGTTAAAAAATACCGGAGGCAAAGACCCTGTTTACTTAATTCATTTTTTTAGCTTCTTTTCAAATGCTTAACTGATCTTCTTTAATCAAACACGAAAACAACCATTGGGTGTCTTAACAACAACTGATTCGGCCTTAAATTTTCGCAATCAAAGGGAATCGAATAATAAACCCTTTTACAGGGAGATCGCTACAAGTTTTTTCATTATAATTCAATCTTCTCTAATCTTTTTAAAACCGAAAAAATTCTGCGGTGTCTGAACGGGGTTTGGCGAGCGTAGCTTGCAGGGGTCAGAGCCTCCTAGTATATATATATTCAGCTAATCTTATTCAGGTAAAATATCTAGCCATATATGTTCATGTAGCTACATGTTATAAGAGTGTCATTTTTTAAATTTATATTGATCATAACTTTATTATTTTATGTTTAATTCTTTATACTTAAACACCTGTAGATTTAAATTCTTCTATTTAATCATTTGTGTTGTGATTTATAGTCTTGTTTACTATAAGAAAGTGTTTGTGTTGGTGGGGAGTGTGCGGAGAATTATGTTTTAACGCCAATTGAGCGATAAATGGATTGCGATGGCTCTGTTGTTTACGAGGGGGCCCATCTCTGTATGCGTAGATGTGTTTTGATAGATTGATATTTTAAGAACATGTTTCGTTTTTTACTGTAAATAAACGTAGCATTTTGTAATATAGGTGCAAATATATCTTCCAATAAAAAGGAAGAGAAAAATGATATCACTTTTGGAGTTATTCAAGTAAGTGCCAATTTATTTAAATTAAGATAGCGGCTGCCAATAAAGAAATCAACTGAATCAGAACCGGCAGTGACAGCTTTCATTAAAAAAATATACATATACTAGGGGGCTCTGCCCCCTGAAAGCTACGCTCACCAATACCGTTCAGACACCGCAGATTCTAAAAGCACGCTAATCTGAACGGTTTTAAAAAGATTGAATTATAATGAAAAAACCTGTAGCGATCTCCCTGTAAAAGGTTTTCCACTCAATTCCCTTTGATTGCAAAACATTAATGCCGAATCAGTTGCTGTAAAGACATCCAATGGTTCTTTTCGTGTTTGATTAAAGAAGATCAGTTAAACATTTGAAAAGAAGCTAAAATAAAATTAATTAAGTAAACAAAGTCTTTGCCTCCCGGTATTTTTTAATAGCGTTATTAAAACGATTGACATAACGCAATTTACTACAATTTATTGCCTTAACCCCTTCAAGCGCGGTGGTTCATTTTTGGACCACATAATTTTAATTCTTAAATGCCACATTGGCACCAGAATATTGGAATAAAATTTTTCCTTTTATTAAGTAAGTGAACAACTTACTTAATAAAAGTTTTAAGTAATATTACTTAATAAATAAACTTCTCGCTTCAAGACTAAGAATAAAAGTTTCAAAAAATTTAATGCTTATATAAAAGATTCAGAAAATGGCTGGCTAAAGGGTCTTAACGAAGTAAAGAACACAGAGGAATTAGACGTACATGTAAAAGATTTTATCTCTGATGTCATCAGAATTGCTGAGAAGTGCTTTAGAAAAGGTGTGTTATCACACAAATCGACTATTAGGTGGTTTACTCAGGATTTGAAAACACAGAGGAATAAGGTCTCTGCAATGTATAAGCGTTATGTTAAGAACCCGGATGATAACGATATGAGAGAATCTTACAAGAATGCACAACGAGTTTATAATAAGAATGTTAGAAGAGCGAAGAAAACTTCTTGGGAAAATTTCTGTAACAAAACTAACGATTCCTTTGGAACTCTATATAAATTTGTATCTGGGAAAGCTACAAGGCATACTGACTATATTTTTACTAAATTAGATGATTCTGAGTGTTTTGACTCCTACGACGAGGTCGCAAGGTCACTGATGGTGGAGCATTTTGGAATAGATAACGTACCTGCCCTGCAAATATCCATGATTTTACATCACAGGTTTTTAATAATGTTGATTGTAAGGATGTAACTAATAGAGAGCTAAATTATGTAATTTCAAAGCAAGATAATAACAAAGCCCCGGGCTACGACGCTTTGGATGCATCCATAGTGAAAAACATTTGTAGAAACACTGTAAAAAAAATTCCGCAACGTTCCTGGGAAAAAATGGGCAGCTGAGTTGCCCATTATTTCCAAGAAACATTTCTTGAAAATGACTGGAACTTTACTGTATATGTTAAAAACTTTCTACAGAAATGCCAGTAAGTTTCCTGCGAAATACCAGGAATATTTCTGTTGACAGCAAAATGTTACTGACATATTCAAAGCTGGAGTAGCACAAGAGCGAAAAATGTCCAGACCAGGGATCGAACATGGATACTTGGCGTGCCGTGCCAGTGCCTTACCTGTTAGGCTATCCGGACCGATACGTGGCTGACATAATTCACTCTGGATGTTCGTTCCCTTCATTATGACATTACTGACATTTCACAGTATGCGGGATCCGCAGACGATTTTTACATTTCCAGTTGACAATTTTCGCTTTATTATCATTATTTGTTAGAATGAAAAAATATTTTGAAATTGACATCAAAATTATTATTTATAATTTACACGAAAAAATAAATTTTCAGTTAAAATTCAATAAAGTAAATATATATGTGATATATTGTTTCTGAACTTTGCTTAAAATATAAAAATATATAAATGTAAATAATAATTAGAAAAAAAATCTAGATATAAAATATTTTGGATTTTTGTCAGTGATTGTGTTAGTTTACAAGTTAGATAAAATACATATAAATTTTCATGAAAAAAAAACCTAAACGTACTTGTATATTTTTTCCGAAAAAAAAAAAAATTCAAATTTGCAGCAATTCAAAGCAATTCAATATATGTCAAATTTAAATCAAATTGTAATAAAGTGTTAAAATATAAAATTAATTAAAAAAGAAAAAAAAAGTCAAGAGGTAGCATCGAACCCGGGCCGTACGGGTGGCGTGCAAGCTTTCTGCGTCCACACTACGAAAGACACGTTGAGAGCTGCAAACTAATGGGTATTTGAAACGTATGCTAAAACTCGGCATCTAATTTCTGAAAATCTAAGGCCCATTTGAAGAAATCCTTTCACAAGAATAATTAGAGATAAGAACTCTAAAACATACTTTAAATTAATCAAAATAGGTGAGAATCATATCTGATTGTCCCCTGGTTAATGCAGATCCAAATAATAGGTGTATTTTTTTTTTACACAGTCTGCTCGTTAAATATTTCACAGACAAGTACGAGAGATAATCTCTTAGTGATGTCACAGAGGTATTGTATTTTCATCTGAATTATCTTGACAATAGAGACGTAAAGGATTATGTCGTCTATTGATTTATTTGCATTCCATATTGATTTTTTTACATTCATTTAAGGAATTCTTTTTCGACACTCGCGCGCGAGCAACGGATTATAGCAAAAAAATAATAAATGGCGGCCGCAGCGTTTTGCTGTTTCCAACTTTTGGTTCAGGAACGTTTCAGATAAGAAAACCAGAATTTCACAGGAAAGAGCTAAATTATTCTCTAAACCTGAGAAAAGGCGAAACGTTCCTAAATTTTACATGGAACGTTACCATTTTTTTTTACAGTGAAGAGTAAAAATTATGTTAAAAGATTGCTAAGCGTCTGTTTAAAGTTTGGACACTTTCCCGAACTGTGGAAAAACGGTGTTGTTGTTTTCTTCCGGAAACGCAACAAAGACGGTCTTTCAGCTAGGTCTTACAGACCTATAACTTTACTTTGTATCTTTGGCAAGTTGTTAGAGAGGATAATAAAAATACGTGTAATGCCGAAATTAGAATCTTTAAATTTCCTTGATGATGCCCAATTCGGATTCCGGGAGAAAAGAAGTACAATTTCTGCCCTTGAGTATTTGAGAAATCTGGTAAAGAATAACTTAAAATATTATAAATACTACGCGATGACATCTATAGATATCCAGGCTGCGTTCGATGCAGTAGTGTGGGAGATTTTGGCTAATCTGATAGATTCACTACCCATAGCAGCATATCTGAAGCGCATCTTAAAGAATTATATCAGTAAAAGAAAGATTAGCTTTAAGTTTACATATGGCATTATCTGGTTTGTTCTATATCGGGGCTGTCCTCAGGGCATCATAGGCCTTGGACCCTTATTACGGCTAATTGTAGCGGATTTTCTTATCAAGAAGTATAGGACAAAGTATCAAGAAATTATCTCTTATGCCGATGATTTTACTATTTTTGCAGGAGCTGATACAAGACGGGAACTTGAAATACAGATGAATGCACGGATAGCATGGTTCAAGGAAATCTGTGATGAGTTGTCTTTGAAGATTAGCGGTGAAAAGTGTGTAAGCATGCTTTTTGGCCGATTCTTACTTGAAGACAAACGCCCTATATTCAAGATTGATCGTAACAGTATTCCAGTTAAGGACACAATTGATTATCTTGGAGTTACGATTGACAGCAAGTCTAACTGGATTGCGCATATAGAGAAAGTTAGAGAAAAAGTGAGAAGTTTGACATCCAACATCAAGAAGACTGTGGTTAGAGATAGGGGATTACAGGCGACCTACAGAAAAATTTGGTATTGTGCTGTTATAGAGAAACAAATAAGTTATGGATATGAAGTGTGGCTGCAGGATCTTAATATTCATGGCTAGAGTAAACTGAGTTCTAGTCAACGATTGGGCCTGCTTTCTATCATCTCGGCGTATAGAACAGTCTCCACAGCGGCATTATGTGTTCCGGCAGGCGTCGCTCCAATCTATATTAAGCTGAAACATGGTGTGATAAAACATAAGGTCCTAAATGGACAAATGAGTATTTATGATGGTGACATAGAAATCAAGAAAGATAATATCATGCATGACCTTAGTACCTGTGATCAGGGCCTGATTAACAACGGGGCAAATTCCTACCAGTAAAAAGAAACAGAAAATTATACCTGATTCAAGGCAGAAATTTTACATGAATACGGCGTTTAGATAAGGCGAACATTTCTTTTAAAATTTATTGGTGTATGCTTGCCCCGTTGGTAATCAGGCCCTGCCTGTGATTATCCAGATTATACGAGTCTGAAAAACCTGATAATAACTGATAAAAGTGATCATTATTTTATAAACGAGAAACACCCATTCATTTATACAGATGGATCTAAGATGGTGGAGGGAGTCGGAGCAGCGTTCACAGTACTATATAATAATAATTTTATCTTTGATTTCAAGATCTCTCTGAATGGAAGAAACAGTATTTATCAAGCAGAATTAACTGCTATTAGATATGCTATTGATTGGTTTATGTCCTCACATTTTACTATGGCTTACTTGTTTACAGATAACAAGGCTTCCACACTTGTTCTTCAGAGAAACTTTACAATTAATAACATTGTAAAGAACATCTATGATAATTTCAATAGTCATCCAGAAAAGGAGCTTACCCTAGGATGGACAAGAGCACACATTGGTAATCCAGGAAATGAGAGGGCCGATGAATTGGCAAAAGCAGCTATAGATCCAGCGGTTGCTGATGTAGTGGAAGAGGTGAAATTTCCTATCTCATGGGTGAAGAGGATTTGTTTGGAAAATATACGTAGTGATTGGCAAGAAGATTGGAGACACAGCGTTAAAGGAAGTGACACCTACAAAGTTTTTAAAAAAGTAGATGACAGTTTTATTTGTGTGAGCCAAGTTATTCAATATTTTGTTTCTGCTCATGGAAGCTTCCCGGAATATTTGTTTAAAATTGGAAAAAGAAGTAATGCACTCTGTGATTGTGGCAGCGTGGGTAATGTACATTATTACCTTTTTGGCAGATGCCCTGTGGTACCATTTTTCTTTCATTTTGATAATTCACAAAGTATCAGTTATAATTTCAGAAGAGTCCTATTTGACAAGAAAAACTACAGCAAGTTATGTGCGATATATAATGCACTTAATGCAAAGTATTCTTTTATAAGATATCGGTTCTAAAGCAGTCTATTAATGAAAATTTTCAAGTATATTATAGTTACCAAGTTCCACAACTATTATCAATCTCCCTTGTATTTTAAAACTTTCGATTTTAAATACTCAGATTTTATGAACATTATGTACAGACTTTTATTTTTACTGGACTCTCTAATATTATTGAACTTGTTCATGTACAGTGGTTCTGGTGGACACGCCTATTCTTCACGTTGTGAGTGCTTAAACGTTTTATCTATTACGCAACCCTTGCTGGTAGCTGTAGTGCTGTGGATGGATTCCTACGTACTGGCGGACTGATTATTGATCTTGCTGCGTAGTGGTTGTTAATCATTGGCTATCAGTTTTTCCTGCATTTTATGAACTTAAGTTTTTAAATATTTTTGATTTTAAGGACTATTTATTTTATTGGACTATCTTCAGCTATTGATATTGTTTCTGTTCTTCAGTTGGTTATGGAGTTACCCATAAACCCACACTCTTGTAAAAGTTGCATGGTAATCTCTAAACATGCTTTTTGTATATTGTTGATTATAGCGAGTTGCTATGTGTTATTTTTGTATAAGAGTTTATGCTTTTGTTATTTATTTTGTTATTATATATGCCGTTGGTTTGCCCGGTCCTTTGGTAGTGCGCTGAGCTGGATGGTGGAGGGTTTTTTTCCCACCAGGACATTAGTTCCATAAACCTCACGGTTGGAGTCCTGGCTGGGTGTCAAAAAAAAAAGTAAGTGAACAAAAGCATTATCGTATTTCGAAATTTGTTTGTAAATTCTGGTGCCATTAACTGATTTCGACTTTATACGAATAGAAGAACCTTGCCCCTGAAAGGGTTAAACGCATATTAATGTATTTATTATTTTAAAGTTTCGTTTCTCTTTAAATATTCACGTGTGAATGCAATTTTCAAGACATAATTTTCAATATCATCCTGCTTTTAACACGTACTCATTTAATAGTAATTTTAAAGTTTTTTGTCCGTTTTTAACAGTCACGTGTAAATAAATTTTTAATCGTTAGGAAATATTATTCTTTGCGCTGTTTTTAGAATAGAAAACGATCTCTATAATAATAGCCTCATGTGACTATCATCAATAGTTCCGGGCGGATTCCTTCGCTTTTTATATTCCAGGCGGCCATTTTGGTACTTTAATGTAAGCCAGCCACAGGCGATCAGTCGCCAAATATTATTCTATCGCCATCATTTCACCTATATTATAATAGTCCAAGTCATGTAACTGTAATAAATAATTACGGGCTGATCCTTTCGCTTTTTATATTCCAGGCAGCCATTTTGGTACTTTAATGTGAGCCAGCCACAGGTGATAAGTCGCCAAATATTATTCTATCGCAATCATTTCACTTATATTATAATAGTCCAAGTCATGTAACTGCCATAAACAATTATGGGACGATTCCTTCGCTTTTAATAAGAAAGATTTCCATTTTGATTAAAGAATCAAAATTATTTTTTCGAATAAAACTACTTAAAAGTTGCTATGATCGCAAAGAATTCTTGGTACTTTTACGTTAGCCGGGTGCAAATCTCGCCAATAGTTTTTTTTTTTTAACTCGCCAGTTAGCATTTTTTCTATTTTTCGAGTGGTAAATTAAAACGGTACTACTTGGTTATCCCATCGACCAAAAATCTATCGCCAAACTAAAAGATTAAATTAACGTCATATTAATCTATTTGTTCTTTCGTTATTTAAAATAAAATTTATGTCAATTTGTATAATTTGACGAGTGGTTTGGTGATTTATATAATTTCGCGAAATTGGTCGACGGGATAACTAAGTAGTACCATTAAAACATTGCTTTGAAGTTGAAATTAAATGTCATGATTTGTTGCATAATTTAATATTTCGCACAGATGTCATATATCATCGTGTTTGGCGTGATTTTTCTTTTGCGACTATCTGACGAAAACATTGTTTTCGAATACCAGTTACATGTGTGTTTTTAAATTATTTTCTATTATTTTTAAAATCAAATAACAATAAATAAAAAAAAGTTTAATTAATAACTATAGAACAAAACAATTTTTAACATTTTTTTAATTTAAAAAAATGTAAATAAACATTTCTTAATAAATAAGCAACAATAGCCGGGTTACCATGTCAGGCAAAAAAAGTTATTTTGGCATCAATTAGGTACCCCGATGCGTATATGATATCTGTGCCTAATATTTTTCTTTTCGTTTCGTTTAAAAAAAGAAAGAAGTGAAAGACATTAATTTTAAATGTTTCAGTTTTAAATTAAAGTTTTGTATTAAATAAAATGATAATGAAAAAAAAATGCAATGGGAGAAATGTTGGCGATTTATCACCTGCGTCGCGCTAACATAAAAATACCGAGCTCTTGATTTCTCTATCAGAATCGTCCAATTTGGCGAAAGATTGTTCAAGTAAATTGAATTATGAATAAAAGTAACGTGATACCTTTCTTAGCATACATTTAAAGGAGGCTAAACTTTTCGCTAAATTAGTTTAAAATATTAACCTTTTATAAAATATGAAAAAAATATCTGTTATGATTAAAATTTGAGTTGCCATCATTAGAGAAAAGGGTTTAAAATTAGAAAAAAAAATAATATTTCGAAAACTAATTAGAATTTAAAAATTCTAATACTAGTTTTGAGATCTGTGGATCAATACGGAGTTTTGGTGTGAATTTCATCGCATAATATTCCATATTTTAGGAGAAATCGTTTAATCAGTCGTTTCATAAAATCGTTTCATAAAGTCGTTTCATTAGGATTTTCTATATATAGGGCAGATATCAAAACTAATTTAGTAGAAAGTTCAGTGCAATTGACTCAAAAAACAACCCACACATCTCAAATCGAAATTAAGCTTAACATAGCTCCATCTTATCGCTGACTGTTAGGATGGATGTTTTCGCGCCGGAATCGTTACACTGCATTTTATTATACGTAGAAGATACTTAAGCACGATTTTCTTTCTTGTTTTCTTTTTTCTTTATATGTAGATCTACTAGCCGATTAAGGCTTTGGACTAAAAAATATTGTCAGTAAATGAATCGAGAGTCTAAATTTTCATAAATCGAAAACAAACACTGTATCTGCATCACAAGTATGGAATATCATAAAAAACAGTGATAACAAATTAATCATGCTGACTTCATGTGTTCTTTTCTGTGCTATTCCCACACTTCAAGATAATAGTAAAACATTTCGAGAAATCAGTTTCACTGGAACTGCTGCAGATGTCAAAGGTTGTGCGATAATGTCAGCCTTATATATCATCAATTTTTAAAATCTCGTTCACAAAATTTTTTGTTTTTGGAGGCCGACTGAAAAAGGCAACAAAATGGTGTCGCGTTCAGTATTCATATTTGGCTGCTTATTATTAGCACTGTGTTCGTCTGGATCATTAGTTTTAGCAGAAACTGGTTGCCCACCAGCAGAAACCATCACGCCATGCTTCTGCGACGATCGAACCACTCCCCGTTTAGTGTGCTCTTCTGTAATGAGCCCTTCCGTTCTTGAACAAGTTTTCAAAAATTGTGCGCGATATCATTTCCAAGAGGTAAGAATAGTTAAACCGTTAAATTGCTCTCAATCTAAATTCCGTTATTAAATTTTGTTTCTATGTTAACATAATGTGATAAAGCAGTTAACAAGAATTACTTGAGCAAAGAAAATGGATAGAGGTCACAATCTAGCTTGGACTAGAGGAACCGGATTTTATTTGACCCTCTTTGAAGCCGTGGGCTGATTGGCTCTATTTTTAAGGTTTCCTTCATCTCATGAAACCCTTATAGTCTCGCTTTTCTGTCTGTCGTCGTAGGGCTCGTATTCGGAGTTACACACTTGAATTTTCTTTACATAGAGCTGAATACCCCCTGTCATACCCAAAATCATAAAATTTTGAAAGATTCTTATATTATTTTAACTAAGCGAATTCGTTCTTTCACGATTTCAAAACACAATCTTAAATTCAGCAAATATCGCAAAGGACTGATATCGCCGTGGTAAAGCGCACGTCTCCCACACAATAGATTGTGGGTTCTGTCAGGCGGAACTTTAAATTTTTGATTTTTATTATTACACTTCATTTTCAGATGGATTTAATTTAAAGAAAATTCCCCTTTTTTGGCAATTTTAAGGCTTATTTTATTATTATTATTATTATTATTATTATTTTTTGCACAGCGGTAATTTTTAAAATTTCTCTTTTTACTTCAGAAAGAGAAAATCTGGATTTTTAATAAATAGTAATAAAAAAAAGTCCAGAGGATTATTTACATATATTTAATTCTTTCCTTTGCTGCTGGTCCGATTCAGGTCGGGTTGACTCTATTTTTTTCACGTTACGGGCTTGTTACGTTGATTCTCGTGGTTCAAGTTCGTGTATATTTGATTTTTTGCAAGAAATTTTATAAATATATTTTAGATTGAAAAACTATATGTTTGAGTACTTTCAGTTTTTTTTTTTTTTTTACATAAGTGCGCTGTTTCATAAATAAAAGTTGTAATATAGCGATTGTGAGCTATTCTTCCGTTATTGTATATGAGTATAGTATTAATTTTTTTCCATTTCTTTTGGTTGGGCCTTGATTTAAAGAAAGATTACGTCCCAGCCTTGTACACAGCCAATTTTTAAAATGACTTTCACTAAATTTTTGTGTTTTTGGATGCTGTATGAAAAGAGCAACATAATAACATTCATATTTGGCTGTTTGTTATTAACACTGTGATCTGATAGTTCATTAGTTTCAGCTCAAACAGATTGTCCACGAGCAGAGATTATCACGCCATGTATTTGCGACGGTAGAGCATAACCCTCTTTAGTGTGCTTTTCTGTAATGCACGCACACCGCTGTTCTTCAAGAAGGTGTCATGAACTCTGCTGGGTATACTTTCAAGAGGCAAAAAAAACTAGAACAGTTTAAATTTATCTCATTCTGAATTCCGTAATCAGGGATGTAGTGCAGGGTAGACGGCGGTATACGGCGTCTGACTTCTGGATTTTTATTAAGGGGACATACGACCCTTAAAATCTTTAAAAAGACGATTTTTTGTTTTTTAATTCACTTGACAGCTAATGTTTTTCTGAACAATTTGCCACAAACCGCATCAAAATATTCGTAAAATTACAATCGTTATAGTAAAAATTTAAATTAACCTTGGTCTGTTTCAAGCGAAACATTTATGTTTAAATTGATTTTCCGCAAAATCGACATTTTTGTACTTGCGCGTACGATAACTCCAAATGTATTAAAAGTAAGGATTCGAAACTTTATATTTATCTTTACTAGATCATTTTCTTCAACTTGAACTAAAATCTAAGAAATTTAACAAAAATTATTGAACGTATGGGTATTCGAGTGTCAAAAATTATCAAGATTTTCATATTTTTATTTTGAAAATCAAAAAACTTTAGAAATTTTTTGTTTATTCATTAGATTTTAGTCCATTTTATTTTTGTAATATTCTTAAACTTATATAAAAAGTTTCAGAGTTCTAGAGGGTATAGATATTTTTAAATCATGTCGCAAGCTGTATAAATTATCATTAATTAAAAAAAAAGCATACATAAAGGAATAATTATTATCAATTAATTACACAGTGTTTAATGCAAATTATATATTATATTGCATAGAGAACATATCATAGTATTAATAAAAGAAAAAAGAAAAAAAAACTGAGGTGTTAGTGCAAAAATGAGTGCATGGGGCCACTTTAAATATTTGTCTCCGAAATCAAATTTTTCATCTGTTTAAAGGGTCGTATGTCACCTTAAGGAATTCGGTATATCTTCTGTTTCTCAAATAAAGCTATATAGCGTATGCTCTTCAGTGCATAACTTTTGCCTATAGATAGCTGCCAAATTTTACGCTTTTTTATTATTACAAAAGGAGGTGGGTTGATAAGGGCTATTTTTCGCCAATCATATACGCGAAAAAAAAGTTTCGGATTCAGACAATTGTTCAGTGCCTTTGAATACTTAACGATATGTATTTTTGTTTAATATAAGATTTACGTCATAAATAAAATAGTGAGTCGTAGAAATCATAGCGCGAAAATAGAGTGTTTTGGCTTTTGCCTTCATTTTTGTTATTTTTTGCATTTTTGAGATATATATATATATTTTAAAAAGCGTTCCATGAACCAAATTAATTTCGACTTACAATGATATTACTCTTTATAAGCTTTTATATGAGCATTATTTTATTTTGGTTCAGTGTGCGCTTCTACCTATAAGAAAAAAAATGGTTCGTGCGAGAGTTTCAGTTGCATTGCTATCGGAGGGAGTCCAGATTTGTTTTGCCGCGCTCAAAAAGTATTTACATTGTTCAGATGTCAATGTTTTCTAAAACTGTTGTTGTAAATATTTATTGAAGAACTTAATAATAAATAATGCTTGGAAGTCAGCGTGATTGTTGTAAAACCTGGCGAAAAACAAATAGTGATTTTCGTATCTGTTCTAACAGAAAAATTACATAGATACTTAGAAATTCTACAAACTGCGATCTACAGAGTGGTTCTAAGTTGTGCTCTAAAAACAGATCATATGTATTTCGTGTATTTCGGGCTCGAAATACTCCTATTTCTTTTTCTGTGTTAACAATAAGAGATTATGCGTCAACGAGTACTGCCGACGACACCACAAATAATAAACCTTATACACATTTATCAATACCTTGCTGTCACAACTATAACACTTGTTGTATAATATGTAAAGGTAAGAACTGCCTCTTGACTGTACCAAAAGTAGCTTAAATTAAAGTCTTTATAGAAACTAGAATCTATATTTTGTCGGGAAAAGGATGCTGTAAAACTCATATTGCGTGATCGGTATTCAGTTAGTTGACCCTGCAAGCTTTACAGAACTTATAAGTGAGAATACATTAATGTATGAAAAATATATTGAAAGCCTTTTAAACAACATTAAAAATGTAGCAAAGTAGAGAGACCTCGATTTTGACACATCGTGACACCATTCCGAGCTCGATTATTATACTTTATACCCATGTCTGATTTTAACTATATTTTTGAAGTAGTAAAGTCTAAATTGCTTTCCTCGAAAAAGAGATCATCTCATACTTGCTTGGCAGTGTTACTTGTAAACCTTAGAACTGATCTGTCTAATAGTGTTCTGGACCTTTTGACATCTGAAAGTAGCGAAATAGCGACACACTTATGAAAAGTAGTTAGTAGTTGCTACTTTTTAAAACAAGTATTTTGTAGTTAACTACATTTTCGATAAAGTAGTTGTAGTTATAGTTAGCTACAATAGCTGTAGTTGTTGTTAGCTAAAATAAAGTAGTATAGTAATATTCAATGTAAGAAAAATAATATCTTCAGTGCAATATGCAAGTCAGGCTTTGATTGAGAACTTTGTTCCATTACACCTTGAAATGGTACATGTCACCAGAACAGAGGTTATTGGAAAATGTACGAGGCCTTTAGCAAGAAGATTATTTATTCCGGATTGCGAAACTGATACCGTGATACTTGTTGCTGATGACAATAGTGTTTATGTTCATTAATGTACATAATACTTACTTAATTATATATCTTATTTTTCCCATCAATTATTGAACTTTCATTCAAGATATTATTTTTTCTTATTTGTAATGAATAAATGTATGTCACATCAAGGGGCTGATGGGCGAAAAATGGCCGCTATCAACCCACCTCCTTTTATTAAAAACTTTTACCCTATTTGATTGCAGATTTCGGCGAATAGATAAGGCAAAATGTATTATTAAATTTTAGTGGTAAAAAAAAGTGTGAAAGTTGGCAGCAATAGTTTATGAGTACGCCACTATCCACACATAATCAAGTGATTAAGGTGCTTTACAAAACATATTTTTCCCCTCTCACCAATGCGAAACTTTCTGACATAGCCACAGAGTTATTTTTGTATATAAAAGCATGAAATGTGCAGGCATGACTACTGAAATGATTTGAAATCGAACAGCATTTTTCATTTTTCGATAAATGTTTTGCATCTTGAGTAGTGGTCGGAAAAAACTACTTTATTTTAGCTAACAACAACTACAGCTTTGTATCTTTGTAGCTAACTATAACTACAACTACTTTATCGAAAATGTAGTTAACTACAAACTACTTGTTTTAAAAAGTAGAAACTACTAACTACTTTTCATAGGTAGTGTCGCTACTTCGCTACTTTCAGATGTCAAAAGATCCAATCTACACTTGAAATTGAGGACATGGATTAAATAATACAATGGCCTCTAGTAATGGTCTAATCATGTAAATACGATAAAACCGAGGACATAAAAAAAGAATAAACATAACGTACAAGAAAATGTTCTGTATTACTCTCTAAAATGTTAGTTTAAGTACATGTTATTAGTAATATGCCGACAAGGGCAACTGAATATTGATTTTTTTCTGTCATAAAAAAATAAAAATCAATCTGTAAATAAAGCAATTCCAAAAGGGAAGGAACGGGACATTAAAACATGAAGATCTAATAACGAGTAAGTAAACAAGTGTTTATAGCTAGAAATTAATTTCTTTGTTTTGGATTTTGGCACTTTGATTTAACAGCAAGTATCAATGAAAAAATACATGACGGCATTGCATAATGGCTTCTTTAATACAGGCTGACTCATCAAGCTTCTTGTTTCCCACTTACCGTTCGTTGTCCATTAATGAATAGGAGGCGAGAAAAGTTTAATGGATTTTATCGATTTATAAAATCTTTAAAAATGAACGGTTTTTCGGCAGAAAATTGTTCTAACCTGTTAAGGAATGGATTTAGAATATTTAGATTCCTCATGATTTAGAATATTTATACAACATTTCTGTTCTTTTTTCTAAAAACAACAACAAAAACTGGAAAATTGCCGGATTCTAATAAAAATGCGTGCCGATAATTTTCATAAAAAATCACGTCTGTCTGTGATCTGATCAGATCTGTGATGTACAGATTAGACATGCATTTCAAAACAGCAAACTTTAACTTATAGCTCTTTCGGAAGTTTTTGGGCGATTTCAGTACAAGTTCGGATACACAACTCACGTCGACTGATAAAACGATTGCATCAGCCAAGAGATGCAACAAAATCTGCTGGTTTAAATGGCAGTAAATTTGGATCTTTTATCATATTCAGGGCACTGATACGAATATTTGTATGGGTTACAATCATTTCGCTTTGCCAAGACACTTGCACCCAGTCGGCTATTTTTTCTTCAAGTGCAGGAAATGACGGTTTGCGTCCATGTGCGGCTTTCATTACTTTTGGAATTTTGGAAATTTCGTCTTTTTTCTTTCTCCATTCTCGCACCTGTTTTTGATTGAGTGTGAAATGAAGAGCAGCCACTGGGCTATAGCGCCTAGAATATCTAGTGTGGAAATTGGCTATCCCTGCAATACTTAAAAAAAGTGCTAAAATATTGTATCCTTTAAATGTGAAACGATGCTGCTGCAATATACAGATCGCAGCGACATCTGCAATGATATTTTCTACAACTGCAAGATATTGCTAGTCTATACAATGTAATACTAGTAATACGAAAATCCCACAGATGTCGCTGCGATCGACACTTGGGATTTTAGTAGTATCGTCGCACATTTAAGGGATACAAATTTTTAGCACTGTTTGGATATAATATTTCCACACTAGGTATTCTAGACGCTGTAACTGAGCTATTCGACTGCTCTGCAAAATTGTTGACTTTTAATTTAAAGCCTGCATTATGAGTCGTGAGCTTTTGTTAAACCACCTTTTCGCCAAAGTAACAGTTAGCAGTCACGTGAAGTAGAAAGAGGTTTTCCCATGGACTTTACCGGAGGCTAACGAAAAAGACAGGCTACCGCGGTGCCGTCCACATATCTTTTTTTACAGACCGCTGGAGTCACGTGATGCTCGAATGCACCAATGGAGGTGTACGAAAAGAGCTTCATTTCACTCTAGCGGTCTGTAAAAAAAGACACTTGGGATGCACCACGGTAGCCTGTCTTTTTCGTTAGCTTCGACTTTACCCATGTGACGTCAGCCGCGGGTAAAAAGAAGAAAAACACCAATAGGTGTGAAGAACATTTTAAAACTGCTCCCCCTTCGTCCAATAAACAGTCTTTTTCGGACGGTTTTTCTCCGCAGAGGCTTGGCTGTTGCCATTCGTGGGTAAAGTCCATTTACAAAAATAGGAGGTTTGGTTTTTATGAACGAGCAAGTCATGACAGGATGAGAGTAACACAATAAAAAAGGTTTGGCAACGCGCCGAGTCAGAATAGGAGAGATCAGTAATTTCGCAGAGCACTTTTTTCTTTTAGCTATACACAAAAATGTGCTAAGTTTTCGTTCGCTGAATTTTTCATCACCTTTTTTAACATCGGCTTATATACGGGTTTCCGATTTCGAACGAATTTTTACTGAAACATCGTTTACTTGGCTTGTACACGGAAATATACGGCATGTGTTTTCATGTAAAAAGCTATGTATTTCTACCCCGTTTCTAGGTGTCATGACAACTTCATAAAATATGCTTAATTTTAAAGCCGAAAAACTTCCATAATCCTTTAAGAGTTTTCTGAAGGATTTGTATATACAATTATACCTGTGTAATTAATATAAGTCACACTGGTGATGACTCCGACCATATGATTAAATGTAAACTGGAACCAGAAATTCTTTCATAAAATAAGTTAAATTTAAACCACTCAGATTTACGTTAAATAAATCAATCCAATAATTTTAAATAAAAATTCTGGTGTCAAATATTTTTATGAAACTTGAGTAAAATTTCCGGGCTTTCTAGTGTTAATAGAAAAGTTCACGCACACCTGATTGCATGGCCAGTGATTAAGTGGAGGAATTTCATTATAGCATTGTGATGGAAATGTGCTTAGCAGTCATTCTGCAAGGTAATGCAAGGTATCTCTCTATTCTAAAAAAAAAGTAACTACCGCTGTCACCGCCGCCGCCGGTTTTGAATTTTTTGTGACCGGAGGTCTTTCTTCGTTAATATTAAGAAAAATAATGCATACAAAAATATGAAAATCGGTAGTATTATACAGAAATGTTTGATAAACCCGCTGATGTAGACAGATTTCAAATCGAAGAATTATTTTAAGAGATATTTAATGCTAAAGTTGGACAAAATCGTTCACTAAAAAAGTTTTATAGGAGCAAAAACTATTCATGGGGAATTTAATATTTTTTAGATCATTTTATACGTTTGAAGATCCCGGTGTGCAGATTGTATTTATTTTTTTAATTTGGCTAATTTTTTGAGGTTTTATTTCTATTTTAAATTTAAATTTTCAGCATTTCTAGAGATATTTTTTACAGATTTTAGAAAGTGATATTAATTTAAACTGTTGCCAACTGTATAAACAGCGGAAACAATAATGTTTGCTTCAAAAAAAAAGAAAAATATGTTTATACGTGTAATAAATTAAAAATTTATTTACACGTGACTATTATAAACAGAAAAAAACATTTGGAATTAAAATTAAATAATTATGTACAAAAAGCAGGAACTTACTAAAAATTATGTCATAAAAACTATAATTACTCATGAATTTTAAGAGAGAAAGGAATTTGTAAAATAATAAATTTATTAACATGCGTTAGAAGTCTTAAATAGGAGAAATTACGTCACATTTACGTCACATTACAGTTATTACATAAAATGAACACAAAATAATATTGCAAAACGGTTTAAATTTAGAAATTGCACTAGACATTTATTTGGCACAGATGTCATATTTGCCCCATATTGGCGCGATTTTTTTCCGACGCCGATTTGGCGAAACCATCAACAGCATAAACAACAATATCCGGGTTACCATATGAAGCAAAATAGTGACACTTTGGCGCCAGTTAAGTATACATTGCGTAATATGACATTGGCCTCAGAAAAAAATCGCGCCAATATGGGGCGAATATGACATCTGTGCCATTTATTTGATAGTTTGAGAGGATACTTTTCAACTATTTTTGTTTGGAAAGCGCAAATAATATTTCATTTCTAACACAAGTATTTTCACGTGAATATTAAAAAGAGAAAGAATAGTTTGGTCAAAATTACGTCAGATTAAAAACGATACATTTAAAATGTCTTATTTAAAAGAACTTTCTTTTCGCTTTGTTAAAAAATATCGGGAGACAAAGATTCTGTTTACTTATTTCCTTTTATATTAGCTTATTTTGAAATGTTTATCTTATTTTACTTAATCAAAGACGAAAACAGCGATTGACATATGTATTTTTGGTACTACTTAGTTATCCCGTCGACCAAAAATCTATCATTCGCCAAACTATAAGATTAAATGCCAATAATGGTTGATCGTAAATGTCACATTAACTTGACTTTAAGCAAGTTACACGTGTCTACGTCATCAAGTTATTTTTATTTTGACGTTTTATTTGTATTTTTATTAATGTTGCACTAATTTATTTGTTCGTTCGTTATTTAAAATAAAAATGATGTCAATTTGTATAATTTGGCAAGTGCTTTGGCGATTTACATAATTTGGCGAAATGGGTCGACGGGTTAATCAAGTAGTACCGCAGCGGATTTGGCCTTAAAATTCCCCAGTTAAAGAGAAATGAATAGAAATCCGTTTATAGGGAGATCGCCATTGTTTTTTAAATTATAATTCAATCTTCCGAAATATTTTTAAAGGCGATCAAATTAGCGTACTTTTAGAGTCTGCGGTGTCTGAACGGGGGTTGACGAGCGTAGCTCGTAGGGGGCAGAGCCCCCTAGTGTAAGATAATTAAGTAAGATTTTGATTTCTGGAAAACATTTTCAGTGTTTCCTATAAAAATAATTAAATAGTTATTTTAGTTGTCTCATTTTTGAAGCAAGTGTGCGATGTTTGAAATATTCATTTTCATGTTTTTTTTTTCCTCAGGTACACATACAGTCTTCGTCTCTGCTGTACTTGCCCAGTAATATGTTTGAAGAAGTTCAAATTAATGAACTGTACATTAATGACTCTATTTTTGTGTCTCTGTTTATGGACGCTCCAGCATCAAACACCCTTGAAAAGTTGCAATTGGACAAAACAAAGTTTCAACGAGGGTACGGTATACTTTTTTGTTATCTATTTATATAATACAGTAAAGTGATGATACCGGGATGCGCTCATCCTCGAAAAACATATCGCGGCTATCATTCCGATGCCGTAAATAAGGCAATTGTTCGACTTATGGAAGTAATCTATGTTGCATCACATCTATTCTTCTTCCTTTTCTCTAAAACCTTCAAAAACTACACAATTATAATGTTTTAAGTTCTAAATTGAAAATAAGCAGCTACCAAAAACAGATTACCGATGTAAATAAACGAACAGTTCAGAAATTATGATTAATTTTACAAATGTAAACAATGTGTAGTGAAACATTCATTTTTGAATATTCATTGATAAAAATTTAAAAATTTTCGCGCATTGACTATTTTAACTTCTGTAGTATTGATATGACTTTGACGTCATTCGCCTATGAGCCAACGAAAATAGTTTTTAATTTAAAAGCAGTCTTAGAAAACTCAACTCTATTTTCGGAATTTTTATGTTATCCGGGGGCAAATCTCGCCAATAACGGTTTTTTCCGCCAGTAATAATTATTTTTTCGCAAGTGTGATTTAGAAACAATGCTTCGAAAGTCAAATAAAATGCTATGGTATTTATTATTATTTTTTGTTAGGAACTTTAAAGGAAAATGAGTGAAAAGCGTATATTTTATTTTTATGCAATATATGTATTTTGAAAGCTTATATTTTAAGTGAAATTAATGAATATGAATGATGTGAATGGGAACAATATTTGGCGATTTATCACATCATAACATAAAAGTACTCTATTTACCAATAAAATCCACCCAATAAAATTCAATACATACCTGGTATTGCTATGCTGCAGGGATCCAATACATCCCTTACTAGCCCAGTGGTTAGGGGGTTGAATTTGGAATTAATTAGGGGAAAGCTGGAAATTGTTTTAATCCCTTCTGTTTAGGTCTAGAATGAATATGCTATGTTTTCCCCCTCGTACTAGGTGAGCGTTAGGAAATATGTATAGAATTATAGTCAAAAAACACGTTTTTTTGCATACCGTAACAATATCTCAAAACTGCTAACTCTGTCAAAAACATTGTCAATGCAAATGTTGTAGAGCTTAAAATTCTGAGTAAAATGAGTACCTACACTCAATACTTATGTTGAATATTAAGGTCACAATTCTACTTCAAAGTTTTAGACCCATCATCAGGGGGATGACCTCAGAATTAATTAGGAGAAAACTGAAAAATGGTTTAATCCCTTCAGTTTAGGTCTAAAATGAACGTACTATGTTTTCTTCCTCGTATTTGGGTAAATGTTAGAAAATATGTACATATTTACTTTCGAAAAACACGTTTTTTTCAGTTTCCTTAACAATATCTCAAAACAGCCAACTCTATAAAAAACATTGTCAATACAAATGTTGTAGAGCTTAAAATTCTGAATAAAATGAGTACCATTATTAATATTTTTGTCCAACATTAAGGTCGCAATTCTATTTCAAAATTTTTCAAATCAAGAGTTTGAAGCCAGGAGAGACCAACTTAACTTAACAATATCTCAAATTGCGGCCTTAATATTGAACAAAAATATTAAGTGTTGGTACTCATTTTACTCAGAATTGTAGGCTCTATAACTTTTGTTCTAACAATGTTTTTGATAGAGTTAGCTATTTTGAGATATTGTTAAGTTAAGTTGGTCTCTCCTGTCTTCAAGCTCTTGATTTGAAAAATTTTGAAATAGAATTGCGACCTTAATGTTGAACAAAAATGTTAATGATGGTACTCATTTTATTCAGAATTTTAAGCTCTACAACATTTGTATTGACAATGTTTTTTATAGAGTTGGCTGTTTTGAGATATTGTTAAGGAAACTGAAAAAAACGTGTTTTTCGAAAATAAATATGTACATATTTTCTAACATTTACCCAAATACGAGGAAGAAAACATAGTACGTTCATTTTAGACCTAAACTGAAGGGATTAAAACAATTTCCAGTTTTCTCCTAATTAATTCTGAGGTCATCCACCTGATGATGGGTCTAAAACTTTGAAGTAGTATTGGGACCTTAATATTCAACATAAGTATTGAGTGTAGGTACTCATTTTACTCAGAATTTTAAGCTCTACAACATTTGCATTGACAATGTTTTTGACAGAGTTAGCAGTTTTGAGATATTGTTACGGTATGCAAAAAAACGTGTTTTTTGACTATAATTCTATACATATTTCCTAACGCTCACCTAGTACGAGGGGGAAAACATAGCATATTCATTCTAGACCTAAACAGAAGGGATTAAAACAATTTCCAGCTTTCCCCTAATTAATTCCGAATTCGGCCTTTTTTTGCTCTCCTACCACTGGGCTATACATAAAATCTATTAATGTAAGAAAAATAGCCTTTAGTTTGTTTCAGATTTGTACATTTAATTTATTTTGGAAAAATGGATTTGATGAATCATTAATCCATTTTCCTTTTTTTTTTTGCAAACTTAATTACTTCTCAACATCCAAATTTTAAATTTTACACCGTTGAATAGGAAGGATGTACTATCAAATGTAAAATATTTGAAAACTGTATTTTAATTTCCTGACTTCTTACGATTTTTAAACCAAATAGCTCGATTACGGAATAATAGTATATGAATATCAGCCCCCGGTACGGTATACTATTTTTTTCTCCCAGCTTATTTTGTATCGTCTTCAAAAAGTAACGTTACCTCACAGAAGCCGGCCGTAAAACAAAGCAGTACGATTAAATACTCTATAGCAAGTTTTTAAACTTATAAGCATCGCAGATTTTCAACTTTTATACCGTCGTATTGGAAAAAAAAAATACTTTTAAATGCAATTTGTTTGAAAACTGCATCTCCATTTATTTTTGAAATATTAATTTTTTTGTAGTTTTTGGAGACATTTGCTTAATATTGGCAACGGAAGTACTCTATTTCTGTAGCAAGTAAAGGAAAAATTGTTGTAAAATATTAATTATATATTTTTGTTGTGATTTTTTCATAACAGCCGAAATAAAATGTAATTAAAATACGTGCTATTTTGAAAAAAAATATATATAAACGATCGATTTCTGTTAAAACATGGAGCTATTATAAACTATATTTAATTTTAAGTATCTATATTAATGTTACAAACAAATGAAGGCCTATGAATCATTAGACAGCCCTTTTTTTTTGTTCGAGTTTCTTTAATGACGGTAACTTTTTGTTACATTTGTGTATTATTTCGCGATAGTGACGTCCTATGCTTACTTTACTGTAGATGTTTAAGAGTGGATCGTAAATGTGGAATTCTTAAGTGGATGCGAATGACGTCATTTTACATAAAATAAAAGAGTTTGCTGTAAGTCTTAAAATTGAAATATGTTTTGTACTATTTATATATACATATATTTTTTTTTCATCGGGGGCGACACTAAATTCAGAAAAAGCAAAATTCCTGTTTTCTAGCTTTTGTCATTTTTTTTTCAAATTTTAAAAGAAAACCACGATTCTTACCCACTGTCCTAGGTTTACACTAGTATAATAGTCATGTCACTAAAAAAATGCTGATTTATTTGGGTGATTCTTTTAGAATGGTACTAAACGATGTCACAGAAAGTTTATTAAAAAATAATTGCAATTAAAAACTAGTCGGTTGTGACAATCCTTAATCTTTCTTATATCTCATCCAGTACTTTCTTCATGAAAATGCAGCATAGCAGCATCCCTGGTTAAGTGATTTACACCAAAATCTAATCAGCAACAACTTATGTAAACTTTTAACTGAATCTGATTGCGGAAATCATAAAAAATTCTGCACCTGTGCGCGTTCCATCTGTTTGGCGATTTACACAAAAAACTAATCAGTTTATTCAATTTATATCAGAGACTGACTGAATCTTAAGTTTGATGAAAATTCATGCATTAGTTCTGGAGACACAGCTATTGCCAAAATCGTGAAAAATGCAGCATGGCAGCGCCAACTGTTGGGCGATCTACACCAAAAATTAAACAGCACTAACTTATATCAGGGACTAACTGAATCTGAAATTTGATGAAAATGAGAGCATTAGTTCTTGAGATATAGCTATTGCAATAATCATGAATAATACAGCATAGCAGCGCCACCTGTTTGGCGATTTACATAAAAAAAGTAATCAGCACCAAATTATATCAAGGACTAACTGAATCTGAAGTTTTATCTGAAGAAAATCCGATCATTAGTTCTTGAGGTATAGCTATTGCGGAAATCATGAAAAACCCAGGATAGCAGCATCACCTGTTAGGCAATTTACACTAAAAAGTAATCAGCACCAATTTATATTGGGGACTAACTGAATCTACAGTTTTATTAAATTCTGTACAGAATTTGTGTCACATACAGACAGACGGATAGACTCAAAGACAGACATTTTGTAAAAACATGTTTTTCGTGATCTCTGAACCCTAAAACATGTAAATCCGTCGAAAACCTGAATTCGAAAATTTTCACGAATCAAATACTTTCTTCTTGTAAAGATAGAAGAAAATAAAAAATGTCAGAATGAAAATGGGTGTGAATTAATTAAATGATCAAAAGTATAATTTTTTTAAATAAAAATAATGTGTCTACATAGCCTGTGGCGGTGATTTGTATACCCAGGTTTACAATATGAGTAAGAGGAAAAAAAACTCCAACACAAAAATGTAGAGGACTCACTTCTTTATTATGAAACTTTTAAAAAGGAGGGGCCATGAGAGTACAGTGGGACGGGGAGAAGTCAAACACAAGACTGCCCGACGGGGCGGCCCCGAAGGGCAGAGAGCTGAGATCCGTCACGTTCAAGATGAGAGAGAGTAGTGGCAAAATATTCATTACAATCACTCACTCATTGGCGAGATGAATAGGAACATATGTACTGTATTGGCGATGAATATTGGTGGCGTGGACAAAGGAATCAGCCTAACAAGTTATATCCGTCTGAATAGTCCCAGCCTAGTTTGTATTGCGTACAGAATCTATGAAGTTAAATTAAAACTTTTTGTTTATCCTACATTATTTTTTTTCAATATAAAGCAATATTTATGCAACATTTGCATTTCATTGGAAATATTTCCAATGTAAAGATAATGCTAATGTAATATTCATATATAATTACAAATATTTTCAATATAAAGCCAATTTTTGGTCAATATTGGCATCTCATTTCAAACATTTCCTGTGTAAAGTTAATTTTTAGGGTTCCGTACTTAAAAAGTAAAAACGGAACCATTATAAGATCACTCTTGTGTCTGTCCACCTGTCTGTCTGTCTGTCACAGCCATTTTACTCGTAAACTGTGGAACGTGGAAAGTTCAAATTCGGGGAAGTAATAAAGAATGTTGACCCACATATTTTCAGATTATTAAACATTTATAAATATATTTAGTAAAAATGTATAGGGGCAAATTCAGTTGCTTGAAAAAAAAATATTTTCTTTGTATATCGTGTGGGGTATCGTGTGAAAGCGTTCGTAACACTGAATTCAAAAATACATTTCTTTTAATTTTAGGTATTACATTTTCAAAGATATAGTCGAAAATGTAGCGCAAAAATATGTCCCCCCCCCATCTAATTCCGAATCTACTGAAGCTAAAATTATGAAAAAATTAGAGGGAGTAGACGTTTATTTAAACCTTGTAGGAAAACTATTGCGATTACCCTAGGTCACATAGTTTTTGAGAAAATCGCATTTTTCCGTAACACACAAATTTCGATTTACGGACATTCAGCAAAACTGTTGAGCAGCGCTGGAGGTATCTATCGTAGCAGAAGTATAAAAGCATTGTTTGTCATGATTTTCGAAAAAAATCGTCAGTAATTAGCCGAGATATAAACCCTTGAAAATATGGACGGTTTGGACACACATAATGACAGGGGCGACGTACTCTATGTACCATTGGCTTTTAAAGCCTAGATAACAAGTTTTAATGATATATGTGTGGAATGCAATGGCCAGTAACAGTATAAAAGCAATAAACGTCAAATTGTTAAAAACAGACTAATTCAAGGGGTCTCAGGACTCTTAAAGCTTCAAAATGTTTTAGATGTTAATCTTCCATCTTTTCTGAAAATTTTAATATAATTGTTTACTTCAAATTCTCATTAGAACAGAATATATGGCTTTTATAATTATACCCGCTCAATATCTTAAGCGGCCTTTTCGAAACTTTTAAGTCATTTTTCTCCAATTGACTTTTTTTGGCATAACGCGCACGATATCTCAAAAACTTTTGAATATTTTTTCATGAAATTTTCAAAACATACGTTTTATATTAATCTGTATAAACTGAACCTAAAATTTCCTTTTTATTGTTCAAAAAAATATTTTTTAAGTAATTGTATTGTTAAAATTTTCAAAATTTTCTATTAGCTAAATACAACTTTGTATTAAAAATATAAAAATGCTTTAAATACAAATTTATTTAGGTTCATGGTAATTATTATAATCTGAAGTATAAGTAGGTGCCAAAATTTTTATTCTAGTTACAATATTTATTTTCTAATCGTGCGCGTAAGCTGTTATACCAATATTCTGCTTATCAAATGTCTGACTGTTTGGAGCACCCTGTAAATGCTAATTCTTCATCTTGCAAATTTTTAAATACATAAAATGAAAGAACGTACTTATCTTTCATCTCAATAAAAATTGTGTTTTAAAATCATTTACATTTTAAGATATTAAATGTTGAATATAGTCTCTTTTTTTCATTTTTTCCAATTTTTGAGATCCTGAGACCCCTTAATTAGAATGAATTACATAAATACTATGGGATTCCGACAATTTGCATTGAATTGCTCTTTCAATACGCCTCGAGTGTCTTTTAAAGTTAATTAAAAACCTATCTGGAAAACGCGGCAAGGACCAAGGCGGCGTTGCAAATTTGTGACCTCCTTTCGAAGCGCGCTTAGCACAATGCCAAATGTGAACTTTGACCGAATGTTTTGTTTTAGCTACACTTTAGAAAGAAAGGTTATTACTATGATGAATTAAGTTTTATGAAATAACAAATGAAGTTTAAATATGCCTTTCTTTTATTGTCAGTACCGAATTAAGTTCATTATAAAGATATTAAAATAATATTAAACTAGTCAGATGTATCAATCCCAAAACTTTCTTCTATCTCATACATGTCAATACTTCCTGATAAATGCAGTGCAGCAACGCCACCGGTTAGGCGATTTATACCAAAATCTAATCAGGGACAACTTTCTTGAACTTCTAATTGAATTTGAAGTTTGGTGAAAATTCGTGCATTAGTTTTTGAGATAGAGCTATTACGGAAATCGTGAAAAGTTCTGAGTTACAGTGGCACCTCTTGGGAAATTTACACCAAAAACTTATCAGGATCAGTTCATATCAGGGACTAACTGAATCTAAAGTTTGATGAAAATTCATGCATTAGTTCTTGAGATACAGCTATTGCGGAAATCGGGAAAATTGCAGCATAGTAGCGCTACCTGTTGGGCGATTTACACCAAAAAGTAATCAGTATCAATTTATATCAGGGACTAAATCAATCTAAAGTTTTATTAAATTTCGTTCAATAGTTCTTAAGACAGAGCGCCCACAATATTTGTGTCACACACAGATAGACAGACTCACAGACAGACATTTTGTAAAAACATGTTTTTCATTACCTCTGTACCCTAAAAAGTATACATCCGTCGAAAACCGGAATTCGAAAATTTTCACGAATCCAATACTTTCTTCCTGTAAAGATAGAAGAAAGTAAAAATGAGTTCTACAGAATAGCTGTATTTGATATTTTTTAGGTTCCATTATATCTCTTTGAACTTTCATGATATACCCATTTACATTTTTCTAGTATATACTGTTATACCCAACCCTACTTTGCATAATGTTTTACAAAGTGTTAGTATTCTTTTAGCAACGTTTTTTTTTAATAATACAATTACTATTTCATATATATTTATTGTACAGAACCCTCTGTGCGCGAGTAATACTCGCACTTGACCGTTTATTATGTAATATTGGCATATCATTTCAAATATTTCCAGTGTGAAACCTGTTTTCATGCAATATTGGCATTTCATTTCAATTATTTATGGTGTACAGACAATTTTGGCATTTTATTTCAAATGTTTCCAGTGTAAAACCAATATTTAAATATTGACATTTCATTTCAACTATTTCTAATGTAAAGCAAATTATGCATGCAATATTGTCATTTCATTGTAGATATTTCTAATTTATAGACAACATTTCTGTGACAGAGGAATTTCATTGCAAATGCAGTAAAACTTGTAAAAAAGGAAACACTAGGGACCGGAAAACCTGCCCGCTTTATACAGGCTTTCGCATTTACAGATATAAATGTATGGTAGTCCTTCCGTTTAGACTATGAAATTTTTCCGTTTAAGACAGAATTCCTTTATAGGCAGGTTCCGTTTTCTCAAGTTTTACTATATTTTTAATTTAAAGCCGATATTTAACAGATATTGGTATTTCTTTGGAATTGCTTCCGATGAATACTGTATTGCTGAAATATTGGTCTTCAATATATTGGGTATTAGTTTCGTACAATTGATGTTATTAATGATTTTGACATGTATATATTTTAAATTCTAATGCAACGTTCTTTTCTTATACAGATTTCTAAACAATGTTAATCTGACGAAATTTACAAATTTAAAAACGTTAATCGTTAACAATGTTAATGTATTAACACTGCGCTCGACATTGAATAAAAACCTTCCCAGCAGCTTAAAACAAATTACACTACATGGAACTCGGACAAAGGGAATCATGCCAGGTAAGCATTTTTTAAAGCTGGATATGTTAAGAATATTTCGACAATTTGCATTTATTTTAAATTTTAAACTCCTCTGATTTGAATAGACTTTTTAGCCCCCGGAACGGTATGCTATTTCTTTCTCCCAGCTTATTTTGTCTCCTAAAAATAACGTTACCTTACAGACGCTAGCAATAAACAAAGCAGATGTATTATTGTACAATTAAATGCTCTATAACAATTTTTTTAATTTCTAAGCATCGCACATTTTCAATGTTTATACCGTCGTATTGGGAAAAAAAAGTACTTTTAAATGCAATTTGTTTGAAAACTGTATCTCCATTTATTTTTGAAAAAATAATTTTTTTGTTAGTTTTTAGCACCATTTGTTTCATTTTGGCAACTCAAGTACTCCATTTATATAGAAAGTAAAGGGAAAATAGTTGAAAAACAGCAATTATATCTTTTTGTTGCCATTTTCTCATAACAACCGAAAGAAAATGTCATTAAAATACGTGCTATTTTGAAAAAAAAAATAAACGAATAATTTCTACGAATGATAAAACATGGAGCTATTATAAACTATATTTAATTTTAAGTATCTGTAGACCCTTTCAGTGTGACGTCAGTCATGACGTTTTGGTTGGAAACTGACTCCAAACAAACGGTTGCTATGCGTCGTTTCGTTTTAAATATAAATCGTGGAAAATGTTACCAGTACATATCAAGTATTAAAACACTTAGATGTGAGATATAGATATAATATAGCTGCAAACACAAACAAAATAGAAAATACAACATAGCAACCGTTTGTTTGGAGTCAGTTTCCAACGAAAACGTCATGACTGACGTCACGACTGAAATCGTCTATATTAATGTTACAAACAAATGAATGCCAATGAATCATTAAATAGCCGTTTTTTTTGGTCCAGTTTCTTTAATGACGGCATCTTTTTGCTGCATTTACGTATTATTTTGAGATAGTGGCATCCTATGCCTGCTTTACTGTAGATGTATAAGAGTGGATCGTAAATGTGTAATTCTTAAGTGGATGCGAATGACGTCATTTTACATAAAATAAAAGTTTGTGCTTTAAGTCTTAAAATTGAAATATGTTTTGTACTATTTATATATACATATGTTTTTTTCATCGGGGGCGATACTAAATTATGAAAAAGCAGAATTCCTGTTTTCTAGTTTACTTTCTTCTATCTTTACAAGAAGAAAGTATTGGATTCGTGAAAAATTTCGATTTCCGGTTTTCGATGGATTTATATGTTTTAGAATGTCCTGAACACGATTTGATGGTTTTTAGAAAATGTCTGTCTGTGAGTCTTTCTGTCACTCTGTATGTGACAAAAATTTTGTGGGCGCTCTATCTCAAGAACTAATGCAACTTTAGATTCAACTTCAAAACTTTAGATTCAGTTAGACCTTGATATAAACTGGTGCTGATTACTTTTTAGTGTATATCGCCCAACAAGTGGCGCTGCTTTGCTGCGTTTTTCACGGTTTCCGCAATAACTGTATCTCAAGAACTACTGCACGGATTTTCATAAAACTTCAAATTTAATTAGTACATAATATGATTTGATGCTGATTACTTTTTGGTGAAATTTGCCCAACAGGGGGCCCTGCTATACTACATTGTTCATGATTATCGCAATAGTTCTGTCTCAAGGACAAATGCAGGAATTTTCATCAAACTTCAGATTCAATTAGTCCCTCATATAAATTGCGATTCACTCAACTGTACGGAAACTTTGCACAGATAATAATTCCTAACTTTTATTCAAAAATGTGTGTAAGTAATTTATTAATTGAAACATGTTACTTAATCAAATAATTAAATGCCGTGCGCATTAAATTTGGCTGTAAGAACCTGGTGTTTTGTTAAATGGTAGATTTATAATATTGCAAGAAAAGTTGCTATGTGTTTTAAAATTATATACTGATACTAGGGGCCTCTGCAAACTGCAAGCTAAGCTTGCCAACCCCCGTTCCGACACCGTAGAATCTAAAAACACGCTAATTTGATCGTTTTTAAAAAGATTAGAGAAGATTGAATTATAATGAAAAAACCTGTAGCGATCTCCCTGTAAATGGGTTTCCATTCAATTCCCTTTGATTGCGAAAACTTAAGGCCGAATCAGTTGCTGTTAAGACATCTAATGGTTGCTTTCATGTTTGATTTAAGAAGATCTGTTAAACATTTGAAAAGAAGCTAAAATAAAATGAATTAAGTAAACAGAGTCTTTGCCTCCCGGTATTTTTTTAACAGCGTTATAAAACGATTTACATAATACAATTTACTACAATTACTACAATTTACTGCTTAAACCCCTTCAAAGGCGATGGTTCATTTTTGGACCACTTAATTTTAAATCTTAAATGCCACATTGGCACCAGAATATTTAAATGAAAATTTTCCTTTTATTAAGTAAGTGAATAAAAGCCTTTCCGTATTTCGAAATTTGTTTGTAAATTCTGGTGCCATTCAACTGATTTCAACATTTTACGAATAGAAGTACCTTGCCCCTGAAAGGGGTAAACGCATATTAATGTATTTATTATTTTAAAGTTTCCTTTCTCTTTTAATATTCACGTTTAAATACAATTTTCAAGACATAATTTTCAATATTTTCCTGCTTTTAACACATTTAATTGTAATTTTAAAGTTTTTTTTTCTGTTTTTAATAGTCCCGTGTAAATAAATTTTTAATCGTTAGGAAATATTATTCTTTCTGCTGTTTTTAGAATTGAAAACAATCTCTATAATAGGGATAAGTCGCCAAATATTATTCTATTGCCACCATTTTCTCTTTTCATAAGAAAGTTTTCCATTTTGATTAAAAAATAAAAGTTATGTTTTCGAATAAAACTACATAAAAGTTGCCACGATCGCAAAGAATTCTCGGTACTTTTATGTTAGCCGGGTGCAAATCTCGCCAATAACTTTTTTTTTTAACTCGCCAGTTAGCTTTTTTTTATTTTTCGAGTGGTAAATTTAAACGGTACTACTTGGTTATCCCATCGACCAAAAATCTATCGCCAGACTATAAGATTAAATGCCAATAATGGTTGATCGTAAATGTCACATTCACTTGACTGTAAAAAAGTTACATGTGTTTACGCCATCAAGTGATTTTTATTTCGGCGTTTCATTTGTATTTTTATTAATGTTATACTAATCAATTTGTTCTTTCGTTATTTAAAATAAAAAGTACGTCAATTTGTATAATTTGGTGAGTGGTTTGGCGATTTATATAATTTATCGAAATTGGTAGGCGGGATAACTAAGTAGTACCATTAAAACATTATTTTGAATTGAATTTGAAATTAAATGTCATGATTTGCATGCATTAAATGCATTATTTAATCGGGTTTGGCGTGATTTTTTTTACGACAATTTGGCGAAAACCTCGTTTTCGAATACAAGTTACATATGTATTTTTAAATTATTTTCTATTATTTTAAAAATATGACAATAAATAAATAAAAAAATAATTAATAACCATAGAACAACACAATTTATAATTTTTTTTTTAATAAAAGGAAAATAAGTGCAAATAAACATTTATTAATATATAAGCAACAATAGCCGGGTTACCATGTCAGGCAAAATAACGCCATTTTGGCGCCAATTAGGTACCCCGATGCCTATATGACATCTACGCCTAATATTTTTCTTTTCGTTTCGTTTAAAAAAAAAAAGGAAAGAAGTTAAAGCCATTAATTTTAAATGTTTCAGTTTTAAATAAAAGTTTTGTATTAAATAAAATGATAACGAAATACAAAAAAAGCATTGTTCGGAGCATAGATTTAAAGGAGGTCAAACTGATCGCCAAATTAGTTTAAAATAATATCCTTTTCTGAAATATGAACAAAAATGTATCTTATGATTAAAATTTGAATTGCCATCATTAGAAAAAAGTATTTAAATTTAGAAAAAAAATTAATATTTCGAAAACTAATTCGAATTTAAATATTCTGAAAAACCAGTTTTGAGATCTGCGGATCAAACGGATTTTCGTTGTTAATTTCATTGCAAAGTATTCCATATTTTAGGAGAAATCGCCCTGAAACATAATCACTTGTTTAATCAGTCGTTTCAAAGAATCGTTTCATTTCAGTCGTTTCATATATCTGTTTCATAAATTCGTTTCATCAGGATTTTTTATATATAGGGTAGATATTGAGAGAAAAAAATAAAAACTAGGAAAAAAGAATTCTGCTTTTTCAGAATTTAGTGTCGCCCCCGATGAAAAAAAAAATATAGGTATATATAGGACGTTTCAAAAATGACCGGTATATTTGAAAAAACAATAAAAACTAAATGGTCAGCGATAGAAATACACCATTTGTTGCAATATGCTTGGGACAACAGTAAATATTCAGGCAGGCAAACTTTCAAATTAGTTACAATGTCCAACAACTGATGGCGCTGCAGGCGATTTGAACGATATAGAAGAAAACGCAGTCTGTGAGTTCGCCATTCTGTAAGTCGTCTTTCCGCTGTAAGCGTGTGCTGTTCACAGTTTGCTGTGAAAAAATGGTTTATTCCTTAGAGCAGAGGACTTTTCTGGTGTTGGAATTCCAATTCCACTGCCTAGAACACAGTGTTGTTGCAACAAGAAGAAGTTTTCAACGGAAGTTTAATGTAACCAAAGGGCCGAAAAGCGATACAATAAAGGATCTGTTTGAAAAATTTCAACGGACTGGGAGCGTGAAGGATGAACGCGCTGGAAAAGTAGGCCGACTGCGTACGGCAACCACAGAGGGCAATGCTCAGCTTGTGCAGCAGGTGATCCAACAGTGGCCTCGGGTTTCCATTCGCCGTGTTGCAGTTGCGGTCCAAATAAAGCCAACGTCCACGTATCGTCTCATGCGCCAGAGTTTACACCTCTATCCATACAAAATTCAAAATCGGCAACCCCTCAACACTGCTTCCATTGATGCACGAGAGCCATTCGCTAACGATATGGTGCAAAGGATTGATGACGGCGATATCCATGTGGGCAGCATTTGGTTTACTGACGAAACTTATTTTTACTTGAACGGTTTCGTCAATAAACAGAACTGCCGCATATGGGGAACCGAAAACCCCTATGTTGCAATCCCATCGTCCCTGTATCCCCCAAAAGTCTTGCTTTGGGCCGCCATTTTTTTCCAAAGGACTCATTGGCTCATTTTTCAGATCCAAAACGATTACTGCACCGCGCTATTTGGACATTCTTCGTGAATTTGTGGCGGTACAAAATGCCTTAGAGGACACTGCGAACACCTCGTGGTTTATGCAAGATGGTGCCCGGCCACATTGCACGGCCGACGTCTTTAATTTCCTGAATGAACATTTCGATGATCGTGTGATTGCTTTGGGCTATCCCACACATACATGAAGCGGCGTGGATTGGCCTCCCTATTCGTCATACATGAACTCCTGTGACTTCTTTCTGTAGGGACACTTGAAAGACCAGGTGTACCGCCACAATCCAGAAACAATTGAACAACTGAAGCAGTACATCTCTTCTGCATGTGAAGCCATATCGCCCGACACGTTTACAAAGGTTTCTGGTAATCTCGTTCAGAGAATACGCCATATTATTGCTGCTCATGGTGGATATGTGGAAAATATCGTGGTTTAGATTTTTCCAGGCTGCAGCGCCACCTGTTGTTGAAAATTGTAACTAATTTCGAAAGTTTGTCTGCCTGAAAATTTACTGTTGTCCCAAGCATATTGCAACAAACGGTGTATTTCTATCGCTGCCCATTTAGTTTTGATTTTTCAAATATACCGGTCATTTTTGAAACACCCTGTAAATATAGATAGTACAAAACATATTTCAGTTTTAAGACTTAAAACACACGCTTTTATTTTATATAAAATGACGTCATCCGCATCCGCCGTTTAATTCCTCATTACCGATCCAGTATTAAACATCTACAGTAAAGCACTCATAATTTCTTCACTATCATTAAATAATACACAAATCCAAAAAAAGGGATGTCGTCATTCAAGCAATTCGACCAAAAAAAATCGGCTGTCTAATGATTCATAGTCTGCCTTCACTGTAATATTAATATACATATTTAAAATTAAATTTGGTTTATAATAGCTCCAGAATGTTTTATCAGAAATCTTTCATTTATATTTTTTCAAAATAGCGCGTATTTTAATTACATTTTTTTCAGTAGTTATGGAAAAATGATCACAAAAAGATACAATTACTACTTTCCAACTATTTTTTCCCTTTTATTGTCTAGAAAAATGGAGTACTTGAGCTGCCAAAATTAAACAAATGACGCTAAAAACTACAAAAAAATTAATGTCTCAAAAATAAATTGAGATGTAGTTATCAAACAAATTGCGTTTAAAAGTACTTTTTACCCCCATTACGACGGTATAAAAATCAAAAATGTGCGATGCTTAGAAGTTTTTAAAAATGCAGTAGCGTATTTAACAGTACATTGATACATGTGCTTTGTTTTACTGCTGGCTTATACATTGTAACGTTATTTTTCGGAGACGACACTTTAATAGCTGGGAGAAAGAAATAGCATACCGGGGGCTAAAAATCCCAATATTTACTCTTTTTCTGAAATTTCACTTAAAAATGTTAACTACCAAAATTTCCTTTTATGTACATTAATGCATGTATATTAATACTAAGTTTTGAAATATAGCATATTGCAAACAATAATTCTTAGTATGTATTATGAAAATTGAATGAAAAATAAGACGCATGGAATATTTTGAATAAACCAACTCGACGAAAATTCTCATTTTCTGTAAACGATTCTGATACACGATTTAAAGTTTAATTTTTAATGTAACTCAATGACGGTGTACAAATTTGAAATGCTTGTAACTTTGCTAAGAATCGTGGCAATTGCTTGCAGTTTTTTGCAAATGATGCAGTTAAAATTAAAGTATATTAATAAACGAAAATAGAGAATTTAGTCTATTTTTGTCAAACTGAAGTTCCACGGTCCCCAAAGGGAGATAAAATACATTGGGCAACCACACAATATTTTACAATGCATGGTCGTAATTCAAGCGGCGAAGCGCTAGAGGGCGCGTTATGATTTTAGAGATAAACCTGTTTCACGGCCAAACTCGATCCCTTATACGGCCGTAACAAACAGTCGAAACCCCTTTGTTTTCGGGGAATCATACTTTCGCTCCGGAGAATTTTAGGGGGCACTTTTAAGTACTGTGTCTAATGGGGAATTTCCTTATCTTTCTCTAATCTCCCTACTCTACTGTTGTGTTTTTTTAGGTATAACTTGAATGAAAGTGCGATTTTTGATTTCTTTATTTAGTAAAAAATGGTTCATTGCTGTGTTCCATATTGTACTTCCGATTCGTTGAAAAAAATTCCAGGAATTTCTTTCCGTGAATTTCCTTCAAATTTGGATTTAAGAGATAAATGGTTGCTCGTTAATATGTGCAAAATTTTTGCCCATTATTTAAAAAAATATGGCAAGGGACTTTACAAATGAGGCCAATTCATCTTCATATAGGAATTCTTTATCAAGAAAATTTTTAAAGTTTATTTAATTTTAATTTTATAATTCTTATTGCATATTTTATCGTAAAAATTTTCAGTGTTTGAAATATAACCAAGAAATTGAACGTGCATATATCTACCGATACATTTATTTATATGAGTATGGTAAATAGACATACGGATTAATATTTTTAAATTCTGAAAAAAAATATTCTGTAAATTCTAATCAGTGTTCTAAACCTTCTGCAAAAGCTATTCTGGGATGAATGGAGTACATAATATTAAAAGAAAAAAAAAAGACATTGATTCTCTAAAACAATGAAACCTGTAAAAATTATTTATTTATTTTATTTATTTATTGATTTATTTTGTTTCCTTGTATTTCATGATCACCACCCACAATTTACTGAAAATCGTTCGCAATGTACAGATATATGTATTTTGTAAATAATTAAGAATCGTGCAAATATCCATGTTTTGAAAAAAAAAAAAAATCGATATAATTTGATTGCCGGATAGTGGCGAAAAGGGTTGCTTATTTTGTTGATATTATGAAGCATGTAAATATATTTTTATCGTATACTTTAATACCATGATTGTCCGAAGTTAAAATATTTAATTTTATATGTAAGTGTGTTGATTTTCTATATCTATATGCTTGTAATTTCAGATCAACACATATAATGGCCAAATGCCAAATTTATAGAAAATTGTTTGCAATGTACATATATCTATATTTTTTTAAATAATTAAGAATCGTATAAGTTTCCATGTTTTTTTTAAAAAAAATCGATATGATTTCTTGCCGGATATCGGCAAAAAGGTTTGCTTATTTTGTTTATATTATGAAACATGTAAATATATTTTTATTTTTATCGTATACTTTAATACAATGACTGTCCAGAGTTAACATATTTAATTTTATATGTAAGTTTTTTATTTTTCTATATGGTTATATATTTCAGATCAACACATATAATGGCCAAAATTATTGAAAATTGTTTCCAAAGTACATATATCTATATTTTTTAAATAATTAAGAATCGTGCAAAATAATCGATGTACTTTAATCGATGTACTAATGATGTGTGATCGATGTGTAATCGATGTACTTATATATATATATATATATATATATATAATAAAAAATGTATTATATTTTTATACTATGACTGTCCAGAATTCGAATATTTAATCTTACAATTTCCCTTAAAATAAAATTATTTTATTTTTATTTTTTTTCCTAACCATAACAGAAATCTATAATAACTATTATTTTTCTATTTCCCAATACACTTCATCTCCTGTACCTCCAATGTTTAAAATTATTGAAACAATTGTCCGCAATCAACTTTATATACCTATATTTTCCATCCGAAGTATGGCGTAAAAATAATTAAATGTTCTAAAAAGTTATCCTGATTTGAGTAGAGTTTGGATTTTTGAAAAAGTTTTGGTTAACTTTCTATTTTTAAACTAATAAATATTATATAAAAAAAAATTACCGTGTATTTTACGGTCAGTATTCTCAATGTTTCAAATAATCAAGAATTTAAATGTAAATAAAAGTAAAAATTTACTTATAATTTTTGTTTTTTATGTTATAGTAGAGTGTTAATTAAAATATTTTTAATTGCGTAAAGCATTGAATTTATTTATCTCTAAATCTTTTAGTTTTTCCTGTTTATAGTATAAAGAACGCCGAGGGAAAATATACATATAATATATACCTTTTATAACGCATATAGAGCGAGATTTTTCGTATTTTTATATGTAAAAGTAACATTTAATAATCATTATTTACAGTAGAGAAACTCTGTTTACAGTAAGTATTCACGCCATCTGCCAATGAGAGTAGAACATCAATGATTCCGAAACTAAGGGGAAATGTGAAGGCCGTATAACCCTTTATCTACTGACGGTATTTATAAGTACCATTAAAATAACTTGTTATAAAATTCATTTAATACATCGATTAGTTGTAATACAGTTTAGAATGAGTTATAGATACATTACTTTATCTTGTTCCAAAAGTATTAATGGTTACACTAAACAAAAATATTTGTAAAGTGATGATTTCTTTAGCCTTTGCATCTTTTCAGCTTTCTTGGGATTGGGGGAGGGGGGGGGGATTTTTCAATTCAGTTATTTTTATATT
Organism: Maratus speciosus; assembly: GCA_963932465.1. Classification (NCBI taxonomy): domain Eukaryota; kingdom Metazoa; phylum Arthropoda; class Arachnida; order Araneae; family Salticidae; genus Maratus; species Maratus speciosus. The sequence continues at coordinate 227,104,703 of OZ010800.1, read as the reverse complement.
TCTATTGTAAGAACATTATATTTGTACATTTCCTAATTATACAAAATACTAAGAAAAATATTTAAAATAAAATATTTGAGTGGGGTTATAAATACTGGACAAAATCCCTATAAATTCAAATTTAATTAACCCTTCAATCCTTCTAAAATCCTTCTAAAATTTATTAAATGATTATGTAAATCTTCTAATGTAGTTTAAACAATTCACGAAAAATGCTTTAGAAGATAAAATTTTCATGAAATCATAATTCAGTACATAAAGGGTTAAAACAGGCGACCGAGTTTGGCCTTGCCTGTTTACTACATATCGTTCAGTAAATGATTGTTGATTGAAGCGTAGAGAGTCGAAAGCCGCGAAGCTCCTTATGTATCCACTCCAATCTCACACTCACAATGAAATGAATACGATTTCCCAGCAATGGCTCGATCCATTATGAACACATATCTTTGTATGATGGAGGTAATAACCAAGGCTGCGAAGTCGGACCCATTTTTGAGCAAAAGAGTCGAAGTCGCTAAAAAAATAAGCCAACTTCGACTCCAGATTTTTTTGTTAGACATTTTAAAGTGAAATTAAACTAATTATATATAATTTTAAATCTATAAAATGAACTATTATTGTTATTTATGGACTATATAGGGCTATTCGAGTTAAAGATGACCGATTTACTGCGGTGTACACAGTAGATACAGGGGTAGGTATAGAGTAAGTACAGAGTATCACCCGTGCACAGAGAAGATGAAAACTGTTTTAATTCATAACTGTAGCAGATATTTTACATTTAGTATATAAGTACTTCCCCTCATATTTTTGGAGTTTGCGGATAGAATCCGAGGTACAAAGGTCTGCAAGGACCATAGGCCCGGAAAATGAATTCAATTTTTCAAACAGGCCGTGCAACTAGAATTAAGACAATTTATATTAATGGGCCGGATCAGACCGATAAAAAAATTGAACAGGCTGACAAGCCAAACATAACAAATTTGAAAGAATTAAACTACGCGATAAAATAGGAACGATTTAGATTGAGGTGAGGATAAATACAAAGGCACGGCCGAATTTTTTAGGGGACTGGCTTTAAAATTTTGGCTCATGCAGATCTCTTACCGGAGGTAATGCGAAAATTATAAATTTGGGTTATTTTTGGAGGCAAAAGAACAAAGAGCCCGGTATAGGATTGCAATTGAAGCCTTTTCCCCCTTTTTTCCCCATCAAAAGTTTTCTTGTCTGTATGGCCAAAAGCCAAAATTCTACAATACCCTTCTTTTATTTATTTATTTTTGTGCGCAGGTGTCAAAATAATGTGAAATTGCAAATCTTTTTTTCTGAATCGGTGGTACTCAAAATAACGATAAAATAATGAAATTTTGTTACATTTCACCATTTGAATTTCGGATTTTTAAGGTCTGCAGAACACGAAAAAAACCAAAATTGTAAAATTATTTCAAAAAATGTAATTTTTTTTTTATTTTTTCATTAAAATCCACAGAATCCGAATTATTTTCAAAATAATAAAATTTTCATCTTTATTTTTCCTCCTTTCCACAGAAATTTTAAGAGTCTGGAGAACATAGCAAAATAAACCCCTTAATTGTAGCGATTTCGTTTTTTCTTCTTATTCCGCAGATCCAAAATAGTAAAGTTTCCATTTTGTGTTTTTATTAAAATTAATCAAGCGGAAAATATAATTCATTCATAGTTCATCATAGTTCATTTACAGGGACAGTCAAAAGTTTTCATTTACATTACGGCCTATGGGAAAAAATCGTTTCAAATGATTTTTAATGATGTTACATGCTTTCAAACATAATAAAATTGATATGCATTTATTAAATGCACTAAAATATGCATTCTGTAGAATATGCGGTGCAGAGAATAGTTATTATTCATTTACAAGGCCATATTAAAGAATTCCGTTACATAATGATATAGGGGTGGAGAGAATTGTTTACGGCGTATTTTAATTATGTTAAATTAGTTCATGTATAATGAAATTTATTTATGTCGCTGAGGTTTACAATAACTTATTTCATGTATAATACGAAGTGCATAGCATTTACAGGGACACACAAAAGATTTCAGATACTATATTGTATCCGAAGTATTGTACAGTAGCGATGATTGCTGGAAATGCATTTTTAATTATGTTATGCGCTTTTGTGTTTAACTATATTTATGCATATTATATGGTGTGTATAAATGTTATAATTCATATACTGGGCTACAAAAAAGAATTCGTAATGGTTACTGGATATGAGTGCAAATTGCTTAAACGTGGTTTTTAAATGAGTTATGCATTTTTACGCTGAATTGCATTTAGTTTACTAAGAAATGTTTGTAGAACATAAATAAAATGATATACAAGGTCACAAAAAGAATTGGATACATGACCGTCTATAAATGATAATTTCTGAAAATGTGATTTTAGTAGCTTTAAGAGTGTTTTAGTTTGAATTAAACTTTAGCTAAATAGTGGCGTGTAATAAAGGTACTAGGTTAAGTACAGGGTTGTACAAAAATATACAAGTATGTTTCCATCTATTAGTATAAATTGCTGAAAGAGAAATTTCAACCTGTTATGCGCTTTCTTGCTAAACTAAATTTCCCCATTGTACTATAGTAAATATATAAACCGACAGATCAAATACAGGGCTGTTCAAAAGAATTGGAATACATATTTGCTATGAACGGTAACTACTGAAATCAGTTTTTCAAATGTTTTATGCGTTTTCTAAAATATTTACTTAGATATCTTATATACCTTATTTCCCTAAATAAAGAAGTTTTGTCAACTCATTCAGGAAGTATTGGAAAGTGTTTCGTAATCTATCCTTAACGCATGATTTTTCTTTCATGTTAAGGTTAAAGTTTGGTTATTTGTGTTTGTTTATTATTTAAATAAAGTAACAGTTAAAACTGTTTCGTTCGTCAGATTTGCTTTCTAGAGTTACTTATGCAAAAAATTGCATGTATGCAAATACTTTTTTGCTCGCTGTATATTAGTTCTGATGAGCTTAGAAGTAATAGAGTAGTAAGTAGTAAGTAGTAGTAATAGGAATCTACTTAGTAGTACTTACTTAGTAGTAAAAGAAATCTTATTACTTGCGTGTAAGATTTCTATCAAAAATGTAAGAAATTAACTAATGATAACTATTCTCGAATTGTCTCCTTATGTACCGTATATAGGCCTCACATTGGGAAACACTGCTCTATATAATTTTGATTTAATATTATTTTTGCTTTTTCTCAGAATCGAAGTAAATGATTCCCATTTGTTTTTAGGTGCATTTAACGGTTTCCCATATCTTGACAAACTTGAAGTGTCTTCGGGAAATTTGAGAAATCTTTCAAGACACGTGTTTCCAACAGTCTTCAATGTCAGATTCTTGTATTTCGAGTAAGTACTGTTCTGTTATCAATAATAAAGCGCAAATGTATTAGTTTTGGTTTTATATTCTTAAGCCCATATCAGGCGTATTAGCATCACAGTTTAGATTAGGACAGATAAGACATTCCTGTAAACTCAGTGGTAACCAGATCGCAATCACAGCCTTACTATAGTAGCTTCTGCCATAAGCTTTTCGTAAGATACGCCAGCAGGATCTGATAATAAGGCACGTAATACGTATGAAAATAATATACGTATGAAGAAAATTACAACACAGATTAGAGCCTGTAATAAATCGATTGATTATTTGGGCTATTTCCACCAACCAACCCATCTATAGCTTCCTCAGATTCCACGCATGCGTTAAATGGTTTTGAAATATTTATGTTTTTTAGCTCGCAGGCTAGCAAAGCCTGAGAGCTAATGTGGCCGCCGGTTCTGTATGTATGTATGTTCGTACGTACGTATGTAAATAACGTATAACTCTTGATAGAAATATCCGATTTGCTTCAAATTTTTTTTCTAGGTTCATTCTGATAAGGCGCTTCCCTTATTAGTTTTGGGGATTCATTGGTTAAGTATATATGGGGGGGAAAGGGGGTCAAATCTCCCTTAACTTAGATAAATGGGTTTTTCATGCAGAATTATCAGATTAGCTTCAAATTTGGTATACCGGTAAATTCTGATAAGGCGCTTCCCTGATTAGGTTTGAAGGTTCATTGTTTAAGTCTAAAGGGGAGGGGCGGGGAAGGGGGGGGCTAATACCTCCCTTAATTTAGATAAATGGATTTTTCTATCAGATTTGCTTCAAATTTGTATACCGGTTTATTTCGATAAAGCGCTTCCCTGATGACATTTGGAGGCTCATTGGTTAAGTATAAAGAGGAGAAACGGGGGGAAGACCCCCTTAATTTATTTTTTGAGGGGCATTATTCTTTGAAATAAGAGTACAATATACAATTAGTGTGAATAGCCTGTGAGCTCAATGCCATCAGTTTAACTGGGCACATTTCTTTTTTATTTTAATTATTCATAATGTGGAATTAATTTGATTTGTTCTTCTGTAAATTAATCAGCTCTAATTTTGTCCTATATAGTCTCTGAATATTAAGCAGACGATTTTATAGATGTTTGAATTATTGTCAGACAGACGTCTTTTTGCACGCTTTTTTACTTGGGTATTATCCCTTCACAGTGCTAACGGTATTGTGTAGGGATAGTACGTAAGTAAAAGATCATACAAAAAGACGTCCGTCTGACATTAGCCTTATTACAATATGCACAGCACACATGGTATCACTTGAGAGAAGAGAAATAAAATAACATCTTATTTAGGTAGAAAGTTAAGTATTTGAAGGTCATTTTATCTTGCTTTTTCTTTAATTATTTAAACGTACAGTCGTGGAAAAAAAAGGAAAACACCCTCTACTAACTCTGCAACTAATTATAATAGAAGGAAGTTACTGTTACCAATCGATTGGAAATAAAATCTACTTTTTAATGATGCATATAAAATTTGCTTAGGGGGCTATCTACAAATCAAAACCAGACCAGACATTGTTTTTTCGATGGCAACACCCAATTTTGACACTATATTTTAAATCTTCGGTTCAAACTATGCCTAGAAACGAAATTTCTACTCATTTGAATTATAAGTTTTTGAATAATAAAAATTCAAAATTTAGATCTCCTAACTTTAAATTATATTTTCACATTTTTATTAATATCTCCTGAATTTATAATCCTAATGCGATAATTTTGTGTGTGATTATAACACTGTAAAACCCAAACATAAATACATTGAATTTGTAATTTAAAAAGTTTTATAATATGAATCATGAATTTAAAAAATATATCAATTGCAACCTACAATTTTTTTGGTAGATTTATATTTATTATATCCTGCTTTATGCAATTGTTAATTTCAAATTTTTCTTTCAAGTAATTTCCGAATTATCACTAAAAAACTCCAAAATGATTGTTTAAGGGGCCATCTATGATGTGCAGAAAAGCATAATTTGAAAAAATATATTTTACTCATTTTATTGAAATATTTGGTCTGGCAATAGTCAAAACATGTTATGCGAGTGTAATGGCCATATTGGCAGGAAATAATACCTTAATAGAAGTGACATAGTCATTCTGTAACATTTCATCAAACGAGTACCGAACTTTAATCTGTATATAGCCCCTAAAATAGGTTCATTTTAAAATAATTTCTCGGAAACTAATCGTACGAATGTCATGAAACTTTGCATTTAGGCTAATTGAAGGATGTAGAATTTATTTATATTGTCAAACTTGGGTAATGCTATTGAAAAAAAAAAACAAAGTTTGGGTCCGTTTTGTTATATTGATGGCCCCCTAAACAAATTTTATATACATCATTTAAAAGTAGACTTCATTTCCAATCATTTGGTACCGGAAACTTTCTTTTACGATAATTTGTTGCAGAGTTAGTAGGGGGTGTTTACTTTTTTCTTTCACGACTGTACATAAACTATGTTATTAGTTAACCCTTAAATGCCTGAGTTTACAAAAATCATTTAAAAAATGTTTTTCAGCTTTCTTTTATTAAATAAATCATGGGACAAATACTTAAAAAAGTCATATTTTGTTTTATGTATGGTTTAAGGATAAAAAACTGTTTGTTACTAATCGGAAATACTGGTGTTTAATTGGAAAAATAATTTTCCTTGATAAAATTCTATAATATTAAACACACAAGAATTTTGAGAACTATGATAAGAAATAAATTTTGCTTGCTCACTGCAGAACAAAATAGAGTATTTCGCAAGCTTCTAAACAAAACAAAAAGAACAGGTATCAACAATTGAAAAAATAAATCTATCTTTATTCTTAAACAGCACAAGTGTTGCCATCTAAATGTTGAAAATTGATTTAACAATATTTCCAGAATGTATTTTATTGGCAACATTAGGCATTATAGCTTCAATATTATTCTAATAGCATTTAGAAGCCTAAATTGGGTAAGTTGCCGAAAGGCAACACCCGGCATTTAAGGATTAAATTTTAATTCAATGAAATTTTAAAATTTACTTGCTTAGAGAGCAGTGTCGAAATCCTTACAGTCTAGAGGTCTGCACGGGCCGGAATTTCCAGGCCTGGTATAAAAATTAAAAGTTCAGCCCCTTTCCCGGCCCGTACAAAAATTAGTGAAAACATGCCCGGTTCATGCAAAAATCCATTAAATCAGACCCGATCCGGCTCTACTGAATTTCTAGAGAAAATTACGATTTTTCTTAGTATACAATTAAGATTCTTTTAAAGAATACTGCATACATATTTATGGGATAATTTTACAGTATATTTTAAAATTATTATGTGTTTGCAAGACAGAAAATACACAATAGTAACAATAATGATGACTTAGACTCTTACTCTTTGCAACATTCAAATAAAGATTCATAAAAAAATTAATATGGTTTAGAATAAAAGAAAAAAGAGGGTTAAAAACATCATAACTTTTGAAGTTGTATGATAAAAAGTAGATTTGTGAAAATAATATTCTGTAATTTATTAAGCCTATTCTAAAATCCAAAAGGGCTATTTTCTGACACATTTCTGAATTCATTTCTTTTCGGAAACGCGTGAGATTGGCAGGTGGATTCAAAATAGATTAAAGTTAAAACATTGTGATTAAGCTAAATTTACATTTCTGTTTGTATTATTCTGAGAGGAGCATGGAATTCAGCAAACTGTGGCAGAAGAAAAATGTCACAATTCAAAAGGGGACAGCATTTGAGGTGTTCAGAACCAGAGTGGACCAATTACGCTAGATGTGATTTCGAAAAAAAAGGCTTTCCAAAATTTGTAAAAATTTTTGCCAAAGTGCTTTAGGCCAGTTTTGCCAGCGCCAGAAGAGACCAAGCTTTTTCAGCAAGCATAAAGTTGGCAGTGCCATAGTCATAGTTGCCAACATCCCGATTTTGTTAATGACAATATTTTTAAGCAGAAATAATCGTTTTATACATAATCGCACAATTTCTGAAATTAAATAAAGCGAACAATTTTGTAAGAATTTACTGGTATTAAAAAAATCGGGAGACTGGCAACTATGCATAGTAGATCAAGCCACTTGATCCACTCTTGCTTTGGCAACTTGATATCCAAGTTACGTTGGACTATCTGTCAAACTGGTTCTATCACTTGAATAGTTTTGAAGCTATTAAAATTCATCATACAGTAAATAGATGGCATGACATACAATGCTTCGACATTTCGAACTCATTTTTCCCAAAAATGTGGGATAGTTCGCTGTTGTTCTCAAGTGAACTATCTCACATTTTTGTGAAAAGTGAGTCTGATTTATGAAAACTCTCATATATTTAAAAAATTCTCATTTATGAGGGTAGGAGAGGTGTAGGAGGTAAATTTACTAAATACTCTCAATCTTTTCTATGCATTTTTTTCTTAAACGTATGGGCGGGGCATGTTCCCAGAATGAAAGAAAAGGGTCTTTAAAAAATCCTTTTACAATGAAGTTCGAAAGGAATGCAAAGAAGGGGCATACCAAGAATAACTTAGAAAAAAATAATTGAAGAGTCATTGAAGACTTATTAGTTAAGTGATATGTTATTGCCCTGGACAGGGAGAAATGGAACAGAAGCCTCAAAAGTACTTTTATGGCTCGAGGGAACCCATTGCTTAGTGGAAATTCCTAAGGATGATGACGATTAACACATTTTCCTACCACAGAGTGATTACCACCATAAGACTTGCCTAAGAGTCAGATTTTTTGTGACAAAAGGAAAAAAGTTCAAATTTTTTATTTATATGTGGAGCTGTTAAGTCGCATGTTATTAAAAGACAAAAAATATTAAGATTATAGAACAGGAGTTTATTTGCACATTTCATATGTGCTCTAATATAAACCGCACTCCACCTCACTCCTAAATAGAATCCATTTAACTGGGTGCGTCTTGCAATCGAATGCGAAGACAACTTCCAATGCTGTAAAACCAAATGAGAACTGTTTTTGCACGGATGGAAAAATTACTATTTGTGTGAATTATTTACCAATCGGTTGATTGTGTTAAAAATAATCAAAACATTTGTCGGGTTCCGATACTGGCGTGGATGATTTCGATTGTACAAGTGAATCAAGTTAACGATCATTAGCGTGACGACAGCTGTAGGCTTATCAAGATGCCTTGACGATTCGGTTTTGTCCAAAACTTTCTAAACTCAAATTTTATACCCCGTATGTCGCCACTCTCATATCCAGGCACGCTAGCATTAGGAAGTTCATTTATTCCCCATTCTCCTTCATACAAGCAACTCGAACTCGACTTTTTTCTTATCTGTCTGACCTTTTGCATCTCTTTGTCTAGAATTTCAGTTTTATGATAAGTCAACGGGTATGATTTAGGTTGTATCTATATGAGAGTGGCGACATGCATACATGATGCATACCGCGACCAACGACATACAAGGCCAGTTCATGACTTTTAAAACGTCACACAGTGTGGATCATCTTTATACGACGATTGGCACAAAACGATGGGCGCGTAGCTTTGTATTAATTACCACATAAAGATGATCCCCTCCGTGGGACGCTTTAAACGTCATGAACTGTCCTTGTATGTCGTTGGTAGCGCCCATACTCAGATGGACAGTTTTATTCAAACTGTCCAAACTTTTAAACTTTTTTGGCAAAACTTACTTTTGAAAAGTTGGCGATATTTGCCTGGACGAGTTCGATTAGACGAGTGAGACATATTAACAAAAATTAGCATGGAGATTATTGCAGAATAGACAAGATGCTCGGCGATTCATTTTTCTCCAAAAGCGTTTCAACTAATCAAATTTTATATCCCGTAGGTCACCACTCTTTTATAGAGACATCCTAGAATGATTTCTTCTTAGCGTTTGCCTGTTTCTATGGTCAATGATAATCTCAAACTTACCTCGGTGTTCTAGATTAATTGAAAAGTTCGTCAAGAAATAATATAAAATTCCAACAGTCATTTGTATCACGGAATGCATATTGTTCACCGAAGGGTGAAGTTCTACATTTTGCAGCTTTAACCTTTAACTGATGTTACCGGTCTCTCAGACCGCGGCTTTTTTTCAATTTTTATGGTTTAAATTGCAATTTTCAGTTTAAATACAAACACTACCGAAAATTTGTTGCGTTTGAAACTTTAGTACTATCATCAGATACTTTTGAATATGTGAATTTTAATCACAACAGTCCTGTACAAAAAGTTTAGTGTAAAAAGACCATCCTATGAGTTAATCGCGGCTTTTATTCATCTCTCGATGGAGTGGTCTCACAGACCGCCTCACACTAGTTATGTGACAATTTCTGTGACATCAGTTAAAGATTAATGTGGAGTATGATGTCTTTTTCACGACCTCATTATCCAGTAGATTTTAGATACATGGAAGTTCGTTCCTGATGATTTCTTCATTTGGCATCACTGTTTGTTAATTATTTGACGTAACTTTATAAATGTCGGAATTATCGCAATTAAATAAAATCAATTTTACTTTTCTTTTTTACTGGTATCAAACTCGCGTTTAAAGAACATTTTGAGGGTGCATATATGCACCCATGGCCCGGAACGGGCTAAATGATCTTTCCTTTAGCGTGGCATTTGCAATATAATGGATGGGAAAGAAGATGACGCTATCTTCGAACAACCCAACAATGAAGCCACAATAGATTGCAGTGATAAAGTTCATAAACTGAAATTTCTGACGATGTAGCCAAAGAGATATCTATGAATGATGAATTTGTAATCTAGGAAGAAGGGGAAAATAGAAAAAAAATATATTAGATAAAGCATATTTCGAAAATTCCAATTTTTGCCTTTACGAATTTTAAATAAAAATCCCTTTTCCTCCGGTTATAAAAAAAGTGACTCTTAGATTAGGCGAAGTCTTTAGATTCGAGTACATACGGTATATTTCTAAGTACAAATAACTGCGCGTTGTATATTCTCAAAAATGTTTAAAGGCGGGATCCAGACAGAATTTTCGCTGTTAGCGAAACGAGATTGACCAATCAGAAGCCTGCTTCTTTGCAAATAGCGAAAAGCTCTAAAAAATGCAGGCTTTCGTTTGGTTAATCTCGTTTCACTAACAGCGAAAAATTTATCTGGATCCCGGCCATGTCTTTAACGTTGGCAATTATAGCTCCATCTATCTGTAGAAATTTAAAATACTGCTCTCTTTTGTCACAAAATATCTAATTCTTTGTCATGTCTCATGGTGCAAACTAATACGACAATTTGTTACTGTTTCTTATGAATTTTTGGTCCCCACCAGCAGCAGAGAAGTTCTGCTCTCGAAGCTGATTGACGGGAGGTGCTGGGTTTGAACTCATTCGCACCCGTCGGCTTAATTGTTCGGAGTTTTCCGTGGTTTTCTTCGAAACTTGGATTTCCTATGAGTTCGGTTCCCTTAGAAAGACCCCCACGGAAGGCATCCCCCCCCTTCGGGTCCATATCCCAAGTGTAGATAATTGGCCGTCATAAAACAACACCAATACTTTATTAATTTTTGAAATGTTAGTAGACTTATGGGGCACTTTGTATTAATAAAATTATATACATGCTTGAAAAAAATAAAGCGAAGCTTTCTTTTTCCTATATTCATTTATAATGAGAAGTTTCATCCCTTTCTAATGAATTTTCTCCCCCTCTCTAGCAACAACAACATAACTTCAATTCCTAATGATCTCTTTACTGACATGCCTGAACTCCAGTTCTTGTCGATGAAAAACAATTACATAACTGAGGTTCCGGAAGCTGCCTTTGGTAAAAGACGAACAACTATTCCTTATCTAAGATTTGACGGTAAGTAAAGCAGTAAATAACCGAAGGAGTATTGGCCTTATAGAAGCCAATATTTCTAATTTTATGCAACATTGTAAATCTTATGGATGAATATTTGTAAGAAATAATTATTATGCAGGGTGTTTGTAAACTGTTTAAAAAATAAATAAATATGTTACAGTACTCACCGACGATTCCAAGGGAGGGGTAATTAGGTAATCAAGCCTCTCTTCCAACTAAAGTTTCAATTTAATTAAATTTTCAATGGATTCAATTAACAATTCTCGTTTTCTTCGTGGTCTCCCATTCCTCCTCTGCATAAGCATTTGTATCAAATCATGATTAATCCTTCATTTTCAGATTTTTGGATATTCTTTTGTGATATTCGTATGAAATATAGTATTTTTTTTCCCTTAAAATTATTCATAACTCATCAGGGTTTCCTGTTATTAGCATATATCGTAAGAATAAATTGGTTACTAAAATTGAGGGAATATAAAGTTTTACGACGGAAAAGTTTTCCTGAAAATTTTTGCCAAGAAAATTATCTTACCCTGCTCCTAATAAGTTATGACTATGACATGCATAAATATAGCAGGATTTCATAACATTGGTTTAGTCTTCCCATAATTTAATTGTAACATCTAGAAGATATAGTGTGGTAATCGGATATACCAGTAATGCTTTAGTAATTGCGAAAAAATTGAAGCCGATAAATGTCGAATGATGCTGAAAGAGAAATGTCGATCGCAGCGACGTCTGGTAGCTCAAACGTAAACTTTGTATACGTATGGCATCTGGAAGACATTTCTACAATGATTACGTTTGAGCTACCAGATGCAATCGATATTTATCGTTCAGCATCGCTTGACATTTATCGACTTCATTTTTTTTAGCATTTTTAGGAATAAAACCGCAGTCGCAATTCACTAATTCCCCCCAAAATATAAAGCATTTCATTCTAAGCCGAATCCAAATTTTCTTTCGCTCATTTAACAATAATAAAAATATTTTAACAAAATTTTCAATAGACTGACTTTGCTTAGTGTGAAATGGGTGACACCAGAAAAATTCTGGAAGGGCACTGTAATTCGGTTAGTGACATCGTATGTGCTGCCGGCCGGGATATGAATTAAGAAGCGACTTACGGAGTGTTGTTTGGACGCGAATGGTAGCCATTTGCAGCCCTTCTCGTATTGTCATCCAATTTCAGAGAAAGCAAAACCGGTCTAATTTTAATTGCTAAAAGATGTAAATTAAAACTTTAGAAACAGTAAAAATAGGTTTATTCGACTGTTTACAGGTTTCGACTCTACCCGAGTCTTTTTCAAAACAAATAAGTAAAAATATTCTAAAATTGCATGGTCTATGAAACTCCATCATTCAATTTCGAAGTACTCTTGCATATTATGTACATTATTTTTAAATTTTACTTGGATGTTTATTTTATTTTCGTAACCATTGAGCAACTCGAGCCATAATTTAGGTAAGTTAAATGATGCTGCATCGCTACATATTGAATTTTTGCGTGTTACAATGTCTATGGTTTCTTTTATAATAGATGGATAGTATAGACTGGAGGTAACCTCCAGTCTATACTATCCATCCATTTCATTTTTGTTTTTAACACTTTCCAATATACACTGCTCAAAACAATTAAAGGATATTGCAGTTTTAGGTGGATTTTGTATCTGGTAAACTGTTTAGCTGATTGATACATGGTCGACAGACATAGTAGGTTATATGAGAATAAATTACGCATGTTTGGCAGAAAAAAATGCATTTTATTGCGCATTTGTGTACTAAAGGAAAAAAACACAATTTGTGCATATGAGAAAAAAAGAATAAGAAAAGGTGTTTTCTTCAAAGAAAATCATTTTCAGTAGGGGGTATGGTTTCCACGAGCGGCCAGCAACGTTGAACACCTTTGAGGCATGGGCTCAATGAGGCTATTAATGACGAGTTGGGGTATTCTGCCCCACTCTTCCAGAAGAGCTCTTTCCAGTTCTTGGAGAGTTTGTGGGGGTTGTTGGCGGCCAGAAACTCGTCTTTCTAGAGCGTCCCAAACGTGCTCGATTGGATTCATGTCTGGAGAACACGCTGACCATTCCATTTGAACGATTCCTTCCTCGAAAAGGAAATCCTCTACCAGGTTTGCACGATGTGGCCTGCAGTTATCGTCCATTAAAATGAAGTTATCTCCGATTGCTGCAGCGTAAGGGACTACAATAGGTCTGAGGATCTCATCCCTATATCGGCGACCAGTCAGAGCTCCATCTCGAATGATGTAGAGGTCAGTGCGCCCGTCAATGGAGATGCCACCATACACCAACACTCCTCCACCGCCAAATCTGACACTTTCGTGCACGAACGCAGGATTATCCTTACTGCCACGGTCCCTCCAGATGAAAATACGCCTATTATCCGGATGCACAGAAAAACGGGACTCGTCAGAAAACAGAATATTGCTCCATTCATTTCTCCTCCAGTTGACATGCTCGGTTGCCCACTCCCTGCGTTCGCGGCGATGCCTTGATGTTAATCTAACACATACCATCGGTCGGCGAGCATATAGACCTACAGCATGGAGCCGGTTTCGGACAGTCTGAGTGGAAATCGTGGTGCCTGTAGCCGAGCGAAGGTGTTGTTGGAGAAGAGTAGCGTTCATGGTTCGGTGTCTCCGAGCTGTTAACGCTAAATACCGATCTTCATTGGGCGTTGTTGCCCGTCTACGACCTTGCCCTGGTCTTCGGCCTGCACACCCACTCTCCAAAAAACGGTTCCAGATCCAGGAAATGACACTTTGTGACACTCCAATGGCTTGCGCTACTTCGGCTTGAGTTTGGCCCCCTTCTAACCTACCAACAATTCTCAAAGCTTCTGAATCTGTCAAATAACTTCGCTGAGACATCGTACTCATCGAAACAAAGCAATCACTGAATGCCGATCATCCTTGTCTTCATTCTCTTTTATCCAGTTGAAAGTCAAATTTCATTCGCTGCCGCTGAAGCGACGTTTTTGACGTCGAACTCAAAATTTGCATACTCCACAGTTTGAAAACCAGAAAAATTTGCATTTGTGATTCCCTTCTTCTATTTTCGGCAAAAAAAATTTCGCTTATATCTTTATTTTATATAAAACTTCAAATATCCTTTAATTGTTTTGAGCAGTGTAGTTGAAAAGTGTTTATGAATTTGTCTGTTTGTCTGTTAATCCTTGTCTAACTCGGTCAAATACAGGGTGGTTCAGAACTGTGTGTCAAAACTGTAAAGGCAGGTAGAGGGAACCTAAATAAGCATATTTCGTATATGAATGTGGGTTCAGAAATGCACCGTTGAGGCAGTAGAGGGCACTGTTAAGTTCGGTGGATGAAAGTGCTTCGCTGGCTTGAATCGTCATTCCCGCACGGATTTCGAGCAACATGCATCATTACACCAATTCGGAGCTTGCCGAAATGCATTTCATGTATGGGGCTGCACAAGGAAATGACTCACACACAACGCATGTCCAACAGCTTTTGAGCTTGTCAAAGGACTATCCACTACTGTGCGTAATACTGCTTCTTTCACAGCAGAAATTCTGCGATATCTTACAGTGCCCAGTGGTGTAGTCGTAAAAAACCCAGAGGTTATGCGCTCTAAGCAGAGGGTATACCCTAGATAGTATATGTTATAGCTTTTATGAGAAAGAGAGGGTATACGGTGTTCCTTAAAAAAATCCAGAAGGTATACGGCGTATACCACCGTATACCCTCCCACTACATCCCTGACAGTGCCCTTATTACGTTTGGAAGCATAAAATGGTCCACTCGCGCACAGCTCTAAATGAAAACGTTCAAATGTTCGGGGATCCGGCAGAATCCTACCCGGGAATCCTTTAATCTAAATCTTTTGAGCAGTCAATCCATTTATTTGCGCAATCTCATACATGGAATGCATGTCGGCAAGTTCCGCATTGGTGTAATAATGCATATTGCTCGAAATCCGTGCGGGAAATGACGATTCAAGCCAACGAAGAGCATTCATCTGCCGCATTCAACAGCGCCCTCTACTGCCTCAACACTGCATTTCCGCACCCGCATTCCTATACGAAATCTTCTTATTTAGGTCACCTTTACCTGCCTTTATATTTTTGACATATAGTTCTGAACCACCCTGAACAATCGGATTGCCATGCAATTGATCAATGTGTTTGAAGTTTACTATGGCATGTTCGGTATTGAAAATGAAGTGTGTAGCATTTATAATTCATTTACAGGGAGAGTCAAATGAATTCCGTTACATTACGGTTAATACAGAAAATTGTTTGCGGTGTATTTTAATAATGTTACACTCTTCCAAACATATTGGAATTGATATATATCAGTGAGGTAACCTACAAGAGGCTATAATTCCTGAAACAGGGTTTTCAAACGTGTTATGCGTTTGACAAATTGATTATTTAGACATCATATTTCACCTTATTAAACGGTTAAGTGTTATTAATGTGTTCTGGAAGTGTTAGAAAGGGCTTCACAATCTATGCTTGCCGCACGATTTTTCGTTCTTGTTTCGATTACAAAAAGAGAAATTGAAAGAATGACAATAACTGAATAAATTGAGCATGTATGATTAATCGTAATTTTTTAAAAATCTGTGTGGGGAGAATATTTTAACTTAATTAAAACTTTGAATATTTTAAAATATCTGTAACATTTCTTTATGATATTCAGATGCAAAGATTAAAATTTGAATAATAATTATAGATTTTCAAGTCAAAATAATAATCAGGAAGTTAAATTTTCCCATAATTTCTACAAAATAAACAAGAAATGTTAAAATTAGAAAATTTTACTTTTTATGTTTCAAATACTCAAACGTGCGCTTTTTTCCATGGCATTTTTTGTCATAAAATGCATATGTTTTACATTCCAAATATATAATGTCAATATAATATTAACTCCTTGACTGTCAGGAAGTACGTCCTCTCATTTCAGTAACCAACGACCATGATGTCGTTCACTACACAGTAAGGGTTGCATATTTGAACTGTATTGGTTTGTGATATGCAACTGATATAACAGGGTACCGGTCGTAGGTACGTAGTAATTTACACAGTATAGCCTGGTATATAACCCTTCGCCGGGGCAATTAAGCCTTGCAGTCAAGAGGTTAAGCCATATTGCTTAATTTGTTTTAGATTAGTTTAATAGACATTTTATTTTGAAATAATTTATTGCTTAAAAAGTTAGCTTCTTCAAATATGGATTATATCAATATATAACTTGCTTCATAAAATATTAGTAAACAACACCAAAGGAGTGGTTGGATGCAATCGCCCCAACACTTGGTGTTGATTGGCCGATCGATCAGCCGTGACGCCAAATTCCAATCCTTAGATATTACCCATAGCTACTTATGTTCTGTACTTATTTCACTAATGCATTGACTTATTTTCAAAATATAACTTTTTATTTTCTTTATAGGAAACCCATTGAAATGCAATTGCTTATTAATATGGTTAGTGAAAAATAAACCAGAAATTATTGGTGGAACTTGTCATAGTCCAAGGAACCTAGTGGGAAAGCAGTTGCAAGATTTGCTGCCTGGTGATTTCAACTGTTAGTGAAAATACTTTTCTTTTTCTGGAATAGAAACACAAGTTTTGTCATTGTATCTGTTAAGAATTTTTTTCTTAATTAAAAAATAAATGATAATTTCTAAAACATTGTCATTTATTTGTCTATCTTTCACTGACTTTTTGTAAAAGCTTTTTTTATATTTGTTTTGAGATCAGTGTTTCATAAGTTCTTGATAAAGAAAATGAAAATGTTTCATTACACTAAAAATATCAGTAGCTTAAGTTCGATTTTCTCAGTAAATACTGTAGAATGTCGTTACAATGAGTGTCACTTTAAAGAATTTTTCAGTTTAACGAATATTATTCAGATTAGAAAAAAAATCCTATACTTAGCCCCCAAAAATGTATTCACTTAACGTATTCCAGATTAACGAATTTTCCAAATTAACGATTTCATTGAAGCCTTAAAAAGAAGACATATTTCACAAAATATAGTTCAAACTATAATTATTGAACGTCATATTCACCTTGATTAAGAAATAAAAGAAGACGAAAGACAGACGAAAAGAACGTATAGCAAACCCTCTACTGCTTTGTCCAGATTAAATCAAAAACAAGACACTCACATAGATTTCAGTAAAGCAAGAGTCATAGCCCATACTTCAAATTACTACACATCAATAATCAGGGAATCCTTAGAAATTTTAACTCAAAGAAAGAATACTTGCGATGATGTACTGTCCTACAACATATCTAAAATATAGTATAGAATACTAGATATTTCTAGCGATTTTGAAGCATAATCATATTCACCTCCTCCCTCCGCCCTTCTTTTGAAGTGGACTCGTCCATTGCTACTTAAGCAAAGAATTTCCACGTACTTTCACTCCTCTAATCCCCCCCCCCCCTCCACCTGAAGACGACTGTTATAGTGCAGTTGAAAGCGCTTAGGGTTTTAACATCTTGGACGGTTTTTATGCTGTAGATGTATCGCACCTTTTAAGTAAAATTTTATCAGAATTGTAATATCGTATATTTTATACTTATTTCAGTTTAACGAACACTGAGTTCGCAAGAATCTTTATCAGTTTTTGTTTTCCTATTGCCTCAGGTCTTCAAATTTTTAAAGTTCTTCATAGTTTCTTTTGTTTGCCTTACATTAGTTTAAAAAAATGTTGGACGTCCAGAGAATTTATTTTTGCAGTAGTCTCCAACCTTCGCGTTTGACGATAAACGTCTGTACCTATTGGCGAATTTCTAATCTTCAAAAATTATATTTGGAATTATTATTATTATTACTAGCCGCCCTTGGCGACCAGTTTGGTCTCCTTTAATTCTATACAAAGCATTGTATCATGTTACTTTTATTCATAATTTAATTTACTTGCTCAATCCTTCGCCAAATCGGAAAATTCTGATACAGAAATCATGAACTCGGTATTTTTACGTTAGCCGAGTGCAGGTGATAAATCGCAAACCTTTGTACCCGTCGTATTTTTTTTCTTATTTCATTAATTTCATTTAAAATATGATACTTTCACTCATTTTATTTAAAATACATAACTTTAATTTAAAACTGAAATACTTAAAATTTATGACTCTCAATTTTCTCTCATTTCTTAAAAAAAGAAAAGAAAAGGAAAAGAAAATAATGAAAAGAAAAGAAAAAGTAATAAATAATACTATAAACTATGGCATTTAATTTCAACATCAAGGCTTTGTTTTAATGTACCTCGCGAAAAATTGTTTATGACAGTCGTATGAGATGGACTATTATAATACTGATGATATTATTGCGATGGAACAATATTTGACGATTTATCACCTGCGCCCGGCTAACATTAAATTACCAAATTGGATGTTTGGCATATAAAAAGTGAAGCGGTCAACCCGGAACTGTTGATGACAGTCACATGATTTAGGCTATTATTATAGAGATTATTATTTTTTTCTTTGCTAGAGAAGAAAAAGGAAAGCCAATTTTTATTGAAAGGAAAAATTAATATTATGCAATTAGTATAAGGGACAATATCACAAAATACGAAAATTGCAGTCCGCGCAATAAAATGTCTATTAAATGTTAGATAATGCAATTTTCTTTTTTACGCTCTAATAAAATATATTCTTAGAAGTATTTTCAAGACATACTATACTCATAATAGCACAAAAATAAAGCAATTAAAAGACTTAAACTTTCAGATTGTCATTTTCCTGACATGTCAAACTGTGATGTGCGCAAAGTAAAAGGCTTTCTGCTATACTGCACAAATATCTTTTTCTAGTTTTTTTTATTTCTAATTATTAATTATACCTTATATAACACATATATAAGGAAGATAACAAGTTCTGTATTTTGCAAATAATTTTCCATAATTAAAATATGATTGACACTGAAATTGAATGTCATTTTCCTGGCCTGCTCATTTTAGTTCTTTATGAGGTATAAAGATAGCGTTGCAGAGTAATTCTTCTTGTTCTTGACATCGTTCAAGTCAGAAGTAGTAAAATCATTGCTACCAGCAAAATCTTTTAGATATTTCTTTGAAAATAATGTGTTTAAAGGCTTTATAAAAATTGAGTAGACTTTTATTATGTCATTTTCCTGGCTTCAATAATTTACAAATAAAACTGAACATTACACTGAATTTGAGGTACTACAGAGGAAACATGTTCCTTTAAACGAAATTAAACTGTTAGATCTAAAAATAAAAAATCAAGAATGTGAAAAATGTTTTAGAATGAGATTGTCATTATCCTGCCAGTCATTATCCTAGCATACATATGCCAAGAAAATGACATATAGTAATAATTACATAAAAATGAACTTAAAATCTTCAAACTTTAACAAATTTACACGTAAATTCCTTTATTCAGCTGCTCAATTTTTTTTTTTTTTTTTTTTTTTTTTTTTTTTTTTTTTTTTTTTTTAAGAATCAGAAGCTTTGAAACGATTTAAATTAAAAAAAAATTGTTTTCAAAATCTCGCATTTCGTGATATTCATCCATAAGTGCTCCAAGAAGGCAGGTTAATGTGGCGATAGTTTGTGTTCTGCTATCAAAAGAAGTCAGTCGCACATGGGAATTTTTCAATTCCTAATATTAGCTCACACTCTACCTATATTTATTTATTTATTTATATATTTATCTTGTTCAAATTTTCAATCGTTAATAAAATACTCATTATTCATCCTATCAAGTTGAAATAATTTTTTTTAAACTTGTACTGGATGACAATTGATGTTAATACAGTTTTTTTTTCAAATATTAATTAATTAATTAAATTTTAATTAATTAATTTTAGTTTTGCATGGGAGACAAAATGGCGGCCATTGGTTGTTGAAGACCAATTAAAGTATTTTCCATAAGGGGTTACCATAGACGGGACCCTGTTCTGTCGCCCAATACCGCCAAGTTTGTCGCCAACTTGACGATATAACGCCAAATTTGGCGGCCAAAATGAGTCGCCAAAAGTGACGCCAACTTGGCTATATCTCTAATATTTCGTCAAATTCCCATACAGTTCCATTGTAAACCTACTTGCTTATAGAAAATCAACAAATTGAGATATTTTAATGCAACAAAAACTAATATTAGCTTAAGGGATTATATTAAATTTTTCTTTGATGACCTAAGTAGGAATTGACTTTAAAAACAAAATTTTTATATTACTTGTTAAAAATCATTTATCACAGAAAAAAATTAGCGCGAAACATTTCATGAACATAGAAAAATATTGAATTCAAATTCAAAGCCGATTTATTCCTGGAGCGCGTACGCGGCGCGCAATGCTAAACGTTATCTAAGCTGAAAGGATATAAGCCGAAATGATCAGAGCATACATGAAAAATACAGAATAAAAAATATTGAAGATTTTGGTGGAAGAGAACGGTGGGGTAATCCATAATCTGGAATAAAATGATTTTATAATTACTTAATGGATTTAATAACACCTTTGTATTTTCATAAAAATCTATAAGAGACGAAGAAAAAAGTTCATCTTACTTGATGTAAAAAGTTAGCAAAAAATTTAAATTTTGGTTGCATCAAAAATGATAACGATATCAAAAGACAAATTCCTGATCCCCCTAGCGATATCTCACGATATCAAGTGCCAGATCCCCCCCTCCCCCTAAGGTGATAACGTTATACAGTAGAACCCCGCTAATACGAACCGATTTTATGTTCGAAAATTATACTTGGACAGAATAACTGAGAAGATTAACTTACGAAATTTTTCTGATTTCAGGATGAATGTCGGGGAAAACGTGTAGAAGTTAGAATTAAACAAAAAATGGCAGTAAAACATGTTTTTTTATTCTTTAAAGAGCTTGAATAGTAATATTTGGAAATTTTTCCAGAGAGAAACATTCGCCTTGAATACAATATTTCTAATGAAAATCAAATTTCAAATTATTTTTGCTTAAAAGGCGCAAAGACCAACTTAGTGAAAAATATTCCATGCCGGGAATCGAACCCGGGTCATCAGTATAGCGCACTGACGTTCTACCGCTAAACCACATGGAACGATACCCAGCCTGGAACTTCTCACTATTACAAGTTGGCAAGGCTACAAACGCAGCACAAGATGGAATATTTTCCGTGAGCCACCAACATGGGGCAAACACAGACACTTAATTAAATCCAGCATCGATGAATCTATATTAATATTTGGAAATTTTTCCAGAGAGAAACATTCGCCTTGAATACAATATTTCAAATGAAAATCAAATTTCAAATTATTTTTGCTTAAAAGGCGCAAAGACCAACTTAGTGAAAAATATTCCATGCCGGGAATCGAACCCGGGTCATCAGTATAGCGCACTGACGTTCTACCGCTAAACCACATGGAACGATACCCAGCCTGGAACTTCTCACTATTACAAGTTGGCAAGGCTACAAACGCAGCACAAGATGGAATATTTTCCGTGAGCCACCAACATGGGGCAAACACAGACACTTAATTAAATCCAGCATCGATGAATCTATATTAATATTTGGAAATTTTTCCAGAGAGAAACATTCGCCTTGAATACAATATTTCAAATGAAAATCAAATTTCAAATTATTTTTGCTTAAAAGGCGCAAAGACCAACTTAGTGAAAAATATTCCAACTGTGCTGCGTTTGTAGCCTTGCCAACTTGTAATAGTGAGAAGTTACAGGCTGGGTATCGTTCCATGTGGTTTAGCGGTAGAACGTCAGTGCGCTATACTGATGACCCGGGTTCAATTCCCGGCATGGTATATTTTTCACTAAGTTGGTCTTTGCGCCTTTTAAGCAAAAATGATTTGAAATTTGATTTTCATTTGAAATATTGTATTCAAGGCGAATGTTTCTCTCTGGAAAAATTTCCAAATATTAATATAGATTCATCGATGCTGGATTTAATTAAGTGTCTGTGTTTGCCCCATGTTGGTGGCTCACGGAAAATATTCCATCTTGTGCTGCGTTTGTAGCCTTGGCAACTTGTAATAGTGAGAAGTTCCAGGCTGGGTATCATTCCATGTGGTTTAGCGGTAGAACGTCAGTGCGCTATACTGATGACCCGGGTTCGATTCCCGGCATGGAATATTTTTCACTAAGTTGGTCTTTGCGCCTTTTAAGCAAAAATAATTTGAAATTTGATTTTCATTTGAAAGCTTGAATAGAATAAAAAAAACACCGAATAATGTATATGTATACGAATATAAAATGAAAACGGACACTGTTATCCTACTTGCAGAAGCCATCTTAAAAATAATCTCGAATATCAGTTTGTTTACCAGTCACTATAAAATTCTTTTCTAAAATGCAAAAAGTGTTTAATTCAGATGGTAAATTATTATTTTTCCTTCCAACAGTTTGATTTTGCAAATAATCTACTGAAATGTTATTTCTCTTCCCTCCTCGTCGACGTGGTGATTGAGCTATTTATAGATTCACGATTTCGAATCGTTTGTAATGGATTTTCACGTAATTTCTCAATCTGAAGTTCATTTGAATTATAAACATCAGGAGTGATTAAACAAGCAATGGTTCCCAATTGGTTCGGGTTAGCGGGGTTCTACTGTATATGTAAAGCCCCTTACCAATTTGTTTATTATAATTTCTTTCCTAACAACTTGGTTTAACAAGGAATCTGTTTCTCATGAAGTAAGTGGCAACTTTTACACTCTTTTATTCAATTCCTATTATAGCTCACACTCTCCCTATATTTATTTATATATTTATCTTGTTCAAATTTTCAATCGTTAATAAAATACTCATTATTCATCCTATCAAGTTGAAATAAAATTTTTTTTCAACTTGTACTGGATGACAATTGATGTTAATACAGTTTTTTTCAAATATTAATTAATTAATTAAATTTTAATTAATTAATTTTAGTTTTGCATGGGAGACAAAATGGCGGCCATTGGTTGTTGAAGACCAATTAAAGTATTTTCCATAAGGGGTTACCATAGACGGGACCCTGTTCTGTCGCCCAATACTGCCAAGTTTGTCGCCAACTTGGCGATATATCGCCAAATTTAAAGGCCAAAATGAGTCGCCAAAAATGACGCCAACTTGGCGATATTTCTAATATTTCGCCAAATTCCATTGTCGCCAAATTCCATTAGAGTTCCATTGTAAACCTACTTGCTTATAGAAAATCAACAAACTGAGATATTTTAATGCAACAAAAACTAATGTTAGCTTAAGGTATTATATTAAATTTTTCTTTGATGACCTAAGTAGGAATTGACTTTAAAAACAAAATTTTTATATTACTTGTTTAACTCAACTTGATTTTTGCATGCAAAGACGGAAGCGTGTAATCGACTTTTAACTCGCTGCTTGATACGCTAAAATTACAAAAAAGTGTTTAATAAAGTGTGTTACTGATGACACTACAAGAATTTAATATTATTAGAACTGAATTATAAATGAATAACTTAATTTTAAGGCACTTTCCGCTAACTCGCCGCAAGCGGTAAATCGCCAAATATTCTTTTGGTCTTACAACTGTATACGAGATACAACAACGATGGACCTAATTGTGCGTCAAACAACGCTTGCCAAAAGAGGTTAACTGTCTGTGAAACTGCAAATGCAATTTTTAGGGTTCCGTATTTAAAAAGTGAAAACGGAACCATTACAAGATCACTCCTGTGTCTGTCTGTCACAGCCATTTTACTCGTAAACTATGGAACGTAGAAAGTTCAAATTCGGGGAAGTAATAAAGACCATTGACCCACATATTTTAAGATTAATAAACATCCATAAATATATTTAGTAAAAATGTAGAGGGGGTAATTATGCTACTTGAAAAAAAATCTTTTCTTTGTATATCATGTTGGGTATCCCCTGAAAGCTTTCGTAACGGTGAACTCAAAAATACATTCCTTTTAATTTTAGGTATTATATTTTCAAAGATATTATCGAAAATGCAATGCAAAAATATGCCCCACCCCCCTCTAATTCCGAATCTACTGAAACTAAAATTATGAAAAAATTAGAGGTAGTAAACGTTAATTTAAACCTTGCAGGAAAATTATAGCGATTACCCTAGGCCACATATTTTTTGAGAAATTAGCATTTTTCTGTTATACACAAATTTCGATTTACGGCCATCCAGAAAAATTGTTGAACATCGCTGGATGTACTTATCGTAGCAGTAATATAAAAGCATTGTTGATAATGATTTTCGAAAAAAATTATCGGTAATTAGCTGAGATATTAACCCTTAAAGTTACGGCCAGTTTGGACATACACAAGGACAGGGGCGGCGTACTCTATGCCTAGTTAGCAACTTTTAATGATATATACGAGGAATGTAATGTCCAGTAACAGTATAAAAGCAATAAACGTCAAATTGTTAAAACATACTAATTTAAGGAGTCTCGGGACTCTAAAAATTGGAAAAATTGAAAAAAAAAGACCATTTTCAACATTTAATGTCTTAAATTGTATATGATTTTAAAACACAATTTTAATTGGGATGAAAGATATAAGTATGTTCTTTCATTTCATGTATTTAAAAAATTGCAAGATGCGCAACTAGTATTTATAGGGGGTCCGAAACTGTTAGACATTTGTCGAACAGAAAATTGGCATAACAGTTTACGCGCAGGATTACAAAATAAATATTGCAACTAGAATGAAACTTTTTGTGCTTACTTATACTTCAGATTACAATAATTTCCCTGAACTTAAATAAATTTGTATTTAAAGCATTTTTATATTTTTAATGCAATGTTGCTTTTAACTAATACAAAATTTTGAAAATTTCAATAGTAAAATCACCTAAAAAAAATATTTTTTTGAACAATAAAAAGGAAATTTTAGGTTCAGTTTATACAGACTAACATGAAATATATGTTTTGAAAACTTCATGGAAAAATATTCAGAAGTTTTTGAGGTATCTTGCACGTTATGCCCAAAAAACGTCATTTGGAGAAAAATAACTTCAAAGTTTCCTAAACGCTACTTCAGCTATTGAGCGGGTGTAATTCTGAAAGGTATAACTTCTGTTCTAATGGGAATTTCAAGGAAACAATTATATCAAATTGTTCAGAAAAGATAGGAGTTTAACATCTAAAAAAATTAAAATTTCTTAAATTTTGAAGCTTTAAAAGTCCTGCGACCACTTAACCCTTTCCGGCGTGGAGTAATTCTATTTATAAACTTATGAAATAATGGGCTGACACCAGAATTTATAAACGAATTTATTAGAAAATACGAACTTGCCTATTTTCATGTACATGATAAAAGGAAAATTTTAATTAAATATTCTTGTTGCCATTTGTCTCTTTTGGAATTAAAATTAGGTGTCCTTTTTTTAAGGGCACCGCCCTCGAAAGGTTTAATTAGAATGAATCGCATAAATACTGTGGGATTTGCGACTAGTTTGCATTGAGTGTATCTCTCAATACGTCTCGAGTAACTTTAAAAGTTAATTAAAGACCTATCTGGAAAATCGCAGCACTGACCAAGACGGCGTTGTAACTCTGAAACCTCATTTCGAAGCGCCCTTAGCACAGTGTCAAATTTAAACTTTGAATAAAGGTTTTGTTTTAGCTACACTGTAGAAATAAATGTTATTACTACTTTGAATTTAGTTTTATGAAATGCCAAATGAAGTTTAAATATACACTGCTTTTATTGTCAGTACAGAATCAAGTTCATCATAAACAGATTAGGATAATATTAATAAAAGAGTTATACGAATAGGTATATTTGATATTATTTAGGTTGCATATCTCTTTGAACTTTCATGGTATATCAATTTACACTTTTCTAATATATACAGTTATACCCAACCCTACGTTGTGTAGTTTTTTACAAAGTCTTAGTATTCTTATAGAAACGCTTTTTTTATAATACAATTACAAATTCATATATTTATTCTACGGAACCCTCTGTGCGCGAGTAAAACTTGCACTTGACCGTTTATTAACACTAAAAATTAGAAATTTAAACTGAAAAAAAAAAATAGAGAGCGTAGTAATAAAAAAAAAAAAAAAACAGACGTTTTTCAATTAACCAGTTTAAAATTAATTAAATTTTGATTACATTCTGAGAAGACAATTTCCCAAACAGGTAGTTTAAGAAATGCCATACGATAAAAAAAGAACAAAAATTATATACTTTTTTCTTTTTTATAAATGCACTAGCCAAAGCGGTGAATTTTTCATAATAGAATTCGGAACCCATCCCAAGCTAATACATTAGGACGGAAATTTCTTGGAAAAGTCATAAATTACAGTCATGAAATTAGGCATCATTTTCAAGATCAATATATGTTTATAAAAGAGCGCTTACAAAAACAAAACAAAACAAAAACTTTTATACTTATTTTTATATTTTAACAAAAGTTACAAAAATTATGGCAATAAAATTTTTTCATCATCTACAAAAAGAAAAAAAAAATGCATATACAATGTATATATATATATATATATATATATATATATACTAGCAGGGTTCCCAAATGGTTCGGCAACTGAATACCAATAAATTTTAACAGAAAATTTTATAGTAAGTTTGCGCTTGAATTGACTTTCAAAGGTGATTCCGGGGTGGTTTGTTAGGAAAATCTAAAAAGAAAATTTTTCTAAAAAAATATTGGTATTCAGTTGGCGGACCATTTGGGAGCCCTGAACTAGTTAAAAATATGTCTCTTCACAAGAATTTCAATTTGCGCCAACTATTATGCTTAGCAACAATGATGTTGTTTCTCCCTTTTTAATATTTTGTATTTCGTCGCAACCTTGTATCCTTGTTACCGCAGCCTTGTATCCCTATTATAAAAGTCTTGTATCCAACAATACTTAGCTACCACGGTTGCAGCTCTTGTTCCTTGCGGAATTTTTGGTTATGTAGCTACCTTAAATCTTGCCTGTACGGAAACAGAAGCCTCAGACGCACCGGCGTCGGAACAAATTTTTTCTGCGCTTGTTTGTTGAGAAAATCCCATTTTTGTGTATATGTTAGGCTTGGCATGCGAAAACAGCAAGTTAATTTTATTTTATTTTGAAACACTTTATTATATATATATATGTATATATATAAAAAATCACACAATTTTCATTAGACACACACAAAGTTCAAGTACTTTTCCAGTATAGTGTACCTGGCTTTTTTTTTAAGAAGCTCGGTGTAATTTTGGCTTCATATAGTGAAATTTGTTACCAAATGATATAAATAGCTATGAAAACAAACCTAATGAACTTTTATGCTTTTTTATATATGTATTTTTATATAAATATTTAAATATTTTATTTATATACTAGAGGGCTCTTCCCCCTGCAAGCTACGCTCGCCAACCCCCGTTCAGACACCGCAGAATATAAAAACACGCTAATCAGATGGGTTTTAAAAATATTAGAGAAGATTAAATTATACTGAAATAAGCTGTGCAGATCTCATTGTATACGGGTTTCCATTCAATTCCCTTTGATTGCAAAAATTTAAGGGCGAATCAGTTGCAGTCAAGACATCCACTGGTTGTTTTCTTTTTTGATTAAAGAGGATCAGTTAAACATTTGAAAAGAAGCTAAAATAAAATAAATTAAGTATAGCGAGTCTTTGTCTCCCGGTTTTTTAAAACAATCTCTATAACAATAGCTTAAGTCATGTGACTATCATCAACAGTTCCAGGCGGGCCACATCGCTTTTTATACTCTAGGTGCCATTTTGGTACTTTAATGTTAGCCATGCACAGATGATAAGTCGCCAAATATTATTCTATCGCCATCATTTCATCTATATTATAATAATTCAAGTCATCAACTTCCAAAAACAAATACGGTTTGATCCCTTCTCCGTTCATATGAAAGTTTGGCACAGATGTCAGATATGTTTTTTTAACGACGCCAATTTGGGGAACGCATCAACAGCATAAGCAACAACATCTGGCTTACCATATCAAGCAAAATAACGGTACTTTGGCGCCATTTAAGTACCCGTTCCGTGTATGACATTGGCGTTAGAAAAAAATCGCACCAATATGGGACCGTAAATTTTCCATTTTCATTAAAAAATCAAAAATTTTTTTTCAAATAAAACTACATAAAATTTGCCATGGTTGCAAAAAATTCTTGGTACTGTTACGCTAGCCCAATGCAAATCTCGCTAATAGTTTTTTTTTCAACTCGGCAATTAGATTTTTTTTTTTTTTTTTGGAGTGGTAATATTTGGCCAGATGTCATATACGCACAGCAGGTTTGGCGTGATTTTTTTTTTCTTTTTTACGAAAATTTGGCAAAAACCTCGTTTTCAAATACCAGTTACATATGCATTTTTGGTACTGCTTAGTTATCCCGTCGACCAAAAATCTATCGCCAAACTATAAGATTAAATGCCAATAATGGTTGATCGTAAATGTCACATTCACTTGACTTTAAGCACGTTACACGTGTTTACGTCATCAAGTGATTTTTATTTCGATTTTTTATTTGTATATTTATTAATGTTATACTAATTTATTTGTTCTTTCGTTATTTAAAATAAAAATTATGTCAATTTGTATAATTTGGCGAGTGTTTTGGCAATTTATATAATTTGGCGAAATTGGTCGACGGAATAACTAAGTAGTACCATATTTTTTAATTATTTTCTATTATTTTCTAAAGGAAATAATAAAAAGATTAATAATTATAGAACAAAATAATTTATATAATTTATAAAAAGAAATAAAAGTAAATAAACATTTATTATCAAATAAACAACAATA
Source organism: Maratus speciosus (assembly GCA_963932465.1). Classification (NCBI taxonomy): domain Eukaryota; kingdom Metazoa; phylum Arthropoda; class Arachnida; order Araneae; family Salticidae; genus Maratus; species Maratus speciosus. The sequence continues at coordinate 227,075,756 of OZ010800.1, read as the reverse complement.
GCCGGGTTACCATGTCAACCTTTTCTGAAAAATATCTGCTTGATTAAAATTTGAGTTGCCATCATTAGAAAAATGTATATAAAATTTTAAAAAAAATAATATTTCGAAAACTAATTCGAATTTAAAAATTCTAATACCAGTTTTGAGATCTGCGGATCAATGCTGATTTTTTATGTTAATTTCATCGCAAATTATTCCATATTTTAGGAGAAATCGCTTGAAACATAATCAGTTGTTTAATCAGTCGATTCATATATCCGTTTCATAAATTCGTTCATATATTCGTTTCATAAATTCGTTTCATTAGGATTTTATATATATAGGGTAGATATATATATATATGGAAATATCACTTTGCTTAGACAATAAAATGCAGCTTTAATGCCGGAAATAAGAACCCCTTTCTCTTAAAAAATTATTATATTAAAGAAAACTTATTTACAAAATATATACATGAAGACACCACTCATATAAATGTTAATACATCTTAAATTTAACTTTATCTTAACATATTACGTTATTTTTTATGCGTGCCTTTTTAATACATTCTTCAGTCTACCTCCTCATTCCGTCAAAACCACTCGAATGTTTTAAATTTCTTTTTTCTCCCATTCACTTCAGTTTCTTTCTCGCACAGCGCCTGTCGTATCGACAGTTAGTTGAAGCGCACGTGCGTTGCCGCTGTCAGCTTCGCTAGAGTAGCTTTACGGCGGAGTTGTGATCTCGACTCCTGGCGGCACTTTGTAAGCTAGCGCTGTGGGTCTTTGGCAAATGCGAGCCCACAGCTCAGCCGTCCTTCTAGACTTTCGGCCTCGAATGCATCCTGGTCCGATGGAAGCAGCAGCTGGATCCCCTGGAAAGATAAAGAAAAAGAAACAGCAGCATCCAAAGTTCTATTTTGAAAAAAAAAAAAGTCATCATTATTAAAGTCTTTCATCAAAATTTAAATTATTTCTTGAAAAAAATTCTTTTTATTCTTTTTTTCTTTTTTACGCCTCTTCGTCGTTCTTTCTTCTTACGTCTTTTCGTCTTCCCTTTTCCTTACATCTTTTCGTCTTCTTTTACCTTACGTCTTTTCGTCTTCTTTTTTTCTTACGTCTTATTTTTTTTTTTCGTTCCTTCGGGATTAATTTTGTCAAAATCCTTTTAGTTGCCAGTCCGGTGGTGTGTCTTAGTCGGGGTAGTGTCATAATCGGTGAAATTCTTTTTTTTTTCGATGTCAAGCTTCATCGGCTTCATGTACTCGGCGCAAGTACTGGTGACCATTGGACCTTGATTAAATCCAAATAGGTGTCATTATTTTTTACTTTTATGACTTTGTAAGGACCTAAATATTTTGATTTTAACTTCAAACCTGGACCTTGTTGTGTGCGTTTTATAGCAACCATATCATTAAGCTTAAATTTGTTAGGCTTTTTTCGTCTGAGATTATAAGTTTTACGGTTCTCTTCTTGGACTTTTAAAATTTGTTTTTTCGTGTCTTTTCTCAATTCTTCACGATTTTTAATAAAATCTGATTGTATTTCAGCATTCAAGAGACTAGTAATCTCAATGTTATTTTTTAGCTTCATTTTAGTACCAAACATTAGCTCGAAAAGGGTTGTGTTAATACTTCTCTGAAAGGTCGAATTTATTACTTGTTGGACATCGCTTACATGTGTATACCACTTCGTAGGATTAGCTACAGATAATTCAGACAGAACAGATATTATGACCGAAATTAAATGTTCGACTTGGCCGTTAGCTCTTGGTAACCCTGTAGTAATCGGGATATGTTTAATATTTTCTCTAACGCAATAATCTTCAAAAGCTTTGGAGGTAAAGGCAGGACCTTTATCTGAGATTATGCAAAATGGACTTCCAAATACAGTTTTTTGGATTGCTAATTTAGAAATTACTTCTGCAGTGCCGGTAGATTTTGTGGGATACAACCAAACAAATTTTGTGAATGCGTCAATGACGGAAAAACCATGTTTGTAATTTTTATTCGTGCTCTCCAATGGACCTAAATGATCAACATGGTACGTATGTAATGGAGTTTCTTCTTTTTCTATCGGGTGTAGCAAACCTTCTTGTTTACCAGGATTTTCGATTAATTAAAATACAGGGAACACAATTTGACATACATTTCTCGATTTTTTGTTTAACTTTGGGGATGTAAAAATCATTCTCTAAATTTTTTTCTGTTCGTGCGACTGCGTAATGACCTTTTTCGTGGGCGGCCTTAAATATATTCATTTGCATTTCATCTGGTACAACTAATAAATCATTACCATTAACACATTTATAAAGAACATCATTTTTAACTAAATAATCATCATAAGATTCAACTTTTAGAATTTCTTTTATAATTTCAATATGCTCGCCAGTTTCTTGAGCTTGGATAATTTTTAAAGTTAAGATCTTGGATTACCATAAAAATGGGATATCTGCTTAATGCATCAACATGCCTCAAACTAGTACCGTGTCTATGCTCAATAGTATAATCGAACAGATAACATTATTTCCCATCTAGTTATTTTTGTACTCATTTCTTTCTTATCCATAGTCATTTTAAATGCATTATAGTCGGTTACAATTTTAAACGGAATACCTAGAACATATACTCTAAACTTTTTCAAGGCTTCAATTACAGCTAAGACCTCTAATTCATAGCTAGTATACTTTCGTTTAGCTTCGGTTGTTTTTTTACTGGCGTAATAAACTGGATGAAATTGATTATCTACTGGAGATTGTTGCATTAATACAGCTCCATTGCCATCAATACTGGCATCACAATGGATTTCGGTCGCGGTTTTTGGATTGTAAATTGAAAGTACTGGTTCTGACGACAAAATGCGTTTGAGTTCATTAAAAGCTTTCTGTTCTTCTACATCAAACTTAAATTTAGAATCTTTTCTTAACAGGTCACTCAAGGGTTTAGCTATAACCGAATAATTTCTTATAAACTTTCGAAAGTATCCTGCCAATCCTAAATAACTTTGAATATCTTTGGTACACTTTGGTTCGGGAAAATTTATTACTGCTTTTGATTTCAGTGGGGAGGGCATATTGAATTCTTAACGGTACACATGGAATATTTTCTTGGTAATCAGGGTTACAAAATTAAATTATAGTTATTGTATACAAAAATACATTACATTAATCTCTTCTCTAATTTCTCTTTCCTCATTTTCATATATAACAATTTGGATTGAAGTGAAGCTACTGGCGGCAAAATATAAAAAAAAAAGTGTGAAATCCTTACATTCCACTCTTAAATTACATAACTAAAATAACTAATATTGATGGGCAAAAAAATATTAAATTAAATCACATCGTGTATGTTAGACATGCAATTAAGGTTAGAAAAGGAAAATAACTTAGCAACGTTTTGGGTCCCATGTCTTCAGCCATTACTGCAAGAAAAAAACTCAACCTCTTCACCAGCCTCTCGTATCTCAACTCCCGACAAGCTTCATGCTTCCCGCCCAACACTTCACCATCTACGTTTTATCACACATGCGCGCAGGGTAAATAGTGCGATGAGAATAGACACATTACATGTAGAACTATTATATTTATTTAATTAGTTGCATCAGAAATGTGAGAAGCCAGCCACAAAGGCTGTGAAAATACTTGAGAATTACTGATTATGTAATTGTGTTGTTATAAAACTTAAAACTTTTTTGAAAATCCCTCCGCGCCATCTGATCACGTGGTGACGCCGCTTGCCTGCTTCTGATGTCACGTAGGCGGGAAAGCGTACATAGTGCCACGTCATTCGTGGAGTTGCCGTTACAGTTAAAAATGAAGGAATGAGAAAGTTAAGAATGATAGAACAGAAAACTATAAAATATTAAAGCATTAATTTAAATTACCATTAAACTTCAAAAATATTAAAATAGCTCCAAAAGAATAATCTTGTTTCCAGTAGCTCCATGATTGATAATTTAAACATTAACTGATTCCAAAATATTGAAAAATTAATATTTTCATAAAATACACATTTGATGTTTGATAAACAATTTAATTAGTCGGAAATAAATATTCCAGAAATTAAACCCTGACGAGGAGAATTTGCGCAATCTTCAACTCATCAGATGCCAATCAATAAAGGTATGACTTTCACCAACCAATATCTCTTTACAGCCAAACAAACATACAAAAATATTTTTAATTTAAAAATGAGCTTTGTGGACAGTGTGAATTTTCCCAATAGTTTCATAAATTCTTGTGCCAATAGTTTAACAATAATAATTTACAACACTTAAATATTTACTTTTAACTGACTTTAATTTACCCAAAACAAAGATCGTTACTTTGTAAACAAACCGACCGCGACTGTCAACAAAACAAAAATTAAGTAAAAACGTTGAAATAAACTGAAATGTAATAATTAAATAATCCATAAATAATTAATATAGTAACTTTACACTTTTAATTACCGTGTTGTGTTACGACATAACATCTTCGACATATATAGTTTTTGAGAACGGGCTCTGTGACAGACAGACAGACAGACAGAGGTGTTAGACGAATAGGGTTTCGTCAGATGAACGAAACCCTAAAGAAGAAACCTCTTTATTTAAAGATTAATAAGAAAAAAAGTGAAATGTGGCCAGTTTTTACTACAATCACCTTCTCTGTGCTTGCAAACATGTAATAAAACCAATTGAAAATAAATGAGCTTCATAATCAGGGCTCCTACTTTTGAGTACCACTATTTTCGGATAGTAATTAATGATATACTGTCCGTGATTAAATAAAGTAAAAATTACTATTCGTAAATACTGGTACTCAAAGACGAACTGTGTGATTCCCTCTAACATCATGAAGCATTCTCTGTAGAAATTGGATTTCAAAGAATTATAGTAAAAGCATTGTAAAACAAGAAAAATAGTCCGAGTATATGTCAGGATGGCACAAATAATGTAGAAATAAGTTATATTTTATTTATATCCTTTTAAAATTCTTTATCTTTTCTGTAGAAAAACCATCTGAATTCTTTTTTTTCTCTTTTTTCTTTTTATCAGAAATAGGAACGTGCAGCATGCGGTTCTGATTGTAGTACTAACATTTTAGATTTCAGATGAAATAGTATTAGAAGTTTGTGAAGTCATCGTTGTTCTTTTGTGCGATACATCTGAAAAGAGACACAAAGTGATAAACAAGAGAAGACTAACTCATTAAGGATATATTACATTAAATTTTGCAACAGAAAAAATATTTTAAATATCACTAACTCTCCGTCTACGAAGAATCCAATAAGAAAGAAAAATCATGCGTCAATAATAGATTCTGAAACATTTTCCAATATATTCAGAATAATGTAACAAAACTTCCCCATTTAAGAAGGTGAAATATGATATCTAAATAAACAAGTTGCAAAACGCATAATAAGTTTGAAAACCCAATTTTAGGAATAACAACCTATATTCGGAAAAGTATTCATGTTCCTTTGTGAAGACCTGTTATATCACCTGAACATTTGCATACAGTGCGTCCCAAAAGTTTATAGACAATTTTTTTTTTCATTTTCAAATTCAAAAAGAAGAGTAACAATTTCAAAACAATTTATAATTATAAATAATAGCAAGACAATAATAATACTATATACAAATAATATTACACAACCATAGACTTTATGATAAAATTTAAATTTGACTGTCCCAAAAGGTTATAGATAACTATTTTTTTTTTCTTTTACGTTCAAATGTTTAAGCCATTTATTCTAATCACTTCAAAAACTGGATCAGGGATACTCAAAACAACAGTCTGAAGAAGTTCTCACTTTAAAGAAAATCAACTTCGTTCAAATTGCAGCTTTATATCTTGAAGTGTTGTAAATTGAGGTCTTTTAGCATATACGTCTCTAGCTAATATTCCCCAGAGGTTCTCTGTTAGGTTCATGTCAAGACTAAGGGCTGGCCAGTCCATTACAGTTACTTGGTTTTGTCTAAACCACTGCATTGTAGAGTTGGACACGAGAAAGAAGCAATGGTCTTAAGAAAAAGAAGAAACAACGTATAAAGGCACAAATAAAATGTGTTTAAAAGCATACAGCTGTTTCAAAACCTCTAAGGTTTCCTCATCAGTGCTTAAAATAAAAGTTAAAACTAAGACAGTCTTAGTAACTAACTGTCTTAGTTTTAACTTTTATTTTAAGCACTGATGAGGAAACCTTAGAGGTTTTGAAACAGCTGTATGCTTTTAAACACATTTTATTTGTGCCTTTATACGTTGTTTCTTCTTTTTCTTAATATATTGGCACAAAGTACAATCCTTCCCCACTTTTTAAGCAATGGTCTTGCTGGTACATACATTTGCCCCCCCCCCCCACCTAGCAACTTTCCAAATGGAAGTAACTGTGCTTCAAACCTTTTCTGGTAATCTTCGGAACATTGATGATCTTTCAAAAAAGCAATATGGGTTGTTCCTTTATAAGAAAAGGCTACCCCCACCATGAGTGAACCCCCTCCTTGTTGTCTACTAAAAAAAGTTCGTGAATCCTTGAGAATATAGTGCCATTAATATGCCCAACTATCGGAGGCATCTAAATTGAATTTCTTTTCCTCACCGACAAGAACATTCAACCATTCATCTGACCAATTCCTGTGATTTCAGGTCCACTGAACACGAGTATCTTTGCTTCGTTTTGTTAACTTTGCCGAATGACGCATTTTGTGAAAATCATGAAATGTACAGTCGTGGAAAAAAAAGTAAACACCCCCTACTAACTCAGCAACAATTTATCGTAGAAGAAAGTTACTGGTGCCGAACGATTGGAAGTAAAGTCTACTTTTAAATGATGTATATAAAATTTGCTTAGGGGGGCATCTACATATTAAAACGAACCATAACTTCATTTTTTTCAATAGCAATACCCAATTCTGACAGCATAAATGAACTCTACACCCTTCAATTAGCCTACAAATAAATTTTTATGCAATTCGTACAATAAGTTTCCGTGAAATTAATTATTTTAAAACGAGCGTATTTTAAGGGCTGTATCCAAATTGAAGTTGGGTACTCGATTGCTAACCCAGAGAGGTAAACCGCATTCTTGATCAAGGCACCTTAAGCAGTCAATGAAGACTGTTAGATAACAAGGCAGCAGAAGAAATTTCAAAATATCTACTCACTTCTATCGTAGACGGCCTCTTAAACCATCATTTTGCTGTTTTTTAAGCATAATTTGAAAACTATTTGGAAGAAAAATGTGAAATTTTGGATTTTCATAAAGCAGGACTTAATAAATCTAAATCCATCAAAAAAATTGTAGGTTGCAATTCATAATTTTTTTCGAATATTAATTTCATAATTCATATCATAAAATTATAAAAATGGCAAATTCAGCATATTTATGTTTGGGCACATTAGTGTTATTGCTACACAAAAAATTAGCACATTAGGAGCATAATTTTAGGAGATATAAATAAAAATATGAAAATGTAATTTAACATTAGAAGAATCTAAATTTTGAATGCTTATAATTCAAAAACTTATCATTCAAATGACTTGAAATTTGGTTTCTAGGCATAGTTTGAACCGAAGATTTGAAATATCTCGTTAAAATTGGATATTGATAATGAAAAAAATGAGGTTTGGGTTCGTTTTATTTCAAACTTTATTTCAAATCGACTTTATTTCAAATCGTTCGGTACCAGTAACTTCCGTCTACAATAATTTGTTGAAGATTTAGTAGGGTTGTTTACTTTTTTTTTTCCACGACTGTACTTGCTAGCAGCCGTCGCACAGTGTAAGATTTTGCAAATCTAGCGGGAAAAAAGTCCAAAAATCGACTTGCAGTAATTTCCCTTTTAGATGTTTCAAATAACATCTAACACATTGGAAGGAAAAAAAATGTACAGTGATAGCAGCCTAACTCCACAACAACACCATCAATAATCGGCTCAAAAACCAAATTTATTTTCAATCTTTTTAGAATGGCGATTCTGTAGTTGTAATTGCGATTGATATTTTTTGGCTAAAAACATACTTATTTTGTAAATATTTTTTAATGATAGTATGGGATCTTTGTAACAATGTAGATACTTTGTATCTTACTGTTACAATAGTTATTTAGAAGTGTTATAGTTAAAAAATAAATTTTTAAGTCAATATAAAAATTATTTGAAAATTTAATAGCATATGATAAATTTTAAAAAGCTGCCAAAAATTTTGTACACGATTGTACATTGTAATTTATTTTTTGTAATTATGTATGCATATAGATATAGAATAAATCAATTTCAGCTGCCACTATATGTAACTCTTGAATATAAGTAATTTTTTATCAAGTACGGAAGTGTAAATTTCGAAAAGAGAATTATATGAGATTAAAAAAAAATATGTTACCTCACATGAATCATCCCCCGTTAATTCTAAAAATATCCTGATAGACTATTTATTACACAAATATAATCTTCAACATTGCCCATCTGTTATGTTAGACCAGATTAAGCGGCTGATCCATTCATTTATAATTGGCAGTAATCAAAGATGTAGAAACTGACATCTCTTAAAGAACGTTTTTTGAAGTAAAATAAGAGATGGACAGATTCGAACTTTAACAATAAATATATTTACAGGGCAGAAGTAATAATTACTGCCAGAAACATTTTGAACAACCAAACAAATTTTTTTTTTTTTTTAAGTGGGCCGAAATCAAAAGACAAAAGGTGCATTCGTTATTCCCGGAACACAAATAAATAAACACGCGTCATGTGTTTAAAACTGAGACAATCTAGAAAAAAAGGATGCTATGGATGCGTTAAAAATATAGGGGAAAAGGTCCAAATACCGGCTACCACTTTTTTTTCAGTTTAGATCATACAATTTTCAAAATTAGTAAAAGAAAAAGTGACAGCAGAGTACCTTTACATGTCTTTCACCTATTTAGAGGGAAAAAAAATTAGTTTAAAAAGCTTTTTCTGTTTATAAAAAGCAAAATTCCGAAAGTCTTCAAATCTTGAATTTTGAAAATGGGGTCTAAATACCGGCTACCCAAGTTTTTTTCCAAAAGATTACACAAATAGAGCTAAGGACAATTATTAATCAATTAAAATATTATTTTAATAAATTTTATTGATAAATAACATTTCTTATGCAAAGAAAAAATGCGTAATTATTAATAAACAAGCATTTTTGTCAAATTTATAAAATTCTTAACGACTATGTCTCATAGTCTTCTTTCCATTATGTTTCTAATTTTGTTTTTTAACGCGTAAAAAAAAGCTTGCTGTTTGAAATGAGAATTATTTTATCTTAAAAAATCACAAACATAATATCACTCTCTGCGTCGGTCTAGTACCTATAGGCTCACATATCGCATTCTTAACTTTGAACCCAGAATCCCCTCCCCCACTCTTGTCCACAGAGAAAGCATTCATGCAGAAGACACAAATTGCATAATCTTCCTTTGTTGTATATCTTCCTTTTTCACTTTTTAAAAATACAATTTCTGCCCCATTCACCTGTTTTCCTCCGTCATTTTTCTTCTTTCCCTTCACATTTATTGCAGGGAATTTTGGAGTGTCAACAGCGCTTTTTTGTGAAGTGATCTGGTAACCAATATAGCTCCTGAAGAATTACAGCTACGGTTGCTTTTTTTCATATTGCGAAATGGGACTGGAATTATTTTTGAATCATTTAACACGTTCACGCCGGCGCTGTGGGTCACACTCGACTGTCTCAGATCTGCAAAGACCCTGGCTTTTTGGACAGCAGTATTTTAATACAGAAAATGTTGTTTTATTTAATTAGAACAATTGGGCGATTTAAAGGAACAACATTTTCTCTAAAATAATAGTGGTGTAAATAGTTGCCGGAGACTTGACAACTCTGAGACAGTTGAGTGTGATCCCCGCGCCGGCGCGAACGTGTTAAATTAATTTATTAACTATGGAACTATTTAAATTATCTTTTTCCTCTCCTTCAAGCAGAGCAATCGAGAGAGGCCCAAATACCGGCTAGCCGGTATTTAGACCACTCTAGGTAGCCGGTATTCGGACCACTGCTATGTTAAAATTTAAACCGGTATTACTCATTCATATAATAAAATACCAATAGCGTGCTTGCGGCAAATGAGAGCTAAATATGTCTAGAAAATAAATTACTCATCAATTCAATCCAGTATACGATCAGTATATTTTAAAAAAAATGAGAAACACATATATGAAAAACTTTTCATGTTCCAGATTACGTCATCGCGACACTTTTGAATTTGCTGTTTGTAAATGAGACAAACTTTAGCGACGTACTTGTCGTAACTTTCTTCTCTCATTTAAAGTTACAAATTCTGCCTGTCGCCGCTAGGCTGCGCTGCGGTCAGTTCTCTGAACACCTAGTAGCCGGTATTTGGACCCTAGCCGGTATTTGGACCTTTTCCTCTATCTGAAAGCCCCTAAAGAGCAACGACATTTTAAAAAATCGTTCAATAAACAGGATACTCGTCATATAAAAAAGGGCTGTAATGAAGAAAATCAAAATTTTATAATGGGTAAATCCACAGCCGTTATCTACTTCTTACTCTAGATCTATAAAGTTTAAATTCATCATGGAAACTGATCAGTCAATAACAGAAGAATTTGAAATTGTCAGAAATTAAATCTTTACAGCTCTTGCACTAGCTGTAGTAGAATTCAATGTTCAGACGTATGACGTAGAGCACAAATTTGAAGACACGGTGGTAGATAGCACAATGTGCAATATCCTATCTTCAAATAAAGCAACTTAAAAATGCAATGTCTGTAACGGAAAATTCAAGGTGGTGAATAACTTAAAAATGATTCGATAATATACGAATAATACTCACAAACTTTCTTGGGGCTTATCGGCACAACATGCACAATTTAGATTTATGGAATGCCTCTTACATTTTGATTATAGATTTGATGTAAAGAAATAGCAGTTCCGGAAACCTGAAGAAAAATGAAGTATCGCAGAAAGAAAAAAAATACAATTGAAAGATTTAGACTTAAAAGAGAATTTTTATTAAAAACTCCAAAACAAGGGGAAGATAATATTAATGTAGGAAATAGAAAAAGGAAGATTTTTTAAGGATGCTGCAGTGGTCGCTAGCAATATACCTGCATTTAAGCATTACAAATCATGACATTAACATCTCAATAAAAGGCATAAGGCGGTTTAAACACATAAAAGTTACCGGAATTAAAAAAAAGTTCTAAACCTAGTTTAGAAGTTTGATGAATAATGCGCTTTCCGGAATTATTTTTGTAATAAAACCTTCTTCAAACGACCAGGAAAAAACTGAATTTCTTTCATTCTCTTCAAAGAAATTGGTCGCTCATGGAGGGAGTTCAACTAGGATGGTCTCTGAATGGAGGTAACATTAGTATTGAGAGTATGGGAATAAATTTCGTTCCATGAAAAAATGGTCGTTCAGGGAGGTGGTCGCTTAATGGAGGTGGTCGCACAGGGAGGTTTTACTGTATTTTTTTATAATACATAACCATTTTATCTCTAGTAAGATCAATTTTATTACTTTAATATCGGTAATTTTCATAAATTGAATTTTGACCCGCTAGATTCGTGCAATCTTACACTGTGTGTCGGTTGGCCTTGGTTATTGGTACTGAAACGTTTACTTCTATAGAAACTAACCGTACACTTCTGGATTGAAATTAATGTCAAAATTTCTCTGTCGCCTTTAAACCAGTGGTTCCCAACGTGGGGCGTACGCCCCACCGGGGGGCAATTTGACATTTTAGGGGGGGGGGCAATTCCAAATTTGTCACTCACCCGTGCGCTATCTGGTTGTTTTGGAAAGTTATGTTGTAGGCTAAAAATAAAAAAAAAATACATGCAAATTTAAAAAAATAAAATAAAAAATAAGTATAATTTTTCTTTTAAATTAATAAAAGTTCCAAAATGGAACAAATCCAGAATAATTTTATGAAAACCATTAATAAAATTTTGACAACTTCCATCCCTTCCCCACCTTTTTTTAATTATTAAAAGTTTCTATAGTTTTTCCGGTTGTAAACCTTGTTTTTTAATTTTTCGCAATTATTTATTAAATTAGTCTTATTCTTGTTCGCTCTGCTATGCGTCACATGAAGGAACTTTTACACGCGAAACTACTTAAGGGTATTTCTAAATCTAATCTGACTGCGTTGAACATATTTAACCTAAAAAATATTTGAACTAGCTAAACCAGGTACTGTAAAATTTATAAATCTTAGCATTAGAAAAGCAAATAGATAAATAGTAAATATCTATGGCTCTAGTGTAGGCCTCTTACATAGTAAATAAATATACAACACAACATATACATTTTAAATTTTAAAATCATATAATTAACTTTTTAGTTAATAAATATTACAGAGTGCGGAGGAGGGGGGGGGGCATCGTGATTTTACAGATGCTTCGGTGGGGCGTGGGCAATAAAAGGTTGGGAAACACTGCTTTAAACGATAGATTTCCAAAACTTCCTTTTTGGAAAACTGCACATTGTGAGGCATCCTTGCAAGCAGTCGGAAACGGAAAGACAGATTAGATTTTATTTCAGGAAACTATTGCGTCACAAGTACATAACCTTGGAATATGCAAATTTTGGATATCAGCACTTAAATCAGCTTTTAACACCGGTTGTCTATATATTTTTGGGAGAGCATTTTTTCGTTTTTAATTTTTTATATTAAATCTGTGACTGCTAAAAGTTACTTGAGTATTTTATAATTTTTATTTCCTCATTATACATTTTCATAATTTATTTCGTCTTTTTTACTCGTTTAGTTAGCTCTTAAATAAAAAAAAAATGGTTGTCTATAAACTTTATGGACGCACTGTATATACTATAAAGTATGCTAACATTTAGTTCAGTTTACGAATAATATAAATGAATGATTTCTGATAAAACATGGTGTAACGGTGTTCAGTGGGATGGTTCACTTAAAAGCAAAAACTCCAACCATATTACAGGAACTATGAAAATTTATTCAACATTTTTTAAATTTAAAGTTACAAAAGAGATCATACTCATAATAAATTAAGAGTGAGAGAGAGAGTCCATGTTTACAAGGTACGCCTGGGCGTGACCCACAGACCACGAAGGTCTTACATCCTTTTTGGTCGAGATAAAAAGTTGAGTGCTGGTGATTTCATAAGAATCATATAACACTAGTCACTACACATCGCCAAATTCAAACATTGGCACCCTGAACGAACTGTGGACAAAGGTTTTATTCGCGAGCCAAATGATTATCCCAAAAAAATCCAGCAACCCCGATGAGAACAATGAAACGCGTGATGGAAAATGGTTGCCAGTCCACAAATCCTGGGAATCATTATCTAACCGAAATGATTACGTTAAAAATGCCCGCAACATACAATCGCGAAATGCCAAGAAAGGCATCTGGTAAACCAACTGACAAATAGATTTAACATCCATGAAACGTGATTTTAAAAACCGCATCTCATTTCGATGAGAGAGACGGCAGAAACATCTGGGAGGTGTTTATATTACAGACTGGCATTCTCTTAAACAAGTGTTACTTAAAATTACATACTGCAGACAGATGGAAGGGAAAGATGCAGGTCATCGCATAAAATACATTCCTTTCACATTTGTTAGTAAAAGATTTTCACGGTTCCATATTAGCAGTGATAAGGAAGCTTTTCACTGCGGTGGGCAAAATCCGATGTAATTAAATGAAGAGATATTGTTACTAGCAGTCGCGCCTTATAATTTTTATTTATTTATTTTTTATTTTTTACTGGAAGCAGATAGATAAATGATTAAATGATTCAATGAGAAAGGGAAAGAAAGTAACTGAATATTTTAAGCGGAATGAATCAAAGGATTTTTCAGAACGGAGAAAACAGTTTAATAAAAAAACGTATGGTTTTAAGAAAAGGAATTTAATTCTCTTTATCAGTATGAAAGAAAAGGGGGGGGGGGGGGAATGACATGTTTAAAAGTAAAAAAGTTAGGTTTTAAATTACTTTTGAATAAAAAGAAATATGTGACAGAAATCTGTCACACATGGAGTTATTATAAAAAATATTTAAGTTTAAGTATCCATATTAATTACAAACAAAGGAAGGCATATGAATCATGAGATATCCGATTTTTTTTGTCGAGTTTACGACGTCGCTTTTTGCTGGGTTTGTGTATTATTCCGCGATAGTGACGTCTTGTGCATACTTTTCTATAGATGTTGTTTAAGACTGGATCGTAAATGTAGAATTCTTCAACGGATGCAAATGACGCCATTTTGTATGAAATAGAAGCGTGCATTTTAAGTCTTAAAACTGAAATAAGTTTTGTAGAAGTGCACCATTTTCACTCCAACGGCTCTGAAATTACCCACATGTGGAAATGCTTCTCTTTTGAAAATAACGCAATTGAAAGTTTTACAAATATTTACAGTGTTTTTATAGTATAGCAGTGACCTTTAGTTTAAAATAATATTTGTTTGAGAGTTAGGCTAACCAATATAACATGCATTTTTTTTTTTTTTTTTTTTTTTGTAACGAGTTTTGTAGGTTTATTACAAATTAATGAAACAGTTCCTTCTTAAACATTATCTTCCGTCGAAATTCGACGGTTTCCAACTCGTAATAATAATAATATATTTTTTCCCTCATCGGGGTGACACTAAATTCTGAAAAAGCAAAATTTCTGCTTCCTGCTTGTATTTAACTTGACTTGGTTTTTCTGTGTAATGAGACAGTTTTGTAATCGATTTTTCTACACATTTGTTGATAAGCTAGAAATATAAAAGTTATGTACGCAAGTGCTTTCCGTTGACAATATGATATTTTAATATTTTTAGAACTTGATTATAAATTAATAAATTAATTGCCGAAACGTCAGTGAAGGCTTACTGTGGAGACACGAAAAGTTTTGGTTTCCGTTAGTCTGTCTGTCTGTTAGTCTGTCTGTCTGTTGCGCGATAACTGCCGTAAAAAGCATTCGATTATCTTAAAATTAAGGATGCATGTTGGTGAAATCCCCGAATTTAGCTGTATAGTTTTTGGTTAAATTTGGTTCATTCGTTCGGAATATATAGAACATTTTATTTTGCGACTTAATGCTTTCCTATAGCAATTCAGACGATTTCTCCATTTTTATTTGTTGAAAAGAAATGGCTCATATGATTAAAGGATTTAAATGCTAAATTAAGGATGATGAAATTTCCTAATTAGAACCATACATTATTCATATTAGTTTGAAATTTTGTGTATACATTTGTCAGAGTTTTTAAATTCGGTGTATAACTTTTATGGAGGGATTTTATATATGTGTTTCAATAATATAAAATATTTTTTTTTAATATAAATTTTCTTTTTAAGCACATATATAATTGCTTTTATTATCTTTTAACTGTTACCTAGCAGCGAACTACACCTAAAAATAACGTAAATGTGAAAGTATGTGTAATTGTTTGAAGTTTAATCAAAGTCAAAAGGGACGACTTAATGCCTTTGTGTGTTTACATATAGATGGAATTTACCACAGAAATAAAGAAAGACTATGTTCTATTTATTTTGTTCAAATATTTTTCTTTTAAATTAAAAAGTTCATTATTTTCATAAGGAATAAATCGACATTTTGCTATGAAATTTAACAATCTTTTTTTTTTTTTTTTTTTTTTTTTTTTTTTTTTTTTGCCGTTGCCACGAAAATTTAATCCCGGAATAATAATTTATCCTAAACAGTTAATTTTGATTTGAAAGATTTAAAATGAAATAAAAAATAGACATGAATACGCCTTCATATTAGAAATAAAGTGAAAATACGAAAAGAAGGTGAATTTGATCTCATATATCAAAAATAAAACGAATACGCTTTGAGGTTGAAATAAAAGGGGCTTGTGTTATGATATTAATTCTTATTATTAAAAAAAAAATGTTACTAATATCTCATGGTTTATCGTCTGCACACAGCTAACAGAAATGTTAATTCTTAATCGAAAATTCCAATGAGGAAAAAAAAAAAACTTTTGAAGAGCAAATATATAGTAAATATCAAAATTATGCACCGCAAAATTATCGCTGTCGAAAATGACGTCATTGTATCCGGAAATAAATATTTTCATCCTTAAAAACCAAGCATTAACTAGATTGTCTGAAAAAATGTTTTTTGACGGGTGTTACTTCTTAATGCCGCCTCATTTCAGAAAATGTGAATGAAAATTATTTTATTTTTAAAGGAAATTACATTTTCATTCATAAAACGTAAACGTTTAATATAATTGCATCAATGTAAATCATTTTCTGTGTTACCAGAATTGAAAAATAAGGCTCGGAAGCGTAAAAATAAATCTAAGATTTGCGCTAACCATTAGCGCAATCAATAAAAAGTTACGTATGTAAATTAATAAGACCACGGGGGGTTCAGGGGAGCGGAGCCCCCCTGAAGAAATCTACTTTATTATTTAAAAAATATACCAGAATTAACAGCTCATGAAAATTTCGAAATATCCTTCCATAACGTTTTTAATTTAATGCTTCTAATGTCTGAAAACTTCGTATTTTTTATTCTTATAAATAATTGCCGAAACGTCAGTGAAGGCTTACTGTGGAGACACGAAAAGTTTTAGTTTCTGTTAGTCTGTCTGTTAGTCTGTCTGTTAGTCTGTCTGTTAGCCTCTCTGTTAGCCTCTCTGTTAGTCTGTCTGTTAGTCTGTCTGTCTGTTACGCGATAACTGCCGCAAAAAGCATCCGATCGGCTTGAAATTCACTGGACATGTTGATGAGGTACCCGGACTTAGCTGTGTAGTTTTTGGTTAAATTTGGTTCATTCATTCGGGAAATATGGAACATTTTATTTTTCTCTATAATGCTTTTCTATTGCAAGTCAGGCGATTTTCAGATTTTCATTTGTTGAAAGAAATGGCTGATATGAAAAATGGATTTAAATGGTAAATTTTTGATGCTGAAATTTTTAAATAAGATTATTAAATTATTCCAATTAGTTTGAAATTTTGTCATTATATTTGCGAGATTTTTTTAATTAGGTTTATAATATTGGGGTTAATTTTATGCATGTTTTCCAATAATATAAAGGATTTTGTTTTATCAATTTGACATAATGTATATTTTATTTTTTTCCTTTACTTTCATCTGTTGCCTAGCAACGTATTTGGTCCTAATAATATTAGTATAGTTGCGTGTATAATGTTTGAGTAAAGCCAACGTCAAAACGGTTGAATTAATGCATTTGTAACCTTGCATATAGATGGATTTTAGCCCAGAAATAAAAATAGGCAATATTTCATTTATTTTATTTATTTTATTCAAATATTTTGCTTAAAAATACAAAAGTTCATTATTTTCATAGAGAATAACGTAACATTTTTCCATAACATTTACCAATATTTCTTTAATTGTTGCCAAGAAAATGAAAACACGGAATAATATTTTCTTTTAAACAATTTTCAATTGAAATGTTTTATCGTGTAACAGGAAAATGAAAAATAAAATTAAGAATAGAAAAATTAATATGGCGGCATATTGGAAAGAAAAAGAAAACTCTCGAGTATTTCTTAATATAACAAGATGAAAAGTTTTGAGTAAGTACGCATGGCGGGTGAATTAGACGTCATTTATCGAAAACAAAGATGCTGGAATTAAAAGATCTAGGGTAAAATAAAATTAACTATTATTCACGGAGGAAAGAGATAGATGGAGATTCAGTATGCCGTAAATACAGTTTGCAATACGATGTGCGTTATCGCTCAGATTTAAATGCCCTCATTCGGCCCAAACAAACCAAGCATGTGGAACAGGGACCGAATTCTTTGACTTCATCCGTGCATTTTTTTTCTGTAAAATGAAAATGATCTGTTTATAATTAAGCAATAAGCATTCTAAGGTAGCATTTCATTGTATTATGAATTAAAAATTGTATTACTAAAAATATTTTTTTTTTTTTTTTTTTTTTTTTTTTTTTTTTTTTTTTTTTTTTTTAAGCACCTCGTTGTGTTGTGCCGAATGTAGCGGATTATATGGTTACATTTTTGGCGTCACTTCAAGATTTATTGTCTGCATACGGTTAACATGAATATTTTATTTCAAAATTTAAATTTTATTAATTTGTAAAAAAAAACTTATGCATATCCTAATAAATCACAGCGTAAAAAAATATAAGATATAATATAACCATCCGCACAATCAATAAAAAATTACGAATGTAAATTTAAATAGACTACGGGGGGTTCAGGGGTCAGAGCCCCCCTGATGAAATGCAATTTTTGATTTAAAAAGCTACCAGAATAAGTAGCTCATCAGAATTTCAGAACATCAATGTATAACCACTTGTTTAACACTTTTAATTTCTGAAACTTTACGAAGTATCTTGAATATTACGCAAAGATTGTTAAAAAAAATGACTTGCAAAGATTACGTTGAGGCTCCTGATCTGCAGATTTACTAGTTTTAATAGATTTTTCCGTTAGTGAGCAGCAGGTGATAAAATACTGTAATATAGAGGAAAACGTCCAAATACCGGCTATTGTCCAAACACCGGCTACTAGGTGTTCAGAGAACTGAGCGCAGTGCAGCCTAGCGACGATAGGCAGAATTTGTAACTTTAAATGAGGGAAGAAAGTTACGAGAAGTATGTCGCTAAAGTTTGTCTCGTTTACAAACAGCAAATGCAAAAGTGTCGCGATGACGTAATCTGGAACATGAAAAGTTTTTCATATATGTGTTCCTCATTTTTTTAATATACTGATCGTATACTGGATTGAATTGATGAGTAATTTATTTTCTAGACATATTTAGCTCTCATTTGCCGCGAGCACGCTTTGGTATTTTATTATATGAATGAGTAATACCGGTTTAAACTTTAACATAGCAGTGGTCCGAATACCGGCTACCTAGAGAGGTCTAAATACCGGCTAGCCGGTATTTGGACCTCTCTCGATTGCTCTGCTTGAAGGAGAGGAAAAAGATAATTTAAATAGTTCCATAGTTAATAAATTAATTTAACACGTTCACGCCGGCGCGGGGGGTCACACTCAACTGTCTCAGAGTTGTCAAGTCTCCGGGCACTATATACACCACTATTATTTTAGAGAAAAAGTTGTTCCTTTAAATCGCCCAACTGTTCTAATTAAATAAAACAACATTTTCTGTATTAAAATACTGCTATCCAAAAAGCCGGCGGCTTTGCAGATCTGAGACAGTCGAGTGTGACCTACAGCGCCGGCGTGAACGTGTTAAATGATTCAAAAATAATTGCAGTCCCATTTCGCAATATGAAAAAAAGCACCCGTGACTGTAATTCTTCAGGAGCGATATTGGTTACCAGATCACTTCACAAAAAAGCGCTGTTGACACTCCAAAATTTCCTGCAATAAATGTGAAGGGAAAGAAGAAAAATGACGGAGGAAAACAGGTGAAAGGGGCAGAAATTGTATTTTTAAAAAGTGAAAGAGGAAGACATACAACAAAGGAAAATTATGCAATTTGTATCTTCTGCATGAATGCTTTCTCTGTGGACAAGAGTGGGGGAGGGGATTCTGGGTTCAAAGTTAAGAATGCGATATGTGAGCCTATAGCTACTGGACCGACGCAGAGAGTGATATTATGTTTCTGATTTTTTAAGATAAAATTATTCTCATTTCAAACAGCAAGCTTTTTTTTACGCGTTAAAAAACAAAATTAGAAACATAATGGAAAGAAGACTGTGAAAGATAGTCGTTAAGAATTTTATAAATTTGACAAAAATGCTTGTTTATTAATAATTACGCATTTTTTCTTTGCATAAGAAATGTTATTAATCAATAAAATTTATTAAAATAATATTCTAATTGATTAATAATTGTCCTTAGCTCTATTTGTGTAAACTTTTGGAAAAAAACTTGGGTAGCCGGTATTTAGACCCCATTTTCAAAATTCAAGATTTGAAGACTTTCGGAATTTTGCTTTTTATAAACAGAAAAAGCTTTTTAAACCAATTTTTTCCCCTCTAAATAGGTGAAAGACATGTCAAGGTATACCCTGCTGTCACTTTTTCTTTTACTAATTTTGAAAATTGTATGATCTAAACTGAAAAAAAAGTGGTAGCCGGTATTTGGACCTTTTCCTCTATATATGCTGCATGTTGCTGTCGACTTTTGTGACATTCCGGAGATACTCGTATATATCGAAGTAAATGTACCATAGTAATTAAGGCCAACCCTCCGTTATCATGAGACAACCGGAGTAGAGGTCTGCACGGGCCGACATTTCCAGGCCCGGGCCCGGCCCGACTCAGAGAAAAAAATTAGGCCCGGCCGGTTAATAAGTTCAAACTTCGGCCCGAGCCCGGCCCGAAAAAAGTTAAAATCTCGGCCCGAGCCCGGCCCGGCTCGAGTGAATTTCTACAAAACATTGATTTTTACGTCGTTATTTGGTTAAAAGTTTGTCTCGTACGAGGAGTTCAAGCCAAAAATATTTATACTTATCTTAATATACTTTTCTTTTCATGTTTATAATCTTCATTTTTATAGAAGTGCCCCAGGGTGCGATATTTATTTTTTTTTATGTATCTCTATTTCTTGTATGTAAATGTTTCAGTTATCATTAATATTGTTAATCCATATTCCATATATTGAAGTGCTAAATATCTGAAAAATGCTATACAGTAAAATCTAAGACTGAATTGCATAGAAAAGAAAAATAAAATGCGTTATAGACAAGTTCCCTTCTTAGCAAGTATAAATGTATTATTACGTAGTAGTATATTAATTTTGCATTGATCAACACATTTTTCAGTTTAAAACAAGATTTCGTCATAGACAGGTTCTTTTTCACACGTTTTACTAAATTTTAATATAACTATATTTTAATAAGTGTAGAAATCTACTACTCTTTAAAAAGAATGAATTTGAATGTTTAATTGTAGAATAATGGCGATTTAAAAATGTATGCATTTTTTGACAAAAAATTTGTGCCAAGCCTAATTTTACTGATCTTTGAACGGACCAGGCCATGCCGAGACAATGATTTTCATACGGGGTGGGTGAAAACTAGGAATGAAAATTTTGGGCCATGAAGATTAGGAATGAAACCAGTACCCGGATGTGTGCAAAAAATAAGTTAGGCCCGGCCCGGCCCGAACCTCCAGGAAAAAAGTCCCGACCCGAGAAGTTAGGCCCGGGCCCGGTCCGACCCGAGTACTGTGAATGAAAATAGGCCCGACCCCGGCCTGAGGGCCGGGCTCGGGCTTCGGGCCACGGGCCGGCCCGTGCAGATCTCTAAACCGGAGTGCAGTCGTGGTGGCGAATTAGAAGACAGGCTCCATAAACATTGAAAGAATTTCCATGGAATAATTAATAGAGAGGCATCGTAATTTAAACGTTGTTTATTTGGCAGACACATATCGTAACATTTTCAGTAGCTTATCCATCAACTCTCTAATAATCGCTGATTCACTTTATAATAAACTTAAGATGTTAAAAGTATTAGAATCTACACATTAAAAGTCATTCACCCCAAGTGACGTGGATTTATTAAACAACCGGAGAACGTAAAAATCTCTCGCTCCTCGTCGATACAACAGTATAAATACTCAAAGAAACAGAACGCGGACGGATACATTACAAGTGAAAGAACAAATCCCGTAAAAGTAGCCGGAAGGACGCGATGAGATGCAGAATACGATAGGACTTAGCTCCGGGGGAAAGCACGCGTGAGGACGATGTGAACTCTTTAGCCTCGGCCTCAGAATCATTACGTAAAGAAATGTTGACGGGAGGCTGTCCATGGAATTATGGGAAACAGAATATCAACGAAAAAAATGCTATTAAAAGCATTCGAAACAAAAAGGATTTACTTTTAGAATAAAATGAAAAAAGTAATTTAATGGGTTTTATAAGATTAGACGAATGGATTAAGGTTTTTAGAATAATAAAAGAATACGCACTTAAAGCATGGAAAAAGATAAAAGATATTTAAGATATTGTTAAAGCTAAGTAAAAAAGGGGTAAATATTAAGAATTTCGAAAAGTTTTACTAAGATAAAAGGGCGAAAATTTTTATTATTACATATATATTTTAAATACTCCTTTATGGGGCTGTGCATATATAACGTTATCACTTTACGAGGGAGGAGGGAAGGGTCCGGCAAGCGATATTGTAAGATACCGGGGGGGGGGGGGGGTTGCTTTTTGATATCGTTATCATTTTTGATCCAACCAAACTTTTTTTTTTCAGTAATTTTTTCTTTACATCCAAATAGTCTGTTACCTTTTTTTAATTATTAATTTTATATGTTTTTATGAAAATACAAAGCTATTATTAAAGTCATTAAATGTTTATAAAATAATTTCAGTCCAAAATTTGGAATACCCCAACGACCCTATAACTCGCTGTTATAGAAACAAGGAGCATAATACGTAGGAAGTGATGCTTGCATTTCTCAGTAAAGAAAGACAAAGAATGTTGTCCACTAAAGGTATATATAAATATTTTACAGACATACATACAATAAATACAATAAACCCAACTGGAGTGTATTTATTGTATGTATGTCTGTAAAATATTTATATATACCTTTAACTGTTGAATGCAGGCGTTATTTATGTGTGTATGTGTGTTTTAATATGTATTGTAGTATGTGTGTTTTATTATAATGTTGTCCACTGTTTTGTTGATAAGTTCTGCTTTTAACCTCCCAGGGCACGGGGCAAGTGCAAGACGACAATACTACTTTTCAATGCATTATGTAACAATAAGCTATTATTAAATACTTTTAAACCTTAACTAACTCTTTTAGATGACATTTGATATAAATTTATTTCATGTATTGATATTTTATTGTCTTCTTGAATCCGTAAAATATGCGACTAATAAATGTATAATCATATGCGTATATCAGTGTTAATCATATGTGTATATCACAACTAACTCTTTTAGATGACATTTGATATAAATTTATTTCATGTATTGATATTTTATTGTCTTCTTGAATCTGTAAAGTATGCGACTAACAAATGTATAATTATATGTGTGTAATCATATGTGTATATCATAACTAACTCTTTTAGATGATATTTGATATAAATTTATTTCATGTATTGATATTTTATTGTCTTCTTGAATCCGTAAAGTATGCGACTAACTAACGTATAATCATATGTGTATATCAGCGCAAGGGTATAAAAAGAAAGAAAAAAAATCTAAAAATAAAAGAATTTCCAGACATTGGTATCGATGTAATCGGGCGCGAAGGGGAGGGGTTCAACGAATGATGTCGTAAGGGGGGGAGAGGATCTAAAGTTAGCAAAATGTTGATAATGTTATATATGTATAGCCCCTATCAACTTTAAAATTACATGAAACAGTTTTATAATTATAACACTGTCTGTGTAGCCCACCCAGGTTACTCCCTTACAACTAACTTTAATAAAAAATGTAGTACCTCATTTATTCGAAGCTGACGATGAGGACGATGGTGAGGATGATGACGATGGTGGCCATTAAGGAGAAAAGGAAGATTATTAAGACAGTCTTTTCCTTGCTACTGGGAGAAGATTTCCTGAAAATATATTTCAGGTAGAGATGAAAAGTATTCCGAAATGGGGCTAGAAAGATTATCTAATATGTAATTATTTTGAAAAATACTAACGTAAAAAAAACAAAACAAACAAACAACAAAAACAAAAACAAAAAAACAAAAAACAAAACAATGAATTGGCATTATTTTCCATTTCTTATATCATCTATTGATTCACGAACATTTCCCCCTTTTGATTTGCATGCTTTCCTGCAAAACGCTGAAAATTCATCAATCTAATGTAAAAATTCTTGAAATCCCCTAATCTAAACTACATTTTTGTCAAATCACAGGGATCTACCGGCGATTGTGCTGCAAGCCCTTTCATGTTTCAGTGAAGAATTTTTATGGATGTCCTTCACCCGTCACATCACAAAGAACTTTGAGCATCTAAGATCAACATTTTCTGAACAGTCAAAAGACAGAAAATTTATAAAAAACAACAACCAGTGTTGGGTATGAACGCGTTCATTGAACGAAAACTCACGAACTTAGTTCACATTCTGTGACCTTTGAGTTGAACTTGACTCACTTTTTGATAAACGAACGTGAACTGGACGAATGCTCAAAAAATCCGTGAGTTTGAACGAAATTTACAACTCAAACCCAATTTTTTTCATAACTTATTTTTAAAATTTTCCAGCAGTTAAGAACACGGTTTTCCCATTCAAATGCTATTTAGAGGTCTAAACGGACTCGGGACGGGTCGAGTTTGATCATCAGTTTTTCTGGGTCGTGCCCCGGCCTTGCTTTCTCTGGAGGCTCGGGTCGGGCCGAGCCGGATTTATTTCTGAGCCTGTGTTTTATTCTTCCTAGAAGTCTGCACCGACAGAAATTTTCTGGTCCGGCCGCCCCTGCTTGTATGAAAATTATTGCCCCGTCTCAGTCTGACTCGTGCAAAAATCTGTAAGGAACAACCTACCTTGGGTCAACAATTTTTTCCGAAAATGCATATATTTTTAAATTACCATTATTCTACAATTAAAATTCTCTTTAAAGTATAGTAGTACATATACATTTCAAGAGGGGGGGGGATACAGTACTGTAAAATCTGTTATAAGAATCCATGCATGACAAGACTTTGTCCCCTATGTTGGAATTTCTGAAAATTTTTTGCAGATCTACACCGATCATGACCCCTAGAACCCAAAACCACCCTCAGTAAAAAAACTATATACATATATATAACTTTCTTCTGGACACGATAACTTCCATAATTCTGCACAAATCTCTTTCAAACTAATACAAAAATCAAGGGGCATAAAATCTCGGTCAGTTCGTTAATGGGCAAAATTGGACCAAGCGGATGGAAATAGTGAGGGGTTTTGTGAAAACCGAAAAAACCCCATAACTTCTTAATGTTTGTACATATCAAATCAGTTTAAAGTTTTTATTACTTCTAAATATTAAGGCCAAAAATTTATGCATCACAGATTTTTGATAAAATTAAAAATGAGCTCAAGGGGCGCAAAAAATAGGGTTTTAGGGAGAAAAAAATTCATAACTTCGCCAATCCTCAAGATATCAAATCCAATTAAATTTATTATAAATCTTCTTAATATTATCTACAACTTTTATATTGACAAGTTTTCATTGAACCAATTCGCACCGCAAAAAAATTAAAAACAAAAACAAAAAGGGGGAGTTGAAGAAGAAATAATCCATAACTTCGTCAATTCACAAAATATAAAATTCGCATGAATTTATTATATATCTTCTTATTATTGTCTACAACATTTATACTGACAAGTTTTTGATAGGACCAATTCTTACAGCAAAAACAAATTAAAAATACATAGCGGTTGAAGAAAAAAATCATCGTATTAACGCTGTATTCAAATCCAAACTGCTTGTTTTCTGACTCGTTTTTAAATTCATTTTTGCTCTCAAACTCATCCAATTTGTTGATTCTCTTATTCAGAAACTAATATATAATGTACCGTAAGGATCGATTTTTTGATAGAGGCAGAATGTATTTCAAAAAATGATGTCAATGTGGGCATTTTGAACCGAATTTCCCGAAGCGATTGTGTTAGAAACGAAAAATATTGTCATAATATTGTCATTGTCATAATTGTTCATAAATCAAGTTTTAATTAATTGAACGAAAAATAAAAACACAGGTCGCTTTTAAATCTCTTCAAATAATCTCGTCGTTTCATATTTTTTCTATTAAAAATGAATCTGAAAATGCGCCTGAAAATTTCGAGTTGTTAAGCATGGAAAAGTTTTTTTTTTTTTTTTTGTAATACCGTCTTAGCATGATTCTGATAAAACCAGCTCTTATATAAAAATGAAATAAAAACTCGTCAAAAGCGACCAGATAAAATTGTTAAAGTGAGTTTATCTCTAATCATGATTTAGTTTTTATTGGTGTAATTAGTATACTTAACTTCGAAATCTACCTCCGCCTGTAGGCCGGGCCGGCAGGGATTTTTTTTTCTACATAGTCGTGCCGGGACGAAATTGGTCTTAATCGTTCTCAGAATATATAGGGCAGGCATTATGTTTTGTAAAAGTATTAAGAGTGATAATGAATTTCTGTTAATAGTGCTTTTGGAAAAGTTACATGGTACCTTAAGATGGTCCTCAAATTCACTGCTCAACAATGCGAAACTTTCCGATATATTTTCTGCTTCATTTTTAACTGTAAAGGTATAAATTGAAAGGCCTGACATTGAAGGGATTTGGAATCGAATAGCGTTTTTCATTCTTGATAAATTAATTAGAGATATAAGAGATTCTTGTCACGAGACTTTATGTTTTTAGCCTTTCCCGTGCTGCCGCTTCCGAAAATTCGATTCAAAACGCTAACTTTGGGCAGTATTTTCTCAAAGATATATTGCGTTTATATTAAAAATAAATAAAAAATTATCCATTTACATAGTTTCTGAATAAGAATACCTGCCAATCTTACGTTTTTCCGAAAAGAAATTAATTCAGAAATGTGTCAGAACGTAGCTCCTTTGTATTTGAGAAAAGCCTTAAAATGACAGAGAAATATATTTACAAATCTACTTGTCATTATGTAGCTTAAAAAGTTACCATGTTTTTAACCTTTTATTCTAAACTACATTAATTTTTTAATGAATTATTGTTTGAATTTCGAAACGTCTATGACCGTAAGTAATCATTAATGTTACAATTGTATGTTTACTGTTTTGCGAACACATAGTAATCTAAAATATACTGTAAAATGTCCCCTCCCCCCATAAATACGCATGTAGTATATTCATTAAAAGAATATTAAATGTATGTCGAGAAAAAATGGATTTTTTGTAGAAATTGATTCAGGCCGAGCCGGGCCTGTTTTCACTGATTTTTGTACGGGACGGTCGAGCCAAGAACTGCAAAAATGTAAACTGGCCGGCCGGGTTCGGGTCGAACTTTTAATTTTTACACCGGGCAGGCCAAGATAGCTTTCGTTCGGGACAGGTCCGGGCCTGGAAATTTCGGCCCGTGCAGACCTCTAAGTTACTTTTAAGAGACTAAAAAATAGAAATTAAAAGGATGAAACGAGCTTAAAACGTTCTAAAATCGTTCTAAATGCGATTTCTATGGAATTGTGAAGGACAGAAATTTGAAATGTAAGCTAAAATTCGAAAATATGCGATGCACGCACAGAATAGTCTTTTTTTTTTTTTTTTTTTTTTTTTTTTTTCTTTAATCGACATTTAAAATGGCGTAGCAAAAAAAAAAAAAAAAATTCTGAATTGCGAATTTTGTGATGCTAAAGGGAATAGAAATTAAAAAATTCTAATAGGGGTTACTTTTAAGAAAAAAATGCTCTCTATGAGTAGAAATGAGTAGAAAATGTTCTAAAAACTGTTCAAATTACGGTTTTTATATGAAATCGTTAAGGGTAGAAACTTGAAATTTTACATGGCTACTACATTTAAGATGCAATTGCAGGCACAGAACAGTTTTTAAAAAAATTCAAAAGAGCGCAGGAGAAAAAACGTTCTAAACTTACCATTTTCGTGATACTGAACTGACGAAAAACTCGAAATTTAGCATATGCCGGCTACTTTTAAGGGTGTTCTCAAATCCAAAAGGGCAACTTTCTGACATAAGTTTTAATTTATTTTTGGTCGAAAATGCATGAAACGAGCTCGTGTTGTTGTTCCGAAACTATGTCATTGAGCTGTTTTTTTTTCCTTTTTTTGCAAACGCAATAGATCTTTCAGAAAAGAGTGTTAAAGTGGGCGTTTTGGTCAGAATTTCCGCACGAAGGAAGAAAGAGCACTCAAGAGCGGGCGAAAAACGTGTTTGTCACGTGATCGAATTCGCTTATAACTCAATAGGTAATGGATGAATCCAAAAATGGAAAAAACAGTTCCATTCCATGGCCAGGCTTTCCAATTTTATATCTTTCCGTTAAAAAATGAATATGTAAGTATGTCAAAACGTTTTGCGCTTGTTGAGCAGAGCAGTTAAGAACAGCCTTAAGATACAAATGTTCTCTAAAAATGGTTTCTAAAAAAATCAAAATTAAAATGATGAAATGAGCAGAAAACGTTTTAAAAACGTTCTAAATTACGATTTCTATGAAATTTTACATAAAATTTATTAATTAACTAATTTTACATTAATTTCAAATGCAAAAATATTACTTAGCACATTTCAACAACTACGCGTGCAAAGCCAAGGGTTTTGCTAGTTAATGATAACTAAAGATGCATCGCATTTATAGGGGAGGGGAACGTTTCTTAATTATTTAACAACGGATTGAAATTAGCCGTTTTTGCTGGTAAATTTATTGCGTCATAGACATTGAGATTGTCAAGCGGATAAAATATAAAATTTCAGAATATCCTGGAGTAAATCATTTCATGACGAATTTCGATCAAAGTTTAATAACCACCTTTTAAATTAAACCTGTTTGTAAAGCTGAATCTGATTCAATTAAAGGAAGTGGCGTTGGTTCAAAGAAACTACAATAAACGTTATGTTCTTAAATCGAAAAAAATGACTGATTCGATTATGCAGCGATTCGAATAAGAGGCGGATTTCCCTACTCTTTCCTTGTAGGGGCCCACATTTTTTGATTGCCCAGGGGCCCGTGAAACCTGTCACCGGCCCTGGGTTCTTGTGTTTCTATGGTCATTTCCCGCCAAAAATTATTATCTTCCTGTAACCCATCTCCCCTTATAGTTACAACAATGCTGAAATGCTGCGTAACTGACCTTCGCTGTTTGACCTCCTGTCTAGTAAAATTACAAGTCATTCCAGCGTTTTCTCAGGATTTTCTTGCATTTCCATTCTAAAGTTAAATTTGGTCTGAATGAATGACCGGCATGCGATCACGGGCGTTAGTCGATTTTTTTTTCTCCCCAGCATTCTTCTTTTTCTTTCTCATCCCCTGGAATTTCTCAGAAGGGAGGTTTCCGGGAATCGCAGAGTCTGTTTCGTTTCGTTTGCTATCTCTGCTTTTTTCTTTTTGCTATTTTACGCCTACAGTTTTTGATTATTTTTCAATGTCTTATAAAAAGTTTTAAACTGTTCAAGAAACTTTAAAAACGTTATGATAATTTACAATAGGATTACAGTAGTGATGAAGCCAGTTCATCAGAAGAATGCAATAATTTAGTTCTAAACGAAGATGATGAAACTGATAATGAAGAACCGGAAAATGAAGAAATATTAATCAACAGGGGAAATTTATTCAAATTAAATATTTAATTTGAATAAATTATTTATTATTTACTTCATATATACGAAGTTCGTACTCAAAGAGTCATAAGAGGGCCATGCCCCACCTAAAATAAGTCAGTATATCAGGGCCGAAATTAGCCTTTTTTGCACCCGGGGCAAACATAGATTTTGCCCCCCTCCTCCGCCTCCGCAAAGTAAATTTACAAAGAGAATTTTACAAAGTTTCTAATAATAACTCATTTTAAAATTTAAAATATGTAATAAAAAAATGCGGAATACTGAATTATGCAATCAACTTTTTAAAATATTGATTCATTAAAGCCTCTAAAACGAAATCCAAAGGAACAGAAAAAAATTATACAGGTTTCTGTCTTAACAGGTATAATTGTTGATATTCTTTCTGTAGTGAACATCTTTTTTTTTCATTTAAGGGTGTTCTCAAACCCAAAAGGGCAACTTTCTGGCATAAGTTTTAATTTTTTTTTGTTCGAAAATGCATGAAACTAGCTGGTGTTGTTATTCAGAAACTATGTAATTGATCTGTTTTTTCCTTGCAAACGCAATAGATCTTTCAGAAAATCGTGTCAAAGTGGGCGCTTTGAACCGAATTTCCGCTCGAAGGAATAAAGAACACTCAAGAGCGGGCGAAAAACGTGTTTGTCACGTGATCGAAATAGCTTATAACTCAATAGGTAATTGATTGATCAAAAAATGGAAAAAACAGTTCAATTCCAAATCGCTTCCATGGTCAGGCTTTCCAATTTTATACCTTTCCGTTAAAAAATGAAATTGTAAATGTCTCAAAACGTTTTGCGCTTGTTCAGCAGAGCAGTTAAGAACAGCCTTAAGATAAGATTTCGTTATAGACAGATTTCACTTTCACAGATTTTACGGTAGTTGTAGTAATTACTAATAAGGCGTTTAAAGTCACAATGTTTTAGAACTTTGTGTTTTAGAAAAACACAAAGAATTACATTGTCTTAAGAGGCCACACTAGTCACGGCTTGAAGTTCGAATGCTAATGATAAGTCTATGGCAACAATGTTTTCAAATATCTTGCTTGATTTTTAATATTTTTAAATGATTTTTTTTTGCACAGGATAGCTGAGGACTATCTGTTTACGGGCTATTTTTTACTTTTCCGATTTTCGTTGTAGTTTAATTCTCAGGATCCTGTCAATTTAGGATCCAGTGAAATTCGAGGTATTGTGTCCTTTTTAGTCTTATAACATTCATATCAGCAAAATTCAGGAAATTTTTTTTAATAACAACGAAAATATAGAGTTTAAGCTTTCCAATAACATGCTTTCAATAGTTCTACTACAATTAGGCTGAGCAAAATATGCAAAGATTTTGATGAAAAATGTGTCAAAAATGGCCTCGTAATGTTATGCTCTCCGCCTCTACCAAGACGATGAAAACCACGCCTATTAAAAATATGATTGGCTAGTATCCAAACACTTTAGCAAATGGAAACGATTTAATTGTGATTGGATTATTGTATCGTGTTAAAATAGATCACTCCTATTTCAAACCTTGGATTTATTTTTTTCTAAAATTATTGTTTAATTTCAACAAAAGACTCTTGAAAGAATGAAATATTTTAAATTCTATATTTCTATGAATAACGAAGGAAATTATACATTTCGTTTATATAAACAATTTCAGAACCACACAGAGGGAGTTACAACATATAGAAGTTATTAAGGAATCAAATTTCAGTCCTAGTTTATTAAGTAAAATGGTAAAAAAATAGACGAGTATTTTTTAAATTATTTTTTAAGTTAAAATAGTTAACAAATAATTACGAAGTCATAATTTGTTAGAACATATTTGTGGCCTGGCCAGGAGACTGGTTTTCAAGCCTCCTATTCTTGTATATGTATAAAATATTCGACAATTTAACATTTTACGTTCGAAAAACAGCTTTTTTAATTAAAAATCAGCAGAATTTAAAGTTAATAAGTTTTAAAGATTGTTAACTTTAAAATTGTAAATCAACTTGTTCAAAATTTTAAAGAAATATTTTTATAGTTCATTACTTTAATATTTATTATTTTTAAGGGGACAGTACACCTTTAACAGTCGGAGAACGAAATTTGTCCTGTGTAACAGATATATTTTTTAAAGAGCCCACTTCAGACACGGAGAGAAAGTAAAACGAAGTCTATGGGGGCGTTAATTTAAAATTTCTCGCTTTGTTTTAATATGATGTTTTTTACATAGGATAGCTGAGCACGATCTTCAACCAGGCTAGATTTTACTTTTTAGATTTTTATTTATATATATATATATATATATATATATATATATATAATATATATATATATATATATATATATATATATATATATATTGAATGTTTTCCATTGAATGTTTTCTTTTCGTTCATGGTTTTGTTAGTAAGTTTTTTCCATGGTTATTTTGTTAATTTTCTCTGTAGTTCAGTAGTTTTGGGATTGGATGAGTAGTGTGTGTTTTTTGGTATATATATATATATATATATAAAGCCCAGTGGTGTAGTGGTCAGGGCATCTGACTGCCGCACCGCAGGTCGAGAGTTCGACTCCCGACTGGGCAAGGTTCACTCAGCCTTTCATCCCTTTGGGGTCGATAAAATGAGTACCAAGCTTCCTTGGGAACTAAACACCGAGGGTCTCGCGTTAGGCTGACCACCTGGCCGGGACGCATGCTGTATAGCACCTCGGGCCTAGGGTCAAGAAAACAGAGATGGGCACTGTCGGCCCTGATCCTCATGGATTGTATAGCCGCAGAGTTTAGTTTAGTATATATATATATATTAGGAAAGTTTCAATTTCAGAAACGATTCACCCCTGTTCCGAAATTAAAAGTATTTTTTTTTAAATATCTGAAACCAAAATCGAAAGAGTAAAAACTAGCCCGGTTGTAGATCGTCTTTAGCTATCCTATACAAAAAAAAAATCATTTTAAAATGTTAAAAAGGAAGTGAGATAAAAAGGAAGTGAGATTTGAAAATAACGCTCCCATATATTTAACATTAGCGTTTACATTTTTTCCCCGTAACCTGCGTGGGTTCTCAAATGTAACGCAAAGATATTTTTTTTGCAACGGTTAGGAAACGCGAAAATTTATCATTAACTTTAATAATGTAAAACTAAAAGTTATGAAACTGTAAGGTAAAATATAGCATTTTATAAAAATATACTAGCTAGCAATTTTTTTTTCTAATACGTATTACCTTTTAATATTTTATACTTCACTTACATGGACATTCAAAAGTATTTTATATTATGGTCTATGTGGGAAAATACATTTGCGTGTATTTTAATGACATAAAACAATTTTAAACATACAATTTATTCGCATTATTGAAGAGCATAGGTACTTGTACAGGGGAATTAAAAAGTATATTTCGTTACATTATGGACTACGAAGAAAAAACGTTTGCGGGGTATTTTAATAACGTTTTCTGTTACAACATAATGAAATTGATATGAATTTATGAGGCGCAGTAAAACATGCTTTCTGAAGGGATAGCAAAGCATTTATCATTCATTTACAGGGTCACAGAAAAGGGTTCAGTTTTATTACAGAAAAAACTGCTTGCAAAGTGTGTTTTAGTTATGTTTCACGATTTCAAACAAGATGGAATTCATATACGTTACTGAGGTTTACAATATGATGCTTACATTATAATATGATGTGCATCACATTTTATTTAATTTACAGGGGCACATAAAAGATATTGGATACAATATTGCATATGAAGTAATGTCTATTAGGGATGATTGCTGAAAGTGAGATTTCAGCTATGATATACATTTTTAACTAAATTTCTGCATACTAGATTATATATATAAATTCGATAGACTACGTATAGGGCTACGCAAAAGAACTAGGAAGAATTGTTGAGAAATTGATTAATTTTATTTTCAAATTCAACTACATTTAGAAAGATATGTTTGGAAAATAAAAATATAATAATATACAAGGCTATTCAAAGAATTGGATGCATGCACGCCTATTTCAGACACGGGAAGGAATGAAAACGCTAATTTTAAGTCTATGGGGGGGGGGGGGTCATTTTCATATTTCTCGCTTTGATTTTAATATTTTTGAATGATTTTTTCTTTTTCTTTTTTTTTTCTTTTTTTTGCATAGGATATCTGGTGACTATCGACAGTGAGGCTAGCTTTTACTTTTCGATTTTGGCTATAGTTTTTTTTTATATATAATAGGATAGTTTAAATTTTAGAGCGGATATGAAAGTAAAAGTAATTTTAAAGAAAAATATCTGAAACAAAAATCGAAAAAGTAATAACTAGCCCGGTTATAGAGCGTCCTCAGCTATCCTAACAGTTTCTTAGCAACAACGAATGATAGCTTAACACTGTCATGATCGGTAAGGTCAAGTAAAGACTATAAACTAAAAGCACTGCTAATTTACCAAATTCCGATATAGGACACAGATTGGTAAAGGATATTACGGCAACTCCTCCTGATTATTAACTGGGAAGTAGAGGAAGAAGATGGAGAATCTCTGGAGATATTTGACTGTGAGCTTTCAACTGACAAGGTAAAAAAAAAATCTCTATCAGCAATGCGGGGAAAATAAAATTGTAACTTAGTCTAAAGATAAAGATGCAGAAAAATAAATTTATTTTCACTGATTTCTGATAAAGAAAAAGAATGCTTTGGTAAAATTGGAAGAAATTCGAAATATTGCTTTGAAATGGAATTCTATGAAATTCATTATCAGAATTGCATATCAATGTAATGAAAAATCCAAGCAGTTTTCAGAGAAAATAAAAACAAAGTCTTTCTCAAACAATTGTAAAAAAAAAAAAAAAAAAAAAAAAAAAAAAAATACAGCTGTATTTGTTACAAAAATCTCCAAATTCAGAGTAATGAATTAAAAAAGGTTTTTATACACAATCTAGGTATAAAAACACAGATAGGATGTTTTTGTGCCTGTCCACAGATTCCTAAAGAGTGATACAAGATTTCACAGGAAGGGATTTGTTCGACGGGTGGCAATTGCACAGACCATCAGCTCATCAAGTTGAAGGCTGAAATTTTAGGATTAGATAGAACTCAATTAGCATATTAAAATGCAAATGGTCTGCTAAGTCATATCTTGATAGAAAACACCTGCACACCGGAGTTTAGTTTTTGATCGATTGGTTTATCATTGTATTTTGCAGCACCCAAATGTATGAAAATATTGAAGTTTGGGTGCATGAAAACACAATGGTAAACCTGCGGATCAACCACTAAATTGATGTTCTGCAGATGGTTTCCACCAAGATACGACTTGGCAGACCAATGCATATAGCTTGTATATAAAATAAACGGTCAAGTACGAGTATTACTCGCGCTCAGAGAGTTCCGTACAATAAATATATGAATTATTAACTGTATTATTTAAAAGAATAATGAAACTTTGTAAAAACCTATACAACGTAGAGTTGGGTATAGCTGTATATATTGGAAAAGTATGATTGAGTATACCACAAAGGTTCAAAGAGATATGAAGCCGAAATAAAATTAAATATTGCTATTTTGTATAATTCTTTTTTTAAACGTATCTTAATCTGGATATGGTGAACTTAATTTGGTACTAACAATAAAAGTACTGCATATTTAAATTTCATTTGGAATTTTATAAAACTAAATTCAACATAGAAATATTTTTCTTTTTACAGTGTAGATGAAATAAAATCCTTGTTCAAAGTTTAAACTTGGCGTTGTACTACGCGCGTTTCGAAAGGAGGTCGCAAAGATGCAACTCGACTTTGTCCGTGCCGCGTTTTTTCAAATAGGTCTTTAATTATCATTTAAAGACACGGGAGGCGTATTGAGAGATCCACTCAACGCAAACTAGTCGCGAATCCCATAGTATTTATGCGATTAATTATAATTAAATTGGTCTGTTTTTAACAATTTGATGTTTACTGCTTTTATGCTGCTACTGGGTATTGCATTACACATATATATCATTAAAAGTTGTTATCTAGTATTTAAAAACCGATGGTATATAGAGTACGCCGCCTCTGCCATTATGTATGTCCAAACCAACCGTGTCTTTAAGGGTTAAGGCTCCTGCCCCTGCCAGCGAAGACAATCACGAGCTAATGCTAATCGTATAGGGAAGGATTTTTCTAATATCTATTTTGTATTTCGATATTTTAATTTTTTTTTTTTGGCATTATATAGCCGAGATCCGTCTCTACATCGCACCTTTCTTTACTTTTTCCTCCCCATCGGATTAGCATTAGCTCGTTAGTGTCTTCGCCGGCAGGGACAGGAGTCTTAATATCTCGGCGAATTACCGACGATTTTTTTTCGAAAATCATTATAAACAATGCTTTTATACTTTTGATACGATAGGTACCTTTAGCGCTCTTCGATACCTTTGCTGAATGCCCGCAAATAGAAATCTGTATGTAACAGAAAAATGCGATTTTATGAAAAACTATGCCACCTAGGGCAATCGCTATAATTTTCCTGCGAGTATTAAATTAACCTCTACTACCTCTAATTTTTTTCATAATTTTAGTTTCAGTAGATTTGAAAATAGATTGGGGGGGGGGGGGGGGGCACATTTTTGCACTACATTTTCGACGATATCTCTGAAAATATAATATCTAAAATTAAAAGAAATGTATTTTTGAGTTATGCGTTACGGAATCTTTTAACCGATACCCCATATTACACAAAGAAAATATATTTCTTCTTTAAATAACCTAGTTATCCCCTCTACGTTTTTCCCACATATATTTGTGAATGTTTAATAATCTGTAAATATGTGGGTCAATAGTCTTTATTACATCTCCCAATTTGAACTTCCCACGTTCCGTAGTTTACGAGTAAAATGGCTGTGACAGACAGACACAGGAGTGATCTTATAATGATTCCGTTTTTACTTTTTAAGTACGGAACCCTAAAAATCATGATTATTGTAACTGAGAAATACAAAAACATAAGAAGATGAATTATTGAAAATAAATAAAACAAGAAAGGAAAACCATGTGTCAAGTATGGATTATGAACCCTTTCCTACATTTTTAGTTCAGTTAGAAAAACACATAACACATTTGAATATACACATTTATTAATTCCTAACAATAGACGGAAACGTACTTCAATTGTTTTGTGAAGCTCTGTATGTTCCTTATAAATTTTTATACACGCCACATATTGAGCTGAAATTTAATTCAGAAATAAATACGCTGAAAATTACTGATATCACACTTCTAAGGCTAACATTAGCTTAAGAATTGCTATCCATGGACGGCCATGTATCCAGTTTTTTGTCATATCCCTATTTATTTATATGCTACAATGTCACTTAGCCGACGGGACATTTAGCAGACAGCAATTAGACGACAGGATGTTTAGCCGACAGCGACTGTTAGCCGACAAGACAGTTAGCCAACAGAGGACAATTATTCGACATGGACATTCATCCGACAGGATATTCATCCGACTTAACTGTAACGTAACTGTAACCTGATCTTAACCTAATTATAACCTAAGCATAAACTAACTGTAGCGTAACTGTAACCTAACCAATACCAAACTGTAACGTAACTATAATCTATCTGTAACCTAAACGTAACCTAAGTGTAAGATAACCGTAACCTAACTGAAACCTAACAGTAACCTAATTGTAGCCTAAATGTAACCTAACTGAAACCTAACAGTAACCTAATTGTAGCCTAAATGTAACCTAACTGGGACGTAACCGTAATCTAACTGTAACTAACGTTTACCTAGTTATAACCTAATCGTATGCTAACTGTAATGTAACTGAAACATAACTTTACCATGACCAAGCTCTAACCTAAGCGTATTCTAATTATCACCTAAACGTAACCTAACAGTTATTTAACCGTAATCTAAACGTAACCTAACGGTAACCTAATTATAAAGTAACCGTAACCTAATTGAAACCTAACAGTAACCTAATTGTAGCCTAAATATAATCTAACTGGGACGTAACCGTAATCTAACTGTAACTAACGTTTATCTAATTATAACCTAATCGTATGCTAGCAGTAATGTAACTGTAACACAACTTTACCATGACCAAGCTGTAACCTAAGCGTAATCTAATTATCACCTAAACGTAACCTAATTATAACCGAACAGTTACCTAACCATAATCTAAACGTAACCTAAGTGTAACCTAATTATGAAGTAACCGTAACCAAACTAAAACCTAACAGTAACCTAATTGTAGCCTAAATGTAACCTAACTGGGACTTAACCATAATCTAACTGTAAATAACGTTTACCTAGTTATAACCTAATCATATGCTAAATGTTATGTAACTGTAACATAACTTTACCATGACCAAGCTGTAACTTAAGTGTAATCTAATTATCACCTAAACGTAACTTAATTATAACCTAACCGTAATCTAAGAGTAACTAATCGCAATTGTAACCAAACTGCAAATTAACTGTAACCTAGCGGGAGGTGCATAATATGAAAGAGTGATCAAAGGGCTGCCCAGTCCAATGATATATCACTTGAGGGATGTCGGAAAAGTCAGAAAAATGCTCCCGGTGATACAAATTGGGGGAGGGGGAACGGGAGGTACATAATATGAAAGAGTGATCAAAGGGCGCCAATGCGATGTATCTCATGAGGGGTGTCGAAAAATGTTAGAAAAGTACCGGCTAATTATACTATCAGCTAAATGTCCTGTCGGTTAATCGCCTTTTCGGCTAAATGTCTTCCCGGCTAATTGCCACGTTCGGCCAGTTGCCTGTCGGTCAATTGTCTGTATTGCTAAAATTATTACTATATGTCCGTTTCGATCAATTGTCCTGTATGCTGTATGTAAATTTCAGCTAATTGTGTTGTCGGCTATATGTACGTATCGGCTAAATGCACGTCTCAGCTAACTGCAATCTGCTAAATGTCTTGAAGGCTATTTGGTTGTCGGCTAAATGTCTGCGACCGGCTACGGGTCAAACATCTATACTAAAAGTAGTTGAGCTTGAAAATGCATAAATCAAATTAAAAAACATCTTTAAGTAATTCATAGTCATTCTCGGTACTACTGATGAAATCTTTTGTGTAGTGTCTATGCAACGGAATAGCAATAATTTCAGCAATACAGACAATTGGCCGACAGACAACTGGCCGAACGTGGCAATTAGCCGGGAGGACATTTAGCCGAAAAGACGATTAGCCGACAGGACATTTAGCTGATAGTATAATATGCCGGTACTTTTCTAACATTTTTCGACAACCCTCATGAGATACATCACATTGGAGCCCTTTGATCACTCTTTATATTCTATGCAATTCATATACACCACCTATGTGCCTGTGCAAAAATATTAGTTTAACTTAACTTATACCATAACTTATCATAAATCAAACATATCATAATTTAAAACTCACTATCAGCAATCATCCCTAATGTTTCCCTGTAAATGAACAATAAATTCGATGCACACCATATTCTTATCCAAACATCTTGCACTCTTTGTCTCCCCTTCTTCCGAAATTTCGTTTCCCGTTTTGCTCCCCTTACAGTATCAAGGTTTAAAATCTTTAAAATTCCTTAATATTTTCTTTAATTTTCTGTTTTATTTGTTACTTTAAACTAACAATAAATAGTCAGTCATAAATTTCGTTATCAATTTATTTCACCATATTCATTTCATTAAAAGTTCTTGTAAATTGCCTCCATCGAAAATGTCATTTCTCCCTTTTGCTCCCTCATCCACGGTACCCATATTTTAAAATAAAAACCCTTTAAAACGCTTTAATTTTTTTAAATCTTTTCTGCTCAATTTGCCACTTTATTTTAACAATAAACAAACGATCATAAAAATTTCTCCTCCCCCCCCCAACCCCAACTGAAATTGGTATTTCCTCCTCGCCTCTCCCTCTTACCAAGCATCTGAAATTTAAAGTCCTTAATTTTTTTTCGTTTATTATTTTTTTTAACTTATTTGTAAATATTTTCTAAGGTAAGTAAATAATAAGTCGCCGATAAACTTCCGCCCCCCCCCCCCCGCAAAAAAAGAACTAATTCTGCTTATTCCTCTTTTTTTTCCCTCAGATCACAAAATTTTAACCTTAAAAGTCATTGCTTTTTTAAAAACATTTTGTACTCTATTTCAAATGAAAATCAAATTTCAAATTTCAAAGTAATTGCTTAAAAGGCGCAAAGGCCAACATAGTGAAAAAGATTCCAAGCCGGGACTCGAACCCGGGCCATCAGTATAGCGCACTGACGTTCTACCGACTAAACCACTTGGAACGATACCTAGCTCGGAAAATTTCTCACTATTATATGTTGGAAAGGCTACAAACGCAGCACAAGATGGAATATTTATCGTGAGTCACCGACCTGGGACAAACACGAAACATAATTAAATCCAGCATCGATAGAAATTATATTAATACATGGAAATTATTCCAGAGAGAAACATTCGCCTTGCATACAATATTTCACCGACCTGGGACAAACACGAAACACAATTAAATCCAGCATCGATAGAAATTATATTAATACATGGAAATTATTCCAGAGAGAAACATTCGCCTTGCATACAATATTTGAAATATTGTATGCAAGGCGAATGTTTCTCTCTGGAATAATTTCCATGTATTAATATAATTTCTATCGATGCTGGATTTAATTATGTTTCGTGTTTGTCCCAGGTCGGTGACTCACGATAAATATTCCATCTTGTGCTGCGTTTGTAGCCTTTCCAACATATAATAGTGAGAAATTTTCCGAGCTAGGTATCGTTCCAAGTGGTTTAGTCGGTAGAACGTCAGTGCGCTATACTGATGGCCCGGGTTCGAGTCCCGGCTTGGATTGGTTGATTTTTTGACGGCCGATTATCTACACGAGGAATATAGGCCCGGGGGGGAGTGCCCTCCGTGGGGGTCTTTCTAAGGGAACCTAATCCATATTTACAAATGGAAAATCCACGGCTCGAAGAAAACCACGAAAACTCCGAACGATTAGGCCGACGGGCGCGATTGGGATCGAACCCAGCACTTCCCGTCTACCAGCTTCGAACGCAGAACCTCTCGGCCACTGGTGGGGCCCCGGCTTGGAAACTTTTTCACTATGTTGGCCTTTGCGCCTTTTAAGCAATTACTTTGAAATTTGAAATTTGATTTTCATTTGAAATATTGTATGCAAGGCGAATGTTTCTCTCTGGAATAATTTCCATATATTAATATAATTTCTATCGATGCTGGATTTAATTATGTTTCGTGTTTGTCCCAGGTCGGTGACTCACGATAAATATTCCATCTTGTGCTGCGTTTGTAGCCTTTCCAACATATAATAGTGAGAAATTTTCCGAGCTAGGTATCGTTCCAAGTGGTTTAGTCGGTAGAACGTCAGTGCGCTATACTGATGGCCCGGGTTCGAGTCCCGGCTTGGAATCTTTTTCACTATGTTGGCCTTTGCGCCTTTTAAGCAATTACTTTGAAATTTGAAATTTGATTTTCATTTGAAATATTGTATGCAAGGCGAATGTTTCTCTCTGGAATAATTTCCATGTATTAATATAATTTTGTACTCCATCTGTTAATTTATTGTAATCATAAATAATCATATAACTATACTCCTCCCCCACAAAAATTGACGCTTGCTCTGACTCTACCCTTACCAAGAACACAAAATTTAGTCTTTTTTTGTCCTATTTCTTATTCTTTAGTAAGGTAAATAAATAAGTCATCAAATAAAATCCCCCCTTTTTTTTCTTTCCCTTATTTAAGTTTAAAATCTTTGAAAGTCTTTTTTTAATACATTTTCAGCTTTATCTGTTTCATATTGAACAATAAATAATCGATTATATAATTTCTTCCACCCCATATAAAATTGAAGGTGTCTTTTCTCCCCCCATTATTTCCATGCTCATAAAATTTAAAGTCTCTAAAACTCCTAATTGCAATGTTTTTGCCCTATTTGTAAATCTTTAATAAGTTACATAATCGGTCATCTATTAAATCCCCCCCCCCCCCCGCCAAAAA
This sequence comes from Maratus speciosus, assembly GCA_963932465.1. Lineage (NCBI taxonomy): Eukaryota > Metazoa > Arthropoda > Arachnida > Araneae > Salticidae > Maratus > Maratus speciosus. Next base: position 227,034,597 of record OZ010800.1, on the reverse strand, counting down.
AAAAAAATATGTTTCTTGATTTGTCTTACCCTCAACTCATGAAGCTAAAAAATCTAATTTACAGTCTTTAAAACTTTTTAATTTTTACTTTTTTTTCGTCCTAATTATAAATCTTTATTATCTATAATATTAACTAAATCATTTCAACTATGTACGAAAGTGTTAACAATAAAGCGATAGGTGTACATTTAATTGTGCATAAAAAACATTTTAACTGTAATTTTCAAAGGAAAATGTCTTTAGAGAGATATTTGTAAGGAAAATATTGTGGTTTCTCGTCAACGTGCAAGTAAATTCTCAAACCTTTCGAAATCATTTTATTCCGACTAGCTCAGAAAGAACCATCAAACGTAGATACCAAAGGTGCCTGAGTAATCGACTGAACCGAGTATGTCCATAAAGAAAAAAGAAAAATCATGCGTCTACGTCGATACTTTCCAACACTTACAGAACACTGTAACAAAACTTCGCCGTTTAATAAAGTAAAGAAGATATCTAACTAAACATTTGTAATACCTATGACACGTTTGAAAAGCAGATTTCAACAATTGCACCCATAACCTGGAAGGTACTCAAATTCTTTTGTGCAGCTCATATGATATATGCAGCTCATATGAGGCAGTGTATATGATATATTTGTACTGCATATATTTGTACGGATTCTACATACTATGTTAAAATTTAGTTTTGTAAGAAAATACATAAAACAGTTGAAAATTCACCCTCGGCAATTTCTACTTATAGACGGAAACATACTTGAATTCTTTTGTGCATTTCTGTATATAGAAATTTTTATACACGTCAAACAGTATTAAGCTGAAATCTAATTCATGCAAAATCATGCTCAAAATTACTGAAATCACACTTGCAGGAATTATTTTCTATCGGCAGCCCATGTATCCAGTTTTTTGAATATCCCTGTATAGGATTTTATTTGTATGATACAAACATCTCTAAGCATATTAAATGTAGTTGAGCTTGTACATTTATAACTAAAAAAAACCTAACATCTTTAAGAAATTCATACTCATTCTCAGCAATGGTTACGAATTCTTTTGTGTGGTCCTGTATAGGGTTTGTAAAATATGTGCACACCACGTAGTGCGCAAAAATTTAGTTAAACTTAAAAACGCATTCTGTAATTGAAAATGTACTTTCAGCATTAATTTTTAATAGCTATATCGGATACAGTATTGTATCAAAATATTTTATGTTTCCCTGTAAATGAACGCTAAATGAAATGCAGACCATATTCGAATGTAAGCATCTTGTAGTAAATCAAAGTAATGTGTATCTATTTCGTCATGTTTGAAATAGTGTAACGTGATCAAAATACGCTACAAACAGTTTTTCTCGTAGACCATATTGAACCAAGTTCTTTTGTCTGACACCGTAAATAATTGTTAAATGCTCATGTTGTACAGAAAGTAGGCTTAGGACACCTCAGAAATTCATATCAATTTCATTATCTTTGTGACAGAGTAATATCAATCAAATACGCCGCAAACGATATTTCTTCATGGGCTATAACATAACGGAATACTTTTGAGTCCCCTATACTCGTACTTTAAGCATTACACATAACATAGTCTATAGTAACAATTTTAAAGTGTGTCTCAATGTACATAAATTTAACTGTGTTTAACATTGTGTAACACTACCTAAATAATCCCCCCCCCCCCACATAGACCATAATGTAGCGAATACTTTTGAGTGCATCTGTAAATGAACCATGAATGGTGCACCGAACATACCATGATGATTTTCAATATCGTATATCAATTACATGGCAATCCGACTATATTTACGCTAGTTAGAGCACGGATAGACAGACAGACGGACGGACAAACTCAATCCATAAACACTTTTCAACTTTCTTGGGAAGTGTTAAAAATGGAAAAATGTAATGAAAATAAAAGTATTTTAGTGTTATTTAGATTACGAACCGCTACAAAAAACATTCTTATTTGACCGCATCATTTAAAAAATATTTAGTGCTCAGAAATCCCCCCCCCCCCCACACACACACCTGAATTTACTCCTGTGCACTTAAAATTTCAAATTGTTAAAACTCCTTTATGTTTTATAACATTCTTGTAAAAATAATCCATAATCTAAATTTTCTTCTGCCTGAAAATTTCACTAAAATTTTTGCCATCCTTCTTTCTGCTAACATCACACAAAGTTTTTAATATTTGGAAAACTTTATTTTTTCTGTCGCATATTTTAGTGCTAACAACAATAAATTGTGTACTATATCTATAAATGACTACGCTGGGATTTAGATTTATACCCCCTCTACAGATGTTACAGTACAAAATATACAGTTTATTTGTTTAACTTTTCCTCTCCTAATTTTATGAACATCTTATTTTTAACCTTCAATGTTATTTAGCTTTTATAAATCTCATAAATTTTATGTTCTAAAAAGAATTCGCACAAAAGATAGTTATTTTAGAATATTTGTACCTGATATATTTCCCCCCTCATTCAATATCTCCCCCTTGATTTTAAATGTAATTGCCTTATGTGAAATAAAATAGTTTTTATACTGCACTAATTTCAATTTTATGTTTGTAAAAGCTGTAAAATAAACCTAAAAAAAAAAAAAAAAAAAAAAAAAAAAAATTGAAAGTCAAATCGTTTTAATTTTTGCACTTTTATCATAAACAGATTAAAATTCTTTTTACGGCTTTTACCGTTATCGAGTCTCCACAAAACAGTGGGCTTTGATCTACGCTTGTAAAGCGAAGACAATTGAAAAAAAAACCCTTTACACCTGAAACCTACTGGAAATTATCACATGTAGCGCTCAGCCGAAGTGGGGTGGGGGTTGGAATCGTGCCAGATAATTGGCCATTTGCTGATTGGAAGAGCTCGCTTGTCAATCATTTGAATTTAGACCATCCTTTCAATTCAGCTAAAATGCCAGCGGCCATCTTTATTTTTTTTTATCTGTGACTGCAGTGAGCTCTTAAGAGCCTACACTAGTCACGTGACGATACTCGCAAGCTAATGTTAAACCTATGGAAGTGATTTTTTTTTTCAAATTTCTTGCTTGCATTTTAATGTTTTTAAATGATTTATTCTGTTTGGAATAGCTGAGGGTGATCTCTAACCGGGTTAATGTTTACTTTTTCGATTTTGGTTGCAGCCTTTTTTTATAAAGTTACTTTCACTTTCGGAACCGGATCCGAAAGTGGAAATAGTATCATTAAAAAAAACTGCAACCAAAATCGGAAACGTACAAACTAAGAATGCTAATGACAATGTCTCAGCTATCCTAAGGGAAAAAAATCATTTAAAAATATTAAAATGTGAGCGAGAAATTTTAAAACGACGCTTCCATAGATATTTAACATTAGCTTGCGAGTTTCTTCGTGTGGCTAGTGTAGGTTCTTAAGAACTCTAAAACCAACCTTCATTTGTCGCCCCATCATTCGTTTTCCGTTCTGGCGCCTGCCCCTTCCCCCCTAGCTTCGGCCCTGCCGTTTATTTTCAGTTGTTTCATTATTTTCGTTTTCATATATTTTCATTTGGTACATATATTTTCACTTGAAAAAAAAGGACTGAATTGTAAAATCTGTAAAGTTGCACACACAAAAACGAATCAGCGAAAAAAATAAATAAATAAGAAATGAAAAGTAGCTACTCCTTTACGTTAATAATTTCGGAGAAAGGGTTATTTTATCTCAACTTTTTATTATCTCTATAGATATGGTAATAAAAATATTAGAATGAAATATTGATATGTGTTATTAATAATATTACCTGAAATATACAATTGAATATTTATTTAAATTACATAAATGATTGATGTAACATGTATTTTTTTCAACTTCAATTGGCTTCTTGTGCCGGAGCACTATCAAAACCAACCTGACAGCGGTGCTGTCCTTCCAAAAAATATATAACTATCACGATTTGAAATTTATAACTGAAAATATGCTCTAATTCATTGTATTCATTATATATTTACAAATTCAGTCAGTTTATATAATATTTTTTTTTATCATTTTAACATATTTTGATAAAAAAAGTTATTAAAACATTTATTTAAATGTTAACCGAATATATACTTAAAATAAATACGTAATAATTGCTATAACATCTAAATTTTCTCATTCAAGCAATAATCCCGGTTATTTTCTCCATTTTCGATTTTCTAGTAACACCCGTAATTTTCCTCTGTTTTTTCGGCCAAACAGGAACGTGGGCAAATAGACCGAATGCTCCCCCCTCCCCCCCCCCTCGACTACGTTCTAAAAAAAGACGCGACTACTCTCGGGTTAATATTCAAATATAGTAAAATCTCTGAATAGTAGAGACCTCGGGATCATTGAATAGAGTCTTGCATCGCGTCAGGTTGTACATAAATTCCTGTTTTCAGGTCTTAATGAATGATTCTAATATTCTTTTTGCAGGCTGGGTTCAGCCTAGAATAATTCTTGCGAGTTATAGTTAGATCTTTTGGAAGTCGGGTTGTTTGCATTTTCACAAAAAGTTTGAGCATAACTATGTTTCAGATGAAAATAAATATGTTTTTGAGTATGAACGAGTATATATTCAAATTACTGCATGAAAAATAAAATTTATAAAAAATATGACCATAGATCATTCTTTTTTTACGGTACAGTTAAGAATAATTTTTCCTTCTCTCGGAATATGAAAAATATTGCCAACATTTAATTTTTGATATACACAAAAACACATGTATGATACTTGTGATAGTTTATGCATACATAAACACGTTACATTTGTGTAGATTGGGAGGTTCCATTCAGCGATATAAGCGTATAAATACTAAGTATTAGGAATTGCAAGTGTTCGACGCCTAGATGTGTACTTTTCGGGAGTATGCATTATGATATAGATTTTTAATCTGAAAAAATATTTTGGATATTCTTTTGAAAAATCTGGTCAACCGGAACGGCAAGAGTCAAAATCCAATCCGAACCCGAAAAATGATAGCCAACCCGACCCGAACTGAAACAAAAAAGTAGAAGTGAATTTTATAAATTTGGACGATAAAGTTCCAATATATATATATTTAAAAAAAAACAAAAAAAAACGAGCTTTTAGTGAACTTTGCTCACTTTCATAGATGAGTTTGAGTTGAGCGAGTTCGTTTGAAAAATTTTGATTTTGAAAATGAACTTGACTCATTTTTGAGAAATTGAGTTTGAGTTTGAATTAGTTCGTTTTTTTTGTGAGCGTGCCCAACACTGACAACAACAAAAAATTCATCACAAAAAAAAAAAAAAAAAAAAAAAAAAAAAAATTATCCAAACCGCGGACGGGTTTCGGAAACTGTGACGGCAGTACTATTTACTTTTTTTGACGAAATCGTTTTAGAGAGTACTTTAATTACTCTTCCCTCACACCGCACTTTTAAAAATTCATCCCTAATTCGAAATCGATATTTTAAACTCTGATTTCATGTCATTATGGCATTATCCTTTGCGATTTTTCCATAATAGCGTCAAGAGTTAGTTCACTCACAGTATTATTGTTACATAGTATCAAATTATATGCGTATTATTTAATAATCCCCACAAATAATGATGTAATCGAATTTCTGGTGTCTTCTTGTAAAAAATGTATTGCATGATAAAACTATCACAAAAAAAAAAAAAAAAAAAAAAAAAAAAAAAAAATCCCATGTGTTATGTTTAATACAAATTATTATTTTTTGCTGATTATGGCTTTTTAAAGGGTATAATAGACTATAAAAAATTTTCTATCAAAGCACGCAAAAAGCACAGGCAGCCAGTTGCCGAAACACTCCTGCGATTGGAAGAGATTTTTCTCTTATTTCAAGAAATTTCCGACTTTTGACTGTCGAATTTCAGACAATTTTGAACTTCGGTTCGCGAATTTTTTGTGTTTTGAGGAAAAAAGGACATACGAAAAAATTCCATTTCTAATATTACAAAAAAGTACTAGGCAGCACAATTGCCAGAACCCCTTGTAAATTTACGAAAATGCAGTTTTAAATTGGAGAATTTCAGGTAATTCTTACTCTAAATTGGTGAATTTTCTGTATTTTGGGAGGGAATGTGAAATCAAAACGGATTTTTTTTTTTTTTTTTTTTTTTTTAACGAAGAAACAAACAAAGCGAAACAAACAGCAACAGTAAAACCCTCCATTTCACGGAATTTTCTGAGAGTGCACACAGAGTGATTCAAAAGAGATTTGACACATTTTCTGAGGTGGTAGTGCACAACAAAATAAACAATTTATGTACAAGAAACCCGGTTCGTAATAAATTTTTCCAATGTAAAATATAGAGTATTCTCGATTCAACCCGAACTACCCTTCATTAACATTGACTGAAATAAAGATATTTGAAAACAATGTTCATCAGACGTAACTTGCTTTGTGAAAGGCACTGATATACTGAAAAGTAAGAAAGTGCACAATATTTCGGTAATTGAAACTGTCAAGAAAAGTCTTAATAAGCGCATGCTCAGAAAATTTTGAAAAAACAAAAAACAAACAAACAAAAAAAAAAACAAGAGTATTCTACCCAGGAACATATAAATGAAAAAAGTCCTTCCGGCCAGTGCCGGGAGGAAGAGGTAGCTTTCATAACCGTTATTTAAAAAAAGCCAATTTATATCATGCAAACACACGAAGCTCAATTTAGTGGAAACCGAATATAGGAGATTCAATACTAATTTTTATCAATATAATGAATGAGAATTTCGCGAAATTAGTCAGCTTTATCCAAGCTGCTTTTCTTTAAAGTAACTTATATTTGGCTGCCAAATTCGGCAATTTCTTAAAGTGCCTGTCATTTTAAGACAACATGGTGGATGAGGCTATGTAGTGAACTTGGTCGAGACCTTAGTAATTGCTGTGCACATGCTCACTCACATCGGAATCGGTTGATATATAGAAGTGCTGTCCATGCAAAAAATCAGATTTTTCAAAATGTCACCCACAATAGAAATTGAAACTGCTATATCTGAGACATTTTTTAAGGTAAAGACAAACAAAAAATGCTCCTGAATCCTTATATCAAGATCAAATACTTAAGAAAGAAACCTTTTTCAATTTCTAATTTTTTTGCGCCTCACTTTAAATATATATATATTTTTTAATTTAATGACCGCCATTTTGAAACAAGATGGCTGATGAATCTGGTCAGCGAACTTGGTCGAGGTGTTGATGTATACTATCCACATGCCTTCTTACATCGAAATAGGCGAATACGTGTGTTATCGCGTGACAAATACAAGATCGTTTCAAAATGTTAGCCATGCTAGAAATTCAAAGTGCTATAAATCAACCATTTTTTAAGATATCAACAAAAGAACAAATTTTCAGAAACAAAAACTGCTCCGGAATCTTTGTATCAAGGACAAACACATAAAAAAAATCTTTTTCATTTTCCAATTTTTTAATACCTCATTTTGAATTTTAAATTTAATTTTTTTTAATGGCAACCCTTTTGAAACAAGATGGCGAATGAAGCTGGCCAACGAACTCGGTCGAGACATTGGTATGTACTATGTACAGACCAAGTTACATCCAAATAGGTTCATAAATACGCCTGTTATCGCGTGACAAAAATCAGGTCGTTTTAAAATGTCAGCCACAAGAGAAATTCAAAATGCTATTACTCAGCCATTTTTTTTTAGATATAGACGAAAAAAAAAACCGTTTCGGAATCTTTGTATTAAGGTCAAACACATACAAAAAAAAATCTTTTTCATTTTCCAATTTTTTGGTATCTCATTTAAATTTTTTTATTTTTTAATTTTTTTAAATGGCCGCCATTTTGAAACAAGATGGCGGATGAAGCTGGCCAACGAACTCGGTCGAGATATTTGTATGTACTATGTACACACCAAGGTACATCCAAGTCGGTTCATAAATACGCCTGTTATTACGTGAGAAAAATCAGGACGTTTCAAAATGTCAGCCACGCTAGAAATTCAAAATGCTATAACTCAGCCATTTCTTAAGATATAGACGAAACAAAAACTGCTCCCGAATCTTTTTATCAAGGTCAAACACATAAGAAGAAAATATTTTTTCAATTTTCAATTTTTGGTACCACATTTCAAATTTAAATTTTTCTTAAAAATTTAAATGGCCGCCATTTTTAAACAAGATGGCGGGTGAAGCTGGCCAACGAACCCGGTCGAGACATTGGTATGTACTATGTATAAACGAAGTTACATCCAAATCGGTTCATAAATACGCCTTTTATCGCGTGACAAAATTCAGGACGTTTCAAAATGTCAGCCACGCTAGAAATTCAAAATGCTATAACTCAGCCATTTTTTAAGATATAGACGAAACAAAAACTGCTCCGAAATCTTTGTATAAAGGTCAAATACATAAGAAAAAAATATTTTTCCATTTTCAATTTTTTGGGACCACATTTCAAATTTTAAATTTTTAAAAAAAATTTAAATGGGCGCCATTTTGAAACAAAATGGCGGATGAAGCTGGCCAACGAACTCGGTCGAGAGATTGGTATGTACTATGTACACACCGAATTACATCCAAATCGGTTCATAAATACGCCTTTTATCGCGTGACAAAATTCAGGACGTTTCAAAATGTCAGCCACGCTAGAAATTCAAAATGCTATAACTCAGCCATTTTTTAAGATATAGACGAAACAAAAACTGCTCCGGAATCTTTGTATAAAGGTCAAATACATAAGAAAAAAATAATTTTCCATTTTTAATTTTTTGGTACCACATTTCAAGTTTTAAGTTTTTTTAAAAATTTTAAGTGGCCGCCATTTTGAAACAAAACGACGGATGAAGCTGGCCAACGAACTCGGTCGAGACATTGGTATGTACTATGTACACACCGAATTACATCGAAATCGGTTCATAATTACGGGAGTTACAGTGTGACATAGGTCAGATATATATATATATATATATATATATATATATATATATATATATATATATATATATATCAATTTTGAACGGAGGGTGGTTTCGGGGTCTGGGGGTCATGATCGATGAAAATATACCAAAATTTTTTGAAATCGCTTTCCTCCGAACGGCTGCAATAGGTAGCTTTTTTGTAAAGAAAGCTACCTAAAATTCCTGCGGAATCTCTATCGTCCTTAAAAAAATTATGAAAATTTCCTTTTTTGGCGATTTATCTCACTTTGGCGACACAATAATAAAAAAAAAAATACTCTTTTAGAGTAAAAACTTGAGGAGAGCGTGGCGCCGATAATTTTCGAACCAGGGATCGCATGATCAGGAGGCGAGAACGTTAGCGTCGAGCAAAAGGCCAAGCCAGTTACTCTAAGCTGGTAACTCGTTTTATACTGATCATGTGAGATGAGATCGCTACACACTGCATCCCTAGTGAGAAAAACGTATTGCTGGCAAGCGATATGCACTCGTGAATGATGCTGTCTTACGCATGTATGATGCGCAGTATGACAGGCTTTGTGCTGTGAGCGTTACACAGGATTTTGGATGCAGGGGATGATTATTTAGTGCTGCCATCTGTTGGTTATGAGATGAGATGATTGTTACTGAAGGTTGTTTTTGCGTGTTTGTCCGGGCCACCAATGAGGAGAGAGTTCGAATGTTACTGTGTCACGTGACTGCAAAAGCGCTCCGAAAAAATACGGGGGGAAAAGAAATGCGCTTCAGCTGGAATAAAAGTCCTCCTCGACGGAGAGAGAGAAAAATAGCAGACTGCTACAAACTCTTTAACCCTTACAAGGGCAAATCAAATCCTTTGCTGAAATGTTGGAATGATTGACTGCCACCAGAATCTGCCAACAAATTTTTTTGAAAATATAAAATGCTTTGATTCACGTGCATTATAAACGCCCAAATATTTCTTCAAAAATTCTGTTACGATTACGATTCCGGCAGTTGGGAATTAAAATTAAATGAGAAGTACATTTCTACAACTTGTGTAAGGGTTAAGGGAATTTTTTTCTAATCTTCATACTAAATTAGTTTAACTTAAATAAATACATTTATATAGTTACAAATTTGCCATACACATTTATATGCATATTAGGGGGGGGGGGGAGCACTCTGCGAGCTACGACCGCCAACCTCCGCTCAGGCTTCGCAGCCTCTGAAAATATACTGATGTGCCCTGTTTAAAAAAATATTATCATGTTAAGGAAGCTTGAATGATATTATCAGTATAACAGCGGCTATCTTCTGCAAACGCGTTGCTATGTTTTTCCGCTGGAATGGGCCTTTTTAGGTTATTATGGGCTCATTAATCGCTGTCGTAATAAATGACGCCTGTTTTCGGGATTGATAAGTAAGATCAATTACACATTTGAAAATTAGCTTGTGTAAAAGTGTTAGGTTAAAAATGACGCTATCTTTCTGAGATCAATTACACATTTGAAAATCAGCTTGTATAAAATGGTTAGTTTAAAAATGTCGCTGCGTCTCACACTGAAAAACCACTATCATCTAGAAAATAAATTGTGCCTCTAGAAAAAAATAGTTCCGTGCCATCCTTATAAATTCTAGTTTCCTTTACTAGAGAGTACTAGTTATCCCTATTAAAATTCAAGGGCATTTAACTATATTATCGTGGTCAAACTTATTTAAAAGTCTCTTCAAATAAATGCGGACACAAGAAGTGAGTTTTAGTAACTATAATTCTAGTTTATGAAATAATTTTAGAAATCAAATGAAAATTTCTCTCAATTCAAACGATCCATAATATAACATATCGTTTCATCACCTAGAAAATTATAGACTAGAAATTCTCGATCATTTCGTCTATTCAGTTTATTTTTTTACTTTATCCGCATCGCTCGGAAATCTATATTTCTAGATTAGGAATTTAGAAAATTATAACTATTCGTTCTAGATGGCGATATATTTTCCCTTTCACTATAGACTTTTACAACAACGCTACGGACAATATTCCTCCTTTGGAATCGAGGTTAAAAAAACTTCGTCTGCTTGGAAATAAGATTCAGAGCCATGGCATTGAAAAACACTGCATTGTGAAATTTTACGCTTTTATTTTATGTTTTGATCAAGTTCTAGATATTTTCAGGAATAGGTATAGCCTATGCATGAATTCTTTTCACTATTTTAATGCACCATCATGCATATTTTCTTGTTATTTTTAAAATGTGAATTATTTATTTTAAAATATATATAAGAGAATTTTCTAATATGTATTTATCGAATATTATTTCACAAAAAATAAATCGAAAGTATTTTGCGCATGCATTTACCTGCATGTATGCTACATAGACTTGCTACGTCAAGTGAGGAAATATATAAACAAATTTTCTAGCGACTCTGCTTTTGCACTATGTAATTTTCAACGTGAGGTCACATGACTATTGTTTATAAGAAATTGTTTTAAATGTATCGTTTTAATATATGACGTAATTTTCAACATTAAATGAGTTTCGCGTAAAATAAATTTAATTATTTTGAAGGTTTTTTTTTCCTCTTTTAAGATTCGCATGCAAATATATTATTTAATTTAAAAGTGTTTGGGAATATTATTATTTGAGCCTTTTAAATATGACAATTAAATTTTCTCACGCGTAATAATTTAATTATTTTAAGTATTTCACTTATGACGATATTTAATATTTGGCTGCGTAAATGTCATCATTGAATGTGTTTCTCGTATAATAATTTAATTATTTTAAGGTTTTCTTACTTTTTTTAATATTCATATGTCTAAATACAATTTTTATGATGTAATTTTGCCTATTTCCTACTTTTAACACGTAATCATTTAATTATTATTTTGAAAACCTCATTTTTGTTTTTAATAGTCACTTATAATGTATTTTTTATTTAAGAGGAAATATAATTATTTCAGCTCTTTTACAAATTGGCATCAAGATAAAAACAAAATGCCCTTTTCTAAATATGAAATAAATATCTCTTGAAATGATGAAAATTTTAATAAAAAGTTGACATAGACCCTAAAACAGTTAGTCAAATTAAAAAAAAATAAGCTCAGTCCGCACACCGCAAGTCTGTGAAATATATCCCTATAAAAATAGTCAAATTCCTGTGTAACTGTAAAGTTTGTTTCTATAAAAAAAATTCAATGGGAAGATTTTGAACGACTTTAAGAATTAAAAGTCCTTCCGGCCAGTGCCGGGAGGAAGAGGTAGCTTTCAAATTCCTTATTTAAAAAAAACCAACTTATATTATTCAAACACACGAAGCTGAATTTAGTGGAAACCGAATATAAGACATTCAATACTAATTTTTATCAATACTAAATCATTATGAATGAGAATTTCGCGAAATTAGTCATCTTTATCCAAGCTGCTTTTATTTAAAGTAACTTATATTTGTCTGAGATGTTGATGTATACTATCCACATGCCTTCTTACATGGAAATAGGCGAATACGTGTGTTATCGCGTGACAAATACAAGATCGTTTCAAAATGTTAGCCATACTAGATATTCAAAGTACTATAATTCAACCATTTTTTAAGATATAAACAAAAGAACAAATTTTCAGAAACAAAATCTGTTCCGAAATCTTTGTATAAAGGCCAAACACTTAAAAAAAATCTTTTTCATTTTCCAATTTTTTAATACCTCATTTCAAATTTTAAATTTAATTTTTTTAAAAAATGGCAACCCTTTTGAAAGAAGATGGCGAATGAAGCTGGCCAACGAACTCGGTCGAGACATTGGTATGTACTATCTACAGACCAAGTAAGATTCAAATCGGTTCATAAATACGCCTGTTATCGCATGACAAAAATCAGGTCGTTTTAAAATGTCAGACACAATAGAAATTCAAAATGCTATAACTCAGCCATTTTTTTTAGATATAGACGAAACAAAAACTGTTCCGGAATCTTTGTATTAAGGTCAAACACATACAAAAACAATCTTCTTCATTTTCCAATTTTTTGGTATCTCATTTTAAATTTTAAATTTTTTAAATTTTTTTAAATGGCCGCCATTTTGAAACAAGATGGCGGATGAAGATGGCCAACGAACTCGGTCAAGATATTTGTATGTACTATATACACACCAAGGTACATCCAAATCGGTTCATAAATACGCCTGTTATCACGTGACAAATATCAGGACGTTTCAAAATGTCAGCCACGCTAGAAATTCAAAATGCTATAACTCAGCTATTTTTTAAGATATAGACTAAACAAAAACTGCTCCCGAATCTTTGTATCAAGGTCAAATGCATAAGAAAAAAATATTGTTTCAATTTTCAATTTTTTGGTACCACATTTCAAATTTAAATTTTTTTAAAAAATTTAAATGGCTGCCATTTTTAACCAAGATGGCGGATGAAGCTGGCCAACGAACTCGGCCGAGACATTTATATGTACTATGTACAAACGAAGTTACATCCAAATCGGTTCATAAATACGCCTTTTATCGCGTGACAAAACTCAGGACGTTTCAAAATGTCAGCCACGTTAGAAATTCAAAAGTCCTTCCGGCCAGTGCCGGGAGGAAGAGGTAGCTTTCATAATCCTTATTTAAAAAAAGCCAAATTATATCATTCAAACACACGAAGCTCAATTTAGTGGAAACCGAATATGGGAGATTCAATACTAATTTTTATCAATATAATGAATGAGAATTTCGCGAAATTAGCCAGCTTTATCCAAGCTGCTTTTCTTTAAAGTAACATATATTTGGCTGCCAAATTCGGCAATTTCTTAAAGTGCCTGTCAATTTAAGACAACATGGTGGATGAGGCTAAGCAGTGAACTTGGTCGAGACCTTAGTAATTGCTGTGCACATGCTCACTCACATCAGAATCTGTTAATATATAGGAGTGCTGTCGCATGCAAAAAATCAGATTTTTCAAAATGTCACCCACAATAGAAATTGAAACTGCTATATCTGAGCCATTTTTTAAGGTAAAGACAAACAAAAAATGCTCCTGAATCCTTATATCAAGGTCAAATACTTAAGAAAGAAACCTTTTTCAATTTCTAATTTTTTTGCACCTCACTTTAAATATATATATATTTTTTAATTTAATGGTCGCCATTTTGAAACAAGATGGCTGATGAATCTGGTCAGCGAACTTGGTCGAGGTGTTGATGTATACTATCCACATGCCTTCTTACATCGAAATAGGCGAATACGTGTGTTATCGCGTGACAAATACAAGATCGTTTCAAAATGTTAGCCATGCTAGAAATTCAAAGTGCTATAAATCAACCATTTTTTAAGATATAAACAAAAGAACAAATTTTCAGAAACAAAAACTGCTCCGGAATCTTTGTATCAAGGCTAAACACATAAAAAAATCTTTTTCATTTTCCAATTGTTTAATACCTCATTTTGAATTTTAAATTTAATTTTTTTAAATGGCAACCCTTTTGAAACAAGATGGCGAATGAAGCTGGCCAACGAACTCGGTCGAGACATTGGTATGTACTATGTACAGACCAAGTTACATCCAAATAGGTTTATAATTACGCCTGTTATCGTGTGACAAAAATCAGGTCGTTTTAAAATGTCAGCCACACGAGAAATTCAAAATGCCATTACTCAGCCAGTTTTTTTAGATATAGACGAAAGAAAAACTGTTCCGGAATCTTTGTATTAAGGTCAAACACATACAAAAAAATCTTTTTCACTTTCCAGTTTTTTGGTATCTCATTTAATTTTTTTTATTTTTTAATTTTTTTAAATGGCCGCCATTTTGAAACAAGATGGCGGATGAAGCCGGCCAACGAACTCGGTCGAGATATTTGTATGTACTATGTACACACCAAGGTACATCCAAGTCGGTTCATAAATACGCCTGTTATTACGTGAGAAAAATCAGGACGTTTCAAAATGTCAGCCACGCTAGAAATTCAAAGTGCTATAACTCAGCCATTTCTTAAGATATAGACGAAACAAAAACTGCTCCCGAATCTTTTTATCAAGATCAAACACATAAGAAGAAAATATTTTTTCAATTTTTAATTTTTTGGTACCACATTTCAAATTAAAATTTTTCTAAAAAATGTAAATGGCCACCATTTTTAAACAAGATGGCGGATGAAGCTGACCAACGAACCCGGTCGAGACACTGGTATGTACTATGTATAAACGAATTTACATCCATATCGGTTCATAAATACGCCTTTTATCGCGTGACAAAACTCAGGACGTTTCAAAATGTCAGCCACGCTAGAAATTCAAAATGCTATAACTCAGCCATTTTTTAAGATATAGGCGAAACAAAAACTGCTCCAGAATCTTTGTATAAAGGTCAAATACATAAGAAAAATATATTTTTCCATTTTTAATTTTTTGGTGCCACATTTCAAATTAAAATTTTTTTTTAATTTTTTAAATGGCCGCCATTTTGAAACAAAATGGCGGATGAAGCTGGCCAACGAACTCGGTCGAGACATTGGTATGTACTATGTACATACCGAATTATATCCAAATCGGTTCATAAATTCGAGAGTTACAGTATGACAAAGGTCAGATATATATATATCAATTTTGAACGGAGGGTGGTTTCGGGGTCTGGGGGGTCATGATCGATGAAAATATACCAAAATTTTTTGAAATCGCTTTCCTCCGAACGGCTGCAATAGGTAGCTTTTTGTAATGAAAGCTACCTAATAGCTATTAAAATAAATCTTCGATTTAAAAACTGTGTGCTTCAGCGTATTTATCAAATATTTCTGTATAATACTACCAGTATTCATACTTTTATATGTAGTAGTTTTCTTAATATTAGCGAAGAAACACCCCCGGTCACGAAAAATTCATTTACGGCAGCTGCGGTGACAGACTTAGTTATTTTTTCTTAGAATAGAGAAAAGCTATATACTTACACAATTCGTGTAGGGGCAGAATTATGATATCCATCAGATGTTATCCTGACAGTAGGTTGCCCAGTAGGATTAGAATATCTACCGGACAAAGGGCAGACTGCAAGTTCTTCAAGAGGATTATAATATCCACGAGATGAAGGATCTGTAGCTGGTTCTACAGGGGGATTATAAATTATACCAGTAGATATGCAAACAATAGGTGAATCAAGATGATTATGATATCCACCATCTGATGTGGAGGCAATACGTTTTTCAATAGGATTGCAGTTTTCACCAACAGACGGGCAGACAATAGGTGAGTCAAGATGATTATGATATCCACAATCTGATGTGGAGGCAATACGTTTTTCAATAGGATTGCAGTTTTCACCAACAGACGGGCAGACAATAGGTGGGTCAAGATGATTATGATATCCACCATCTGATGTTGAGGTAATACGTTTTTCAATAGGATTGCAGTTTTCACCAACAGACGGGCAGACAATAGGTGAGTCAAGATGATTATGATGTCCATCATCTGATGTGGAGGCAATACGTTTTTCAATAGGGTTGCAGTTTTCACCAACAGACTGGCGGACAGCAGGAGGATATTCAGGAGAATGATATTTGTCAGATGAATCATAATATGAAGATCCCATTTCAAATTCAGATGACGCAGAACAACTACCTTTGGAAGGCATTTTAAGTAACGGGGCTAGCAGAAAATATTGCTTTTTTCCGATAGCTTCGTTACAATACATTTATGTAACGCTGATAAGAGGTAATACAGGGCTATGAATTACTGCCCCATGTACAATTTATTGAATAACTGATGAAAGCATATGATAAGCGAACCGTTACCCAACTGCTTAAAATAAATTTTCGAAAGGGTTTCAGGCGATAAGAATATTGATTTAATATTTCTGATAAGTGCATCACATATCTGCTTTTATGTTTAAAATTAGAATCTACTTCAATCGTATTTTAGAGCCTTTCCCAAAAGTTTCATGCTAATAGAAATATTATTAATGTTTGCAATATTTCCGATACCTGTAATCAGAGAGCAAAAAAAATGTTTCCATATTTCTAATATAATTATTGAGTTTAATTTAGAAACAAATTAATCAATATTTATAAAAATAAAAATATTTAAAAAAAAAACGCTCTTTTATAAGTATTCACTGTTTATCTCAAAAATCACGTCTAATTTTCATGACTTAAATTCATTTTTCTTCCAAAATATTACCTTTAGAATACTTGAATTTGACATGGGCTCCGATTATGGAAAAATCCACTCTTTTATGCATGCGTAGACGTATTAGTACCTCCAAAATGAAAAATTGATGCCTTGTGTTGCTCATATCGTACCTAGATATCACGAGACAGACTGAAATATTTATATTGTACTAAATGATATCTTTAATGTGTTAAAATTTCATGCCTAAACTCGATGACGTATTAGTGCCGCCAAAATGAAGAATTGGCGCTTCGTTCTGCTCATATCGTACCGTTCCGAGATATCACGAGGCAGACTGGCATATCTGTTTTGTACTAATATATACCGGGTGTCCCAAAAAGGACTGACTGATTTTAAAATTCAATAACTTGCAAACGGTGACAGATATTTAAAAAATTCTTGCAGGAGGGTTATGCATAAGGTCAAAAGTTTTTTTACAGTGATTTTCAATTTTAGTTCGAATTAGAAACAATAGATGGCGCTGCGATCAATAGACGCTGGATTCAGGCTCGATTTTTGGTACTTCGTGGCCCGGATAATACATTTCCATCTCCTTTTTCAGCATGGAACAAGAGAAAGGACCAGAAATCGAGCCTGTATTTAGCGACTATTGCTTACAGCGCCATCTATCGTTTGTAATTCGAACTAAAATCGAAAATCACTGTAATAAAACTTTTGACCTTATGCATAACCCTCCTGCAAGAATTTTTTAAATATCTGTCACCGTTTGCAAGTTATTGAATTTTAAAATCAGTCAGTCCTTTTTGGGACACCCGGTATCTTTAATGTGAAAAATTTCATGCCGAAACACGATGACCTGATATTACTTACAAAATGATTAATTGGCACCCCTTTTTGTTCATATTTTACCAAGATATTCCGAAGAAGATCAGTCATTGGTTAACTCTCGATTACTACCTTGTATCTATAAGATGCACTGTGACTTTTTCTGAATGCTGTTGCTGAAATTGTGCAAAAGAATAGAACAACTGTCATTAAAATGCATAAAATGTCAGATGGAACGGTGGAAAATAAGCCTAGAAGTGCTCACCCTAAGAAACTGTCTAAGGAAAGATGGTTTGCGCGAGAAGTTAACCCTTAAATGAATAGTGATACATATCTGCATCACTTTTTATATAACTTTTAGCACCCACTTTATTTATATAGAAATATTAATCCTGTAAAAATTACAAAAATATGCTACTAAATAAAGTTAAAAATCTATCTTGATATTTTTGGTGTCTAATCCTTAATATAAGAATAAAAAACATAATTCTAAAAGAATAATTCATGCATTTAAGGGTTAAGTTTTACAAAGTAAAATTCATATAAAATAAGTTTCCTGGATTCATACTTATTAAAATAATTACTAATTTTGCACTATTTTAGTTATAAAGGTAGTTTTTGCTTGCATAGCAGATGTGCAACATAAGAAAAAGTTAACGTATTATACGAAAAATATATCTCTGATTTTTTTCATTATTTTTCCTTAATATAAGAATAAAAAACATAATTCTAAAAGAATAATTCATGCATTTAAGGGTTAAGTTTTACAAAGTAAAATTCATATAAAATAAGTTTCCTGGATTCATACTTATTAAAATAATTACTAATTTTGCACTATTTTAGTTATAACGGTAGTTTTTGCTTGCATTGCAGATGTGCAACATAAGAAAAAGTTAACGCATTATACGGAAAATATATCTCTGATTTTTTTTCATTATTTTTCCTGTGTAATAAACCTGTCTTAGAAACATATATATTTTTTTCGAAACAAAATAAGAAAATTGTGCATTTAAGGGTTGAAAAAGATCCTTGAGTCAATGCGTTCAAGTTAGCAAAAATTGCATGAGACACATTATGAATATTAACCCTTAAATGCCTGGTGTTGCTTTTCGGCAACATACCCAATTTAGGCTCTAAAATACTATTAGAATAATATTGAAGCTATAATGTCTAATGTTGCCAATAAAATACATTCTGAAAATATTATTAAATCGATTTTCAACATGTAGATGGCAACACTTGTGCTGTTTAAGAATAAAGATAGATTTATTTTTTCAATTGTTGCTACTTGTTATTTTTGTTTTGTTTGGGAGCTCGCGAAATACCCTATTTTGACCTGCAGTGAGCAAGTGAAATTTATTTCTTATTATTCCTAATATTCTTGTGTGTTTCATATTATAGAATTTTATCAAGGCAAATTATTTTTTCAATTAAACACCAGTATTGCCGATTAGTAACGAACTGTTTTTTAGCCGTAAAATATACTTAAAACAAAATATGATTTTTTAAAGTATTTTTCCCGTGATTTATTTAAAAAATGAAAGCCGAAAAACATTATTACAATGATTTTTGAAAAATCAGGCATTTAAGGGTTAACAGGGCTGGCGCCAGATATGACGCAAGTGAGGCAGCCGCTCCAGGTCGCAGCCTAGAAGGGCGGCAATCGGCTTTAGTATATTGAATCAGTATCCAGTATATTTGTGGAAATTTCAGAGGAGAGAAAGAAATTTATTTTTTTCTTATTTTAGAGTAAATTTCATATAAATACAGTATAATCACTATAAGATACAGATATATTACACTATAACATATCTAAAACAGTGTAATGAGTAAAAAATAAATGGGTAATGGGTCTTGTACAATGGGTCATAATTAAATGGGTCAAAAATTTCGCGATGCTTTAATTTTAAAAGTTAAGGAATCAAAATATTACAGTTTAATATTAAATTGCACTATAGACCGGGGTGTGGCAGCACAGACAATCATCTCATCGAGTTCACGGCTGAAATTTCAGAATTAGTTAAAACTCGATTAGCATATTAAAACGCAATCGGTCTGCCAAGTCCTATCTTGGTGGAAAACACCTGAAAACTCGATTTTAGTGGTTGACTCGTAGGTTTACCATTGTGTTTTCCAGCTCCCAGCCCTCCATATTTTCACACATTTAGGTGCAGGAAAACACAATGGTAAATCTACGAGTCAACCGCTAAAATCGGGTTTCATGTGTTTTCCACCAAGATAAGACTTGACAGATCGATTGCGTTTTAATATGCTAATCAAGTTTTAACTAACTCTGGAATTTCAGCCGCGAACTCGATGAGGTCACTGGCTGTACTGCCGCATCCCGGTCTACTACGAGTAGTTGGAGTGAACAAATGTTGCTTGTTATTCGATGAGAAGTGCATGCCTAAGGAATATTTTGCTAATTTATTGCCTGTAACTGATTCAACTGGGGCTGTATTAAAAGAACTTATTTTAAATGAACTTGAAACATTAGGCCTCAAAATATAAAATATTCATGATCTGGGTTCGACAACGGAGTAGATACGAAAGGACCCCATTCAGGTGTCATTTTAAAACTCATTTTAAATGAAAACCCAAAAGCTTTTTATGTCCTTTGTTCCTGCCATTGATTGAAATTAGTTACAAACGATGCTACTAAACAATCCCGGAAATTGTGTTTTTTTTAGTGCATATTCAATTCATGAGTTCTTTTCTTTTTCATTCCAGTGTTTAGTATTAAAAAAGCACATAAATTCTTTAACTTTGAAATGTGTTGAAACGAGTCAATAGGAAAGTTGGATTAAAGCTGTAAAATCTAAAGAATTTCTCATTTTAAAAAAAATTATTCCAAATTCCGTAAATATATGACTGTTTCTAGAACATTCTACTCTTTTCATATTTTTTTCCTGAGAAAAATCATTTTGAATGTACTTATCCGGTCCATTAGATCCGTCCTTAGGCGGAGGGTTAATTTTTAGTTAATTGTTACATTTAAGACATGCAAAATTTCTTAATTAATCTTATTATTGTAATTTTTTAATGCAAATTAATTTCATATATATTTGCTTTCATTTAAATAAATTATAGTTAGCATATTAACTCACTTATTATTTAAATCGTTTGAGTTGTGGTTAAAATACAATTACGTCATAGAATGGCAAAATAATGCTCGCCTCAGGTGCCGAAATTTCTAGCGCCGGCCCTGAATATTAGTGTTACTCCTCAAACAATTCGAAACACTTTGAAAAAAAAAATGCACATTTCATGCAAGATCTGCCCGGAAGAAACCATATATCTCCAAGAAAAAACAGGCTAGCTAGACTAGCGTTTGCTAAAGCGCACGTTAATAAGCTTGTAATTTTCTGGATGGATGTTGTGTTTGCAGACGAATCGAAGTTTAATATTTCTGGATGTAATAGCAAAATTTTAGTGTATAGAAAGCCACATACAGAGCTCGATGAAAAGAATATGGTAGCCACGGTAAAGCAGGGTGGTGGCGGAGTGCTGCTATGGAGATGTATGGGAACTTCGGATGTCGGAAATTTAGTTGTAATAGAAGGAACCATGATCCAGTACTCCACACATTGATATCCTCAAAGAAAATTTGCAACAAAGTGCAAATAAATTGGATCTTACGCAAACTTATAAGTTTTACCAGGATAGTGATCCTAAATATACCGCCCTGAATACACGACTTTGGTTGCTATACGACTATCCAATTGTCATTAAAACTCAGGCTCAGTCCCCAGATTTAAATTGCATAGAACACCTGTTGTGTCATTTGGAAAATAAATCACGTGGACGTCATTTTTCTTCTAAAACGAATATGAAGCAAGTGTCAATGGAAGAACGGCAAAAATTGAAAAAAATGTTACCTTGCAATTAGTCAAATCGATGCCTAATCTTTAAAAGACGTGATTCGCCGCCGAGGAAAAGCTACAGGGTATTAGCATTATCATCTATACTAATATTATAAAGAGGTAAACATTGTTTATGTGTAGGAGGTAAGCTCTGAAACTACCGAACCGATTCCAAAAGTAGTGGTATCAAAATAATGCTGTTAGTCCAACTTAGAACATAGGCTATATCTTATATCTGTGCCGCTGGCCAAAAGGGGGTGCAGAAGCAAAAAACGTTCTAAAAATGCGATTTTTGTGTTACTGAAGGGCCTAGAAACATGAAATTTGGAATGGTAGTTACTTATAAGATACTAATGATCTCTAAGGACATTTCTTAAAAAAAAAATCGAAATTAAAAAGGGGTGAAAATGCGCAAGAAGCGTTCTAAATGGCAATTTTCGCGCAATTTCAGAAAGTACCAAACCGATTTCAAACATAATGGTGTCAAAATGATGGTGACATCCCTTGCTCCAACATAGGCTACATTTTATGTCGGTGCCACTACTATCAAAGGGGATCGCAGGAGCAAAAAAACGTTCGAAATTGCGATTTTTGTGTTACTGAAGGGCCCAGATACATGGAATTTGGCATGGTAGTTAATTATTAGATATTGATCTCTAAGAACATTTCTTAAACGTTTCGAAATTTAAAAGGGGTGAAAATGCGTGAAAAGCGTTCTAAAAAACGTTCTAAATGGCGATTTGTATGCAATTTCAGAAAGTACCAAACCTATTTCAAAAATAATGGTGTCAAAATGATGGTGAGAACTCTTGCTCCAACATAGGCTACATATTATGTCGGTGCCACTACTACCAAAGGGATGCAGGAGCAAAAAACTTTCGAAATTGCGATTTTTGTGTTACTGAAGGGCCCAGATATACATGGAATTTGGCATGGTAGTTAATGATTAGATATAAATGATCTCTAAGAACATTTCTTAAAAAATTCGACATTTTAACGGGGTGAAAATGCGCAAAAAGCGTTTTAAAAAACGTTCTAAATAAATGGCGATTTCTACGCAATCAGAAATTACCCAACCTATTTCAAAGGTAATGGCTGGAAATTGATGATGACAGCCCTTGCTCCAATGTAGGCTCTATTTCATAGCGATGCCACTACCACCTAGGGATTGCAGAAGCATAAAACCTTCTAAATTGCGATTTTTGTGTTACTGAAGGGCCTAGAATCCTGAAATTAGGCAGGACAGTTATTTAAAAGATACAAATGATCTCTAAGAACATTTCCTAAAAAATCGAAATTTAAAAGAGGTAAAAATGAGCAAAAAGCATTCTAAAAAACTTTCTAAATTGCAATTTCAACGCAATCTCAGGAAGTACTGAACCGATTTAAAAAATAATGGTGCGAAAATGATGATGACAGCCCTCCCTCCGACATAGGCTGTATTTCATGTCGGTGCCACTACTTCAAAGTGGGTGAAGGAGAAAAAACGATCTAAATTGCGTTTTTTTGTAATACTGCAGCGGCTAGCAACTTGAAACTAGGCATGGTAGTTACTTTTGTTCTATAAATGATCTCTAAAAACATTTCCTAAATGATTCGAAATTTTAACGGGGTGAAAATGGACGAAAAACGTTCTAAATTGCGATTTCTACGCAATCTCAGAAAGTACTCAACCGATTTTAAAAGTAATGGTTGGAAATTGATAATAACAGCTTTGCTCCAATATAGGACCTATTCCATGTCGGCGTCGCTACCAACTTGCGGTTGCATTTTAAAAAACGTTCTAAACTGTGATTTTTTGTGATACTGAAGGGGCTAGCAACTTGAAATTTGGCATGGTAATTACTCATGAAATGTAAATGCTCTCTGAGAAGAGTTCCTTAAAAATTTGAAATTTAAAAGGGGTGAAAATAAACGAAAAGCGTTCTAAAAACGTTCTAAATAGCGATTTCTACGCAATCTAAGGAAATATAAACTGATTTCAGAAGTAATGGTTTCAAATTTATGGTGACAGTCCCTCACCAAAATAGCCTATATTTTACGTTGTTGTCACTACCACCTGCGGGTTACAAGAGCAAAAAAATTTTGTAAATTGCGTTTTTTGTGTTACTGAGGGGATCTAACATTTTAAATTCGGAATGATAATTACTTCAAAGGTACAAATGCTTTCTAAGAATTGTTGAAAAAAAATTCCAAATTTAAAAGGATGAAGTGAGCGAAAAGCATACTATAAGCGTTCTAAATTACGATTTTTATGCAATCGTATGAAATAGGAAACCGATTTAAAACATAATGATTGCAAATTGATGGTGATAGAACCTGCTCAAACATAAGCTATATTTTGTGTTGGTGCCACAACCCCTAGAGGGTTGCAGGAGCAAAAAACTTTCTAAATTGCGATTTCTGCGGTACTGAAGAGGCTAGAAACTTTAAATGTAGCACGGTAGTTACTTATAAAATATAAATATCCTCTAAGAACAGTCGAAAATAAATTAGAAATTAAAAAGCGGTGAAGCGAAGGGAAGGAGCAAAATTTATTGTAAAAGTGTCCTAAATTACGATTTCTATACGAATCTCAGGAAATGATAAACCAATTACAGAATTTATTGGTTGCCAATCAAGAGTGATAGTCCCTGATCCTATACGGGCTATATATTATGCCGGTGTCACTACCACCTGGTTGGCAGGAACAACAAAAAAAATTTAAAAACATCTAAATTCCGTTTTTTATAGAATATTAGGAAATACCAACCGATTTCAAAGTTAATGGTGGCAAATTAATGGTGACAGTCTCTGTTTCAACATTTTTCGAGACATTATCTTTCAACTCTGTTTTGGCATTTTATGTTGGTGCCACTAACACCAGAGAGGTGGTAGACTGTTAGACAAGAAGCTTGGAATTTGACATGATGGTTAATTTTTTAAGATGTAAATGTGTTAAGATGGTTTCTAAAAAATTCAAAACTTCAAATGAATACTGAAATTAGTGTATGAAATGAGCATAAAAGTCTCAAAATACTTTCTAAATTATCATTTTTTTGGAATTAGTTTTAGTTCTTCTTATTAATTAAAATCTCATTTCTGTCTATTGCACTTTTATAATGAAGTTTAGTCAAACTGTGGCTTAATTTGTAATTTTTGAGTTATTCCAAAAACTGTACTTCTAATAAAAAATAGTCATGCAAATATCACTTGGCATATTTCAACTATTACGCGAGCAAAGCCGCGGGGTTTGCTAGTATAATATAAATAAATAATTTCAAAGTTACTTGTCGAATACTTCTTTTGTTTTGTCATTATGAATGTTAATGAATTAATTGCTATTTTTGTTATTGTTAAAAGTTGTTAACAAACCAATGATTACAATAAAAATTGGATGTCATAATCTAAATTTTGACTGCTATAATGTATTTGTTCTTGTTCATTTAAATAAAGATATCAGACAAAACATTGAAAATTACATGTATGTCGAATACTTATTTTGATAACTGTATGGCAAAAACACAATTTGTGAAAAATAAATTTAAAGTTTGTAACTCTGAATCATTTAAAGACAAATGTGTGCAGTAAAAAAGCTTTTAGCACGTAATTTTATTTACCGGAATTTTATGTTACTCCACCAGAATGTACTGAATATGTCTACATACATTCTTAGAAAAACAAAGGTTACATTTCCGTTTTTGTTCACCAAATAAAATATAGAAACTCCCCTTCAGCATGTCCTCACGCAAGCAAAACACAAGCAAAAAAGAATCTGGAGTTTACACATGCAGAATAACGAAGTGCGCTCACACTGAGCATTCGTGAATGAAATATTATGATAACCTTGCCACTTAAACTTGAACTGTTACATTATACAGGATGTTTCAGCACAGCGGTTACAAAGTTTCAGGATAGATAGAGTACACCTAGACGATGGGAAATTACATCACATGAGATACATGGTCGGAAACGCTTTTCTGGTGACGTAGTAACGATACAAAACACAAGAAAGGGGGGATAGGAACAGGGTGAGAAAACATGTTTATTATTCTCAGTACAGCAAAAAACTAAGAAATAAGAGCAAAAAGAGACAACGATCGTCATCAAAGAAGGTGTTCGAAATTACGACTCAAGACGTGATGCAGGGAATGAATGCAGGCAATGAATAACGCCATTGGTGTAGTTAAGGTACTGAAGAATGCAATAAAACACGAAATTTCTCCTGCCTCCATCCAGACGTACAGTCGTGGAAAAAAAAAAGTAAACATCCTTTACTAACTCCTCAACAAATTATCGTAGACGAAAGTGACTGGTACCGAACGATTGGAAATAAAGTCTATTTTAAATGATGTGTATAAAATTTGCTCACGGGGCCATCTACATATTAAAACGAATCCAAACTTTATTTGTTTCAATGGCAATCCCAATTTTAACGAGATATTTCAAATTTTCGGTTCAAACTATGCCTGGACACCAAATTTCAAGTCATTTGGATAATAAGTTCTTGAATTATAAACATTCAAAATTTAGTGCTTCTATTGTTAAATTACATTTCCATATTTTATTTATATCTCCTGAAATTATGCTCCTAATGTGCTAATGTTTTGTGTAGCAATAATACTAATATACCCAAACATAAATACGTTGAATTTGAAATTTTTATATTTTTATTATATGAATTATGAATTATGAAATTACTATTCTAAAAAAATATGAATTGCAACCTACAATTTTTTTGATGGATTTTGATTTATTAAGTCCTGCTTTATGGAAATCCAAAATTTCACATTTTCCTTCCAAGTAGTTTTCAAATTATGCTTAGAAAACGGCAAAATGATAGTTTAAGGGCCGTCTATGATAGAACTGACTAGATATTTTGAAATTTCTTATGATTTCCTGTAATCTAGCAAATTTCATTGACTGCTTGAGTGACGCTTAAGGTGCCTTTATCAAGAAGGGGGCTCTCTCGGTTAACAATCGAGTACGGAACTTCAATTTGGATACATCCTTTAAAATACGCTCGTTTTAAAATAATTAATTTCTCGGAAACTTATGATACGAATTCCATAAAAATTTTTTTTAGGCTAATTAAATGGTGTAGAATTCATTTATGCTGTCAGAATTGTGTACTGCTATTGAAAAAACAAAGTTATGGACGGTTCGTTTTAATAAGTAGATGGTCCCCTAAGCAAATTTTATGTACATCATTTAAAAGTAGACTTTATTTCAAATCGTTCGGTACCAGTAACTTTCTTCTACGGTAATTTGTTGAGGAGTTAGTAGGAGGTACTTACTTTTTTTTCCACGACTGTACTGCATGCTTCCATTAACATTCGATTACTACCCTTGAATCCATGAGATACACAGAGACTTTTTATTTTGATTTCAAAGGGGCCTTATATGTCTGGCGCATGGAAGATCTGATGTTCTCGAAAATACCTAACGTATACCGGACTTCCAACAGAAGCTGCCGCGATCCGTGCAATAAGTTCCTCAACACTGTTGATTGTTAACGGGGGTTTTGTAAACCAATGTCTTCATATATTCTTAGGGGAAGTAGGTAAGGAAAATGAGGTCGGACGATCGAGCGAGCCAATGCATCAGACCACCCAGTCAGATCCACTGGTGGCCATAAGTTGCATTCAGGTGGAGATGTACGTCAGCGCTGAAATGGGCGGGGCCCCCATGATATTGAAACCATATGGAAGTATTTTTGCGGTTAAGAATAATAAACATGTTTTCTCACCTGTTCGTGTATTATCTTTCTTGTGTTTTGTGTCGTCACTACCGCGCCAGGAAAACATTTCCGACCATATATTGCTATGTGATTTCCCATCATCTAGGTGTACTCTATTTGTCCTGAAACTTTGTAACCGCTGTGCTGAAACACCCTGTATATGTGTGATATTGTATCTTATATTGACAATTTATAAGAATAACACAAGAAGTTGAAATCTTTCACGTAATTTTAAATATACTTTAGAATTATATAATGATAAATAATTATATAATGATAAAAGGGTAAAATGAGGTGTTAAATTTGTTTGCATTGAGATACGAAATAAATTGGTTATTCTCAACTGGAGTTCGGACAATTAAAGTTTTATTGTATTTGGCAATAGAGGACGCTACAGGAGTTAAAATTAGAGGTACTACTTAGTTATCCCATCGACCCATTTCGCCAAATTATATAAATCGCGAAACCACTCGCCAAATAATACAAATTGACATAATTTTTATTTTAAATAACGAAAGAACTAATAAATAAGTATAACATTAATAAATATACAAATAAAACGTCGAAATAAAAATCACTTGATGACGTAAACACGTGTAATTTGCTTAAAGTCAAGTGAATGTGACATTTACGATCAATCATTATTGACATTTAATCTGAAAGTTTGGCGATAGGTTTTTGGTCGACGGGTTATCTAAGTAGTACCAAATTAGATTATTTTGTGCTAAACAACACATATTTGAATTAAGATTAAAGATAATAAACATTTTACAATAACAAATTCTGAATGCATTCTTATCACAATAAATCACTTCATTGGTGTACTTAAGATGCTGAAGAATGCAATTGAACTCGAAATCTCCTGCGCCCTTCCAGATGTACAGCATGCTTCTATTAACACTCGATTGCTACCCCTGCATCTATGAGATACACAGAGACTTTTTATTCTGATTGCAAAGGTGTCTTTAGAGTTCGAGAACGCTCCGTCCGCCTATCTTCCTAACACGCAACGCAGTGGGCTAATACAGTCTAGCGCTGACCCTTGTGAAGAGACCCACTCACTTGAAAATACCCGCTCCGTAATGTTAAACCAATGGGCAGGTTGTTTTCGAATTTCTCGTTTAAATTTGAATATTTTTAAACGATTTTTTTTGCGTAGGATAGCTGAGGTCGATCTTAATATGAGTGTTTTTTACTTTTTCGATTTCGGTTGCAGATTTTTTTTTTTTTTTTAAAAGGTACTTTGAGTTTCGAAATCGGTTCCGAAAGTGAAAGTACCTTTATTAAAAAAATCTGCGACCGAAATCGAAAAAGTATTGAATAAACATATTAAAGATCGACCTCAGTTATCCAATGCAAAAAACATCGTTTAAAAATATTCAAATTTAAACGAGAAATTCGAAAACAACCTGCTCATTGGTTTAACATTGCGGAGCGGGTGAGAGCCCCTTAAGGTCACCATCGCCCCAAGTTGATGTTGTATCGTAGCAAATTCGTAAGTATTTTTGTTCAATCTACATTTTCGCTTTTCAACTGTTTTTTGTTTTTTCATTCCAATAATTCAGCTCTTAGGTAGTGTAGCCTCCATTGTTTTCGTTTTGCTTGAAATAAATTTACATCAGAAATACAATGGCATATATCGTCGGTACCATGTGAAACTATCCAATGTGAAAACTGTGGGCTAGTTTTTTAAAATTCAGTTTTCTTGATTGGCACCACTTTTCTGAAATGGTAAAATTCCCCTCGTTTTCGCCTTGATTAATATGTCATTAAATAAGATTAAATAAGGCGAATTTTACTATTTCAAAAAAGTGGTGCCAATCAAGAAATCTGAATTAAAAAAAAGTAGCCCACTGTTTTCACATTGTATAGTTTGACATGGTACTGACGATATTTCGGAGATACAAGGGTAAATATGTGGGATTTTTCTTATAATTTTACTTCCACTTTCACCATTATTGATAATTTCTATAAGTTACTCTGAATGTCGTTTCTGCTTATTAAAAATTTAGTAGAATATGCCACTTAGGTTTTTTTACTCTTTAATTTTATTATTGCAGTTCCTAATAAACACATTTGCAATTTTTCCTTTGAATTACGTGCCTATTTGACGTTATCTAGATTTGATGTTAATATAAAAACATCGCTAGAAACACTGTAGTTAGCACCATAAAATGTCACTACAGTAAAACCTGTAAAGTTGACCACCCTTGTAAGTTGACCACCTGTCTATGTTGACCTCTGTTGTCAGGAACCAAATTTATCCCATACAAAACTATAAGACAAACCCTTTGTAACTTGACCACCTGTCTATCTTGTATCTTGACCACTGAAATTACAGAAATTTGACTAGAACTGTTATAAAATGCCCATCAAACCCTTTATAATTTGACCATCCAAAAAGCTAACAAATCATGAATAATAAAAAAAATGTAACTCTCCACGAAATTTTCTGTTTTTTTTTCTTTTTAACTAAAATTTCTAAAAGAGTGAAATAGTTCTTAGCCTGGGAAATGCTTTTAGCAGTGATAGGTGTGGGTCAATAATTCAAGGCTTATCTATTCTTACATTGTTGCTCTTGTGGATTTGGCTTTTCAACCTTCCCCCTCCATTCTTTGATTCTAGATTTTTTTCTTATCTTTCCCATTCTCTTATCATTCCTTCCCTTCTTTCAACAACCCCAGGTGCTACTTGGTAAGCAGAAATATTTTTTTTTTTATGTTTTTTAAAAATTATGTGTAATAACTAGTATAGTTTGAAGAATCACTAATTGGCTGTATATTGATTGACTTTTTTTTTTAAAAAATAAATAGTAGTAATACTAATTGATTTTAAAATTGATATAAAACTATTAATTCATTTTTGTAGTCAATCTTTTCTTTTATAAGGTGTTAGAAATATGCATGGTAATACAATATTATTTTAAAGCCTGTCAATAAATAAAATTTTTGTGGGAAAAAATGATATGGTATGAATATTACGTAAAAAAAAAGTAAATTTATCATCACCCTTTTATAAGTTGACCACTCCTCTAAGTTGACCATTGAAGTGCGGCACCGCAAGTGGTCAACTTACACAGGTTTTACTGTACTATATTAGCACTATGAAGGGAACCCCGTGGATTCCAAACTCGTTTATTTGAAATACCATTTTTAACTTCTTACTAAGTTGTCGGACTCACAGACGAAAGTTCTACTCCAAACCGGAAAACTTCGCTTGCTTCACACACAGCACGTGGTAGGCTTGGCGATCTTCAAATCTATTTTCGCTGCCACTGAAGACATGCTGAAAATTCCACTGAATCTAACCCATACTGCTCTCTATATAACCGTTCTATATATGTAGCTAAACAACCATTGATGCATAATTACCACATTATTGCAGAAAATAACTGTGAAAACAATACTCCCGGAGATACAGACACACTTTGCGAAATTTAAATAAATGACAGAATATGCAGCTCACAAAGCACAAATTTTAGAGTTCAGGAAACTACGATCGCTCGCTAACTCAAAACTCACTCGACAGTAAATTACTTTTATAAGATAGTACAGTCGAATCTCGTTATCCCGACATTCAAATGGCCAGAAAAAGTGTCGTTATAAGCGGAGTGTCGCGTTAACCGGAGTTGGAGAAAAGTATGTCTATAAAAAGCGGTATTTTAAATTAATTTAAGACAATTTTAAATTCATAACTGTTCTTACAGTTTTAAGCAATAAAACATTATTATTAAACAAAATAAACACAAAGACAAAATTAAAAAGAATAAAAATCAGATTTATGATGACTTGTTTTTTTTATTGTTACATGAAATATTGATGAATCAAGGTTTACTTATCCCTAGATGTGCTTCCTACAATTCTTTTTTCAATATTATACAATGAGTTGTAATCAATATTCGCTGTTTCAGAAATGGATGTTAGATATTTTCTGATCGTTTCAATGCAATGCAATGCATCGGTTTTAGTCGGATGAAAAATGCCATGTAACCGCAAGAAAGCTCCGCCTGACCAAAACAAAAAGATCGCGAGTAGACTGATACGTCTATCTGAAGCTTAAGTGGGTCATTCATAGTGTGTGGCTTTATTTATTCAGATAAAGGATTGAAGTAAAATTTTTCATTTATCTCAATGGTACTTTATACACTTTTGTGAAAAGTTTGGCTAAGATATTTATTACCGCTTAATTTCCGTGCTTATAAGATGGATTATGAAAAATGGACGATTTTCCTAAACCGTCGGTATATCCGAAGTCACAAATTATTCAACGATGTAAAATCCTGAGTTTATTTACATTAAAATCCTATACAGAAAATCGAGACTTTGAAAAACTGACGTGATAAGCGGAGTGACGTGAAAACCGGGGGGTCGGATAACGAGGTTCGACTGTATATACAACTATGCTATAAAACTTACAAATTAAAAATTAATTTAATTAAAAAAATAACGAATTTATAAATATTATTAATATCACCCACCTCACACTTTCCCATTTATAGGAATTCATATATGGAAGTTCTTCAGGAAACATTATTCTTGAGGTCCAAATCGACACTCTGCACATCTGTATAACTATTAACAAAAATGTTCAAAATGTTTTTTGATATTTATTTATATATTCTTAAAAAGCAACGCAAAAGTAATTTTGCAAAATTAAGCAATGGAAGTATGTGGTTAGCACACAGAACAAAAATTCTTTATTTACATATTTACAAGGGAAGAAGTGAACAATTTTATTACAACCACTCCCGCTAAGCTTGCAAACATGTAGAATACATCGAGGAAAAAACGGAGTCTCATAACATCATGGGATATTTCCTTCTATAAATTAAGTTGTAAATAACTATAGTTAAAACCATCATAGAACAAATGCATTTGTCCAGCATCGTTTTAGTGTGGCACATACATGGCCTGAATTTAAAAAAAAAAAAAAAGATTATTTCATCGTTATTCATATAAATCAATCTTTTTATCTGGGAAACAGCTGAGTGCAGCACGCAGAATTTTTTTCATAGCATAGGTGTCGTAGTTTTCAGCTAATAGTACAACAGCAGCCTGCGAAATCATCATTGTTGTTTCTTACGACATATCTGAAAACAGAAAAAAAAAATAAATAAACAAAAGAATACACATACATTTCTGAGTAAAAGCAAAACAAATGTTTTAAAATTGAAGCAAAACACAATGATATAAAAAAAAACCTTCTTACAGTAAAAAATGTAAAAAAACATGTTGCAAGTAGTGTTTATTCCTTCTACAGGCAAAGAATTTTACGAGAGAAGAAGATTAAATAAATACTACTAAATTTTCCAACAAAAGAACAATTGAAATATCACAGTGTTGCATATTTACAAACGGAAGCGTTTTTCACCTCATTTTTACACTCGCCTTTGAGTTATAGGAGGGATCTAGGCCGTGTTGAATTAAAAAGGTGGCCCGAGGGGGGGGGGGACATTCCCCCCTGGAGCAATGAGATGTTCTCCCCGAAAGATTTGAGATATTGTGTTTCAATGGTCAAAAAGTGCAATTTCCCCCCGGAACTCTCTCTATAAGCCCCCCCCCCCCCCGGGAGTTACATAAATCCCTCCCGGAGAAAAGCGTCTGAATTCAACATTGGATCTAGGGATGAGAAGGGTATATATTTTCTACGTAATTTATGTCTTTGTGACGCTCGATTCCCGCTAATCGTCAGAAGTGTATTCCTTGGTTATAGGTAACTCCTTCTTTTAACACAGATAAAAAAGTAGTTTATTTTACAAAGCACTGAAAAACGTTACATGACGACACAAATGATGACACAACTATGTACAGATTATAAATTTCAGGTTTCAAGTGCACAATACTGACTCAATATTCACCTTTCTCTACTTCCATATTTATCTTACGCACATAAATCTTTACTTCACAAACTACTAAAATTAATACTCCGGTGCTCGTAGCACCTGATACACTTTCATTTTATATATCAAAACTCTCGCCTACATTTCTCAAAAAACCTCTTCCACACGGAAAACAGTGCCCCCCTTTCTCTCCGCGCCCACGTATCACGTGACAATGGCGCCAGCAGAAACTAAAAGAAAAGTTCTCCAGACATCTCCAGACATCACATCTTTCTTGTCTTGGACCTTGAAATAGGTATAAAATCTTCATAACATCCGCATAGCAAGAAAATGTTCTGTGTAAGTATGCATTATATATTAAAATAAGCTAATATTGTATACTAGTAAATTAAAAAAAATGCGTAAATAAGTTCCAAATAATCAAGAACTATATTACTGTTTTACTTAAGTACTTGAACAACAGAATCTATAACAATAGGTCAAAAAATGAATTACCTTGAACTAAATTAACTAGATCGACTCATAATTATTGTTTTTATCTATAACTTGATTTATTTCCAACTGTCCTCTCGTAGTGTTATTTTAAAATTGACAGTTTTTGCCCGATGGATTTATTTACTCTTGATTTGTTTTTCATTATTTACTTGTGGATACTTCAATTAATAACCATCCACACAGTAAAAAAAACGGTTGATGAAATAGAAAGAACGTTTACAAAAATTAAGTGTACTTTCATAGGGGCGTAGCTAGAGAGCACCTCGAAGTATAGGGTCACTGAAATACCACTATTTTAAAGCAATATTTTTTGCATTATGTAATCAGAGAATTTTCTGCGATTAAACCAGGGATTAGTCAAGACTTTTCCCCAGGGTCCTGTTTTTGTGGGGTCAATCCATTTCAAGTGGTCCAGCACTGGTTGCTCGACCATTTTTAAAAAATCTGAAATTTTTTGTACAACAACCCTAACATGATGGAAGTTCAAAATGACTATTATTTTAATTTTATTAATTTTTGTTTATGCATGGCGGCCATCTTTGTTTCATCGTCTGCAGCAATTTTCTCAGAAGAAAGGTTTACGGAATTCATCGTTTATTTATCCAATTCAACTGCGGATTAAAGCAATATGTACAGAATACATTGGGCTAAAAATCTGGTAATGGAGTAGTTTCCTAAACTAACTGCTTATTGGTAAAATTTAAGCATAAAGTTTCCGTTTTTTTTCCAAAATTTGTCCGTCTACAAGAGGAAATTTTTCTAGCAAGGAATACTGTCAACATGACATAATTTTTTCTTACAAATAGGCCGAAAGTACTTGTACTCACACGCCGAGTTCCAGATCTGGGACTTGCTTTCTCTTCGCTAAAAAAAAATCCCAAATTTTTCAAAAATGACAAAAATCGCACTTTTCAGGCTTTGATATCTCTGGTGGGGCACGAGATAAAAATCTGATTTTTTTTTTATAAGAGTATTGTATGGTAGTATTATGCACAAGAAATTTCAAGATGGAGATTTGACTACAAGTTGAGATATGACAAGGGCAACATGTCAAAACAATACTGCCAAACTATTGTTTTGTTGTTGTCACAGCTAAGTATTTATCTCAGAGTGTCATTTAAATTTATGTTTTTGATTATCTTTAAATAATAGTAACAGAAAATAAAGCCCTTTGCAAAGCTTAGCAATTAATAAAAATAATAATTATGCCTAAGGCCATACATTTTGTATGGTTTCAGTAATTTTTGTTGTAAGTAATTTTAGTAACTAAAAGAAACCTCAGCACTTTTACATAAAAAAAAAATTATACAAGACCTGAGACAAAAACAACATAGAGAAAAAGAAAAGCTGTTAATGTTGTCATACTTGTTGAGACATGATAAAACGTGTCAAAACACATTCTTGCTTGCTGGTTCAAAAACCACAATTTTGATCTTTCTCAAAATTTTATTTGTAGGAACCAAGTCTTGTCATCTCTTGATAACTTGATTGAAGATCTTGGCCCTGCTGGCTCATAGAAATATACTTTGAAATCACTATGTGCAAGTCTCAATTCATTAATAATTCCTAGCTTACTTCTTATGAAAAAATGTGATTTTTCTTCAGTATAAATTTTGAAAAGGCTTTGGGTATCTTTACTTTCTAAAAATTACTTGAGGGTGATGCATGGTAACATCGCATAATGTTTCATTTACAGGGACATACTTATGGTAGGAACATGTTTCAGAGACTGGCAAGCAGCATTAAAATTGTGTTGTTTTTTAAACCAACAAGCAGGAATGTGTTTTGACACATTTGATCATGTCTCAACAAGTATGCCAACATTAACAGCTTTTCTCTTTCCCTATTCTGTTTTTGTCTCAGGTCTTGTATATATATAAAAGTGCTGAGGTTTCTTTTAGTTACTAAAATTACAACAAAAATTGCTGAAACCATACAAAATGTAAGCCTTAGGCATAATTATTTTTTAAATTAATTGCAAAAGATTTATTTTATGTTACTATTATTTAAAGATAATCTAAAAAATAAATTTAAATGCTACTCTGAGATAAATACTTAGCTGTGACTACAACAAAACAATAGTTTGGCAGTATTGTTTTGACATGTTGCCCTTGTCATATCTCAGCTTGTAGTCAAATCTCCATCCTGAAATTTCTTGTGCATAACACTACCATACAATACTCTTATAAAAATAAAATTCAGATTTTTATCTCGTGCCCCACCAGAGATATCAAAGCCTGAAAAGTGCGATCTTTGTCATTTTTGAAAAATTTGGGATTTTTTTTTTAGCAAAGAGAAAGCAAGTCCCAGATCTGGAACTCGGCGTGTGAGTACAAGTACTTTCGGCCTATTTGTAAAACAAATTATGTCATGTTGACAGTTTTCCTTGCTAGAAAAATTTCCTCTTGTAAACGGACAAATTTTGGAAAAAAACAGAAACTTTATGCTTAAATTTTACCAATAAGCAGTTAGTTTCGGAAACTACTCCATTACCAAATTTTTAGCCCAATGTATTCTGTACAAATTGCTTTAATCCGCACTTGAATTGGATAAATAAACAATGAATTATTTGCAATTACGTAAACCGTTCTTGTGAGAAAATTGCTGTAGACGATGAAACAAAGATGGCCGCCATGCACAAACAAAAATTAATAAAATTAAAATAATAGTCATTTTGAACTTCCATCATGTTAGGGTTGTTGTACAAAAAATTTCAGATTTTTTAAAAATGGTCGAGCAACGAATATGACATTTTCTGGACCACTTGAAATGGATTGACCCTGTGAAATTGTGAAGAGCTTTTCGCAATTTGTGAAAACTCTAGTCATAATTTTATAAATTCGAAGTGATCGTTATATCCACGTACTTGTTTATACATTTTTAAAAATATATATGCATGTAAAATACATATATTTTCTTTATTTATGTAAAAGTTATAGGTCATATTTTACTTTTACATGACTAGGGGGACTCCGCCCCCCTGCTCGCTACGCTCACCAACCCCGAAAGCGCTTCGCGATTCCATTTGGTATCACGAAGCAATCCCTATTTTCTAGCCAACACCAGGCGTATTTGATTCGCGTTTCCATTCTGGATCGCTTCGCGATCGCTTATTTTCTATGCATTCGATTTTTAGATTCCACTTGGTAAAAACGCGCTCCTTCCCAACGCCAGGCAATTTTATTTCCTTATCTCCAAGCACATAATCATTAGAGCTTACAAAGTTTCATAATCATAAGAATTATTAAATATAAAATTATATATATATAGTGTTATGAATATTGTAAATACTTGGTGCTTGTGCTTAAAAATAATGTAAGTAGTTCAATTAATCTGTATTCATAAGCTAATATTAGTTTTTGTTGCATTAAAATATCTCAGTTTGTTGATTTTCTGCAAGCAAGTAAACCCTATTGGATTTCAATGGGAATCTATGGAAATTTGGCGAAATACTGGAAATAGCGCCAAATTGGCGTCACTTGTGGCGACTAATTTTGCTCGCCAAATTTGGCGATATATCACCAAGTTGACGACAGAGCCGCTCCCACCTTCCTTGGTAAACCGTCGATACCGCGAAACGCATCTGATTGGTCAGAGTTTTCTGACGCTATAAGGGTTTTTTTTTTTTTTTTTTTTTTTTTACTCTCGAGCAGTAAAAGTAAAAGTAAAAAACCCCCCTTATAGCGTCAGAAAACTCTGACCAATCAGATGCGTTTCGCGGTATAGACGCAGATTTTCATTGGTCCGATTCCAAATCGTTACTTTTTTACTTTCTTCTGTCTTCAATAGAAGAAAGTATTGTAATCGAAATTTTTTTTCGACTTCCGGCTTTCGACGGATTTATACGTTTTAGGGGTCAGAGATCCCAAAAAACCGTGTTTATAGAAAATGTCTGTCAGTCCGTGTGTACGTCTGCCCATCTGTGTGTCAATATTGTACCATCAAGAAGTGTATGACGTTATACATAGAATTGAACCAATTTTTTTTTAAATATTTTGGTTATGATAACCAGGTTCTTTCTTAATTTTGAAAAAATCCGCTGGAAGGGGACGCTGTAATAGCGATTTTTGCGCGATTTTGAATATTGTATCATCGAAAAGTGTATGAAGTTATGCATAGAATTGAATCAAATTTTTTGTGGGTTTTTTTTTTTTGGTAAAAGCCAGAAAATCCTCCCTGCATTTGGAAAGATTCCGCCGAAAGGGGGCGCTGTAATAGCGATTTTTGTGCCATTTTCAATATTGTACCATCGAAAAGTGTATGAGGTTATGCATAGAATTGAACCACATTTTTTTTTTTTAGGTTTTTGGCTATAGCAAGCAGGTCCTTCCTTAATTTGGAAAATACCCGCCGGTAGGGGACGCTGTAATAGCGATTTTTGTGCGATTTTGAATATTGTACCATCGAAAAGTGTATGAAGTTATGCAGAGAATTGAAGCAAAAATTTTTTTTAAGTTCTTGGCTATTGCAAGCAGGTCCTTCCTTAATTCGGAAAAAATCGACCGGTAGAGGGCTCTATAATAGGGATTTTTGTGCCATTTTGAATATTGTACCATCGAAAAGTGTATGAAGTTATGCATAGAATTTAACCAAATTTTTTGTGTATGTTTTTGACCATGGCAAGAAGGTCCTCATTTGGAAAATGTCCAAAGGAAACGGGCGCTGTAATAGCGATTTGTGTGTAATCTTCTTAATTTTTTGTAGTTTTATTGTACACTAGTGGCTATTGAATCGACGGGAACTTCCCATCCTGATAAGCCGACTATTCATGATTTTAATAAACACCAAGATCGAGATTAATTCGTTTTCACTCCGACTAATTGACTGAAGCAGAAATTTAAGATGAAAGTCAAAGTTGATATAGTATTGAACTAATAAAAATGAAATATTGACATTTGTAACAGCATTTTGAAATATTAAAATGTATGAGACAGATGAAGAAAGTTTGGGGATTGGCACATCCAACTAGTTTTATATATAGAAGTATTAAATTTGTGAAAAATTCAATTTGGAGATGGAAACGTCTTGCGAAAGACCTATTTTTTAAGACAAACAATTTTATGAAGGAACCTATTTTAAGGTGAAGTTTTGTAAAGGGTCCTATTTTGAGATGAAAAATTTTGTGAAGTGTCTTTTAAAGGGCGATCCCGTGGAGAGTGTCACACACGTAACACAGGCTTTAATTTGCATTTATTCAATTATCTATTAAATTTTAATGTTAATTCTCATTTTAAGTGGTATGGTAAATAAGTTATTACCATATTTTTTAGTTTAAGTGTGTGGAAATAAAACTCACAGAAAGATATCATTTAATTTCATACTCAAAATGTGCTTTTTTTCTGAAGTAGAAAAAAAGCGCATTTTGAGTAATGAAATTAAATGATATACTTCTGTGAGTTTTATTGCTACACATTTAAATTTAAAAATAGGGTAATAACTTATTTACCATACCACTTAAAATCAGAATTAACATTAAAATTTAATAGATAATTGAATAAATGCAAATTAAAGCCTGTGTTACGTGTGTGACACTCTGCACGGAATCGCCCTATAGGACTCACATTCTTTCTGAATAGATCCCTGTAAACAAGGTGAAAAAAGTTTAATTAAATTAAATTAGCGGCAGCCAGAGCACCTGGAGTCCAACTCTGACTGCACCACTGTTGGAAACCTTTCCGATTTTTACTTTCTCCTATCTTCAATAGAAGAAAGTATTGTAGTCGAAATTTTTTTCGACTACAGAATTTCGACAGATTTACACGTTTTAGGGATCAGAGATCCCAAAAACCTGTTTATACAAAATGTTTGCCTGTGTGTCGCCATTGTACCACGAAAAGTGTATGAAGTTATGCATAGAATTGAGCCATTTTTTTTTTTGTGTATGTATTTGGATGTGGCAAGCAGGTCGTCTTTCAGTACAGAAATACTCTGCCGGAAGGGGGCGCTGTAATAGCAATTTGTGTGCGATTTTCATTATAGTACAGTCGAAAAGTGTATGAAGTTATGCATAGAATCGAACCAATTTTTTTGTGTATATTTTTGGCTACGGCCAGTAAGTCCTCCCTGAATTTGCAAAAATTCCGCCTGAAGAGGGCGCTGTAATAGCGATGTCTTTGCCATTTTGAATATTGTACCGTCGGAAAGTGTATGAAGTTATGTATAGAATTGAAACAAATTTTTTGTGTATGTTTTTGGCTATGGCTAGTACGTCCTCTTTGAATTTGAAAGAATTCTGTCAGAAGGGAGCGCTGTAATACCGATATCTGTGTCATTTTCATTATTGTACCATCGAAAAGTGTATCAAGTTATGCATAGAATTGAACCAAATATTTTGTGTATGCTTTTGGCTATGGCCAGCAGGTAAACCTTTAATTTGGAAATATTCCTCCAGAAGGGGGCGCTGTAATAGCGATGTCTGTGCCATTTTCATTATTGTACCATCAATTAGTGCATGAAGTTATGCATAGAAATTGAACCAAATTTTTTGTGTATGTATTTGGCCGTGTGGCCAGCAGTTTGTCCTTGAATTTGAAAATATTTTGTCGGAAGGGGTTACAGTAATAGCGATTTTTGTGCCATTTTCTTTGTTTTACTATCGGAAAGTGTATGAAGTTATGAATAGAATCTATATCTATATATATATATATATATATTACGCTATCGTACGTGGCACAGAAATCGCGATTATTTGTTAATTGTTTAATGGCAACGCCCGAATGAAACGCATCTCATTGGTTATTCAACAGCATTTAATGCATCGCTATACATATAAGAGGGGTTACCGTAGGGGGGACCTTGTTCTGCCGCCAAATGCCGCCAAGTTTGTCGCCAACTTGGCGATATATCGCTAAATTTAGCGGCCAAAATTAGTCGCCCAAAGTGACGCTAACTTGACGATATCTCTAATATTTCGCCAAATTTCCATGAACTTCCATTGTAAACCAGCAGGGTTTACTTGCTTACAGAAAATCAACAAATTGAGATATTTTATTGCAACAAAAACTAATATTAGCTTAAGGGGTTATATTAATTATATTTAAGGGAGTCCAAGTAAATTAAATTATGAATAACAGTAACATGATACAGTGCTTAGTATGCTTTCCCAAACATAAATTGTAAGGAGGCCAAACTGGCCGCCAAGGGTGGCTAGTTGAACCAAATTTTTTGTGTATTTGTTTGGCTATGGCCAGCAGGCCCTCCTTGAAATTGGATATATTCTGCCGGAAAGGGGCACTGTGATAGTGATTTTTGTATAATCTTCTCTTTTTTGTAGTTCTGTTGGCCATCGGCAACTCGTGTAGCGACGGGAACTAGGGTCCTGCTAAGCCGGCTATTCGCAAAAAGCTGATGTACAACAGTATAACGAAAAACTATTGATTTTAATATATAGCATGGTCGAGATGAGCTCTTTTTTACTACGCTTCATTGACTGAAGCAGAAATTTAAGATGAAAATCAAAGTTCGTACAGTATTGAACTAATAATATTACTGTGTTAACATATGTAACTACTTTTTGAAATATTAAGATGTATGAGATAGAAGAAAGCTTTGGGAATGGCACATACAACTAGTTTCTGAAAACTTCGGCTTACGAACGAATCAGAAAACTTAAAAACCAAAGATTTTTCACTCCTCTTTCTCCTAATGATTGCTCATGATAAAATAAAGGGTCCCTTAATCGTGATTGATTACAATATGGCATTGAATTTCCTAACACGTTTCTGAAACGATAAAAATCTTTTTCAACACTATCTTACAGTGCGATCACGAAAAAGACTAAGAAGTAATTTAGTGTTTTAGTAGTAAATGTTTTAAATAACATGGAAAGAAACTTCCTAAATATATTTTTTTGTAGTATTTAAGAAACTTCTTCTTATGGTCATTTTCTTAGTGTCTATGTATAAATAACCCTTCTATCCTCCAAGAAATTAATTGATTACAAAATCCACGACCCGAAGAAGTCTGAAAAAGAAAGACCAGGACGTGGTATTTATTCACTACACTTTCCTATCTACACGAAATCCTAAATATTTCCGATGCTTTTGAATACATAAATGAATAAATAAATATATATTTAAATATATTTTTGAATTTATAATCTGATCTTACACTAAAAATTTGAATTATCGACTATAAAATCATTGCAAGGCCAAAATAGATGAAAAATATCAGCTTTAAGAAAATTGAGTATAAAATTTCGATGCCCCGTCCTTGTTGGTCCATGCTTTAATCAGGCCCTGAAAAGTTTGAGCAGAAGTCGTAACTCTATATCTAAGAGCCGCAGAATAAAGACGATTCTTGCATTTAAGTTTCTTATCTGTAATTTTGTATTTTGAGAGGCTGTCAATTTATATACATATATTTTTTGTACATGAAACTTTCCCCTGTCTTTTATTCAGTTTGCCATACTTTATTCAATCTAAGCATAATTTTACATTGCATTTTGTTGCAAAATGCGCTAAATGTGAGCTTGAAGGTCTTGAAAATTGTGTCAATATTTTGAAATAATGCGGAT
Source organism: Maratus speciosus (assembly GCA_963932465.1). NCBI lineage: Eukaryota > Metazoa > Arthropoda > Arachnida > Araneae > Salticidae > Maratus > Maratus speciosus. The sequence continues at coordinate 226,992,369 of OZ010800.1, read as the reverse complement.
AAACGTAAAGATTAAAATAATTTTTCTTTTCTATTAAGAGGATTAATTTCGAAATCCTCAAATATATCATTGACTTGCATTATTAGTTTTCGGCTTTTACATCTCTAAGAAAATGCTTTGACGTTTTAAAATGCATTCTATGTTTTTGTATTAATAGATTAATAATATGCAATACCATTTGGTAATGACATTTGGTCTGTTACTTGAAACAGCACGACAGAACAATTAACAGACAAATAACAGGTCAGATGTCATTACCAAATGGTTGTCTGAATGAATTGTGTTGGCTGGGATCTTCTCCAGATACCTCAATTGGAAGAGCATTGGAAATTAAAGCCAAAGGTTCTGGGCTCTAGTTCAGGTCTGGCCATATTTTTACTCAAGTGGAAAAATCACCACCCTTATGGTTTACTTAATAATCAGTTTTATTGTGTTAAGTTGATAAAGGATCTATTATAGTCTTTTTCAAGACCTTTTACCTTAGTAATCGCTTTGATTTTATTAATAACTCTGAAAAAAAAATTCACTTAAAAATTTATTACAATAATATGTATACTTGTTTATTTACGGTAATACAAATATAATGGTTAATTATGAAAATCAAATCGATTATTCACTTAACGAAAGGGGGCTAAAATTTATTATTCAATCAAATAATCTTTGAACCGGTTGGGTGTTGTTTTTCACCAATTAAGTGATTTGGTACGGGTAATAGACAAACACATTACGAGTTCTTGTTTCATAAAGTAGATTCCCGTATTTCTTTTTACTTTTACTTTCATTCTCTCTTGGGTGTCCATGTTCTCATATATCGATTATCAGAAAAGAACAATAATTTCAAAATAAATGTGAAATTGTTTTTTTAATTTTTTAAACACTCTTTTATAAGCATTCAATGTTTGTCTTAAAAATCACGCCAATTTCATGACAGTAATTCATGTTTTTCCAAAATATATACTTTACATACGTTAATTTGGCGCGAGCCCCGATTACGGAAAATTCACCGCTTTAATTTAATCGTTTAATGGAGGATTTTTTATTTTGTTCGGAAAACAATATATTTGAGTCTATTTTTGTTAATTATCCACTAGAAAAATAGTAAAAAATTCATTTATGTTATAATGTCATAATGTCACTCCTGAGTTACATAAAAATTGCTTAAACAATGATAATTTTAAATACTTGCATTAAAGTGTTTTTATAATGCCTTTAATACTTTGCAAAATTAATTATGACTACCTTATAAAGATAGAGAAAAAACGTCAGTCAAGCGCATTGCAAGAAGTATCAACAAAAGTTGTTATAACCTTCCCATGATAACACATCAGAACAAAAACAGACTTCACGACCTTAAATACATGTTATCAGACGTAAGTAACACATTACCAGTTCACCAAAAGACCAATAGAAAGCGCCAAATAACAAACAAATGTCATGTAAGTCCTGAGTTAGTTTTTGAGTCTGACCTGTGCTGACTCATACACTCTGAAATATCAAATTCCTTGAAGGGAGCAACTGTACCCAGATAGCGTTTCCTAAATGGTGCCTCTGATAGTTTATTCGAACAAAATTCAAAATGATAACATTTTTACATTAGGAATTACTTAGATTATATCGAATAGATTTTTACTTCAGGATATATGACTTGAAAATAAATGACTATATGTGCAAAAGTCTTACCACATAAGAAGGTCGAAACTTTGAATAATTGTAATTCCAAAGTGTTTTGCATCCATCTGCTTGTGCAAGGCTTAGTGCTCTGTCTACCTGTTCTGGATTAGAATCACAACTCAGACATGAGTGTTTGTTGTGGGTCGGATTCCACTTTAAAAGAAGCTCTTAGGCTGTTTATCCATGCGTGCAAAAGATAACCGTAGAGCTCATACTCAACCAACAAAACCCGACAAAAACTTTTGGTTAAAACGATTTGAAATTTGGTATCTGGGCATACGTTTCAACATAGATTAAAAAATATTTTATCAAAATAGAGTTTTTCTATTGAAAATTTAAAAGCTAAGTCAAATTTTAATATGTAGATGACCTAGAAAGCTTATTTTATGCTTATCCGTTTGATTGTAGACATTATTCGTTATGGATTAATACCTTCTGATTTCATCTACCATAAACGGTGGTCAAATTAGCATAGAGTTGTGCGGTTTTTATCTCCGTAACTGTATAAATCAACATGAAATGAATCACAACCTGCCCACGTAAGTCTAATAACTGGTGTTAGCAATTTCACAGATTGCCGCTTTTTCAGTTTTAGCAGTTTGTATTGTAATTTTCAGTTTAACTATAGGTACTAGAGAAATTTTGTTTCGTTTGCAGCCTTAGTACGATCTCTAGAGAATTCTGAATAGGTGAATTTTAATTATACTAATAGCCCTCCCTATACCTAACGTTTAGTACAGAAACAGTATCCTATGAGTTAACCGCGCCTTTTATTTTTAAATCTTTCTTTTTTTTCCTTCGATCGAGTAGTCTCAGATACCACTCACGGTATCTATGCTACAGTTTTTGTCACAACAGTTAAGGGTTAAGCACTAGAACACTTTTCTGTTCTGTTGTCAGCGATATCACTGCAGAGATAGCATTTATAGAGGAAATATTTAAATCGTAAAAGTTGACACTCACGTTTATCACCTTATGTTATAGGAACAAATATCTGAGATATGATTTCACGATTTGTTTCGTATTCGTGAAAAATAGGTAATCAGACTTCATAGATACGGAGCCCTTGAAAGAAAGAATCCTCTGGAAGGTAAATTATCTGCACCTCCAATTTCACTAAAGCTGGAACATTTTTTAAATGTAGTTGTAATATTTTGTTTTCTCATTCCCTGCGAAATAGATGTTTAGATAACGACATAATTTTGAAGTTCTTCTGTAAAACAAGTTATCTTCATGCCAAGTTTAGAAGGTGATTAGGTTTCATATTTTTTAAGGACAGTGAAGGAAATTTACTCAGTTTTATAAAACTGAAACGACGATGTAATACCTGAAATTAGAATAAGCTGAGAAGATAGCCAGCTTATCTTAATCACCTATCTCGTCAGATATGGATATCTCTTAAAATTTAACCCTGTGTATGTAATAATTGAAACGGTGAAATACGCCCGAGAAATAGTAAATCAGAATTTAATTAAGTGAATTTTTTATTCACATTGCAAACAAGGCGTAAAACCAACAGAATGAAAAAGTATCCAGGTCAGGGTTCGAACCTGGGTCTTTGGTTCAGCGCACTAAAGTTCTGCCAACTAAGCCACCCGGAACATCACACCTACCCTGGAACCCTTCACTCATATATGTTGGTAAGACTGAAACCGCAGCACAAGATGGGATAAATCCATAAAACACATCCTGCGACAAACATGAGCCGAAATTAATCCAGCATCGATGAATATATATATAATAATTGAAACGATAAAATACGCCCGAGAAATAGTAGATCAAAATTTAATTACGTGAATTTTATATTCACATTGCTAACAAGGCGTAAAACCAACAGAATGAAAAAGTATCCAGGTCAGGGTTCGAACCTGGGTCTTTGGTTCAGCGCACCAACGTCCTGCCAACCATATGAGCGAGGGGTTCCAGGCTAGGTGCGACGTTCCGGGTGGCTTGGTTGGCAGAACGTTGGTGCGAGGAATCAAAGACCCAGGTTCGAACCCTGGCCTGGATACTTTTCCATTCTGTAGGTTTTACGCCTTGTTAACAATGTGAATAAAAAAAAATTCGCGTAATTAAATTCTGATGAACATTGTGCTCGAAAAATGAGGACACCTTAGTCACCTGGGCACCTTACAATTGCGATGTCTGTTGATTTTGTAAAACACAATGTGTTTCGTAGGGAACCTTATTTTTATTATTTGAGTAAATATTTTAGGAGAAAACATAGGTTTAACGTGTGTTATTTTACTCATAATATATACTAGGGAAATGTACAGTGCGAATATAATATATCACACTTATTTCTGAAATGACACAACTAAAACGAATATGTTGTGGCCTTCACAAAACTTGTTTTCTATATAAATTAAATCGTCTGGAACCAAAATTAAAATAAGTATTCGTTCTCGATATATAAATATTGCAGAAATTGTGAAACGGAGCATAGCAGCGACATCTGTTGGGTGGTATACACCCAAACCCAATAAGGATGTATTTATATCAAGATATATCAGAAGCTTAGTTCTTCAGATATAGTTATCGCGGAAACCTTTAAAAATGCAGAATAAGAGCGCCACCTGTTTGGCGATTCACCACAAAATATAACCAGCGTCTATTTATGTTAAAGCATAACATAATACGAAGTTTAATGAAATTTTGTGCTTTAGTTGTTGATCCATAGCTATCGCAGAAATCGTGAATAGCAGCGCCATCTGTTGGGTTATCTATACCAGAGCCTAAACGGCACCAATCTATGTTTAACTGAATCTAAAGTTTGATGCTTGTTCTTAAAGTTTGATAAGGTTACATGCGTTAGTTCTTGAGCTAGAATGACTACAAAATTTATGTCATATACAGACAGAAACAAAGACAGACTCAAGGGCAGAGATTTTCTAAAAACTGTCAAATCGTGTTCGGGATCTTCTAAAACGTATAAATCCGTCGAACACCGGAAGCCGATTTCTTTACGAATCCATTACTTTCTTCTTGTAAAGTTAGAAAATAGTAAAAACATGAATTTTGAGTTATCACCTTTAAAATCATAATAGGCCGGGAAGTGATTGCACAGACCATCACCTCATCGAGTTGGCTGCTGAAATTCCAGGATTAGGTAGAACTCGTTTAGCATATTAAAATACAACTGGCCTGCCAAGTCATGGTGGTAACTACCTGCAGACCCGATTTTAGACCCGACCTGCAGATTTTAGTGGTTGATCGGAAGGTTTATCATTGCGTTTTCCTGCACCTAAAGGTATAAAACATGGAGTCTGGAGCAGGGAAACACATTAATAAATCTACCAGTAAACCACTAAAATCGGATTTGCAGGTGTTTTCCACCAAGATATGACTTGGCAGACCAGTTGCATTTTAATACGCGAATCAATTTTTAATTAATCCTGTAATTTCAGCCATCAACTCGGTGAGGTTTGTGCAGCCGAATCCCGGTCTGTAAATAAACATTCGTCCATCGTTCGAAAATAGTAAATGGTAATTTAACATTATATTTTCCCCACTAAAATTGCATTATGTGTCACTTTACATGTTACAAATCATTCTGTGTTCTGCCCAATTGACACATTTTCAGTAACGCCTCAAAGTATCATAGCGATTGTGTCTGAAATTTGAAATAAAAAGTGTTCCATTTTGAATTATGTCATTCTTTTGCATAAAATGTGAAGCACCAACGAGCATTTTTTAAGTTTAGACTGTTTTGTAAATCCGAATAAAACAGAAAATTTGTTTTATTTAACCTTTAACTGATGTCACCGAAAATGTTATATAACTAGTGTGAAGCGGTCTGTGAGGGGTTATATAAAATGAGGGGTAAATATCACTTCTCCATCGAAAGATAAATAAAAGCCGCGATTAACTCATAGTATGTTGTTTTTGTACTAAACGTTTTGTACAGGAGTGTTATAATTAAAATTCATTTATTCAAAAGTCTCTGGTGTTAGTACTAAAGTTCCAAACGAAACAAAATGTGAGTAGTGTTTGTAGATAAACTCAAATTTGCAAGTTAAACTATGAAAATTGAAAAAAGCACCGGTCTGTGAGACTGGTAACATCAGTTAAAGGTTAACGATGTTCTTGTTCAACCAATGAAGATGATTACGTTTATTTTGTTACATCGTGATTTTTTTTGTTTTAATTTATTTTAAAATCGTCAAAACTCAAAATGATAATTTTTCAAATATCATAGGGTTGAAAAGCGAAAAATGAAATCTGATTCTTACATTTTATAATCTTTTCGTTCTAACAATCTAGTTTTCTACTAATTCATTTTCATTAAGTCTGGTAAAAGTTTTTATTTTTTGCCTTTTCTGAAACATTTACTGTTTCGAAGAGTATGTGATATTATAATTAAACAGCAGTGTCGCATAAAATAATATAGCAAAATTCTCACTTCCAATTCTGTTTGAGGTTGTGACTTTTCGAAAACATTTCTTTAAACAAATCGATTGCTGTTTAGACAAAAGTCATCTTATGTATAGCACAACTTTCTTAAAGCGGTTAAATCAAGCAAAATAAGAGATTCGACAAGAAGTTCGAGAGCATAATTAATTAACGAAAGGGAAGCTGAGACTGTAGATTAAAAAAACTCGGTATGAACACATTAATTTTTTTGCTAATAAATTCCTTTTGCAAAAGACATGTAATCGCAACATTTAATGAATAATTTTGAAAGTTCGTCGGTTATGCAGATCTGTAACTCATATTGTTTACAGAAGCTGCATGGCTTTTTGTATGCAGACCTGCCATTTTCGTCCCGCTGACGCCCTTGCAGAGTTGAAATCGATTAAATTGGCTAAACCCTTTATGTACTGAATTATGAATTCATGTTGTAAAGCATTTTTTGTGAATTTTTGAAACTACATTAGAAGATTTACATAATCATTTAATAAATTTTAGAAAGATTTTAGAAGGATTGAAAGATTTAGAAGGATAAACTGTATTTCAATTTATAGAGATTTTGTGCAATATTTATAACCCCACTCAAATGTTTTATTTTAAACCTTTTTCTTGGTATTTTGTAGAATTAGGAAATGTACAAATATAATGTTCTTACAATTGAAATATAGAAATATTTCTGAATTGAAAAATCCCCCCCCCCCCTTATGTCAAGAAAGCTGAACAGATGCTTTTGGAACAAGATAAACTAATACTAATGCATCTATAACTCATTTTAAATTGTATTACTACTAATTGATGTATTAAATTAACTTTATAACAAGTTATTTTAATGTTATTTATAAGTATCTTTAGTAGATAAAGGGTTAATCGGGACCTCCGGGATGACGCTGTCAAAGTCAACGTCTAGTGGATATTTTACAGTGTTGGGCAAACTCACTAAAAAAATGAACAAATTGAAACTGAAATTCAACTTCTCATAAGTGAGTCATGTTCACACAGATTCACCATTTATAAAGCGAATTTGCTCAATCTAAACTCATTTTTTAAAAAGATTGAAGCTCATTAAGCATTCATTAATATATATATATTTCCTCAATAATTAAAAATGCAAAAACACCATAACTCTGGAAAGAAGGTGTACATCAGCAATATTTAACTATAAAAATCCCAAAACTTTCAAAAACACAGGCAAAAAAACTCTGTTCTTCATCAGTAGGAGGACAGACAGACCTAACCCCCCCCCCCCCCCCCCACCCCACTGTTAAAAGCTTGCAAGTTTCTGAACACAAGTCCATCCTGCACTCAATACAGAAAAAAAACTATTGTCATTTTAGAAACAAAATTCGAAAGGCTAAATAAACCAATTTTAAACAAAAAGGTAATGTAAACAAAGCATAATTAAAATACAAAACAAAAAAATTTTCTTAATAAAATGGTCTTTTAGAAAATTACTTTAAAATTGCAATTTAAATATAAACAAATAAAATTAACATGTATGAATGCAGAACAACGTGCACCCTCCCAAATCTACAAGAAAAATACAAAACCAGGAAACAGAAGTACATGTACAATGTCCTTCACTTGCCAATAATAGCAAACTGTTAATTTTTCCTCCGAGTCCATTATCAAAATCTTTAAATCCAAATCTGCAAACCTCCATCGATTCAAAACATCCATGTCAACTCGTTCTGTATACAAGAATTTAGAGTTCACACTTCATATGGAATGTTCAGGAAGGATGCTACCATATGTTGCTTATCCTGCCAATCCAGAATGTTGCCACTCACTTTTTAAAACAATCTTTAAATAATACTTCAAAAAATTTATAGGATAACTATTATTGTAAAAAAGAATAGCCAAAAACTTAAAAATCTGCTTATAAAAATTACTTATAGGATAACTATTATTGTAAAAAAGAATACTTTTTTACAATAATAGTTATTCTATAAATTTTTTGAAGTGTTATTTAAAGATTGTTTGGCGGGATGAGCAACATATGGTAACATCCTCCCTGAACATTCCATATGAAGTGTGAACTCTAAAGTCTTGTATAAAGAACTAGTTGACATGGATGTTTTGAATCGATGGCGGTTTGCAGATTTGGATTTAAAGATTTTGATAATGGACTCGGAGGAAAATTAACAGTTTGCTATTATTGACAGGTGAAGGATATTGTACAGGTGCTTCTGTTTCATGTTTTTGTATTTTTCTTGTAGGTTTGGGAGGGTGCACGTTGTTTTGCATTCATACATGCTGAGTTAATTTTATTTGTTTATATTTAAATTGCAATTTTAAAGTAATTTTCTAAAAGGCCATTTTATTAATTTTTTTTGTTTTGTATTTTAATTATTCTTTGTTTACATTACCTTTTGTTTAAAATTGGTTTATTTAGCCTTTTGAATTTTGTTTCTAAAATGACAATAGTTTTTTTCTGTATTGAGTGCAGGATGGACGTGTGTTCAGAAACCTGCAATCTTTTAACAGTGGGGATAGAGTTAGGTCTGTCTGTCCTCCCACTGATGAAGAACAGACAGTTTTTTGCCTGTGTTTTGTTTTTACCTGTATTTTTAAAGTTTTGATTCTATATAGTTAAATATTGCTAACATACACATTCTTTCCAGAGTTACGTTGTTTTTGCATTTTTAATTATTGATGAAATACATTTTGTTGCATTTAATATGAGCTGCTTTTGGCGCCAGTTATGCAATAATTTTTCATTATATATATATATATATATATATATAAAGTATACAATAAACAGAAAATTATTAGAAAAAAGGAAGAATTATTTTCCATAATTTTAAGAACTTACCATAGTGTCAAAGTCTCTTTAAATAACTTGCTATTTGAACAAGACTTGAAATATTGTAATGTGTAAGTGTAATTGAAATACTATAATAAATCTATAGTAATATTATAAAGAAGTAAAGTTTGTGTTCTTGTTTGTTTGTTTATTTGTTTCTTTGTTTGTAGATGTAAGCTCAGGAACTACCGAACTGATTTCAAAAGTAATGGTAGCAAAACGATGGTGATAGACCCTGTGCCAACATAGGCTATATTTTATGTCGATGCCACTACCAAAGGGGGATTCAGTAGTTTATAACGTACTAAAAAGGCGATTTTGTGTTTCGGAAGGGCCTACAAATATGAAATTTGGCATAGTAGTTACTTATAAGATATAAATGATCTCTAAGAACATTTCCTAAAAAATTCGAAACTTTAAAGGGGTGAAAATGCGAGAAAACAAATTTCTAAGCAATTTCAGGACGTGCCAAACCAATTTCAAAAGTAAAGATTGGAAATTCATGGTGAAAGACCTTGCTCCAACATAGGTTCTATTTTATGTCGGTGTCACTATATCAGCTGGGACTGCAGGAGAAAAAACGTTCTAACTTGCAATTTTTGGGATACTGCAGAGGCTAGCAACTTGAAATTTGGCATGATAATTACTTATAAGATGTAAATGATCTCTAAAAACAGATTTAAAAAAATCGAAATTTAAAAGAAGTGAAAATGCGCGAAAAGCATTCTAAAAACGTTCTAAATGGCGATTTCAACGCAGTCTCAGGAAATATCAAACCGATTTCAAAAGTAATGCTTGCAAATTGTCGGTGACAGTTCGTGCACCAATATAGGCTACATTTTATGTTGTTGTCACTATCACCTGGGGGTTGCTAAATTCCAAATTTAAAAGGATAAAGTGAGCGAATAGTATTCTAAAAACGATCTAAATTATGATTTTGTGCAACCTCATGAAATAACAAACCAATTTCAAAAAGTAACGGTTGGAAATTTTGGTGGCGATAGAACCTGCTCAAATATAAGCTATATTTTCTGTCGGTATCACTACCACCATAGGGCTGCAGGAGCAAAAAACGTTCTAAATTGCGATTTCTGTGTTACTGAAGGGGCTAGAAACTTGAAATATCGCACGGTAGTTATAAGATATAAATGTCTTCTAAAAATATTCGAAAATAAATTCGAAATTTACAAGGGGTAAAGATGCGCGAAAAACATTCTAAATTACAATTTCTACGCAATCTCAGGAAATAATAAACCGAATACAAAAGTAATGGCTGCGAATGTATGGTGCCAGTTTCTTCTCCTTCACAGGCAATATTTTATGTCAGTGCCACTACCACTTGGATTTTGCAGGAGCAACAAACGCTCTAAATTGCACATTTTGCTGATACTGAAGGGGCTGGCAACTTGAATGTGGCATAGTAACTACTTATAAAGATTTAAATCCTGTATAAAGCCGGTTGAAAAAATTCTAATTTTAAAAGTGGTGAAAATATGTGAAAAGCATTTTAAAAGCGTTCTAAATTATGATATCTATGGAATTGTTAGAGATAGGAACTTAAAAAATTGCGTGGTAGATATTTATAAAATATAAATGCTCTACAAAAATTTCAAATTTAATAGTGTGAAATGAGCGAAAAGCGTTCTAAAAATGTTCTGATTTATGATTTTTGTGAAATATCAGAAAATAATAAACCTATATATAAAAAAAGAATACAAATTGATGGTGCAGTCCCTGCTCCAACATAGAATGCTTTTTATGTCGCTGTCACGAGTATTACTTATAAAATATAAATGCTCTCTAAGAGCAGTCGAAAAAAAATATAAAAATTTAAACGGAGCGAAAATGCGCGAAAAACGTTCCTAAAATATTGTGAATTATGATTTCAATGGAATTCTTACAGGTAGAAACTGAAAATTACTTATTAGATATAAATGATTTGTAAGAATAGTTTGTAAAAATTTCGAAATTTAAAAGGGTGATACGAGCGAAAAGCGTTCTAAAAACTTTCAAAATTAAGACTTCTATCGAATCTCAAGAAATACCAAACAGATTTCAAAAGTAATGGTGGTAAATTTACAGTGGAGTCCCTGCTCCAACATAGGCTGTATTGTATGTCGATGTCACTAACAAAAGTGGGCGGAGGATGCAGAAGCGAAAATTTTTCTAAAATAGCAATTTTTGTAATGTTGAAGGGGCTAGAAACATGAAATTTGGGATGGTAGTTATTTATAACATGTAAATGTTCTCTTAGAATGGTTTATAAAAAATTCCACATTTAAAAATGTGAAATGAACGAAAAGCTTTCTAAAAATTATCTAAATTTCTATTTTTATGGAATTTTTAAAAATGGAATCTTGAGATATTGCATGGTAGTTACTTATAAAATGTAAATATTCTTTAAGAATAGTTTAAAAACAATAACAAAAAATTAAAAGTGGGAAATAAGCGAAAAGGTACAGAATATTTTTAAAATGTAAAAATATTCTAAATAACGATTTCTATCGAATTGTTAAAGAAATTTAAAATTTGGTACGATTGATACTTATAAGATGTTAATGCTCTCTAAAAACCGCTTCTAAAATATTCTAAATTTAAAAGGTTAAAATCAGTGAAAAGCCTTTTATAAACTTTCTGAAGTACATTTTCTATGGAATATCAGAAAATACCAAACCGATTTCAAAATTAGCGTTAGCAAATTGATGATAACGGTCCCTGTTTCTACATAGGCATTTTATGTTTGTGCCACAACCACCAGAGAGAGGGTAGATCGTTAGACAAGAAGATTTTAGAATTTGACATGATGTTTAATTTTAAGATTGTTTAAGACGTAAATGCATGCTAAGAGCCGGTTCTAAAAAATAAAAACGTCAAATGAATTCTAAAATGAGCACAAAAGCTTCAAAATATTTTTTAAATTATCATTTATTTAGAATTAGTTTTAATTCTTATTTATTTGACTCATTTCCGCTCAATGTAGTTTAATAATGAAGGTTAGTCAAACTGTGTCTTAGTATTTTTTGAAATATTCTTAAAAATATGGTTTCTTCTACTAAAAATTAGACATACAAATACTGCTTGGCATATTTCAACTATTACGCGAGTAATGCTGTAGTTTTTGCTTGAGTAATTATATAGCAAACTGACAACTTGTACACTGTAAAAAAATCTGTACATTTTACAGAAAAAAATTGTATTTTTTACAGAAAAGAACTGTTTTAAAGTAAAACAGTTTTTTCTGTAAAAAAGAGTGGATTTTGTAATTTTTACAGAAAAAATCTATATTTTTTACAGAAAAAAAAACTGTTTTAATGAAAAATTACAGATATTTTCTTTAAATTAAACGGTTTTCCACTGGCGCCAAAATTGACAGTTTTTTCTGTCAATTTGAGAGTTTTTTTTTTTTTTTTCCTACAGTGTAATAATATACTAATTTTAATTGCTAAAAGGTGTAAATTAAAACTTTAAAAACAGTAAAAAAAGGTTTATTTGACTGTTTACATATTTCGACTCTACTTGAGTCATTTTCAAAACAAATAAATAAAAATATTGTAAAATTACACGGTTAATAAAACGCCATCATTCAATTTTACACTCATTCTTTCATATTATGCACGTTATTTATTTATTTTACTGTAAAAAAAAAATAATAATAACGTGCATAATATGAAAGAATACGTGTAAAATTGAATGATGGCGTTTCACATACCGTGCAGTTTTGGAATATTTTTTTTAATTTGTTTTGAAAATGACTCGAGTAGAGTCGAAATATGTAAACAGTCAAATAAACCTTTCTTTACTGTTTTTAAAGTTTTAATTTACACCTTTTAGCAATTAAAATGAGTATATTAATATAATTAATTTCTACCAAATAATATTAATTTCTAAAATACTTGAGTGGTTGTTAGTGTTAAATTCTCAGGGTAATTTTCTCTTTAAACTGTGACTCATCATTAAAGGGACTTACCTGGTGGGGGAGAAAAAAAGTCTCATATTATCCATGGGAAAAATACTTATCCTTTTTGATAATTCAAATCTGGAAATTTCAACAATATTTTTTTTCCCCCACGTACATAGGAAGGTTCGTTATCCCTCGGTAACCTTAAAATTTTTATATTTTTTCCAGTCATGAGTAGCAAACGAGTAAAGAATACTTTTCATACTTTTCGGAATTTTTTGAAACACAAATTTTACTTTAACACAAATTTTAAAACACTCATTATTATCTTTAAAATATTTTAAGATTACAGAGGGATAACGAACCTTCCTTATGTACGTGGTGAAAAAAAAATATTGTTGAAATTTCCAAAGTTGAATGAAGAAGAATGATAAGTTTTTTTCCCATTCCTATAGTATAACATGGGAATTCGCAACGTTTCTTCCCCACTAGATAAGCCCCCCTTAAAAACATTAGAGTACACATATATTTAAAAAAAAAATCTTTTATTTATGTGCTATCATGTCTTACTTATCTTGAGACTAATAAAATTGGAAATCGTCCAGAACAAAGGAGTTGGTTAAATAGAATAAGATATTAAGATGAACCCGATCCATAAACACTTTGTAAATAAAGGAGTACTTACCCTATTATAAACTAAATTTTAGTAGTTTTGTTAATTTTGGGTCCCTTTTCAACATACCCTGGGGCCTCGGGTAGACCTTGGGGTTCCGGGCATTTCCCTTTTGCCCCTGTTGGAAATACGACCTTGTGCATGAGAAAAACAAGCTACTTAATTATCGTTTTTATTTGAAATCTCTTAAAAAATTGGTTTTTACTGTCATTTTCAAAGTAAATCTAAATATTTCGTGTGATTTTGGAAATTTAGATAGACTGACATTATTAATAAAAGTAAATGCTTTTTTCCCAATTTAAAGGTATACGCTCTCAACTTTTGTTTCTAGTGGAAAGAGTTTGGGGTGATTTATTTTTATTTTCCATGATTGTACATTACATTTTACAAAAACATAGAAGCGAAACTCGGGTGTTAATAATAGTATTTTTTTTTTTTTTTTTGCTTTCTACTTACGTTACGAAAGATAAAATTTAACATTCTGATTGAAAATTTGAAGTAATATTTATTATTTATTTTACATTGTTCCGATAATTTCAAATAGTTTTTTTCATAAAGAAAAAAAAGTTATGCAGTAAAACTTTGATTTATAATTATGTTGCAATAATACATTTTATAATGGATGTTGATTCGGCACTCTTATATGTAGATATGTAGATTTTGTGTAGTTATATTTATATATTTATTAATTCAAATTAAATCTATTTATTTCCTTTAACAATTAATAATGTTAACGTTTAACTTATATTTAAATTTTAGCCCAATGAGGACAATATCATATTAATTTCTCATACATAGTATATTATATTACAAGAAAATAAAGTGCATGTTATTCATTGTTCTATCCTCTCCCCCTAAAATAGATATATTTAATTTTTAAGAAAGTTTGTGGGCACATTAAATGTAACTCATTAATTTCAAAATTTAATAATAATTATTATTTTTTTATTCCTAAATATCGTAATATTAATCATTTATTTATTTATATTTAATTATATACTATTTATTTAAGTGATTATGAAATGTCATCACAGTAATTTATATATTAATATGTTTTAATGAGTTACATTTATTTATATGAAACATTAATTGAATCATCATGAATTGAAACATGAATCATCGGTATTATCATTTTACATATTATTTTTATTTAACATATTATTTAATATATCATTTACTTATTTTTTCTAGTATAATGGTATAAATTTATCAACATATTTTTAATTATTATTTTTAATTATCATTTATATATCTTTAGAAAGTATATGCTTTAAAGCTTAATCCAATAATAGATACAAATATTTTTGAATTATATATTAGTTTTTATTCCAAAACAATATATTTTACTAATAATAAATTCTGCAGATGGCAACACTTTATTGATTCCTTGGATAACATAATGGAATTCATTTTTAAATGATTTATATCGGGCGCTGGTCACATATATTGAGGTTTGTGCATGATTATACTGCACATTATTACTCCTTGGTTCATCATCATTTAAAAAAAAATTTTGGCAACATGTGCAAATAATCTATTACACTTTTTTTTCTGCATCATTCTAGGTTAGAAATACTTTCAAATTGGTAATATGTTTTTTATTTCTAAATAGTTTTTAATCATATATAATTTTAAACTTGTGTTTGTTTTACCAATATTTTATTTCTCTATTTAATGGGAATGGGCGTGGCAGTCCTAAATTTGTATTCTTTAGCTTTTGTATGGCTAATATGAAGATTAAACCACACGCTTTATTTGTGGAACTCTAGGCATTTAGAATCTGATGAATCTGTCTTGGTTGCACAAATTTCTATTATTCATTTTTCCCTATTTTTACTGTTTTTAAAATCCATGTTGAAAATGTTAAGGGGAACAGTTTTGCTGTCAATGAATAAATTTCTTTTTTATATATAATTTCACAATTTTTCTTGGTAATTTATAATGGTTTATATATATATATATATATTGTAGTTCGAAAATAATTAATAATTATTTTGTCTGCAGGAAAGAAAAAAAAAAGCCTTGTCAAGGTATTGAATCCACAAAGTTCCGAAAGTGAAAATTTACAAGTCTGGCGCTCTGCCAACTGTACCGTTCGGCTGCGTAATTTGTCCGATTATGTACTAAAACGTCAAAATTGGGTGACTTTGAGGGCGTGTATTTTAAGACTCCCTTGCATATTTCGCTAAATCCTTGTGATTTGTTTATCTGCTAACTATACTCCATCATTGCACAAAGGGACACTGGATTCTGTATCCCTAACCTCGTGTCCTCTTCTCCTCTTCTCGTAAGAATAGAGAAATCTTTACAAAGAGATGTTTTTAAATAGACAGCTAATTTGTTCGTTTTCTTCGTTCCACTCCGCAGCTTACGGGATCTCAAGTTAAATTCAAAGGAACTCTAAGAAAGGGGATCGAAAATATTTATATGTATTCGTAGTTCTGGAAGGACTGCTTTCACATAAGGAATATGATAGTTTTTTAAAAAATCTTTCAAAATGGATTTTGCCCTCAAAAAATGTGGTAGTAAAAAAAAAAAAAAAAAAAAAAAAAAAAAAAAAAAAAAAGTTTTAAAAATTGATTTCGGTTAACCGAGAGTTTTGGTTAAAAGAGTTTCGGATAAAAGAGGTTATACTGTACATTCCAAGTAAAGCTCTACATTGCTTTAAAACACAAGGTCAAGTTTACCGATATATTTCGTTTGATTCAAGGTTCGTTTGGAGAAACCAACCAGCGTTGCAGGCGAAGCCTGCTAGTAATAAATAAAAAAGAACCCTTTATATTAAAAAAATGTTTCTAATGCTTGATTATATTTAATCGTCTGTGAAAAATAAATGGTTTTTTAACCATCAAAGAAAGGAATATTTAGATTCTGGCATTCTTACCAAAATGTATTGTATACATTCATTTTTTTTTTTTACCTTTTTTGTGTGTCGGGGGAGGAAAGGCTGTATATGCAACAAAAATTGGATGCAAAATATAGGTCGAATTTAAATATCTCTTAAAGAAGGATTTGTTATCTGAAAAAAAAAAGAAAAGAAAAAACGCTTTCTCTACATAATAAAGTGTTTTAGTCTTTCTGATTTCATGGACGTGTGAAGGTTTATAATCTTTGAAGTATCACTCAATAATATCTTTGACCTTTATGAACGTCCACGGCAGAAAAAATTTTTTGCTGAAAATTTTTTTTAAACGGAAATATAAGTGTGATACATCAATTTAAAGCTAAAGAGTTGAATTATATGAATTTGTAAGCTTTAATTTTATAAGAGCAAGTGTTTACTAATAATGAGCTGGATACTAACAGTATAAAACTACATTTACATTTGAGCTTAAAATACAACTTATTGAAATGCATGATTTTTTTACTTTTTAGAATTCAATAAAATTACTATGCATTCAAATCAAAAAAATATTATCATATCTTTAAGATATACATAGATAAAATCTTTTAGATAATGTCTTTAATATATTTTTGACTGTATTTAAACGTTAATACTTAAATGTCACAAGAGTAACGGAAAACATACAAAAGTTTTAATTTAAAAAAACTACTTAAAATTTTTACCCAAAACTTCTAATTCTCTGATTTCGAGGTATAAGACATATTTTCTATTAAATATTTTGTTTATACTATGCATGGAATAGGCTCTGGGAAATTGTCACAAGAGTAACACATAATACTTTTATCGATACTTTAATATAAAACTGCGTTACAACTAAAACAAACAGAATGCTTAAAGTTTTGTTGTTTTTTCTTTGTTATTAGAGCAGTTCTTGAAATAGTTTTAGCTATAGCTAAGGTTATTTTGTAAATTTTAAGGAAGATAAATTATCTTTATTAGTTTTTTTTAATGGGTGGATTTATTTTTATTTATTTTTGGTATTACTTAAGATTATAAAATAATCATGACAAGTAATTAAAGATATAATAATACAACTCAACTCGTGCCATTTTTGTGTGCTTTCTTTTGGTTTGAAGCACATGGTCTTTGACTAGGTATTTTATAGGCTTTGTAAAGCTTCGTTTACTAAATTCTGCTGTATAACCTACAGAGGTTCTTATAGTAATTCTTATGGAAAGGATTCTGATAGTATATTTTAAAGGAAAGATTTTAATATTGCTTCTTATATACGACATTGTTTTAAAGAGCAGGAAAAATTCTGCTAAGCACCAAAAATTGTAGAGAAAAAATAAGAATAAAATTGAATATGTTGTTGTCAGAAAGAAACAAAACAAAATATATTACGATAAGGTGAAGAAAAGTCTTAGAACCAGCAAAAGCTTCGGCAAGAAAATGGAAATATTAAGAAAAGGAAAAAGCAGAGAACTAGCTAACCTCAGATACTGTAACGGAAAAAAAATCTAACTCCACAGCTTTGGAGAATTTTATGTCGATGAAGATTTAAGAAGAGGCCATTCTTCAGCTAAATCTACGTTAGCTAAGCGTGAAAAAGGTCACATAATTTCATCAATTCTAGGGGACATTTAATAAGAGAATACGTTTTTTGTTTAAAGAAGCTTTCCTAAATTGAAAAATTGGAGATTCCCTTGCAGCTTTAAAGGCTAGTTTCATAAAACAATAGAAAATTACTTATCAGACTATCTCCATTTGTTGCTGCCACGAAAACATTCAAGCCATTCATAATGTAGTAACTGGTGTATATCCTGCATTAAACATTCCTGTGATGGATTTGATGACTTTGTCTGCCGAGATACATGATAATTAGAATTTGGGAATTCAGAATATCTAATTTGCGGAGATAACGTCGAAGAATTATTTGAAACGGAAGTCCATAATACAGAACTTCGTATAAGTTATTGTAAATAGCAAAACGTTGATAGACGTTTTGCTATTGACAAAACGATTATCAACAGCTTCTCAATACTGTTACTTTTTCAAAAAGTTGATAAACGTTTTGAAAAAGTAACAGTTAAAGAAACCATTTCTGATTGTTTAAAAATTTTCGAAAGCAACTAAATCCATTTCTGGGGCACACATTCATTGAAACTTGTACAAGGGATTATTTTCGTAATGCCAAAAAATAACCATTTCTCAAAGAATAGTTATGCCAGTGGATTTTCTGGAAACTGTTTTATTTTCACGCCGAGACGAAATTTTGGTATGAAATACTACATTACTGGTCAAATCCACAAGCGACTGTATTTTCTGCTTTTCATTTAGTGTGATCCCCATAAAGTAAAATCTTATGCTATTATTTTAGACAATGTAACTCATAATCAATTTTTTGTAAATGCTTTCGTATGTAAAATTTCAACATTGCATCTTTAAGGGAATTTGTATTTTCCTAAATTGTACCTGTTTTACTTTTTAGGGTTTCGTACTTAAAAAGTAAAAACGGAACCATTATAAGATCACTTCTGTGTCTGTCCATCTGTCTGTCTGTCTGTCACAGCCATTTTAATCGTAGACTATGGAACGTGGAAAGTTCAAATTCGGGGAAGTAATAAAGACTATTGACCCACATATTTTCAGATTAATAAACATTCATAAATATATTTAGCAAAAAAATAGAGGGCTAATTATGCTACTTGAAAAACAAATCTTTTCTTTGTATATCATGTGGGGTATCCTGTGAAAGCTTTTGTAAAGCTGAACTCAAAAATACATTCCTTTTAATTTTACGTATTATATTTTCAAAGATACTGCTGAAAATGTAGCACAAAAATATGTTCCCCCCATCTAATTCCGAATCTACTGAAACTAAAATTATGAAAAAATTAGAGATAGTAGACGTTAATATAAACCTTGCCGGAAAATTATAGCGATTACCCTAGGTCACATAGTTTTTGAGTAATTAGCATTTTTCTGTTATACACAAACTTCGATTTACGGGCATTCAGAAAAATTGTTGAGCATCGCTGAATATACCTATCGTTGCAGAAGAATAAAAGCATTGTTGATAATGATTTTCGAAAAAAATCATCGGTAATTAGCTGAGATATTAACCCTTAAAGGTACGGACAGTTTGGACATACACAAGGACAGGGCGGCGTACTCTATGCCTAGTTAAGGACTTTTAATGATATATATGTGTAATGTAATGTCCAGTAACAGTATAAAAGCAATAAACGTCAAATTGTTAAAAACATACTAATTTAAGGGGTCTCCGGACTCTAAAAAGTGGAAAAAATGAAAAAAAGTTTTCAACATTTAATGTCTTAAAATGTATATGATTTTAAAACACAATTTTAATTGGAATGAAAGATATAAGTATGTTCTTTCGTTTCATGCATTTAAAAAATTGCAAGATACAGAATTAGTATTTATAGGGGGCTCGAAACTGTTAGACATTTGTCGAACAAAAAATTGGCATAACAGTTTACGCGCAGGATTACAAAATAAATATTGCAACTAGAATTAAAATTTTGGTGCTTACTTATACTTCAGATTGTAATAATTTCACTGAACTTGAATAAATTTGTATTTAAAGCATTTTTATATTTTTAATGCAATGCTGCATTTAGCTAGTACAAAATTTTGAAAATTTCAACAGTAAAATCACCTGAAAAATATTTTTTTGAACAATAAAAAGGAAATTTTAGGTTCAGTTTATACAGAATAACATGGAATATATGTTTTGAAAATTTCATGAAAAAATATTCAGAAGTTTTTGAGGTATCCTGCGCGTTATACCCAAAAACGCCATTTGGAAAATAATGACTTTAAAGTTTCGGAAACGCCGCTTCAGCTATTGAGCGGGTATAATTCTAAAAGCCAAAACTTCTCTTCTAATGGGGATTTCAAAGAAACAATTATATCAAAATATTCAGAAATCATAGGAGTTTAACATCTAAAAAAATTAAAATTTCTTAAATTTTGAAGCTTTAAGAGTCCTGCGACCACTTAATCCTTTCCGGCACGGAGTAATTCTATTTATAAACTTATGAAATAATGAACTGACACCAGAATTTATAAACGAATTTATTAGAAAATGCGAACTTGCTTATTTTCACGTACATGATAAAAGGAAAATTTTAATTAAATATTCTTGGTGCCATTTGTCTGTTTTGGAATTAAAATTAGGTGTCCGTTTTTTAAGGACATCGCCCTCGAAATATTTAATTAGAATGAATCGCATAAACACTGTGAGATTCGCTATAGTTTGCATTGATTGTATCTCTCAATATGCCTGGAGTGACTTTAAAAGTTAATTAAACACCTATCTGGAAAAACGCGGCACTGACCAAGGCGGCGTTGCAACTTTGAGACCTCAATTCGAAGCGCGCTTAGCACAATGCCAAATTTAAACTTTGAACAAAGGTTTTGTTTTAGATACACTGTAGAAATAAAGGTTATTACTACGCTGAATTTAGTTTCATGAAATGCTAAATGAAGTTTCACTATGCACTGCCTTTATTGTCAGCACCGAATTAATTTCCTCATAAACAGATTAGGATAATATTAAAAAAAGAGTTATACGAATAGCTATATTTGATATTGTTCCATATATGTCTTTGAACTTTCATGGTATACCCGATTACACTTTCTAATATATACAGTTATACCCAACCCTACGTTATATAGTTTTTTAAAAAGTCTTAGTATTCTTTTAGCAATTTTTTTTTTTTTTTAATACAATTACAAATTCATATATTTATTCTACGGAATCCTCTGTACGCGAGTAAGGCTCGCACTTGACTCGCAACCATTTTTTTTTTTTTTTTAATAATACAATTACAAATTTATATATTTATTCTACGAAACCCTCTGTGCGCGAGTAATGCTCGCACTTGACCGTTTATTTATATGGTGGTTGTGCTTTCCAATTTGAACAAAAATATAACTACGCAAATATGCCTGGAATGAATCAGACTCCTTTCTCAATTAACTTAATTGGGCATATTTTTTTTTTTCAAATACTCCTGGTATACGTGCTGTGGATTTATTTTGTGTTGTTGTATAATGATGTATATGAAATGAAGTGCGTGCTATAAAAGCAATTCTAAAATATACTGCTTATTTTGTCAAAATAAATAAAACAATAATATTTCATTACTTTGCGAGAAAATACCAACAGCGAAGCGCATTCAACAAATACAATTTGTTAAAACCATGAAAAATGACACTATCTACTACAAACCTTACACTAACATGATTCGTACAAAGAATTTGCGTTTCATTAAGTAAATCATAATACAGGAGAAGTTGCAAGTGATATTATTGATAACGAAGAGAATGACTTATTCTGTTAAGTAGCAGAAACTGAGAGGTTGCTATGTTTATAGTGTTTGTTAATTTTAGAATTTTTTTACATTATTTTATGTTATTTTTAAATTAAACCATCATTAAAAGTTGTTCTGTATGGAAAATAATTTTTTTAAACTTATTTTAATTATTTTGTTTAGTATTTAAACTGAATTTTTGCTAAACTCACATTATGGACAAAATGTCACAAGAGTAACACTTAGCATTTTGCAAAATCAAATGTAACTAATTCATGTGTTATCAAATGAGTTCAATGATTAATGCTTTTTAAAAAGATATAATTACTCTGCTATATTCTGTAAATTTTATTTCTGTTGTCTCATATAATTCACAGAATTTCTGCGTCAAACACAATTTTTGAAAATTGCATTTTTTTGTGGTCACTAGAGTAACAAAATTTTCATTTATTATCTAGCCAAGTAAAATGCTTTTTGTTACAAATTGTATATGGTTTATGAAAGTGGAGTACATGTATTTTTAAGAAGTTGCCTCAAATTTATCTTAAATATATTTTGTAATAAAAGAATTGGAAATATATATGGAAATTTTCTCTGCTGGTCACAAGAGTAACAGTGGACGTTCCCCTATCACTTTATGAACGTAATTAGTTTTAAGCTTTCATTTTTAGGATTCCGTACTTAAAAAGTGAAAAAGGAATCATTATACGGTCACTCCTGTGTCTGTCTTTCACAACCATTTTACTCATAAACTATGGAACGTGGAAAGTTCAAATTGGCTGAAGTAATAAAGGCCATTAACCCATCTATTTGTAGATTATTAACCATTCGCAAATATATTTAGGAAAATGTAAAGGGGTTAATGAAGTTATTCGAAAAAAATTATTTTCTTTGTATATCGTGTGAAAACTTTTGTAACGCCGAACTCAAAAATACATTTCTTTTAATTTTAGAAAGTATATTTTCAGCGATATCCTCGAAAATGTAATGCAAAAATATGTCCCCCCCCCCACCCCATTTATTTCCAAATCTACTGAAACTAAAATTATGAAAAAAATTAGGAATAGCAGAAGATTATTTAAATATTTCAGGGAAACTATAACGATTACCCTAGGTCACATAGTTTTTGAGAAAATCGCATTTTTCCGTTGTACGCAAATTTCGATTTGCGGGCGTTCAACAAAGGAGTTGAGGAGCGCTAGAGGTACTTATCATCACAGTTAGTATAAAATGATTGTTGATAATGATTTCTGAAAAAAAATTGCCGGTAATTAGCCGAGATATTAACCATTAAAAACACGGACGGTTTGGACATACATAGGCTTTTAAAGCCTGATAACAACTTTTTATGAGAAATTTGTATAATGCAATGCCCAGTCGTAGTATAAAAGGAATAAATGTCGAACTGTTTAAAAACAGACTAATTTAATTAGAATTATTTACATAATTACTATCGGATTCACGAATAGCTTGCATTGAGTGGCTATTTAAATACGCCATCCGTATCTTTAAAGGTTGATTCAAAACCTATCTGAAAAACGCTGCACGGAACAACGCGGTGTTGCAATTTTGCGACCTCCTTTCGCAGCGCACTTAGCACAATGCCAAGTTTAAACATTGAACAAGGGTTTTTTTTTTCTAAACTGTAAAAAAAAAGGTTCTTACTACGCTGAATTTGTGTTTTTGAAATGCCAAATTAAGTTTTAATATGCACAACTTTTATTGTCAGTACCGAATCAAGTTCATCATAAACCGGTTAGGATAAGAATAAAAAAGAGTTAATACAGAATAGCAATGTTTGATTACTATTAAGGATTCATATATCTCTGAACTTTCATGGTATATCCATTTGTACTTTTCTAGTATATACAGCTGTAACAAACCTTACATTGTATAGTTTTTTACAAAGACTTATTCTTTTAGCAAAGGTTTTTTTTTCTTTTTTCTTTTCTTTTCTTTTTTTTTTTTTTTTTTTTTTTGTATAACACAGTTTCTAATTAATATATTTATTGTACGAAACGCGCGAGCAATACTCGCATGTGACTGTTTATTTAAATTTTATGATTTCATTTGTCGTATATCATGAAAACTTTATATGAACTTATATACTTACGTAGTTTGTGTGGGAGGAGGATTGTAATAGCCAACACTTGATGAACAGACGGCAGGTTGAACAGTAGGATTGAAATATCCAGCGAACGATGGTTCAGGAGGATTATAATATCCACCAGCTGAAGTGCAAATAGCAGGTTGTGATGGAGGATTATAGTATCCACCGGCGGAAGGACAGATAGCAGGTTCTTGAGAAGGATATATGGGATCAGGTGGATTGTAATACCCACCATCTGACGTGCAGATAGCAGGTTCTTGAGAAGGATTATAATAGCCACCAGATGAAGGGTAGATAGCGGGTTCTTCAGGAGGATTATAATATCCACCAGATGACGTGCAGACAGCAGATGAATCAGGAGGATTGTAATATCCATCAGATGCACCACAGACCGCAGCTGAGTCAGAAGGATTATAATATCCGTCAGATGCAGAAAAACCTCCTTCGTAAGACATTTTAAATAAGTTAATATCAGCTTCTTTACAATATGTTTTTATAATTGAGGAAAAAGCTATTATGCGAGCATGTATATTTTGTATCAGAATACAATGAATTTTACTTCGTTACTGAACGAAAGATAAAACTCCTGATAAAAGGACTGTTGCACACCTGCCACGAGAATTTTTATCGAAAGACTTTTAAATGATAAGAATATTTATTCCATATTTCTGATAAGTGTATCACACATATCAATTTTTCGCCCTTGAAATTAAAATCATTATATTCCATTTTGTAGAAAATATACAAAATTTCTTCAAAACAAGAATGTTACAACTGAATGAGAACTATTTTCTGTTATTCAGCGAAAGAAAAAATCTTTAAATACACTTAACAACCAACGATTAACTTTTAATTTCGAAACAAAAATATAAATTATACTCAAAAGAAATCGGGTATTAAATACAATGCTTAAAACAATTAAAGGATATTGAACTTTCCACTAAATCTTATGGATGAATTTTGATAATTGATATGATACTCACAGACGATGCCAGTTATGAAAAAAAAGTGTCACGCGGATGGAAGAAAAAAATTAATTTTATTGCATTTATTTTCTTTTATATAAGATGTATAGAATTCATACACACCAAGTACTATACATTAATTTCAACTTGTCTGAATTAGTGCAACAACATTAAAATACATTTCAAACGATTTTCCCCCACATACCATAATGTAAACAAGTTGGAAATTGCTCGTCAAACGTGGCAAATGAGGTGCGTTCGTACTATAACTAGTTTTATAATTATTTTTTACACCCAATATTGTACTGAATGTATAATTTTTTGCACTTCATAAAGTGTATAGTCTGTAGCATCATTAAAATGCACTTGCAATAACTTTTTTCCCATTCCCCGTAACTTAACGGAACACTTTTGACTGTCCCTGTAATTACACTGTACATCCGATTTTTCTAAAATTGGAAATGGCTCGACAAAATTTTGCAACAATTATATATTTAAAATTTCAGACCATTCGGAAGGCTGTAAAATCATTAAAATGCACTTGCAATAATTTTTCCCATTGGCCGTAATGTAAAGAAAAAATTTGACTGTCCCTGTAATTAAACTATACATCAGATTTTCATAAAATTTGAAAAGACTCGACAAAATTTTGCAACAATTATATATTTAAAATTTCAGACCATTCGGAAGGCTGTAACATGATTAAAATGCACTTGCACTAATTTTTCCCATTGGCGGTAATGTAAAGAAAAACTTTTGACTGTCCCTGTAATTAAACTATACATCCGATTTTCATAAAATTTGAAATGGCTCGACAAAATTTTGCAACAATTATATATTTAAAATTTCAGACCATTCGGAAGGCTGTAACATCATTAAAATGCACTTGCAATATTTTTTCCCATTGGCCGTAATGTAAAGAAAAACTTTTGACTGTCCCTGTAATTAAACTACACATCCGATTTTCATAAAATTTGAAATGGCTCGACAAAATTTTGCAACAATTATATATTTAAAATTTCAGACCATTCGGAAGGCTGTAACATCATTAAAATGCACTTGCAATAATTTTTCCCATTGGCCGTAATGTAAAGAAAAACTTTTGACTGTCCCTGTAATTAAACTATACATCCGATTTTCATAAAATTTGAAATGGCTCGACAAAATTTTGCAACAATCATATATTTAAAATTTCAGACCATTCGGTTGGGTAGTTTTTGTTCTGTTATATGCGGACAGACAGACAGACAGACGGACGGACGGACGGACTGAACGACAACTATAGGTGCTACGTATTTATATAACTACGAACGCACCTAAAAAAGTCTTTAGAGGTATTCAAGTAAATGAAATATAAATGCTACATACTTTATTTTTAACGCCGAATGTGCGACAGTAAAAGTCAATGACATATATCAATTTCATAGCAATTGGAGTATATTTACGCGAGTTAGATCAAGGCCAGATAGACGGCCAGAGAAACTGAATTCTTAAACACTTTTCAATTATGTTGGAAAGTGTTACATATGAATAAAATATGGATTACAAAATTGCATATACATGAACCAAATTAAGTTAGATAAAAGAGCAAAAAATGTGTTATTTATTGAAAGAAAACTTCTTTTAATAGCAAGGATAGTTTCCTTCAACGAACAGAAACGTTGAACATCTCTAAGACATAGAGTACATCAGAATTTAAAATGGGGAACTGGGATATTCTGTTCCAATCCTCCAGAAACTTTTGAATCATTTATGGGGCGGCTAGCAGTTCGTTTGCCTAGAATGTCCCAAGCATGTTCGATTGATTTCATGTTCAGGGAACATGCTGGTTATACTATTCATATGATTTCTTTGTTCATATGGCAGTCGACGACCAGCCGAATGCGATTTGGCCTGCAATTATCATGTATTAAAAGGAATTCATCTTCGATTGCTGCAGCGTAAACGTTTAAAAAATATCTACGAATACCATTCTCGTACAACTGAGCCGTCGGAAATCCATTATTCTTGTGCAGATGCTAAACTGTTTCGAGCACCATGCCCCCTTCGAATGAAAATGTGCCTGTTATCAGTTCCCCTCCAGACTTGCTCTTCCGTCTGCTTTACGTGGTCAGCACGGCATACAGATACCACAGGTCTTTCATCCACAGACTTCTAATATAAGTAGACTCCCAATCGGCAACCTTTTCTTGTCTCCTACATCTCTGCCCTCCATCACGTGATGGAAGGCAGATTTAGCGCGCCAAACCGGTTTTTCTCCCGCCAAAATCTCCTCGGAATCTCTCTCCAGTTTCCCGCCGAAACATCGTCTGTCTGCGTTTGTCTTGAGTTGACCGTACTTTTGCTTTTCTTTTTAATTTACCCTTTAACAGTTCTTTTAAGAACTTTTTATTTTAGCTTTTAAAATGACAACTTTCCTGTCAGCTTGTAGTTTCGCTTCTATGTTTACATTTATTTTATTGCGAGGATGAAATCCGAAAGTTGCCAATAAAGGGATTACCGCCAAAATACGACACCCTTTTGGCGATGAAAGCAAGACATGTTGGAGTCAAAACCTTCCCGACAGAACAATGGGATTGGGAGTCTACTTATATTAGAAGTCTGTGCTTTCCATCATATAGAACTACAGCATGAAGTCAGTTTCGGATAGTTTTAGACAAAATTCTGGCGTCATTAGCCGAACGCTGTTATTGGAGAAGAGAGGCATTGAAATTTTGGTTCCTCCAGGCGTACACTGTGTTGAAACAAATAATTCCACGGCATAGGTGAAAAATGTATGTATTTTCCCAAGGTTTGTCAATTATGTAGTGTTCTGCTATAAGTCCCAAAGCATGAAAAAACATATGTTTTTTTTTTTTTTCATTTATATACCTCCTAGTTCCGTTTTTAGAAGAAAATGTATCGGGAAAGTAGGAAAAACAGTTAAAAATTAAAAATGAGAAACTGACCAAAAAAAAAAAAAAGTCGTGCCAGTCCAAATTTTTGCATTGTTCTAAATTATGTTTTTTGTCTTGTGAGGAGTATTCCAAGTCTAATTAAATAATAATAATAATTGGGTTTTGTACCTATGTATGATTTTTGAGATTTTTATAATTTTAAACAATTACTTCTTATAAAGTCAAGATCCCGCTATACCTCACAAAATCATTGGTACGTTCCTCTTCTTCGAGATATTTAAGCAGTGAGAAATGTTGGTGTTACCTGCGCTCAGGTGCAACTTTGACAGTTAGCAGTGGCTGATTAAATTAAAGTCCACGTAAAAGACATGCTTCTGCACCAACCTCATTAAAAGAAATCTTTTAATATTTAAATAAAACTCCAAAAAAGCATTATAGTTGCAATCTTTTGGTATTTTCAAAAGCTCTAATCGATTTTATCTGAAAAATATACAAAAAGTAATACTGGAACATAAATTTGTGCTTTCGCACAACATATATGCTGTCAATGACTGCAAAAAAAGCACTTCGTCACAGTGCCTGGGGAAGTGAGCTTTAAATATGTATATTTGCTGGTCTATGACTTTGGCCTAGTTTTCTTCATGCAGCCTTCCGTGAATGTTTCTAAATCCTGAAAATTACATTTTGTAACACTTCTATGGCTTTTACAACAATGGATTATGTTTGGTTTCCTTTTAAGGGACCAATAACTCTTCAAGCTTCTAATTCCGTTAACCCTTTGTATCCCAAATTATTAATTAAAAAAACTATCTACACGAAACGTATTTTCCCCTCAATAATATGATACATCAGAAAATATATGCATTAAAAATAATAGATTTATTTATTTTTTGTTAATTACAGCTAATTACTTGATGTGGTACTTCAAAGTGCAGTTGGATCATAATGCTTGGACAAAAATCGGAACTAAAAAAAAAAAAAAAAAACTATATCCAATTTTTAACACTTTCCAACATAGTTGAAAAGTGTTTATGCATTGTCTGTCCGTCTGTACGCGCTTTAACTCCCGTAAATATACTCGGATCGTTCTGAAATTTTTGGATGTTAGGGATCTCTACCATAGCACGAACCCTATTGCAAATGAAGTTTGTAGCATGTTTAGTTCATTTACAGGGGCAGTCAAAAGTTTTCCGTTACATTACGGCCTATGGGAAAAAACCGTTTAAAATGAATTTTAATGATGCTACATGCTTTAAAACATAATAAAATTGATATGCATTTATTAAGTGCACTAAAATATGCATTCCGTAGAATATGCGCTGCAAAGAATAAATATTATTCATTTACAGGGTCACACAAAAGAATTCCGTTACATAATGATATACGGGTGGAGGGATTTTTTTCCGGCGTATTTTAATTATGTTAAATTATTTCATGTATAATGGAATTCATATACGTCGCTGAGGTTTACTATAACTTATTTCATGCATAATACGAAGTGCATAGCATTTACAGGGACACACAAAAGATTTCAGATACTATATTCTATCCGAAGTATTGTACGGTAGCGATGATTGCTGGAAATGCATTTTTAATTATGTTATGCGCTTTTATGTTTCACTATATTTATGCATTGTATATGATGTGTATAAATGCTGTAATTCATATACAGGGCTACACAAAAGAATTCGTAATGGTTACTGGGTATGATTGTAAATTGCTTAAAGGTGGTTTTTAAATGAGTTATGCATTTTTACGCTGAACTGCATTTTGTTTACTAAGAAATGTTTGTAGATAAAATTATAAAACATAGATAAAATTATATGCAGGGTCACGCAAAGAATTGGATACATGGCCGTCTATAAAGGATAATTTCTGAAAATGTGATTATAGGAGTTTTAAGAGTGTTTTACTTTGAATTAAACTTTAGCTAAATAGTGGCGTGTATTAAAGGTACTAGGTTAACTACAGGGTTGTACAAAAGTACACAAGTATGTTTCCATCTCTTAGTATAAATTGTTGAAAGAGAAATTTAAACCTGTTATTCGTTTTCTTGCTAAACTAAATTTCCCCTTTATATAACATATATATCAACCTACAGATCAAATACAGAGCTGTTCAAAAGAATTGGAATACATATTTGATATGGATGGTAACTGCTGAAATCAGTTTTTCAAATGTTTTATGCGTTTTGTAAAATGTTTACTTAGTTCTTTTATATACATTATTTTCCTAAATAACGAAGTTTTGATAAAGCATACAGGAAGTGTTAGAAAGTGTTTCATAATCTATGCTTAACGCATGATTTTTCTTACTTGTTTCTTATTATTTTAATGTGTCTTATCATGCATATATATAGTGTACATATATCTATGGTGTATATCTGAACCTTTTGGAACAAAAAGGGCCAATGTTCAAAATTGAGAAATTTGAGTTAAATGCACGAATGAATTCAGGATGCGATATAAAGTAATTGTTAAAAGGGCCAAAGTCCTCCCAATATTAGATCATTGAAAACAAAATATTTTTTCGAGGCGAATGTTACTGTTAAAGTAATGTGTCAAACTTAAATTGGGTTTCCTGCCATTTGAGAAAAATGGACATTGGCCCTTATTGTACCATGGTATACATATATGACTAGATTATGATGCTGTTTGCGCATCATCAGTGAGCATTTTGCCATCAGAATAATATTCTAGAGTTGTAACACTATCGTCCGATGGAAATCCTATGTAAAGAAATTTACAAACTTTTAGTTGTAAAAAAATCAAAAGGATTCATAAAAATGCTAAAAGATATTTTTAGATTTTTTTTCTAAGTTGTAATTTTTTTTTCATTTTGTTTTATAAAAATACAATATATTTTCCTAAAGATAAAAATAACACATTTTGGTTTTATTATTCATCAATGTCATGCATAAGTCATGCAATATAAATATATACATTTCTATGTACCATATGTATTCAAACGATAGAAATCTAAGTAAAAATCCTGTTCAACGTAATCCCGACGGTACTCAAAAATACCGCTTTGAAAAGTACTTCGTAAAGTAAACAAACTGAAAATGAATGTTTTTAGCATGACACATTATTAAGTGATCTAGTTAAAACAAGAAAATAAAATGTGATAGCCTTACTTTAAAATGTCAGGTGTTTCCAAACAAAAATTAGGTATACCATGTCAGACAAGAAAATGGAAGCAAAATTAACACCCACACGCGCAAAAATAGCTGCGTTAACAATTTTCAGCTTACTGGAACTGCTATTGCTATTTAGTGAAGTGATAGTCAAGGGAAGTATTCACTATTTTTCCCTAAAAGTGTTATTGGAATGGATTCAGTGAGTGTTTTTCTTTTAATTGGGATAGAAAACTGTTTTACTTTAGAGTACTGTCGGGGCATAAAGTGTTAAATGACTTCTTTCAGACATCGCATTCATCAATCAAAAGCAGTTTACGCATTGCCGATCATTTCTTTTCACTTTTTCGTATGCTGAAAGTTAAATTCCATTAGCTATGATTCAATGCCTGATTTTCAACGTTATAAAAAAAAATATGCATATCAGAACGCTTGAAAATGTACAAAATTTGCATTTTTATCTGTCATTTCCTTAAAACGTACTTGATTATGCTATTATTTCATTAAAAAAAATGAAATATCTTTAAATTGTTGTCAAAAGTGTAAGTAGGCAAATGCAGTTATTGTATTTACATAATCTCTCTATTCTAAAACTAGTTGGATGTGGCAATCGCGAAACTTTCTTCTATGTCATACATGTTAATACTTCCTGAAAAATGCATTATAACAGCGGCACTGATTAGGTGATTTACACCAAAATCTAATCAGCAACAATTTATGTCAACTTCTAATTGAATTTGAAATTTGATGAAAATCCGTGCATTAGATTTTGAGATAAAGCTATTGGTGAAATCGCGAAAAGTTCTGCATAGCAGTGGCACCTGCTGGGCAATTTACACAAAAAACTTAACAGGATCAATTTATATCAGGGCTAACTGAATCCAAAGTTTGATGAAAATTCATGCATTAGTTCTTGAGATCTGGCTGTTGCGGAAATTGTGTAAAATGCAGCATAGTAGCGCCACCTGTTGGGAAATTTACACCAAAAACTGAACAACACTAATCTATATTAGGGACTAATTGATCCTGATTTTTTCTGAAAATCCGTACCTTAGTTCTTGAGATATAGCTATTGTGGAAATCATGAATAATACAGCATAGCAGCGTCACCTGCTGGGCGATTTACACCAAAAAGTAACCAATTTATATCAGGGACTAACTGAATCTAAAGTTTTATTAAATTCCGTTCATTAGTTCTTGAGATAGAGCGCCCACAAAATTTTTTTCACACACAAACAGACACAGACAGACATTTTGTAAAAACATGTTTTTCGGGATCTGTGAATCATAAAACGTGTAAATGCGTCGAAAACCGGATTTTGAAAATTTTTACGAATCCGACACTTTCTTCTTGTAAAGATAGAAGAAAGTAAAAGATTATTAACACTGCTTCTGCTGCTGGCGGTAATTGAATCTATTGTGAACGGTTCACTTTATCGCCTTATCAAGCAGAAAACTATTATATATAAAAATATGAAAACTGGTGCCTTCATAGAGAAATGTATTATTAACACGTTGAAGAAGACAGTTTTTAAATTACAGAATTATATAAAGCAATTTTTAAAGTTGCGAGACATTTTCATAGGGATTGTTCGAAGTTGCGGCTGCGAAGGTCATTGCATAAAGATAAAAGAAACCCAATAATCGCTATTCTCGTGAATATTTTTACCGAAATTTAACCTGAAAATTAAAAAATATACGTCCAAAAAGCCACGCGTTTCAATATTTTCAAGTATTTCTCTTTTCTCTGCAACAATGGAAGTAATCCATTGTTTGATGATCCATTGTAAAATGTTTAGATGAGTTCGTACCGGAATAGTCATACTGTGTTTTATTTTACGTAGATTGATGAAAGTTTAATTTCGTCATGGAACATTAGCCGGAAAGAAGTGCTGAACTATTTATATTATTTAAGTGCAAATGGAATAAATTTTCGTTATCGGATTGCACGCGATAGAGATATAATTTTTAAAATTGCATGCTTGAATTCTCAGTAAATTGAGATACTGTTTTCCAACAAATTAAATTTGAAAGGACATTTTTTCCCTATTAGAAAAAAAGGAATTGGGCGATGTTTAGAAGTAAAAAAAAATTGCAGTAAAAGTATAGCTTATTGTTATCAGGTTTTGCAATATGACGTCACCGTTACTCGCGTTCATGTTTTTGCTTTATAACACTGATAGGTTTTAGCGTAAAAAGCTAACAAGATTAAAAAAATAATAAAATAAATTTACTTTTAATATATATGTATACGTTTTTCAATTTTCAGAAAAGGTTTAAGTTCTTTGAGATAAAAATATCTTCGGCCAGATGAAACGAAAAATAAATGAACAGAATTTTTTCTTATTAATCATTGCAAATCTTTTATTGAACTATTCAGATCTGTTCTCGGTTACATTGAACAAATTACTTGACATGAAAAAGAAATGGCAAAGCGAATAATTAAATAGTTACATACCACCAAATGAATAAATCATGACTGTAGGTACTTTGTCTTCAAATATTGTTTTGGAAATATTGTTCGGTTTTTAACTCTTCTTTTTTACCTCATCCGTTGTTGCCTAATTAATGTCACTTTAAAGATAAAATAACTGTCCCTAATCGTTGTGCCAAGTCCGCAAAGCATGGTAGCGAGAGCGGCGAATATACTTCGAAAGTGTGAAGTTTAGTATGACTCATATGTAGAAAATATTAAATTATTTTATTAAGATAAAATGAAACAGGTATATTTCTTCATTAAAGCTACTAGACATCACAAGCACAACAATAATAATTATAGTTGAGTACTGGTGAAAATATACAGTCACGAGGTGGCAGCTATTAGTTGCAAGTCCAAATTGTAGGCGATGAAATGTTCACAGAGCTAAATGTCTCTAAGGTCAAAGGTAATCTATTCACTGAATCGTTCTACCAAAGGGTAAGTTCCCTTTCACCGGCAAAGTCGCGTCTCGCTAAACTTTCACCGTCTCTTAACTAGCTGGGCCGCAAGGTTCGTGCGCCGACGAAGCTCTGCCCCTTCCTTGGGATCAAGGCGGCTCCTTGTCAAAAATTAGAGGCAAAGCATCGGTCCAACCGATCTATGCTCTCTCAAGTCTGGAGGAATCACTGACTAACTCCCTTAATTATTGTCTCATCTATTTATTTTAGATTATTATTCCTGGCACTCTGTGTGCAGGTCTTTGGCCAATCTCCATCCTTTTTTCACCTGAATGGTCAGCTAGAATTCACATATGATCCACCCTAATCTTGCGCTGCACACCTGAAGGAAACGCCTTTTAAAGCGAAAGTACTTTTCTAGTTTCACTATGTCGGGAGATCAAAGTCGCTCATGGTGGTCTTGGACCTAAGTGCCTGTCAAAGACTGTCGAGCCTCCAAGATTGATCATGATGTAACGTTTGCTCTAATGCCCCCAACGGATTAGTAGACTCTGACTATCTCTTGGTCGATTCCGTAAAACACATTGCAGTTCCTATTCTGAGAAACTGTATCATCTTAGGATTTTTATACAGGGAATATTGTAATATTCTGGGTCTGTACATCGTTATCGACAGGTTTTAAATGATCACTATCGTATTGCAGCAGAAGTGTTATAGGGGAGGTGGGTGATGAATGGGACATTTTCACAAAAATATTTTTTTATATTTTTTTATTTAAGTTACTATCAATATTATATATCACATTTCATACATTAGGTATTTGCCAACATATATGAACAATATTTATTCTAGATTATGATTTATTCATAAAAATATTATGAAATCAAAAAAAGTTCCTCCCTGTCCCAATCATCCCCACAGCAGGGATGAATGGGACACTAATGGGGATGGATGGGACACAAAGATTTTCCTCCCTGTATTCAATTTTACCAAATTAAAATTTATAATTATAACCTTATATGAAAATTATATTTGTAATATATGATTTTACAGCACGAATCGATATGTTTTTTTTTTCAATAACTTCTTTTATTGCAGTTTTAACTTTTAATGCGGACTTCGGCTATCAACCTGTTCTTTTTTTCCACTTATGAGGCATTTTAGATTTGAAATGAAAGTGCAAAATGTCTTTTAAATATAGCATAGCTAATAATTTTCAATCATAACTTATTAATTAATATTAATTAAATGTATCGTAGAAACATGCAGAACGGAAATTATTGTGTCGATCGGAAAGTCACGTCGTGTTGGGAAAATCAATTCGTACCGGAAAATTCTGCCCGATAATTATTAGACATTAGATATCGGAATCAATGTCTATGATTGAATTTTCCGGTACGAATTAATTTTCCCAACACGACCCGACTTTCCGATTGACCCGATATGTTAGGGGTGGGGATTTATTTGTGCAACATTTCAAAATTCAATATAATTTTCCCCATTTGATCAATACACATATACTATTTTTATCAATTTTATCTATTTTGATTAAATTTTAGTACCAATTTTTTGATAATCCATTAATAATTATTACAATACAATAAGTAACACTCAGAAATTTTAAACAATAACAACTCATATAATACTATTTAATACTATTAATTGACGTAAATTATTGATTTATCATCCTATATAATACTATTTAATTAATAAATAAAATTTTCAACATCTCTAGGGAGGAGTGAGAATGTCCCATTCATCCCCATTTGAAATGTCCCAATCATCTCCATGATGCATAATATCCCTTCTCAGCCATTTTACCTCAAAAATTATTTTGTCACAATGGTTACTATTCATTCATTTTAATTATTGATATTGAACCTTAAAATAAATAGCTACAACATAGCTTAATTTTTTATATTGTATAAGATATTTCACATCTTCAAATGTAAAAAAAACTTACATTTAAGCAGAGATTTCAGAAAATGCAACTTCGAAGGAAAATGAAAACAGCAATGTGGTCCTACTTTTAGTTCTGAAGCACACTGTGGTAGAGTATATGGGGTTAGGAAGCAATTTAAAATAAATGTGTATTGCCTGAAATATTGAGAATGTCCCATCCATCCCTTGTCCCATACATCCCCTAGCTCCCCTATATTAGATTAAATCGATTGTATCCAGTGTTCTAGAAAATTTATTAATATTGTATGTAATAGATTAGATAGAAATATGAAATGCATGTAGGATAATGTTAAACATCTTCGGAGTTTGAGTAGTATAATGTAAGCATTGTATAAAATGCGCAAAATTTATGACCTCTCACAAGGAAGGTGAAATAAATGTACGCGAAAATGGTCTGCATGTGCGTTTGGTTATACGTCTAAAAACCGGCGACAATATAATGTAATTATATATTTCTTATAGACTAGCTAACTTGCACGGCGTTGCCCGGGTACGTCAAGAAACAGTACGAATTGCGAAAAAGTTCTGAAAATCACAATGAGATATCGCGAAAAATTTTAAATCGCTGCACAAATTTCGAAAAGAAAAAAAACCCATATATATTGTGTTCGAAGACTGAAAGTTGATTCCTTTCACTAATGTAGAAAAATGATAGGAAATCGCTAAAATACTCTAAAAATCACATACAAAATTCCCGAAAAATTTGAATACTATACGAAATCCAAATACACTTTATTGAAATGAGGGCAGAAATTACTTTAGCATTATAGGTCAAAAATGGAATGTCAAAAAATTGCAGCAGATCGCGAAGAAATGTAAAAATCAAATTAAAAATCACAAAAAGTTCAAAAATCACGAAAGTCAAAATTTACTATAAGGGGCCGTTCAAGTATTACGTAAGCATATTTTTAGTCATTATGTACCACTCCCTCCCCCTTGTAAGGAAAAATAAGCAAATACTAGCACCCCCCCCGCCCTTTGCTTACGTAAGATTTTATGACATTCTAGCATCAACACTTTTTGCCATAAAAAATTACAGTAATTAAAAATCACAAAAAGTTCAAAAATCACGAAAGTCAAAATTTACTATAAGGGGCCGTTCAAGTATTACGTAAGCATATTTTTAGTCATTATGTACCACTCCCTCCCCCTTGTAATTAAAAATAAGCAAATACTAGCACCCCCCCCCCCGCCCTTTGCTTACGTAAGATTTTATGACATTCTAGCATCAACACTTTTTGCCATAAAAAATTACAGTTAGCGATAAATTGCATTATTAATCCAGCAAATTTACATAAACAGACACATAGGGGTTGTGGTATTGAAGGAAAAAAAATCGGTTTAATATATTGTTAACTTATAGCATTAAACAATTCATAGAATAAAAAATAGTTTTTATATATTACTTATCGCATTGAACAACAATAAAAAAAAAAAAAAAAACTTTAAGAAATACAGCCGGCCCTAACTTATTTAGGCACATAACTAAGTATTTTAACAAGAATCATAGGAATATTATGTGTTTGGCGTTTACATTTCTAGTCTGGTATCCAAGATCTTTGAATCCGTGTTTCTGCATTGTCTATTAATAAGTTTTCAATGTAGTGGTGGGCTGGAATGATCCTCGTTTCCAGTCCTTGTTTACTCCATATCTTTTTTCTCAAGTCGTTCAACGTCCGCAGAACGCTCATCTAAATCATGCTCTTTTGCTTTTAGTTGTTAAACTATAGTTGCTTCGTTGTCTAATGCTTACGTAAGAATTTTCGTGACCCCCCTCTCCCCCTTGTCAGCAAAAATAAGCAGACACTGGACCCCCCCTCCCCCACTTACTGCTTACGTAATACTTGAACGACCCCTAATTGGATAAAAGTTTCAAATCTAATTCTTTGATCTGCGGGCTCTCTTAAAATTTATGCTTGGGAAAGCATGCTAAGCATTGTATCATGTTACTTTTATTCATAATTTAATTTACTTGGATTCCCTTAAATATAATTAATATAATCCCTTAAGTTAATATTAGTTTTTGTTGCATTAAAATATCTCAATTTGTTGATTTTCTGTAAGCAAGTAATCCCTATTGGTTTACAATGTAAGTCTATGGGAATTTGTCGAAATATTAGAGATATCACCAGATTGGCGTCACTTTTGAAGACTAATTTGTTCGCCAAATTTGGCGATATATCGCCATGTTTGCGACAAACTTGGCGGCATTTGGCGACGGTGTCCCCCTACGGTAACCCCCTTATAGGTATGGCTATGCATTAAATGCTGTTCCCTAATCGCATAAAAAATTCGCTAAAAATTCAAAAATCGCTGTAAGAATTCCGAATAAACTTTTTTGAAAAGAGAACAAAATTTACTATATTGGGTTAGAAGAAAGTAACCGTTTTCTTTTCACTAATGTGGAAAAATCGCCTCGAAACTTAAAAAAAGAGCTAAAAATCGCATAAAAATTTAAATAAAAAAAAATTAATCAAAAAATCGAAAATCGGGCTTCGAGGTGCAAAACTTCATATATAGACGTACCTTTTCCTCAAATTTTGTAGCTCTACGCGCAGCGGTCTCTTCAGAACACCGTCGACACACTCACACACTCACACACAAACTTCTTTCCCTATTACTTTATTAACTTTACCCTATTATCTTCAATAGAAGAAAATATTGTAATCGAAATTTTTTTCGACTTCCAGTTTTCGAAGGATTTATACGTTTTAGGGGTTAGAGGTCCCAAAAAACATGTTTATGGAAAATGTCTGTCTGTCCGTGTCGGTGTGTCCGTATGTCGCCATTGTACCATCGAAAAGTGTATGAAGTTATGCATAGGATTGAACGAATTTTTTTTTTAAGTTTGTGGCTATGGCAGGCAGGTCCTCCATTAATTTGGGAAAAAATCCGAATATAGGGGGCGCTGTAATAGCGATTTTTGTGGCATTTTGAATATTATACCATCGAAAAGTGTATGAAGTTATGCATAGGATTGAACGAATTTTTTTTTTTAAGTTTGTGGCTATGGCAGGCAGGTCCTTCATTAATTTGGAAAAAAATCCGAATATAGGGGGCACTGTAATAGCGATTTTTGTGGCATTTTGAGTATTATAGCATCGAAAAGTGTATGAAGTTATGCATAGAATTGAACTAAATTTATTTTTTAAGTTTGTGGCTATGGCAAGCAGGTCCTCCAATAATTTGGAAAAAAATACGCCGGTAGGGGGCGCTGTAATAGCGGGTTTTGTGGCATTTTGAATATTGTACCATCGAAAAGTGTATGAAGTTATGCATAGAATTGAAATAATTTTTTAATAAGATTTTGGCCATGGCAAGCAAGTCGTCCCTTGATTTGGAAAAAATCTGCCGGTAGGGGCGCTGTAATGGCGATCTTTGTGTGGTTTTGTGGCATTTTGAATATTGTACCATCGAAAAGTGCATAGAATTGAACCAAATTTTTTTGCGTATGTTTTTGGCGATAGCAAGAAAGTCCTTCCTGAACTCGGAAATATTCCGCCGAAAGGCGGCACCATAATAACAACTTTTTGTAATTTTCTTTCGAAGTTGATATAGTATTGAACTAATAATAAACGGTCAAGTGAGAGTATTACTCGTGCACAGAGGGTTCTGTAGAATAAATATATGAATTTATAATTGTATTACTAAAAAAAAAAAAAAAACCGTTGCTAAAAGAATACTAAGACTTTGTAAAAAACCATACAACGTAGTGTTGGGTATAACAGTATATACTAGAAATGTGCAAATTGTTGGCAAAAAACCACCTCTTATATACACAGTATGACTCGCGCGCTGATATTCAAATAAATAAATCAATGTAAATCTGGCCTTTTATAATAAAGCAATTGAATATAATAATATAGGTGAATTTCTTACCTTTATGTTGTTGCTCAGCAATTCCTTTATATGAAGTATGGCACGGATTTATCCAAAGCTACATATTTTTTCTTGTAGAAATTCATAATTTTAACTTTCTCTAGAGTTGAATATTTCCAACTGAGCGAAAAAATGCCCAGGCTGGGAATCGAACCCAGATCCTTGGCTTACAAGGCCAATGCTTTTCCATTTAAGCTAACTGGGCCGACAACCAGCCAGCATATTTCGCCCAGAAAACCTTATTGGTAATAACATCTGGTCTGTCATGTAGACAGCTCAACAGAATAAACCGCAGGTAAAGGAACTCCATATAAACGATGGATACGTAGATGAACCATTATTTTTAACACAATCAAACTGATTGGTAAAGTTATCATACGAATTGAATATTTCCAACTGAGCGGAAAAAATATGCTGGCTGGTTGTCGCCCCAGTTAGCTTAAATGGAAAAGCATTGGCCTTGTAAGCCAAGGATCTGGGTTCGATTCCCAGCCTGGGCATTTTTTCGCTCAGTTGGAAATATTCAATTCGTATGATAACTTTACCAATCAGTTTGATTGTGTTAAAAATAATAGTTCATCTACGTATCCATCGTTTATATGGAGTTCCTTTACCTGCGTTTTATTCTGTTGAGCTGTCTACATGACAGACCAGATGTTATTACCAATAAGGTTTTCTGGGCGAAATATGCTGGCTGGTTGTCGGCCCAGTTAGCTTAAATGGAAAAGCATTGGCCTTGTAAGCCAAGGATCTGGGTTCGATTCCCAGCCTGGGCATTTTTTCGCTCAGTTGGAAATATTCAATTCGTATGATAACTTTACCAATCAGTTTGATTGTGTTAAAAATAATAGTTTCTCTAGAGTGTTAAATGAAAAAAGAAAATGTGAGTATAAATACTGTAACACATTGTAGTAAACTAAATAATGAGCCTGTTTTATGTTTCACTGGAGTATAATATGCATTTTTTAACAAACATAATTATGCTGCTTCAAATGGCAGCCTTTTCTTATATTTTTACATCTTTTAGTTACAAAATCTACAGTACAACTAAATTAATAATAAAACAGTTTTTTAGTCCTTTTTAGTTCTTTTGTGATGATGACGTAAAACTCTTGCTTCATGCGTGGGTTAACATAAACATATTTTATTGATGAATGTAATTGTTCATTTTGAATAGCATAATTTAGGAAATGAAAAAAGTTCGATGATTACACAATGATTTATTACTGCTTAATCTATTTTTATAAGAGCTGAAGTATTTGCGTCCTTGAAGATTACGGTTTTTATTTCCTGTTTCGAAATCAATTATTATCTGAGAGGGTTATAAATCCATCATAAATGCTATGCCCTATAAATACCATGAAAGTTCAAAAAGATATGGAACCTAAATAATATCAAGTATAGTTATTCTGTATAACTCATATTTTAATATTATCCTATTATGTATATGAAGAACTTAATTCGGTACTGACAATAAAAGCAGTGCATATTTAAACTTCATTTGGCATTTCATAAGACTAAATTCAGCGTAATAATAACTTTCCTTTCCACAGTGTAGCTAAAACGAAACCTTTGTTCAAAGTTTAAACTTGGCATTGTGCTAAGCGCGCTTCGAAACGAGGTCGCAAAGTTTCCATAGTATTTATGTGTTTCATTCTAATTAAGTGGAA
Organism: Maratus speciosus; assembly: GCA_963932465.1. Taxonomy (NCBI): domain Eukaryota; kingdom Metazoa; phylum Arthropoda; class Arachnida; order Araneae; family Salticidae; genus Maratus; species Maratus speciosus. The sequence goes on along the minus strand of OZ010800.1, from coordinate 226,951,231 downwards.
TCAAGACTCTTAACCATCTCATTGTGAAACCCGAGATTTTCTCGGGGATGGATTTTTCCGTCTAATTAAACCTCCTTAATCATTCCCAGCAGTTATTTTTTTATTCTAATTTTGCCTTATTTAATCGGAGCATTTCCCGGTTAAATTAGACAAAAAATTTTGTTTTTAAAAACCGGCGACAAAAGAATAAAAGTTCTTAAATACACAATTTTTGAAGTTATTTTGATAAAACAATTACACAGCGAGAGGGTTAAAGATTCAAAATTTCATAAATTTTAAATTTTTTAAATGTTAAACTCCTATCTTTTCTGAATATTTTGATTATTTCCTTGAAATTACCATTAGAACAGAATTATACTAGGCTTTAAGAATAACACCTTCTCAATAGCTGAAACGGCGTTCCGAAACTTTGAAAGCTATTTTTCCCCAAATGACGTTTTTGAGCATAACGCGTACGATATCTCAAAAACTTCTGATTATTTTTTCATGAAATTTTCAAAACATATATTTCATGTTAGTCTATAAATTGAACCTAAAATTTCCTTTTTATTGTTCAAAAAAAATAATTTTTTAGATGATTATACTCTCGAAATGTTCAAAATTTTATATTAGCTATATACAAATTTGCATTGAAAATATAGAAATGCTTTAAATACAAATTTATTTAAGTTCAGGGTAATTATTATAATCTGAAGTATAAATAGGCATGTAAATTTTCATTCTAGTTGCTATATATATTTTGTAATCCTGTGCGTAAAATGTTATGCCAATTTTCTGCTCGTCAACAGTTTCGAGTCCCCTATAAATACTAGTTCTGCTCAACACCATTGCTGAATGCCCGTAAACCGAAATTTGTGTGTAACAGAAAAATGCGATTTTCTCAAAAACTATGTGACCTAGGATAATCGCTATAATTTTTCTGCAAGATCCTTAACGTCTACTACCTCTATTTTTTTCATAATTTTCGTTTCAGTAGATTCGGAATTAGATGGGGGGGGGGGGGGGACATATTTTTGCGCTGCATTTTTAACGATATCTTTCAAAATATAATACCTAAAATTGAAAGGAATATATTTTTGAGTTCAGCGTTACGAAAGCTTTCGCACGATACCCCACACGGTATACAAAGAAAATATTTTTTTTCAAGTGGCTTAATTAGTCCCCCTACATTTTTACTAAATATATTTATGAATGTTTAATAACCTGAAAATATGTGGGTGAATAGTCTTTATTACTTCCCCGAATTTGAACTTTCCACGTTCCATAGTTTAGGAGTAAAATAGCTGTGACAGACTGACAGACACAGGAGTGATCTTATACTGGTTCCGTTTTTACTTTTTTAAGTTCAGCACCCTAAAAATTAAATATTGACATTTGTAACAACACTTTGAAATATTAAAATACAGTAGGACCTATTTTATCCGAAACTCTTTTAACCGAAACTCTCGGTTAACCGAAATCCTTTTTTAAAGCTTTTGTTACGGCTTGCCTTGACACGGTTTTGAACGCACCCTTGTGCGTTCCACCAGACTTTTGTGTTGGCCGTTTGGCAACGGCAGTCTTATCGTTTTTTTGTTGATGTTCGCGCGTTGAATGTTTTATGTAGAAAAAAAACCGCATTACTGAGCTATTTCGTTAGCAAAAATGACCATGGGGTCTTATTTGTTTATAATATCGACTATTATAGTATAGACGTAGCATAATTATACAGATTATGTTTTGATTCAAGTGGTATGGTCCACGAAAACAACATCGCAGTGTTCCATAACTGACTAAGGTGCCAGTTCGTACAATTTCCTGTATATATGTATATATAAAAGAACTGTTTGTTGTTGTTTTAACTCTCTTCGTATTATTTGACTATCTTCGTATATATTTTCCATTTATTTGAACTAGTTACAGTCCATAATCAAAGTACATACACGCACATAAGTGGTCCAGTCGTTTCGAGTTAGGAACTGGTATTATTCTCGGAGTATTAGTCATAGATAATCAGTTAAAAGATGACTGATAAAAAGAAGCTAACAACTTTAAATCGTCAGAGGGGAGCCTATAAGGGTCAATTGACTAGAATACAAACATTTCTTGATGATGAAGATAAAAAGGACATTTGGGAATATCAAGTTAAATTTGACAATATTCGAAAAATTGCCTCGAATCTAGACGACTTAAAGGTGAAATATTTTGAAACTGTAGAAGAAGATACGGAGCTTAATGATCATCTGGCAGCCTTTACAGAAATAGAAGATGAAGCAGAACAATTAGAGGTAAGGCTTAAAAAATTCTTACTCTCTAATAGTAATAATAGTGAAAATGCACCTCATGTTAGTAATTCAAATTTTGAAAATTCAAGTACAAATTATAAATTGCCTGATATACCATTACCAAAATTTTCGGGAAATTATCAAGATTGGTACACATTTAAAGATCAGTTTATGACTTTAATTGATTCGAATAATAAATTAAGTAGCACACAGAAACTGTATTATTTGAAATCGACCCTTAGTCATAGTGATTTAGATTTAGTTACAGATGATGATTCCTATGAATCGCCTTTTAAAGCATTACAAGATCGTTTTCAAAATAAACGTTTTATTGTAAATTCTCATTTGAATGAAATATTATCAATGGAAAGTTTATCGCAAGATTCAGCTAAAGGTTTAAGGGCTGTTGTTGACGGATGTCAAAAACACATTCGCGCTCTTAAAACTATTGGTTTAGAACTTAATCAATTTTCAGAAATCATGTTGATAAATATTATTCTTAAAAAACTAGACAAAGAATCGGAAAAACAATTTGAGTTATCGTTAACCACCAGTGAATTACCCGAATGGAATGAATTTATTGCCTTTCTGCAAAAGCGCTGCTTAGTATTAGAGAATTTGCAGGGTAATTCAAATACGAAACCTAAACAATTTTCAAATGAAAGAAATCAAAAGGCAAAAAGTTTGCTCATAAACAACGATTCCCGTACAAAAAATAAATGCCTTCTTTGCCATTCTATCAATCATTCTATTTTGAAATGTAATATGTTCTTAAAAATGAATGAATATGACAGATATTCAGTAGCAGAAAGATTTAATCTCTGCATTAATTGTTTATCTCAAACACATTTACTTAAGAAATGTTTATCAAAATCACGTTGTTTTTTTTGTTCAGATTTGCACCACAGTTTACTATGTCGCAAGCATGCTTCTTCTAATGAGAAAAATTATCCACCTGCCACTCGAAAAATAAATAAAAAGGAAAACAAATCAAAAGATGAAGTAACCTTGGAATTTCCCCCCCTCACTTCCGCAGAAACGAACGAATGCAATTCGGTAAATAATGAATCGTTGAAAGCTTTAAATAATGTAAATATGAAAAATAGTTCAATTTTATTAAGTACTTGTTTTGTTTTATTGAAGATAAATTTGGAAATAGAAGGAAATTCAGAATGGTGCTCGATTCAGCGAGCAATGTCAATATCTTGACTACAGAATGCGCAGATGCTTTGAAATTAAACAAAAGGTTAATTAATGTTCCACTAAGCGGTTTGAATGGTTCTTTACATAATATAAAAAATAAAATTTCCGGTGTTATTTCCAATGTGAATGAAAGTTTCAAGGAGAATATAGATTTCTTAATTGTTCCTAAAATCACACATGTAATTCCATCAAAGCAATTAAATATATCGAACATTAATTTACCAAATCTTGTGGAATTTGCTGACCCAACGTTTTTCAAACCGGGAAAGGTTCATGGTTTGATTGGAGGTGAATTATTTTATAGAATTTTAAAACATAATTCAGTTAAGATTAGTGATAAGTTAATTTTGAAAGACTCAGTTTTTGGATGGATTCCAACCGGTACACTAGATGACAGGGAAACTACAAATAATTCCGCTATGTGTCATTTTATTAGAGATTTCGATGAAATTAATGATAATTTAAGACAATTTTGGGAATTGGAATCTATTGGCATAACGCATGATTCGAAAATATCGGAAACTGATCAAGCGCAATAAATTTTCGACAAAACTGTAAAATTTGTAGACGGTCGATATGAAGTTCAGTTGCCCTGGAAAAGGGACTGGAAGGAATTAAACGATAACTTTAATATTGCGAAACAGCGTTTGGAAGGTTTAAAAAGAAAATTTTATAGAAATCCTGAACTTTTTCGTTAGTATTCTGAGATAATCAATGATTACCTAAATCAAGGAATTATTGAGCAGGTTGAAGGAAATGAACCTGTTTTAGACAAGGCTGTCTACTATTTGCCCCATCATGCGGTCTGTAAAGAAGATAAGCTCACTACCAAAGTTCGTATAGTTTTCGACGCCAGCTCTCATGATAACAACATGTTGTCTTTAAATGATAGCTTATGGCCAGGCATCAACTTAAATCCACATCTATTCGACATTTTAATCCACTTCAGATTAAATCAAATTGCCTTTTCTTCTGACATCGAGAAAGCATTCCTTCAAATTTCACTCGCTGAAAAGGATCGTGATGCTGTACGCTTTATGTGGTTCGATAATGATTTCAGATCTTTCAAAAATATAAAGATTTTTAGATTCAAACGAGTTATTTTTGGAGTTAATGCTTCTCCATTTCTTCTATCTGCGACCATTAAGGAGCACATCAAGCAGTTTAAAAACGTATATCCAAGAACTGTTAATTTACTTGATAAATATATTTATGTAGATGATTTCATATCGGGCGAAAATACTCTGCAAGAAGCTCTTGATGTTTCCCTTAATGCTAAGAAAATAATGTCTGAAGCAGGAATGACTCTACGAAAATGGATAACAAATGATGAAACGTTAGTAAAGTGCTGGAAGAAAGAAGGTTTAGATATTCAGGCGGAACATGCTACTATAAGCCTAGGTAGTAATCTCACTAAAGTATTGGGTATGCCTTGCAAAACAGAAGAGGATTGTCTGACATTCGAAGTCAGGAGTCTAATAGAATTCTTGTCATCGCAAAAAAGCTCAAAACGTCTACTATTGCAAGCAGTTGGTAAAATCTTCGATCCGTTAGGCATGCTGACGCCATTCACCATTAGAATAAAATGCCTGTTCCAAGAACTATGGCTAAAGAAGACAGCATGGGATGAACAGTTACCAACTAATGTGCACGAAAAATGGTTAAAGTGGTTCGAAGAACTTCCAAATTTAGCAGAATTAAAAATTCCAAGGAAAATTCTTGGTAGCTTGAATCAAGTAATAGCTGTAGAAATACACGCCTTTTCTGATGCTAGTAAAATAGCGTATGGCTCTGCAATTTATCTGAGAATAAAAAGAGAGAGTGGTGTGGAAGTCAATCTCGTGACTTCAAAGAGTCGTGTTGCACCGATAAAGGAGATAACTCTGCCTCGGTTGGAACTTCTCGGAGCCTTACTAAGTGCAAGACTGACCAATAAAGTAAAACCCATCCTAGATCAAAAAATCACACCGATAGAGTACTATTGGACCAATTCCAAAATAACATTATACTGGATCAAAGGCTCATCAAGGCGATGGAAACGGTTTGTGGAAAACCATGTTATAGAGATCAATGCACTGACTGATTCTAACTCATGGCATCACTGCTCCAGCAAGGACAACCCCGCTGATCTCTTAACGCGAGGTGCGACTGTTAATTCTATTATAGAGAATCCCATGTAGTTTAAGGGACCACAATTTCTAGCAGCTGACGACTTGTCAATTCCCAACGAACTTATTTCTGTTCCAGAAAAGGACTATTTAGTAGAGACTAAATCAAAATGTAAAAATGACATTGATTCTAATATTTCTCTTTCTCTTTTCAGGAATCCTGAAGCAGTAGATTTTTTTCTAAGTTTGAAGAGCAATTACTTCAGTATTCTTCGTATATTGGCTTATATTTATAGGTTTTTTCACAATTGTAAGTGTAAGTCAGTAGACCGGCGCCGAGGCAGCCTCACTACCTCAGAAATAAGGGCTTCAGAAACTTCTTTAATCAAGTTAGTACAAAATGCTGAATTTCAGGAAGAGATTAGCAGTTTAAAACGGAAGTCAAGGGTTCCTCCTTCCAGCAAAATTAAATATTTATCCCCCTTTTTGGATCAAAATAATATCTTAAGAGTTGGAGGCAGATTGGAAAATTCAGATTTAAACTTTGATAATAAGCACCAAATCATTTTGCCGAAAGGCCATAAGATTACAAAACTCATATTTGAGTATTTTCATAGGAAATATTTTCATATTGGTCCCCAAAGTTTGATACATTACGTACGTATGAGGTTTTGGCCCGTAAGTGAGAAAAATTTAGCACGAAAAGTAGTGCATGACTGCGTTGTCTGTTTCAGGAGCAACCCAGTTACTGCTAAACAAATCATGGGTGTTCTCCCATCAGAAAGGGTAACTCCAAATTTTACTTTCAACCATATAGGAGCCGATTTTTGCGGTCCTTTTGAGATTAAATATAAAAATCAGAGAAAGGGGATTTTTCATAAGATTTATGTCGCGATCTTTATTTGCTTATTGACAAAGGCTATTCATTTAGAAATGGTCACAGATCTAACATCGGACGCGTTTATCGCAGCACTTAAACGGTTTTTTTCTAGGCGAGGAAAATGCTCTTCGATTATTACAGACAATGCTACAAATTTTAAGGGTGCTAATTTAGAATTACGCAAACTTCATGAGTTAGTTCGTAGACCGGATGAAAAATTAGCTAATTACCTTACTTCAGAAGCTATTGAATGGAAGTTCATTCCTCTTAGATCGCCCAACTTCGGTGGTTTATGGGAGGCTGGTGTAAAATCTTTCAAGTATTATCTTAAACGGACATTAAAAGGTGCTAGATTGACTATGGAAGAATTCCAAACAGTCACCACTCAAATCGAAGGGGTACTAAATTCGCGTCCCTTAACTCCGTTATCGACCGACATAAATGATTTTAACGTATTGACACCTGGACATTTCCTAATTGGTCGGCCAATAGACGCTATTCCAGAACCTCAATTAATTGATATTAGCGAATCCAGATTATCTCGATGGCAAAGAGTAACTAAATTTGTTCAATTAATTTGGTGAAATTGGCAATTAAATTACTTAAGTCATCTCCAAAATCGTTCAAAATGGCCGGTAAAGAGCGATAACATCAAACCAGGAACAATGGTAGTAATAAAAGAGGACAATTTACCTCCTTGTAAATGGATGTTGGGACGAATTCTAGAGGTTATGCCAGAGAAGGATGGTAATGTTAGAGTAGCGAAAGTAGAAACTGCCTCTAACGCTTTCGTTAGGTCGATCTCTAAATTATGTGTCTTACCCGTTGATTGATGACCCATTTGTTTTAAGAAATACCCTAATTTTTTTTCCTTAAATTTTCCTTATTATTGTATTGTAAAGGTAGTATTGTCATTGAAACTCATCCTTATTGTATTTTGTATTATCATTTATCTATTTCTTATTTAGTGTTATATGCATAGTATTGAAGTTTATATTGTAATATTTGAATGTGGTGCATAATATATACACTTTATATTGTTTTATTGAATGTTGGCACATGTCAATGGGGGCCGGTATGTTACGGCTTGCCTTGACATGGTTTTGAACGCACCCTTGTGCGTTCCACCAGACTTTTGTGTTGGCCGTTTGGCAACGGCAGTCTTATCGTTTTTTTGTTGATGTTCGCGCGTCGAATGTTTTATGTAGAAAAAAACCGCATTACTGAGCTATTTCGTTAGCAAAAATGACCATGGGGTCTTATTTGTTTATAATATCGACTATTATAGTATAGACGTAGCATAATTATACAGATTATGTTTTGATTCAAGTGGTATGGTCCACGAAAACAACATCGCAGTGTTCCATAACTGACTATGGTGTCAGTCCGTACAATTTCCTGTATATATGCATATATAAAAGAACTATTTGTTGTTGTTTTAACTCTCTTCGTATTATTTGACTATCTTCGTATATATTTTTCATTTATTTGAACTAGTTACAGTTCATAATCAAAGTACATACACGCACAGCTTTTTTTTTTCTATCACATTCCTTGTGTGCAAGCGGTCCTTTCCGAACCACGAATACAGATAAATATTTTGGATTCCCTTTCTTAGAATTTGACTTGAGCTCCCGTACGAGATTTTTACTGGTGTAAAAATTTCAATTTTTATCATGTGTAAAACTAAAACGCATTACTTTAAGTATAGAAGAAAAAATTCAAATCATAAATCATGTAGAATCGGGTGAGAGTATGACAAAATAAGCTCAAGAATACGGCATTGGTTTTGCAGCGGTCAGTGTTATGAGGAGAGATTCTGCAAAAATGAAAAAGTTTTATGCAGATAGCAACAGAATGACTGTGACACTTGTGAACCAATAACATTAAAAAAACTTCATGATAGAGCTGCAAAGTAAAGGCAATCGATACTTCAGCAAACAAGACTTTGTTTCAAACCCTTGTGAAATATGTAAAGAGTACTTATTTTCAAAATTAAAATTTAAGTAGTTCATTCTTGTTTCTGTTTTGCTATTGATTTATTTTTATTAAGCACTTGTTGCGATGATAAGAAATAGGGCACATATTCGCCCCTAATCTTAAAATTGGAGCATTCTCGATCATCCGAAAACTTCGATTTTCCGAAAGGTGGTCGGTCCCAATTACTTCGGATAATCGAGGTATAATTCGGATAATCTGTATATGAGATAGAAGAAAGTTTTGGGATTGGCACATCCAACTAGTTATTATAGATAACGAGTCGAATTCGACGAATGAAAATGTTTAAAATAATTAAGATAGTGAAATTATTAAGTTAATAATTGAGGTTTTGATCTTTGATATTACGTAACGAAAATTGCGCCAGTATGACACAATTATAATTTTATTTTTCAACGAAATAAAAAAAATAACATCTTTTTAACCGTCACAAAATTTGCATGCATATTTTTCATCAAGACTCCCTTATAGGGGGTCTTGTTAAAAACAATGCTTTGATCTTGAAATTAAATGCCTTGGTTTATGTTATTGGTCATTCCTATTAATTATTTATTTAGGTACTTTTCTATTGTAGGGCATTTAAAAAAAAACTTGGTGCAGTTCGGGCTTCAGAAAATTAGATATGTTGCCAAAATATATAAACAGCTATGAAAACAAACCTGATGAACTATTATTTTTCTTTATATATGTATTTATTATTAGCCCCCGGTCCCCGGTATGCTATTTCTTTCTCCAAGCTTATTTTGTGCCGTCTCCAAAAAATAACGTTACCTTACAGAAGCTATTCGTGAAACAAAGCAGTGCTCTTAAATACTCTACTGCATTTTTTTTTTAATTCTAAGCATCGCACATTTTCAATTTTTATACCATCGTATTGGAAAAAAAAGTACTTTCAAATGCAATTTGTTTGAAAACTGGATCTCCATTTATTTTTGAGATATTAATTTTTTTGTAGATTTTAGCGACATTTGTTTAATTTTGGCAACTCAAGTACTACATTTCTGTAGAAAATAAACGAAAAATAGTTGGAAAATTGCAATTATAGTTTTCTGTTGCCATTTTCCCATAAAAACTGAAAAAAAAAAGTACTTAAAATGCGTGCTATTTTGAAAAAATATAAACCAAGGATTTCTGATAAAACAGAAAGCTATTAGAAACTAAATTTAATTTTAAGTATATTAATGTTAGAAACAAATGAAGGCATATGAATCATTAGATAGCCGATACTTTTGTCCGGTTTCTTGGCATTCAGCGATAGTGACGTCATATGCGTACTTTACTGTAGATGTTGTTTAATACTGGATTGCAAATAAGGAATTCTTCAGCGGATGAGGATGACGTCACTTTATATAAAGTAAAAACGTGTGTTTTAAGTCTTAAAACTGAAATATGTTTTGTACTATCTATCTATCTATCTATCTATATATATATTTTTTTTTCTTCATCGGGGGCGACACCAAATTCTGAAAAAGCAGAATTTCTGTTTCCTAGTTATTAATTATTTATTTAGGTACTTTTCCAGTACAGGACTCTTTGCATTTTTTAAAAAAAACTTGGTGCAATTCGGTCTGAAACATTTCTCTGTTTTGCCAATCTCTGAAAGTTAAAATAAAATGGCTGATTTTAACGAAAAATTATCGGGATGCGGTTGAATTCACTCTGGAAGTGTTATACACTTAGCGCTATTATATATATAATAAAATAAACTTGTATGTTGTGGCCATCCCAAAACTTTCTTCTATATAAATCACGTCAATTGAATCATTTAAATAGTACAAGAAATTACATCAATTTAGCACCCATTTGTATCAAAGTATATCTGAATTTGAAGTTTCATGAAAATTCATGCATTAGTTCTTAAGGTAGAGCTATAGCGGAAATACTGAAAAATGTAGCTTAGCAACGCCACCTGTTGAACGATTTACACAAAAACATAAACAGCACTATTGATATTACGGTTTACCTGAATCTGAAGTTTGATGAAAATTCGTGCATTACTTATTGAGATAGAGCTATAATGGAAATTCTGAAAAATGCAGCATAGCAGCGCCACCTGTTGAGAGATTTGCACCAAAACATAAACAGCACTAATTCATATCAAGGTATTCCAAGAAATCTGAAGTTTGGTGGAAATCCAAACATTAGTTCTTGAGATAGAGCTATTGCGGTAATTGCGAAAAATGCAGCATAGCAGCGCCACCTGTTGAGCGATTTCCACCAAAATCTATAAAACGTCAATTCATGTCAAGGACTAACTGAATCTCAAGTTTAATGAAAATCCGTGCATTAGTTCTGAGATTAAGCTATTGTGGAAATCGTGAAAAGTGTTGCATGACAGCGCCACCTATTGAGAGATTTACACTAAAAACTAATCAGCACCAATTTATAGCAGGGACAAACTGAATATAAATTTTTATTAAATTCCGTGTATTAGTTCTTGAGACAGAGCGCCCACAAAATTAGTGTCACATACAGACAGACAGACTCACAGACTCACAGAAAGACATTTTGTAAAAACATGTTTTTTTGAATTTCTGACCCTAAAACGTGTAAATCCGTCGAAAACCGAAAGTCGAAAATTTTCACGAATCCAATAGTACTTTCTTTTTGTAAAGATAGAAGAAAGTAAATTATATGTTTCGCACGTCAAAAATCTAATCAGCATAGCAAAATGCAAAAGTAAACAAAGCGCAGCACCTGCATTCTTTCAAATAAAGTTTGTTTCAAAGTTAACACGATGGTAAATTTAAAATTTACGTTTTGTAAGTTGAAATGCGCGTACTTGAGCATTAAAGAATATAACGGATTTCTCCGTGTTACACGTATACTCTGATTTTTATATCTTTCAATGCTAAACCAAATTTTAAAATGCATTTAACAGTCCATGGATATAGATGAATTATGAAATCTCATTACATCCTTTTCATATTTTCCTGCTTCCTTTTCCATTTCGGATCAAATTTTTATGTGAAAAATGCACTTTTTCGTTCTTTCGTCAAAGTATATTTAAAAACTAAAAATGGTGCTAAAAGTAAAGTAAAAAAATATACATGAATAAATATGGTCATTCAAAAAACAGAAAGAGTTAAAGAATTTTGTTTTACAATTTTCTTCTGATAAGGTGACAGGTTAAAAAATAAATAAATAAATAAAATAAAAATAAACAAATAAAAAATAAAAAATCGCATGTTCTAGCAAATTTTGATAGAGTTTTCAAACAAATTATATTTCAAAATACTTATTTTTCCGAATTCAACTTTGTACAAACGGAAATTATCCGATTACATATATGTTAAATTTGCATTTTTAATATATTATATTCTGTTATTTATTTATTTATTGATGAAGTTTTAATTTCGTTATGAAAAATTAGCCGGAAACAAATACGGAACTATATTTATAGTGTTTTAAATACAAATGGGTTATTTTGTAATGTAGCCTGTACGCAGTGAAGATAAATGAAAAAAAAACTCATGCTTGAAAATTATTTTAAAAACCATAATAAATCAGCCAATTAAGATACAGTTTTTAAACAAATTGCATTTGCAAGTAGATTTTATTCGTATATGACGATGTAAAAACTGAAAATGTGCTATATTTAGAAATTAAAAAAATTGCAAAATCAAAATTTCATTGTTAAGTGTTGCCATTCGCAAAATGACGTCAGCGTTACGGACATAACGTTTGTCCTTTGTAGTATAGATAGATGGATAGTCAATCTTTACTACTTTTTGGTCGAGAAAACGGAATATGACTTCAAATATTTTTTATTAGTTCTGGTTCTTAAGATACAGTACTACTGCTGTACAAACTAATAATAGTAAAAACCCGTATGGTGATATTACACTGGAGCGTTATTCCAAGGATCCGGGTTCGATTTCCGGCTTGGACATTTTTCACTCTGTTGGTTTTACACTTAGTTAGCAATATGAAAATTCACGTATTTAAATTCGGACGTAATTTCACTGCTGAAAATTAATTGAAAAATTAATTAAAATTATACTTTATATCATAGCTGCCAACTTGTACGGATTTTTTTTACCACTAAAATTTAATAGAACATTTTTACTTATTTAAACGTTAAAATTGCTTGAATTTCGGTGATTCAGTTAGATAAAGTTTTCTATTAAATTTTAGTGGTATGAAAAATCCGTAAAAGCTGGCAGCTATGTTTATATGGATATTATGATATCTGTATTAAATCTGCTTTTCTTGTATGTAAGTCTACACTCAATCTTTAGTAATTTTGGGTCAATAAAATCGAATATGACTTTAGAATTTTGTTATTAGCTTTAATTTTGTAAGATATAGTACTATTGGTATACGAACTTATGCAGCAAAATCCTATACGCTATGAATATAAAATACAGTCAGAATTGGCATTACTTTCAATCCACTAAATGTACAGGTTAATTATAATGAAGTTATAATCACAATACACAATATATATTATCTTACAATACTTCCCCAAAATATGTAAAAATCCATAGTTTTTCATTCAAATTTAAACATATTTCATAGCACTTAGCTAACTGAGCATTTTAAATGCCATATTCATTTTTCCGATGCCCGAATTATATAGAAACAGCTAATTTCGTGTAAGAAGCGTTTTCACACTTGGCTAGTGTTATATATATTTTTTAAATTTGTGTTTTATTTACATTATTTTATTTATTTATTGATGAAATTTTAATTTTATCATGGAATATTAGCCAGAAATAAATGCTGAACTACTTATATTATTTTAAGTGCAAACGGAATAATATTTCGTTATCTGGTTGCTCGCGATAGAGATATATTTTTTAAAAATGCATGCTTGAATTTTTTTTAAAAACCATACAAACTCGTTAAATTTGGATACTGTTTTCAAAAAAATTAAATTTGAAAGAACATTTTATTCCCTATCAGACGGTGTGAAAATAGAAATTGTGTGATGTTTAGAAGTTGAAAAAAATTGCATTCAAAGGAAAGTTTATTGTCCAGGCTCTACCACCGTCCATATGACGTCACCGTTACTCACGAGCATGATTTTGCTTTATAATATAGATAGGTTTTAGCGTAGCAAGCTAACAAGACTCGAAAAAAAAGTAATAAAATAAAATCCTTGCCGAGTCGGACAAGCGGAGGTTGATTTCGAAGTTAAGCACTAATTTCACCAACAAAAACTAAATCAAGATTAGAGATATACCGAGTTTAATAATTTTATCTAACCGCTTTTGACGAGTTTTTAATTTTATTTTTCTGTAAGATCATGATCTTATCAGAATCATCATGTTAATACCATAATTTTTCTTTAACCCCCTATTTATTTATTTATTTATTTTTGCTGTAAGAGTTGGTCTTATCAAAAACTTGTCAATATAAAAGTTGTAGATAATACTAAGAAAATTTATAATAAATTTAAACGTATTTGATATTTTGTGAATTGACGAAGTTATGAATTTTTTTATCCTTCCACTCCTCCACCTTTTTTTATTTAAATTTTTGCGAAAAAATTTGGTCCTATCGAAAACTTGTCAAAAACAAAGTTGTAGTTATGAATTTTTTTATCCTTCCACTCCTCCACCTTTTTTTTTTAAAGTTTTGCGAAAAAATTTGGTCCTATCAAAAATTTGTCAAAAACAAAGTTGTAGTTATGAATTTTTTTATCCTTCCACCTTTTTATTTTAAATTTTTGCGAAAAAATTTGGTCCTATCAAAAACTTGTCAAAAACAAAGTTGTAGATAATATTAAGAAGATTTATAATAAGTTTAAGTGAATTTGATATCGTTAGAATTGACGAAGTTATGAATTCTTTTCCCTAAAACCCTATTTGTTCGCCCCTTAAGCCCATTTTTAATTTTATAAAAAATCTGTCATACATAAATTTTTGGCCCTTTTTCTAGAAGTAACAATAACTTTAAACTTATTTTATATGTATTATAATTAAGAATTTATGTGGTTTTTTTCGGTTTTCACAAAACCCTCTCTATTTGCATCACCTTGGTCCGATTTTTCCCATTAACGAACTTGACCGAGATTTTCTGCCCCTTAATTTTATGTATGAGTTTGGAAGAGATTTGTACAGAAATATGGAAGTTATCGTGTTCATAAAAATTCATATCGTGTTCATATCGGGTTGTATCAAATATCTGTTGATTAGTGCCAAGACAGCGTACACAATATGGCACGTACTACTACATTTGGATACAACCCCTCATCTTTTTGCTTTCTTGTGGGAACAACGGATTTCGAGCTTATGCTATCGACGATAATTTTCAGAATTTTCAAGCTATGGTTTTGAGACTCTCACAAAAGTTGCTGTATACACTTAGCTAATACATTATGCACATTATATTTTGATTGCATTTGCGCAAGCGCAGTGAAACATTGTTTAGTAAACCTACTCATTTTTTATCCAATTTTTATTATTTTTTAATTCTAATTGCAGGGAATTGTGTACTATGTTGTTTGTCATATTTTTTGAAAAAAAAACAACTTTTTTTTATATTAAGAACTCTGCAAATTATAAGCAAAAAACTTGGCAAAATTTGGGACTGTTTTTATAAAAACCTTAACCCATTAAAGCCCAAATTAACAATTATTGAAAAGTTTCCTTGAAATTGATATATATGGGTACAAATGCATAAATTGAGAGTATTTCAAAAGCATTTCGAAAAATTTTAACTGTAACAATATTTTAAGCCGTCCGCGTTTGATGACGCTGGGCGTTTGTATGTAAAAAATCTAAAATTTTTAAAAATGAAAAATTTTTATATAAAATTATTTAGTTTTAATATATAAGCAAACTAATTGGCAAAATAATGTTAAAAATTAAAATTTATTTTTAGATATGTAAGAAAACTTTTTTTTTTTTTTACATTTTTAAGATTGATTTTTAGTGTGAAAAAGAGGAAAACATTGTATGCAAATGTTGCATTGCATTTCATACAATATGTTCTTGGCTTTAAAGAACAGTTATCATATTAGCAACGCATTTCTTTCTGCTTTTTGCCAAAAAACATGCTATATTTTGTCGAATTTTATGTCTCGAACCATATTGGATCTGGATGTTATCTGTTTTTGTACTGGTCTTCCCAGAATTTCATTTGAATCGGCTCTTTTTTTAAAAATAGGTAGATACCTTCTAAAATCTTTGATTGCCATCAACTTAGAACCATGGATCTTTTTATAAATGTCATAGCCATTTACAACAGCCATATCTATCAGTCTATTAATAAAGCAAAAATACCATTTCTTTCCTCGTATGGCTATAGAATGTTTCTCAAGAAGTCAATGATGAAGAAAACACACTTATTGTCTTTCCATTTAACAGCAAGAATTTCATTTGTTTTGTAAAATTTACTATCGTAAAACATTCTCTTTGTTTTACTCATTTTCTTATCATCCATTATTGGGCATTTTTCAGTATGATTTTCTCGTATTGTTCCACTAGCTCTGAGCTGTTTTTTCAGTTGTTTAAGTTTTTTCAGTAACATATGACTGGTAAAGAAGTAACCAAAATAAATGCGGCGGCTCTTTGGACCTTCAACATTAGATAAAAAATTTAATACTACTCTTGTACCTAAAGGAAGTTTGTCAGATTCAGAAGTATACACAATAGAGTGTAAAATTGCAACAGTAACCATCTTTGCCACACAGTGCTCAGAGTTTATATAGCCAAATATAATAGGTTTAAATTTTATAAATTGTTTAAATGTATGACGACCATAATACCGAACGATAATTTCGTCAACCGACACATTTTTATGGAAAACGCCCCATTTCTGAAAATTCTTGGAAAGCATTTCTAACAAGGGGCGTATTTTAAATGATTTATCATGTTTGTTATATAATGTAATTTATTATATTGGAAATGTATAATCGAGCTCTAAGTAGAAATTTCTATTCATAGTATTCTTCACTATTGTTACTCCTAAATCAGCTACTGCCCAGTAGTCCCGTTCAGTTGGTAAAGTATGATAGTCTGAAGTATCAGAAATCCTGTACATATTTTTATTTCGTCTTTAATCACATTACAGTTCAATTTATCTTTCACTTCGTGAATATATCGATTAGTTTCCTCTGCGATCATATCATAAACACTTTCTGTAAAACATTCTTGAAGCAGCGCAACTGGACTCATATTATTAGTTTCCGCTGTCAATGTATCCGAATTTCTCTTAGAAGAATTTTCTAAAGTTTCGATGCATAAGGCGGGGTTTTATTTGTCCATACAACTGATATTTCTCTTTTACTTTAAGGGATTTTTTTCCTTTTTTTAATCCGAAATAATAGAGTTGTCATTATCATCTGTTAATCTAATTTCCAATGTACCTGCAACATCTGATACAACCGGAGTACTCAAAGTATCATAATCGAACTGCTTTTCCTTTGTTAGATCATCTACATCTGGAGGCATCTGCTTATATTTCTTCAGAAAAAAATAAGCTGTTGCCTCTTCTAAGATTTTAAAAACGTTTTTCTACTGATTTTCCATGTTTCTTTTATAGCTTATCTGCAAAAACACCCGTAAGAAACTCTTAAGAAATAATTCTGAATAGGAATAAAAATTATACTCCAACGCCCTGCGTCCTCAAACGATGACGGATAACTTTTCCTGTTTATTACGGATACATTAATACCAATAAATATTAAAAAACGTGCTAATGGCATAATATGGACTATCTAGATTACATTTATACCAACACAAAAGAATTTACCTCAAAAATTCGGTTCCATATAGTAGTATAAAAAATACACAACGTGATTACCAGAAAAAAACCCGGGAAATTATACTGTATCTTTCCGGCGCATTTTTACTTCGTTCCAAAGAAATCGCATATATTATACTGTGTGGTGTTTCCATCTATCATACCAACTTGTAAATAAAAGAATATTTCTAAATTTAATGTACGGAATAACATTTTTCTGCGGCGTCATCAAATGAGGGCGCTGGGCGCTAATGGGTTAATTTCTCTACGAGTATACATGCTATCCTCATAAAAATGAACAAAATTTATTACAATGAGCCACTTAATCATAATCTCCAGTTTTAACGCTTTTGCTACATTAGTTTTTACAGGGTTATCCAAAAGACATTCGTTCTTTTTCAATTTGTTGACGGTCCCCTATGGGATTTCGGGGAAAAATCTTCACGGAAATATATGACCTATTCTATACTGTTTACTAACATGGAGTTTCAGGTTATTTCCTTATGTATTTTTCTAGATATTTAACAAAACGTTTAAAATCGCAAGTGACCGATCACCTTTAGCCATATCCCAGATAGCATGAACATTAGCTGCAAGTTTATTTTTTCCGATATTATCTTGCCGTGACAAATTTGAATTGAGAAATTCGCAGCAAATCTCCCGCAAGGTACACCATCACCCACTTGCAGGAATAGTTTGTTGTGAAACTAATGCAAGACTGTCTTTAATTCACGAAAGTGACGAAAGCAAAAAATCCCTCTGTTGATAGAATAGACAATCAGCACATACACAGAAATTGCAGAAACTTTATTCGGTAGGCACCGCTTTTTCTAAGTGCTATACTTATTAAATACCAAAAAATGCTCGAAATGAATAGTACAAATATTACCTAAACTTGTGTGTGATGATAAAACTGATGCATGCACCTTCTGACGGCGCTTTCGCATCAAGGATAGACTTGATCAGGTCTATGGACCCCTTCAAAGGGTTTAAACTTATTGTGTGACATGGAAAGATTACTACTTTGCAGTAAGTCTGCAGTATTTTTGATTACTTGTTTGCCGTTAGTTTGCAATAAATTTGATACAGTATAAATTTAACTTGCACGACAAGTTAGCTGCAAGTTCAAAGTGTGGTGACTTCGGCGTTTGCGTTATCTTGCTGCAGTCTTGTTATGAACTTTCAGTCTTGTCATGCTGAGCTTACTGCAGCTTTGCAGGTTTTCAAAGCAAAACTGTTTCAAATTTTCTGCAAACTAAAAATGCTATGTGGGATAGTGTATATATACATATATAGATAGATAGATAGATAGATAAACTTTTGAACTGGAGGTGGTTTTGGGTTCGAGAGGTCATGATCGGCGTCGATCTGCAAAATTTTTTCGGAATTTTCCAACAATGTAATAAGAAGTATTTCTCACGAAATCTACCTAATAAACAAACTAATTTTTACTAATTTTTTTTTCTTTTTTACAATTTTTGAAAAGTATTAAAGTTTTTTGAGAGAAAAATATTTTTGGTCAGACAAAACAAGAAATAAATGACCAATTTGTTTTTTTTTTTAGTTTTTCATTGCAACTCTTTGAATGACCCCATCAGATCTGGTCTGGGTAACATTGAACAAATTACTTGACCCTTGAAAAAATGGCAACGCGAATAATTGAATAGTTACATAACACCAACTGAATAAATCATGACTGTATGCACTTTGTCTTCAAGTATTGTTTTGGAAATATTGTTCGGTTTTTAACTCTTCTTTTTTACCTCATCCGTTGTTGCCTAATCAATGTCAAATTGAAGATAAAATAACTGTCCCTAATCGTTATTGTCAGGTTTTAAATGATCACTATCGCATTGCAGCAGAAATGTTATCATATATTAGATAAAATTGATTGCATCCATTGTTCTGGAAAATTTATTAATACTGTATATAATAGAATAGATAGAAAGATGAAATGCATGTAGGATAATGTTAAACATCTTCGGAGTTTTAATAGTACAATGTAAGTATGCTATAAAATGCGCAAAACTTATGGCCACTCATAAGGAAGGTAAAATAAATGCACGCGAAAATGGTCTGTGCGTTTGGTTATGCGTATAAAAATTGGCGACAATATGATGTAATCACACATTTATTATAGATAACGAATCGAAACCCCTCGAATTCAACGAATGAAAATATTTAAAAGAATTAAGATAATAAAATTATGAAGTTATTAATCGAGGCTTTACGTAACGAAAAATGAACAAAAATTGCGCCAATATGACGCAATTATAATTTTACTTTTCAACGAAATGAAAAAAAAAACATCTTTTTAACCACCCCAAAATTTACATGCATACTTTTCATATCCATATTCACTATTAAAAAAATATTTAAACGTGCAATAAATTATTAATAAATATATTCCCAAACTTAATGTCACGCTTGCCAGTTACAATTTTGCATGAAAACATTCTCACTCTTTACTTGAGTCATGCGTCAATGACAATGGATAGGCTAGAGGAATGAGTTATGCCTCTGAATGTCATTGACCGAACAGATCCTAAAAGAATCAATTTGAGCAATGACAGTAAACATGCTAGGGGGATGGGTCATTCAGATCCATGTGCTAGTTTGATTTAATTCAATATATTTTAGTCACATTATGTTTTATTTTTATTATTAGAAATAAAGAAGGGTTATTGTTATAACCAAATATTTTATTGTCATTAATACAGTTCGAATCGCCAAACAATGATCGCATGAATAACAAATATCTCGAAGTCACTGTGGGTTGTGCATTTTTGGGGTGTTTTTTTAATGAAGCTCTTACGATATTCGAACACAGTTTCGGTATGTACCGAAAATTCGGCTATTTTTCCCCAAACCAAACTTTCGCCAAAACTCGGATTTTGGGACAAAATTCGTCGACAACGAAAACGAAATTTCAATCTGTCTAAATGATAGTGGAAAAGTCGAGGCAGACTGTCGAATGTGTAAAAACAAGATATTCAATTACAAATGGAACTTTTGAAGTCACAACAAATTTTAAAACTCATTTAAAGGTAAGATTTTTAGTATTATATCATTATACATCGATTAAAACATTTTTCTATTCCATTGGTATAAATGGAATCAAAGCTCGGGCTTTGTTCGCAATGTGTGTCATGGTCGTTTAATTCAGAGTGACAATTGCTATATAAATAGCTTTATTTATTTATATATAATACAAATTTTTATTCTGCATTTACGATGGAGTATATTAAATATTGGACGTTTGGTTACAGACCGGCCTGCCCTTACTATTAGTAAATGTTTAAACCGTGATGTTGTTTTTAAAAAAAATGTGACGATTTCATCTTCTTTTATATTTCTTATCAAATTATTAACACAGTGAAGATACAAACTAGTGTCCGGCCGAAACAAATTTTGCAATCCGATACCAAATTTCTGCCTTTTTTTTTTCAAGTTTAGCCCGAAAGTGCAAACGAAACTTTCACTGACGTCGATTTTAATATATTCAAGCACACAAAATAATAATTTAGATAATCAGAACCGCACTGCCACATTACAAAGGCTCTTGTGATAATACATATATGTGTATGTATATATATATATTTGTTTTTAACAAAGGATATTAAACCATTACTTTACACTGAAGAGTCGAAACATTATGACCATCTACCTAATAATGCGTTGGCCCACCTTTGGACCGCAAAGCAACTGTAACCCGCCTTTGCATGGATGCCACAAGTCCTTGGTAGATGACCGGAGATAAATTGTACCAGATGTTCAAGCAGTGGTCATGCATATCGGGATTTTCCAAAATGGTTATTTTTGAGCTCTGGGTTGCCGTTACATGACATCTGAAATATGCTCTATCGTATTAAGATCCGTCGAGTACGGCGGCCAGGACCTTAATTGGAGTTCTGTATGATCTACCAATTGAGCACAATTGGAGTCCTGTGACATGGCTCTAAGACTCAGTTTCAATTTCGGAAGACAGATACCAATTAAGGGTGCAAATAGCCCGTAATGATTTCAGATAGTCCGCGGCCTTCATGGTCTGTTCTACCACAACTACAGGTCCCAGAGACGCTCATGAGAACGTTCCGAAAGGCTTAATATCGCCATCGGCCTGTGTATAACCTGTTGTATAAGGGGGGGGGGGGAGTTCGCCTAGAAGACGGCGTACCTAACACGACCATCGATGTGCTGAAGGATCAATCGTGTTTCATCCGACGAAACAGCTCTCTTCCTATGATCCGTAATCCAGGCATGATGTTCCCGGGCCTATTTGGCGATTAATGCTTATCAGCAGAGGCACATGGATGGGGCGTTTCCTGCGTAGTCTCACCTTCAACAGCGCCAGCTGAACTATGTGCTCCGAAAGAATTCTACTTGGACCTGTATTGTATTAGGATGTCAGTTGAACCAGTCTATGATGCCTATTTTGCTTTATCAAGGAGGGGAATCTCCGATATCCTTTTTAGGTGCGTTCGTAATTATATAAATACGTAGCACCTATAGTCGTCGTTCAGTCCGTCTGTCTGTCCGTCCGTCTGTCCGTCCGTCCGTCCGTCTGTCCGTCCGTCTGTCCGTCCGTCTGTCTGTCCGTCCGCATATAACAGAGCAAAAACTACCCGACCGAATGATCTGAAATTTTTAATATATAATTGCTGCAAAATTTTGTCGAGCCATTTCCAATTTTATGAAAATCGGATGTATAGTTTAATTACAGGGACACCCAAAAGTTTTTCTTTACATTACGGCCAATGGGAAAAATTATTGCAAGTGAATTTTAATGATGTTACAGACTTCCGAATGGTCTGAAATTTTTAATATATAATTGCTGCAAAATTTTGTCGAGCCATTTCCAATTTTATGAAAATCGGATGTATAGTTTAATTACAGGGACACCCAAAAGTTTTCCGTTACATTACGGCCAATGGGAAAAAATTATAGCAAATGCATTTTAATGATTTTACAGCCTTCCGAATGGTCTGAAATTTTTAATGTATAATTGCTGCAAAATTTTGTTGAGCCATTTCAAATTTTATGAAAATCGGATGTATAGTTTAATTACAGGGACACCCAAAATTTTCCGTTACATTATGGCCAATGGGAAAAAAATATTGCAAATGCATTTTAATGATTTTACAGCCTTCCGAATGGTCTGAAATTTTAAATATATAATTGCTGCAAAATTTTGTCGAGCCATTTCAAATTTTATGAAAATCGAATGTATAGTTTAATTACAGGGACAGTCAAAAGTTTTCCGTTACATTACGGGGAATGGAGAAAAAATTATTGTAAGTGCATTTTAATGATGTTACAGACTATGCACTTATGAAGCGCAAAAAATATACATTCAGTACAATATGGGGTGCAAAAAATAATTATAAAACTAGTTATAGTACGAACGCACCTCATTTGCCGCGTTTGACGAGTAATTTCCAACTTGTTATTTGATAACGCCTAAATTTCCAACGCGATGGCTTCTAGTGATGATTTCACCGTCATTCATCCACTTTGTATAAGTACCAACAACGATATGTCATGAACAATCCATGAGACATGCAGTTTAGAAGATACTCGTTCCGAGTCGGCGGGCGACCGAATTTCGCCCTCTATCAAAGTCGCTTAGATCAGCATCCTTTACCATCACAGACAGAATTAGACGCACAAATGGTTCCTCAGACTCCCTAGCAGCATTTAAATACCATTCCTACCTGATTGTGTGCCCGCCACCAGGGGTCGTACGCTTAAGGGATTTTTTCAGGACAAATATCACTATTTGTTTATAGAAAAATAAATCTAAGTTAAATGCGCGAAATTTCGCCTTATTTAAGAAGAGATTTTTCCATAAGAAAATACTGGTACCGAAGAATTTCCCGGTCGTGAAATTTCAGGACAAGTACGACCCCTGCCTCAACGTCATCCAGGTGAGTTCATTGCAATATGTAGAGATGGTCATAATGTTTTGGCTCTTCGATGTATATTCTTTTTATAACCAATTGTAATAAACATTTATTCATTATTAACATTTATGTAATAATAATTTAGTAACCAATGTTCATGGTAAAGAGATGTTTAATATTTGGCTTCATTTTAAATTAATCGAAAACTATGAATGAAAATTTTCTTTAAGATAATAATAATTGTATATTCTACCCATTTTTAATTTACAATTCTTACTCCATAAGAATTTTGCAATAACAGTTTGTGCAGTGTTTGTGCAACGCATGTTTGAGCAATTTCAATGCAACTTATTCACGATTGAATCAATTATTTAGAACAGTACGTAACTGGGAGCTACTCATAGGTGGGAGGCCCTTGTGTTTTAACTTGTTAAACACATGTATTATGTAAAAAATGAATATTTATAAAACATGTATAATTTCGTATCATCATAATTTCCAGACATAATTTTGAGTTACGAAATATTTTTATAACACTTTATTTGTATGTTTTAAATAAAACAGAATTACATCCATGAAAGTTTTCATATTTCCGTACACATTATTAACACTTTCTATCAAAGTTGAATAGTGTTTATGAATTAGGCTTGTCTGTCCGTCTGATTGAACATGCTAACTCGCGTAAATATACTCGGATTACCATGTAATTGTATACATTATTGAAATTCACCATGTCATGTTCGGTATTGAAAATAAGTGTACCATTCATAGTTCATTTACAGGGGCATCCAAAAGAATTCCGTTACATTATGGTCAAGTGGAAATATCATTTGCGATATATTTTAACAGTGTTACAATATTTTAAACATAATGAAATTTATGTACGTTATTGAGTTGAACTAGAAGATGATTACTATAGAATATGTTATGTTCAGCACTGACAGTGCGTGTACAGGGGAACTCAAAAGCATTTTTGTTATATTACGTTCTATGAAGAAAAATAGTTTGTGGCGTATTTTAATAATTTTACTGTCATGTTTTGTTTCCATTTATAAGATATAGATGGCAGCATCAAAGCTTCCTCCCACAGAAATAAATATCAGAGAATTATTCTCTAGTGTTATGTCATATGACTGACGTTTGTAAGTGATGTTTGTGTTTGTGAAAGTAAATGTTTATTTGTCTACGATCTGCCTCGTCAATTAATAGTTGTGTTAATTATTGTCAATTACTTACTAAATATATAATAAGAGGCTACGATGAAAAAAGGTATAATTTCACCGGAAAAAGTTTGCCAAAAATGATAATCGTACCGAGGGAAATGGTTCTACTTCTGTTTTCAAAGTTCTACGCTTCCCTGCAATAAATACTTCAATGTGATATTATTAAGTCGTCATCATTGCGGCGGTGGTAAGTGCTATATTACATTTATTTTACATTTTTAATATTTTGCTATATTTAAAGTAAAATGTTCACTCACTTTAAAGTGTTTGATGAAAAAGTTGAATTTTTCACAACTTACGTGAAAAGGTTGGAACAGAATTTCGTTCTGCATGACGTAACAGAACAGAAAAAAGTACCTGCTTTTTTATCATTATTAGGACCTAAATTATGTGGTTTACTTGCTGATTTATGTGTACCTAAGGATTGTAAAACCTTAAAATACAGTCGAACCTCTATTTAACGAAGTCGCTAAATCCCGGAAAAATGTTCGTTATATGGAAAATTCGTTAAATAGAGATTCACCTTTTAAAATACTTTAAACTGCATAAAACATATTTTAAATTCATAAACATTAAATATTTTTACTAAAAGTAATTAATCACATTTTTTTAAAATATAAATTATATCGATTTGTTTTATTTATTTTACCCACCAATATCCATCATCAATTCCTTTTTTCTATGTGTTTAAATCTTTGAAATCTGCAAGGAAAACAAAACATAGTCTGGGAATACACTGTATTTTCTGTTTAAAGTAAATAGTTTTACATTAAAATTAACGAATTTTAATGACATTATCGTATTTATTATTATTATAACAAATAATTTTAACCATACATTAACATATGCGTCCTTAAATTTAATTTCTGAAAAACTCTGTTAATCAGCCCTGAGTATTTTCTTTTAAAAAGTGCTTTCTCTCATAATACGTCCCGCATCTTTGCAATGCACCAACAACCCCTTCATGCGTATTTTCTTCTAACTATAATCTGCGTCGGATTCTTTCAAATGATTTTAGCATTTCATCATACGAATTTTTGTTAATTCCTGCATCATGTTCATTTTTATCATCATCATATTCGTCTTCATCGCAATTCATTGCTGTATTGTTTTTATTTTTCACACTGTCTAAAATATCCAATTTGGATAGTGTTTCTGGAGGTCTCAATTTCAGAATTAAGTGAAATACGATCATCAATCTTCACACCATTGTTAATTTCTTCTTTTTTTCTCATATGTATCCACATTTTTTTAAGTTACTCTAAGGGATTATCGTCTTCGTCTTCCGTACTTACCGAATTCTCACTGCTGACAAAGAAGGCGCCTGGTAAAACCAGTTCAATGCCATTGAACATCATAAAATGTGTTTAAACAAAGAATAAGTTTGAAATGTCCAGAAACATTTTGAGAAATAAGGGGGAAAATTTTAGATCACAAGAAAAAGTTCGTTAAATAGAGAATGCACTTCGCTATTTGGAGGTTATTTTACGAAGAAATTCGCAAAATGTTCTTGGTTCCAAGGAAAAGTTCGCAAAATAGAGAAATTCGCAAAATAGAGGTTCGTTAAATAGAGGTCCGGCTGTATAATGAAATTGTTGATATTTTACTTAACCCTCTCACTGCGTAAGTAATTCTTCGCAATGAGCGTGTTTTACAGAATTTTCAATCTTCTATCACCGGTTCTTTAAAGCAGAAATTTTTGACTATCGTAATTGGGGAAATGTCCTGATTAAATCAGACAAAGTTTTCGCTAAAAAATAATTAGCGGGAATAAGCAAATAGTATTAATTAGACGGGAAAATGCATGCCCGAGAATATCTCGGGTTGCGCAGCGAGAGAGTTGAAACCTAAGCCCAGCCCCCAATAAATTTATAGAACGTATTAAATTTAGAAAATGTTCTCAAAATGAAACTGAATCAATTCAAGATTTTGCTGCTAGATTAAAAAAGAGCACGACCTTTTGTTGATTTACTGGTGATGCTTTAAATGAAAATTAATTTACTGGAACAGTTTCTGCTCGGTTTGAAAAATGAAAGCATTCAGAATAAATTGATTACGCAAATTGAGGATTTAAATTTCGAAAAAGCTGTTGAGAAAGCTTTAGCTTTATGTAATGTAGATATTGAAATTGCTGAAATTAAGCATAAAAATTTCAATGTAAATAAAATTTCCAGTACGAAAAATGTACAAAATAAGAAATTACAAAATTGTTCTCAAAAACAAAATATCAACAATCATGTAAATCATACACATTCTGACATGAATAAAAATAAGTTAAAGTGCTATCGATGTGGAAATGCCTCACATTTAGCAAATGTTTGTAGATTTATTAATGTTACTTGCAACCTTTGTAGAAAGAAAGGCCAAAGAAAAGTATGTAGAAGTACAAATTCTAAAAAACAGGTAAATTCTTTAAATACAGTAAATGTCGTAACCATTAAATATGATAAAGGTTCAAATCCTATTAAGTTGTCTGTTTTCATTGAAAAAAAGCTAGAGCTGATGTGGAATTAGGTACAGGATCTGGAATTTCTGCTGTCCCTTTAAAAAGATTTCGCAGAAATTTTCCTGATTATAAATTTTTTCTTCCAGATGTTCAGTTAAAAACCGCAACTGGTGAAATCTTCAAACCTGTAGGTTATGCTGAAGTAAATGTTACTTATGAAAATAAAACTAGAAAGGTAAAGCTGTATTTGGTAAAAGAAGATAATTTTCCATTATTATTTGTTATAGATTGGGTATCTGAATTTGATATTTTCCCACATAATTTCAAATCAGTTTATGTGAATGAAGTTTTAAATTATTCTGATAAATTGCAAGGTTTGTTACAGAAATTTTCTGATTTATTTACTGATAATGCTGGGTAGATTAACACATTCACGCCGGCGCGGTGGGTCACACTCGACTGTCTCAAAGTTGTCAAGTCTCCGGATTTTTGCACACCAATGTTATTTTAGAGAAAATGTTGTTCCTTTAAATCGCCCAATTGTTCTAATTAAATAAAACAACATTTTCCGTATTAAAATACTGGTATCCAAACAGCCGGAGACAGCTCTGAGACAGTCGAGTGTGACCCACCGCGCCGGCGTGAACGTGTTAAAGGTTTACAGGCAAAACTTTATCTTGAAAAAGATGCTGCACCCATATTTTGCAAAATATTTTGAAAAATAATTCTCTCAAAGTTGATACACATCATTGGGAATGGCCTACAGCTCCCTGGCAAATAATTCATATTGATTATTTTGGTCCTGTTATGGAAATAATGCTTCTTTTAGTGGTTGATGCCCATAGCAAATGGCCAGAAGTTTTTATTGTTCCTAGTACAATTCAGAATATGGAATTACTTGTCTCGCTTCCCTTTTTGCACGATACGGTTTTCCAATTTCTTTAGTATCAGATAATGCTAAATGGTTTATATCTGAAGAATTTGAGACTACTTTACACAGAAATCACAGAAATCACCCACTCGTGGACAGCCAACCTTGCGGTATAGGAGCTAAATGTCCACGAGGGGGAAAAAAAACCCCGTATCCCCCATCCCACGAAACCCCCAGACACCGGCGGGCCCAGAAGCCACAGCAGGATGGAAGACTCCTCTTTTTTGAAATTTCACTTAGGATGTAGTACAATCTTCTCACAAGAGATACCCAATGTTGCATAAGCTGGGCGAGCCCAAATTAAACAATGTTTTGAAACTTTGGATCTTTTATGTATGGATATTACAGATCATCAATCAGTTATTGTCAAAACTACTTGTGAGTAGAAAGAATATGATTTATTTAAAGTTTAATAGAAATAGATTAAAAGCTTGAAATCTTGAAGCCTGAAATTTAAAATTTGAAATTTAAAAAACTAATTCATCAAGGAGATTAGCATTAAATCTTAAAAAGTCATAGAAGTTTTGATAAATCTTAATAAATTCTTAATACTACTGAATAAGTAATCCATTTAGGATAAAACAGATAATTAAATCAATGCAAGAATTTGAAAATTTGAATAATATTTAAATTAGATATTAAACTTGCTGAATTTAATTATGTTCCTGAGTGATGACCTGTTAAACAAATTTGAGATATAGATCATTGATTATTATTAATTTTAGAGTTCTAAATTCGAAAGTCTTTGTATTTCACAGTTCATAAAGTTTGTTTCACAATTTTGAATCATTATATTTTACAGATCTAAGGATTATATTTCATAGTTCGTAGGCATTATTTTACAATCCAGAGCACTATAAATTTGAAGATTTAATTCACAGTTTGAGGATTTAAATCACAGTTTGAAGATTTAGTCATATATTTCACTATTTTGGATCAATATTAGGATCTTTGCTCTTGGGCATTATTTTACTGAGCAAGGTACTACAGCTTTCTGTTTGAAGACATATTTTACAATTTGAAGACATATTTCACAGTTTGAAGATTTGAAAACATATTTCACAGTTTTTAGACATACTTCATTTTTCACAGTTTTAAAATTTAAAGATACGATTTTGTCAAAGTTCAGAAATTTAGTCTTTTTGCAAATCAAGATATTACTTAACTATTTTCTGAATAATCTTGGTTGTTTAAGGCATTTCATTATTTTCTATAATATTCTATGACACTGTTTATAAAATCTTTTTTATGAAGGAATAATGTTTATTGAGAATATTGTAGTTTTCATTTAGCGCTGAAAAGTTTGCTGGATCCAGTAAAATTTTTTGGAAGTTTTTCCTTAAGGTTTTTGCTTTTATTGAATTTGAAATGATTAGGTAAAAGAGAGCAATTCCCAAAAATATAATGTTGTACTGTTCCTCTAGCTTTGGTGCAGGAGCACATGTCCGAATTTGCCGATTTTATGTAAAAATGCAGGAAAACTGCCATGGCCACTAATATAATAGACTGACGATCTTGAAATGCAGATAAATTCTTTGTTTACTTTATCTAGAATTTTGTATGTATCACGTCCTTTTCTGAGTGTTTCCAGATGTCTTGATAGTCAAGGATAATTTTCTCCCGTATATAATTTTTTATTATTGAATCTGGGTATGGTATATATTGAATTTCATCGTAGTGGTCGTGTTTAATTGCGTTTTTAGCCAAGGTGTCTGCACGTTCGTTCCCAACAGTTCCTATATGAGCTTTTGTCCATGCTATATTTATTAATTTTTGCGGGATTTTTTGAATTTCTGTATAAATCTGTCTTATGATTATATTTCTTGGGAAAATAATTTTGAGGGCATCTAATGAAGATCTGCTGTCTGTCAATATAAGAACTGATGTGAATCTGGAGGTTGAAAACCATTCTATAGAATTTAATATTGCTTTAAGCTCTGCCTGATAGATTGAATTATGAGGATTTAGCCGTGCAGCACTATCATGGATAAAAGCATCGTTTAACATTACTGTAAAAGCACATGATGTCCCCTGCTCCATTAAAGAGCCATCTGTATATATCTTTAATTTGTTGTTACGAATCTGTGACTCCGTTATTTCTTCTATTATATTCAGGTTATTGATTTTGTAGTAATCCGGAAAATCAAACGTACTTTCCTTCAACATTAAATTATTCTTATTAATTTTCATTGATTGAATTATTAAATTTCTTTTTCCCATTTTTGTCTGGTATGCCATGAATTCATTCTGGATTTTCGTAATGATTGGTGGTATGCCTGTTAAGACATTTAATGCTTCGTGTGAGATACTTCTGAAGGTTTTGATGACACTCATTAAACTCATTCTTTGTATTGTCTTTAATGTTCTAATACCACGACTGTTTAAATTAGGGAACCAAATTTCATGTGCATACAACATTTGTCTTTCCACTACCGTCGTATACCACATTTTTTTTTATTTTTGGATTAATTCCTTTCTGGTAATTTCCCAGAAATTTGAAGCTGGTCACGAACTGAGATATTCTTGCCTTTAAGTCTTCTAAGTGAATTTGAAATTTTAATTTTTGGTCAAAGATAATTCCTAAGAGACTACTTTACAAATGAAATTAAATAGTTTCTTTTTGCAATATAGGAAGATGCCTCATGTTACAACGGAGTCCTGCATCTTTATTTCAGAAGAGTCATATAAGAACAAAAATAGATTTGATAGTACCAAGCGTTACAAATTTCGTTCATGATAAACAAGATGTGAAAAAAATCCAAAGTTAAAATAAAAGAATTTGAAATTAACCAGAAAGTAGCTGTAAGAAATTATACTCCAGAAGCCAAGAGGAAAATTGGTGGAATAATAGCAAGAGAAGGAAAATTGCATTATAGAGTTCAAGTTGGTTCGAATATTTGGAAAAAAACATGTTGATTAAATAACAACTGTAGGTTCAGAGATTTCTTTAATTAATGATACAAATTCTGAAGAAAGTGATACAGGAAATTTCAGAAGTGAAAATGCAATAGTGAAACAAGGTGATTTTCCACCAATACAGCCTAATATCGTAGATCAGCAACCAGTTGAATCTCATGATCCAAATACTCCAGGTCCTACACCAACTGAGTTTCATGATCTGTTTCTTCAAGTCCTAAATCAACTGACTCGGAGTCAATATTTCCAAAACCTTCTGTTCCCACTAGTTCAATAGTTGATGCTGCTGAACGTTTAAAAACTAACTCTTCTTCTTCTCCACGGGTACTGAGAAGATCCGGTAGGTACAGAAGAATGACCAGCTCCTGACCGTCTGAAATATTAAGTGGGAAGAACTGTCATGTTTTATTTCCATTTATAAGATATAGATGGCAGCACCAAAGATTCCTCCCACAGAAATAAATATCAGAGAATTGTTCTCTAGTTTTGTATCATGTGACTGACGTTTGTAAGTGATGTTTGTGTTTGTGAAAGTAAATATTTATTTGTCTACGATCTGCCTCGTCAATTAATAGTTGTGTTAATTATTATTAATTACTTACTAAATATATAATAGTTACTCTATTAGAAGCAAAATGAAACTTGATACGAATTTCTGAGGAGAACTAATACATGTGTGGAGGAGAAGCCCCCACATTTTTCAATTAAAAGATTGCCTGGGATGTACATAGGCAGTACATCACATCTAATCGCAGAACCCATTGAAATGAGCTTTCATCCTGAAGTAATCAACTGCAAAAATCTTCATGTTAAGATGATTTTATTTTGCGCTTCATGAAAACAGATTTCGCTGGGTGGACCATCGAAACAGCAATAAATGTTTACAGCAGGAGAGTTGCGAGCAGAATGATAGTTACAAAATTACTCCACGCCAACATCTTACGAAATCGAAGTCAATTTGAGAATCAAACAAACGCCTAAAATTAGCCGTTAACAGAAATACTATGGGGACATTTAAAATATTGGCGAGAAAATAGGATTAGGACTATTTCGCCAAACTATCATCTACTAACCCCATAATGCATCTGGGAATCTAGCAAGTTTGTTTACATTACACATGAATATCTGCGTTAAATTTACCGAATGAGATGGGAAATTACTATCATAAATCTTGTTAATTTTAAGTACGTTGGAGGCATCTGTTAAATAGACAGAAACGAAGATGATTTAATCTATTTAATTTTTATTACTTATTTTGCGTTAATGAAAAGAGAATTTACGGCCGTTGAATAAATATGATAAAATGTATTTGGCTATGAGAATGAAAGAAATTACTTTTAAAGGATAAAACTGTTATGAACTTTTTAAATAAAAAGGAAAGAAAGGGATAAAATTTAATTGAAATATTACATTAAAAGAACAATGCACGATGCTTTATCATAACATGCTTTCTGTAGAGTATGGGATGGAAAGCATTTATCATTTATTTACATGGTCACACAAAACAGTTCGGTTTTATAATGGTCTACAGGGAAAAACTGTTCGCAGCGTATTTCAGTTATGTTGTCCTATTTCAAACATGCTGAAATTGACATACAGTTCTGAGGTTTACTGCGAGATGCTTGCAGTAGACTTAGCATTCATTTACAGGGACACATGAAAGACTTTGGATACAATACTGTATCCGAAGTGTTGTCTATTACACTGTAAAAAAAAATCTGTAGTTCTACAGATGTAAAGTTACATGCTTACTAAACTTTCACCTGTAACTGTACGAAAAAAGCTGCAAATCTACAAAAATAGTTTTTGTAAAGCTACAAAAATCTGTAACTTTACAAATGAATCTGCTAAAATTTCAGTAATCTTACTAAACTTTTATTTGTAACACTGGCTGCAGTTACATGAAAAGTTCTCGGAATCCCAGTTTCCAAAAAAATTCTTAGTAACTTTACAGATTTTTTGATTTTCGGCGCAAAAGTGTGTCTGTTACATGAAATTTTGTTGTTGTTGTTACATGAAAAGTTCTAGGAATCCCAGTTTCCTAGAAAAACTTTAGTAACTTCACAGATTTTTATTTACAGTGTAGAGATGAGTGCTGAAAGTGCATTTTCAGTTATTTATGAATTTTTAAATTTGTCTACATTTTTTCATACAACGTGGTGTGCATAAGTTCCATAGACAACACGAAAGTATTCATAAGCATTCCTGAGAATGAGTGCGAATTGCTTAAAGGTTATTTAAAAATTTGTTTTGTGCATTTTCAAGCTCAACTACATGTATAATATTAAGAGATGCTAGTAGAATATCAATGAAATCATATACAAGGCTATAAAAAGAACTGGGACACTTATCTACATACGAATGAAAATTTTTGGAAGTGTATTTTCACTAGTTTTAAGTACATTTTTGAATGGATTAAATTTCAGTGAGTGGCCAAATTATTAGCTAAACTGCAATTTTTCTTACTTTTTAAAATTATACACTTAAAAATTGGCGCAAATATGTATTTCTTTCCAGGACTGTCTTCAGATTTAATGGCAATGTTGGTTTAGTGTTTTAGTACTGACGGCACTGACAGTTGATATTTGACAGGTGTCATTAACCGGATAAGTGTCTCTTAGTTCATAACGTGCATTAGAGATGTTATATAAACGCATGATGATTTGAAGGTTTTTGAATGTTTGAGGTAAATTTTGTTCAATTTGTGCTAAAGGGTTTTGTGGACTCTAATTGTTGTGATTATCTATTTATTGTACTGTAAGATTTTAACAATAGTTGTTAGAAATGGGGAAAAGTAAAGATTCGTCTTCGGAGAAAATTTCAGAGATTAGTGCATTGTTGAAGCATTCCCATCATTCTTAAAGGTAGATTGCTTTCTTACACATGTTGTTCTAACAAATGTGTAACAAATGTGTTTCTTACACATTGTAACAAATGTGTAACAAATGTGTTTCTTACACATTTGCTATGACTGTAAGCAGAATAAAATCTAAACTTGATGAAAATGCTGTCATAGGGAACCAGAGTAATGGGAATATTGCTCACCGACGCATTGCTACATCTCGAACTCCACGAAAAATCCGTGGCCTTTGTCTTGAAAAACAGACGAAAGTGCATAAAAATATTGACAAAAATCATAAATGAAGCTGACATTGCTATTTCTGCCAGAGCAATAAGGCGTCGTGTTGTAGTTTAAATTCTGTAGACCAGCCAAGAAACCCAAACTGACTCCAGCTATAAAGTTGAAGCGCTTGTCTTGAGCCAAACAAATCGACACATGATAACTAAAGACTGGGAAAATGTGAGTAGAGTAGTTTTTTCAATTTTGTCTTCTGCAAACTATACATATTTTAATTCTTTACAATACCCCTTTGAACCAGTTTTGTAATTTTTCAGAGTTTTTCAGCGATAAATCTCAGATTGAAATGATGATGGACAAGTTCATTTGTTCGACTCAGAAAAGGCGAAAAATATCAACCAAACTACATTACAGA
This sequence comes from Maratus speciosus, assembly GCA_963932465.1. NCBI lineage: Eukaryota > Metazoa > Arthropoda > Arachnida > Araneae > Salticidae > Maratus > Maratus speciosus. Next base: position 226,917,171 of record OZ010800.1, on the reverse strand, counting down.
GACCGTAAAACAGCCATTTAAGATCGTGGTATGGTCTGCTATCAGTGGAAAGTATAAAGGCCGTCTTCATATCGTTATTTAACTTAACTTATATAACTTTTAAAACTTACATAACTTATCGTTATATAACTTAACTTATGATAGAAACAATTGTGTTAGGGAAAAAACCCCATTTATTTTCGTTATTATATATGTTCAGAGATTGATATACATGTGGCATAGGAAGTTCCATTATCCTAAAAAAATGTCTAAATGGAAACAGCTACAACTTTCTTCGTTGGGTACAGTAAAGGCACTACGCCCAACCTAATGCTACCAATAGCAGAGCTCATAGTGTCAAAATTTAGATGTGTTCGATCCTATCTCGAACACTATGGGACAGAACGATAAAAAGTCAGCTGCAAAAGTGTAAAGCGTTGTGCATTTTATATGAAATGATGTCGTATATGTAAAAAGGAACTTTATTAGGGGCCCTAAAATTAATTTTTTTATATACAATTTCTAGCTTAATTACGCTACTAATTTCATGCAGAAATATGGCATTCTAATGCAGGTGCATATTTATAAATCAAATTTAAACATATAAGCATGCTAAAATTTATTTTAATACGAAAATTAAGTTAAATATACTCAATGGTTTTAGATCGATACACATACTGAATGCATAATGTATGCGTAGATTTAAATGCGTTTATAATAACAAAATGGAGCATAAGTCATTTGGATTGAAATGTGTATGATTTCCTCTGAAATAATGTCTCAAGTCAGTTGTTCTGCAATGAAGATAGACCAATTAAATGAGCTCGACTATTTTCATATTTCTGAGAAGTACTTTTTTAAGAGATGCTTCAAGAGAGTTTGTGCCTTATACGTTCAAGATGTAATAAAATTACGCTATCGAATTTCCGCCATATTATGTACTGTGAAACTGCAAATGCTAGTTTAAAAAGCGTAGTTAGAAAAGGCTTGATATTCATTGAGAAATAAAAGGTATCATATGAGCACTTAGTAGGGAACATCACAAATTGTCAGTTCGACATTTTAACAAGAGTGGTATCGTTTGAAAGCTCTTTCCACGAGAATCAAGAAATGTACAGGAACTAAATCCAATATGTCACAAATAGTGTTCCCAGATCCAGTGTCACAAAACGCAGGACATGGAGACAAAAAGAGCAGAACATCGGATTCTAAATTGAGATATAGAAATGCATTAAAACTTGCGAGAGCAGAACCTGTCTATAACGGAATCCTGTCTCTCAAACGTTAAATTTGCATTCTCCCTAAAGGTGAAATTACCATGTAATTATACCTGCTAAGAAGAAAACCTATTTAAAACTGAATTTTAGGTCTGTCTCTTGAGATTCCATCTTAGCAGGCTTTAATATACTAAATAAACACAACAATCCTATATAGTAAAACTTATGAAAGCGGAATCGATAGGGACTGAAGCAAAATTCCCATTTAGCTGGTGTAATTGTATGGTATTATTACCTTATCTATAGTATTCCTATTTGAGTCGGTTTTTATTTTTAAAACAGAACTCCGTCATAAACAGGTTCCATTTACACAGAGTTGACTGATAAAAAGTACAGTAAAAATTGTGAAAACCTAATTGCTAAAAACCGCAAACAATTCCGTTTTATTAAAAAACAGAAAAACCAATGTTTAAAAATGCACAAATAATACCGTTTTAGACTAGTTTCCGTCTAGGCAGGTATATTTTAAGGTATTCTATTGGAAAGGACTATGAAAACTCTCCGTTGTAGACAGGTTCCGTCTTCACAGGTTTTACTGTATAAGTTCCACTCTATGCAGACTAACGAATAGCATGGTGCTAAAAGAAATTTAAATGCATTTATACATCGTCAAAAATCGGGACTTTTGGTGCCCCGTTCAATGATTACGTCTTGGACGTAAGGACAGGTCTCGGAACCCTTAAAAACTGGACACCTGGCAACACTAGTTACAAGATAGGCGCCCTTTTCCTTTTAGGAATAAACGAAATAAAAAAAGAGAAAAACAGCGTCAGATTCCTTCAAAAGATATCAAAGGCAGAATTTTTGTCTTATAATAAATCTTGATAAATTTTTCTAAGTAAAGGTGTTTAAAATACAAATGTTTCCAAAACCAGGCAGAAACGACGAAGGGCATTATTGTTTTGCTGTAAAATGACTGTCTTGATCCACACCTGCAAATTTCCACCTACGACCTGTCCATGCGCTTTTTCCATCCCATAGGAACAGGCAAGAAGTTAGTTTCTTCTTCTAATTATACCGTATTTGCAATTCGCATTTATTAACCATTAATTCGTAAAGCAGTTTTTAAATGTTTTTCTTCTTTTTTTCTCCTTTTTACCCGACTGTCAAGAAGGGTTATGTGTTTCACGCGTATCTGAGTATGTGGATTTAATTATACCCTCGAAACACCCCTACAGGTGGATGGATTTTTAGGAATGAGGTTCTTATCGATTCGTCTTAACCGTCCGATGGTTATAGGCTAGATTTTGTTTTTATAAATTCAAAATGGCGGTAGAGACGAAAAATTTTTTTACGCACCCTATTGAGTGGCCTATCATTGGACAGGTCTTTCAAAATGAAGGATGTTTCATTGGCTATTTTACAGTCAGAAGCTCCGTTAAAATATTATACAACCTGGAAGTTGTATAGGTAGGATCTCTAGCTTTATTGCAACTCTAACCGTCATAAACATCTATAGGCCTCATCGACACAGTGTTTATAGATAGGAACTAACAATTAAACGCAACTTAAAAGTTATCAATACAAGTAAATGAAAAAAAAAAAAGGTAATTAATATAAAAAATAGTTTCACATTGATGAGAAATAATTAATTAGTTCGCTTTTTACGCAGTCGGGTTTTTTGATTTTTTAAACTTAATCTCTTATTGGTATTTTCTATTGCAAATATTTCGTGAAGTATTGGATTCGGGAGCATAGTTCCTAAAAACTGTAAAAAAAAAAAAAAAAATCTGTAAAGTTACTAAAATTTCTCTAGGAAACTAAGATTCCTAGAACTTTTTATGCAATGGAAACGGCCAAAAATCATGTAACAGATACAAGTTTGCACTGTAAATAAAAAAATATGCAAAATTATTAAGAATTTTTTAGGAAACTGATATGCCTAGAACTTTTTGTGTAACTGCAACCCGGGTTACAAATAAAATTTTAGTAAGATTACTGTCATTTTAGTATATTCTTTTGTAAAGCTACAAGTTTCTATAGCTGTACAAAAACTAGTTCTGTAGGTTTACATCTTTGTTTGTACAGCGTACAGATAAAATTTGAGTAAGCATACAGATTTCTGTAACTTTACATCTGTAGAATTGAAGATTTTTTTTACAGTGTCGTCCTCATACTCTTGATCTTCGTGACAAGAGCTTTCGAACGATTTAACTCTCGTGAAAATCTAGATCTAACAGTTGGGGATATGTCCTAGTGAGTATTTTTCATTTCGTAAACTATTTCATTAAAAAAAAATAATCATTCTTTAATGAAATATTTCTAAGAATCTAAAAAAAGTCTGTCACATATTTCAACCTTTTTTCCTGTAACTACTTTTTAAATTACGATTGACATATAGACACCCACACTTGTAATGCACTAGCAATTATTTCTAAAAGTCACAATGTTATTATAAGTAGAGAATAGGTTATAAGACAGGCAATAGATGATAGATAAAATCCTCTTGTATACTCAAAGAAATCCCATCCAGAAAGTGCAAAAGCTGGAGCACGGCATACTTGTATTACAATTTCAACATTTTGTTTCGTCTGACTTCTGTCTTCTTTTTTCAAGGATAGCGCCATTGCAATGTTTGTCTCTTTTGCCAATTTATCAAATTGATTAACTGAAGAAGCAGCAAATGTGGTTCCAGTAAATAATGCAAAATGGGTGGCAAAGTATAAAACAGCTGTAGGGGAAAATTTATACTGACTTTGTAATATTTTTAGAACTTCATAAAGAATACCACAAGCGTTGCAACAACTCTCTAAAAATATAGGATAAGACAGTAATGAATTAATAGCTTTGAATATAGAGAGTATAGCATTGTAGCGGTTAAAACATGCATCAAAATCAGAACACGCTACAAAGCGCAATTTTAATATGCTTTTATTAATTCCAACATGTCTGGATAATATGCGTATCATATAATTACAAACAATGATATAAAATAACGCAAAATAACAAACGAAAAAGAATCTATAATAAACTGCAAAACAATATATATGCCAACATATTAATGATAGATGCCAATTCAAATTCAGAGTATCTAATGTGTTTAAAGTAAACATTCGAAAAAAGTACTTATGTCTTTCTTCATTATACTCATATGTATATAACGACACTGACATGATGCATAATATTATGAAAAGTGTGTAAGAGGTTAATATGATTTTGCATGGTGGCGAAATTTTTAGCATATTTAGTAAGTTTTGTAATTTTATGACTGATTTATAAAATTTTGTTTGGAATTTAATCATGTAACACCAAATTAAAAATGATCCTGTAGTCGTGAATACTGAAGTTAAAAGACTTTTAGGACTTTCGCCATCTATAATCAGTATGTACACTGAAGAAAAATGTATTACTGATATACATAACCAATACAATTTTATTAGACATCTCACTGTAGATGAAATATATGTTTTCACATCATTGCTCTCATTTTGGAAAATGTTGATACCAAATATTTTAAACAACCTTAAATATTTATTCATATAGTCGTCGACATGTTCTACTCTATATTTAAAAAAAGTAGATTTGTATTTTATGACAGTATTAGCAACGGATTGCTTAAAGACATTCATTTTTCTTTCTGCAATTTTTTCAAAAGTATTTCAGTTTCTTTCTTTCTGGATTTTTAAAACAAATATGGCTAGCAAAACAAGCTTTTTAACAGAATCAAAACTTAAGTAGTTACGTAAACAATATTTGTAGTCATAACAACATTGATCGTCTTTTTTAAAGTTGAAGAAAACATATTACTAATATAAAAAAAATTAATCTCTTGATGTAAAATACAACACAAAGCACTTATGAAATTACATTTAATAATATAAATCTTTGTCGTTAATATTCTTATTTGTCTTCAAACTCCTAATATTGATCTCTCCCTATTCGTTTTAATCGTTTCGATATCGATTTATCATTGTATGCTTGAGCAATAAGAAACGGTTTTCTGCATACATTATTTTTAATTTAAAACATTAGTGATAATTACAAATATTAATACTTTTAATTAACCCCTTATTTACGGCATTATGATCTACTGCAATTTTTTTCATATAATATATTTTTTTTCAGTTACTACATTGAAAGTTAAAGGATAAACATAAAAAACTACTCACCCGTAAGAAATTTAACTATTTAGAGGTAATTAATTAAAGTGGTACTTTAAAGACCGTCAGTACATTATGACTAAAGTATAGTAACAGAAAATCCACAAGGCATTTCAACTGGCACCAGAAAATATTTTCGATTTAATAAGTATGTGGAATATAGGCCTTTTCTTATTTACAAATAAATCGTTTGGCAAAATCCGGTGTAAATCATTTATTTCAACACTTTAGAATTGAAAATGCTTTGCTCCTGAAGGGATAAAAAAACAACAATTTTTTTAGGTTTCGATCTCGTTAGCAGTCCTTTAGTTACGCGACGTCAATATTCCAGGGACAATATGCTCTCTCGCATCTCCACATATGCAATATATGAATTTACATATGCCATTTCAAGCATAGCAAAACGAGCTAGTACCACAACTTTTTCGATTTCCTGTAAAAAATAACAATAAAACAGAAAAGAAATAACAGGGAAATCATTATTACTACACTACATTTTAGTAATTACATTTTACAGCAGAAGAAAACGATGGATAACTACACGGACGAAAAGTAAACAAGAAGTTTTTCTCCAACACCCAGTGTACTGACGGTACTTATAAGTACCACCGAGTAATTCAACTGTTAAATCAAATACATCCACCCTACACTTAAAATAGCTAGTCAAATTATATTCTAAGAGCATAATGAACACATAAAAAAATCCAACACTTATCTTATATCCTTTACTCTGTTTGCAGCAATGAAAAGACGAGCGTGGCAATCTCTACAAAATGTCTGGACAACACACATAGATTGCTTCAAAGATAGCCTCATTCCTCTCTAAATAACAAACCTAGAACTACTGCTGCCATGTATTCGGATAAAGTGCTGTTAAAAGAGTATTTTTGCAAAGTACCATTAGAATATCATAGCTGCCAACTTGTACGTATTTTTGCTACCACTAAAATTTAAAAGAAATTTCTGTCTTATTTAATTATCAATATTCACGGTAATTCGGCGATTGAATTAGACAAAACTTTCTATTAAATTTTAGTGGTAGCAAAAATCCGTATAAGTTGGCAGCTATGGTATAAAAGTTTAAAATGAGTGGTACTTATAAGTACCTTCAGTAGATAAGGGGTTAAAACGAATTGATAAACAATTAACTTAACTCAAGATAAATATCACGCTATTAATGAAAAATCGCAATTTTTTTTCATTCCTGTCTGTTTTTCTTTGTCTTACTTTTAATACTAGTATATTATAATTATAGGGTCAGAGTCATATACAGTGATTCAGATGACACAGTGAAACAGAGCACACAGTGAAAGAAAGAAAGTTTCATAAAGCAGATTGTATTTAACAGGGCGCAACCATCGGGCGGCTGCCCAGTCCTCGCGCCAATTGCGGTTCTGTAATTCGAAATAACGTTTCCTGTGTATAAAATAATACTGTTACTCAAGATTTGTTTTTAAATGTGAGAAAAGTGTCAGCATTAACTTGATTTCTTACAGTTAAACTTAATACAATTGCCGCAGATTGTATAGATTTGATGATCCGGAACGCAAAAAAAAACTTAAAATATTGTAAAGGATAGGATATTTTGCGAAATTAAAAATAATTATGCACATTAAATGTGAAAGTTGTGCTGTATTTTTCATGAATTTTTTTATCTATTTATATAATATTATTCTATGATACAGTCCAGTGTGTGAAATTCACACACTGGGGACTGGGGGTTTTGAGGATATACATTTTTGCAGATTATAGATCATCCCTTTGTTTACGTTTCCTTTTTAAAGTCTGACTGTAAATTAGGAACAATTACACAAAAATTACCATAGAAAAGGAAAATATATAGTGTAAAATTGGTTTAATATATTCAATAAGTAAATTAATTTAAAGAAAAATTAATTTATATACAAAATAAATTTAATGATTATTCATTTTTTTTAAACAATTGACACAACACAAAGGTAGTTTAAGTTTTGGTTTGCTGACAATATTTTTTTCTGTATTCTATGAATGCCCATTACTGCTTGCTCCAAGATAGAATTTTTTTGCTCAAAGATTTTTAAATATTTATATCCCATTTATATTTAAATATTTATTCCTGCATCTGAATCACTTTGAGAATGATATTTCGATATTTTATTTTTATGTCATAAACACTTCTCGGACTTCAGGCAAATTCTTTCACAAGAAACTCCACTGATGATTGATCTAGCGTCCCATTTTTGGATCACTAGCACTTTATGAAGAATCAAAAGAACTGCATGAACAAACCGGACAAAATTTCTTGGATCACTAGCACTTTATGAAGAATCAAAAGAACTGCATGAACAAACCGGACAAAATTTCTTGGAAAAATCGCATGTAGCATGCAACAGTAGCCTTACTGGGCAGTAGTTTCTGTAATACGCTAGCTTCATAAATACGCTAGCAGAAACTTACTGGAGAACAAAAAAATCATGTGTTGCAAAATTCATGTGTAGTGTAACACAAAAACAATGCTGAAAATCATCAGTTAACGTCGCAGTTTCATCGGTACTTGAGCAAAGCATACGTTTGCATTATGGATAACCAAACCAACAAACACCAATGCTTACTTAAAATAAAAATTTCGATTTCGATTTGGTTGCCACTTAGCTCAAATTATTATTTTCGAATGCAGGGTACAAAAAATATGAATTTTCTTAAGTCACAATTTATTACGTTGGAAAATTGGTAAGTCAAGAAAAAACATATCATTTAACTTCATCTATGAGCTTAAATGATAACCGCGATTTTCGTTGTTTACATTCCAACATGTAAGTTTGATAATATATGTTTGCGGATTTCGCAGAGTTGACTGTACATCAGAGTTGGGCAAAATGCATCGAAAAATCATTTTTATACAAAATACAAAATGCACTGAATTTGGAGTTTAAAATACAAATTACAAAATACTTTTCAAAATTAAAAAATTCCAAATACAAAATACATGTATTTTCAAAATACATTTAAAATACAAAATACATTTTGAAATTTCAAAAATTTATTGATGCAAAGTGCTTTCTTTATGAGGGAATTTTCCAGCTTAAGGGGGAATTTCATGCTCCGGAAGAGACCTCTAAATTCATCACTGGTCGTGAATAAGTAACTGTACTAAAATTACTTAAACATTCGTAACATATTGAATATCTTCATTTTTTATATTATAAAACTATATTTAAATGTATAAATACTATGTTTGTAAATTATTGCAGAAATAATAATAATTTTAAATTAGGAATCCATATATATTTTTTAAAGACTTGAATAATTAATATCTTTAAAAAAAATTTCTTGAAATTTTTTTCAATTAACTTAAAAGCCAAACATTAAACAAGTTGAAATGATACATTACTGCACAATTAACATTAATCCAAGTTTTCAAACATTTAACACATAAATAATTACATGAGTTAAAAATGAAACTATACAAAATTTAAAATTTACTTCTGAAAAGGTTTCCCTTTCGTTTTCGATCAGAATTCTAAAAAGAATCGAAATACAATTTAGGCCTGAAAAATTTGCACATCCAATTTATATCTTCACTACGTTAATTATTTCATAAAGAGTCTATATGATAAAGTAAAAAAACATGTCCTTGAATAACTCTAACGTCATATCAATAGTGACAACGACCTTAAAAAGAAATGGGAGGGGATTTTGTAACGTTCAAGATGTAAAATATTGCACAATTTCCATTTTTATACTGTAGAATAGAAAAAAAGTGCTTTCGAATACAAATCTCTTTAAAAACTGTATCTGAATTTGTCGGACTTTTATGGAGTAAAATAAAAAATTTCAAGCTTGAATTTTTTTAAACCCATCTCAAAAAATAATTGTGTGACCCAATTACGGAAGCACTTAAAACAATGCAGTAATTCAGCATTTGTTTGTTTCCGTGTGCTATCCCTAGCTAATTGCCAAATTGAATTAAAATGTCACAGATAAATAAATAAAACGCGAATTTAACAGACATATTGAACTACGCACTTAAATACCGAAATATTCAAAATAAAAATGTTTGCTATAAATGATGAACTATTTCGCGATTACCCGCTGGCATGTGGCTAATAAGAAAGTATCAAAAATATTTCTGGTGTAGATGGTTGATAATCTGAGAAAATATACCAAATGTAAAAAATCTATCAGTTTTCAATTAAAAATTATTTTCATCTATGTTCAGTACACCACATACTATATAAGGCATCTTTAATCCTAGTTATATAGCTGATTTATATTATAAAACATGTCTGTGAGTAACGCTGATGTCATATTAACGATGGCAACGATCTGAGTAATAAATTTCTCTTTTTATCAAATCTATTAACTTCTAACTATCATGTACAATTCTAAGTTTTATACCATTAAACAGAGAAAAAATATACTTTCAAATGCAATTTGTTTGAAAACTATTTTAATGTATGGATATGTTATGGTTAAAAAAATACAGAATGGAACTTTAAAAAATACATCTCTATCGCGTGTAGCCAGATTGCGGAAGATTAACCCGTTTGCCCTTAAAACAATGTAAAATAGTTCAGCATTTGTTTCACGCTAATATTCGATAACGAAATTAAAACTTCATAAAAAATAAACAAATAAATAAAACATAAATTTAACAAATATACACTCGAACTAAAATAGAAATAATCAGAATAAAAATGGTTGCTACAATTAGTGAACGCTTTGAAGATTTCTTTGGCTATAATACTTAGCATGTGGCAGATACTAAAGTATCGTTTTTAAAAATTTCAAAACATTATTTTAATACATAATTTATATTTTTCTTATAAAATTGCTTTTTGGTGTTGCTAGTGGGAAATCTTTAAAATACAGTTAAGCCTAAAAAAATCTATAATAAATGTAATAAATATACTAAATGTATTTTTGAATTCAGCATTACGAAACCTTTAACAGATAACCCCACACGATACACAAAGAAAAGATTTTTTTTAAAAGTAACTTAAATAGCCCCTGTACATTTTTCTTAAATATGTTTGTGAATGTTTAATAATCTGTAAATATATGGGTCAATAACCCAGGGGCGCCATTTCAGAATTTTCTTGGGGGGGGGGGGGGTATCATCTTCCCTCCGAACGAAAACCGATTAAAAATTCTGTTTTAAGCAGGTTTTCATCTTAGCAGGTATAATTTCAAGGTACTGACTCAGGTTTTCCTTTTAAGGCAGTATTCCGTTATAGACAGTTTCCATTTTTTCAAGTATATCTAAGGTTTTTAAAACATCTTTTCTATAGTAAACCTCTGAAGAGCATAGGCACATTACATTTACTGCAAAATTTGTGAAAATGAAACCTGTCAAAAAAAGAATTCTTTCGGAAACGGAAAAAATATCACGTTTCCTTGAAGAAAAAAAACCCATATAATTATACTTGCTAAGACGGAAACCTGTCTATAATGGAGCTTTTTTCCTGACTTTTCGATTTCTTCTTTGCAGGTTTTGCTGCAGGGGTGGGGAGCCATTACAAGATGTCTTTGGAGGGGGGGGGGGTGAACAAGTGAGATTTTGCCCACTTAACGTCTATCAAAACCATGGGATTCTTCCATGAATATTTTTCAATTTTCGTGGAAGACTGCAGTATTTTTTTTTTCGGAACTACGCGAAATCATATCTCCAATCGACCGCGCTAAAAAGTCGCAAATTTTGCCAATTAAACTTTGAAAAAATAGTCAGTTTGACAAATTAGTCGCGGAAAAAATATAATTTCGTAAAAGGACCTTGGAAAAATATTGCATAGATCGTAGAAACAAACAGCGATTATTGTTAATCGGTTGCGGGGAAAAAATCGCAGATTTCAACATTCGGTCACAGAAAACAAAATCAAATTTGCTAATCAGTAGCGAAAAAAAATTGTGACTTTCGAATATCTATCAAGGAAAAAAACGAGAATTTCATGAAAGGTTTCAGATAAAATCACGAATTTAGTCAAAGAATCGAGCAAAAAATTCAAGAATTTTGTCAAACGATCGCACAAAGCAATCGCAAATTTTGTCAGTCGGCTGCGGGAAAAAAAAGTGAATTTCAACAAATGATCGTAGAAAAGAATCACGAATTTTGTCAAAATATCTTGGATAGATATAGAGAATTTCGTAAATCGGTCACAAAAAATATCATGAATTTTGACAAATGATCACGGAAAAAATTTCTGAATTCCGTGAAACAATCACGGAAAAAAATTGCGAATTTTGTCAAACGGTCGGGGAAAAAAACCGTGAAATTCAATCGGTCACGAGATAATCAGCACACAAACATGGTCAACACGTCAAGAAGTTTGCAAATTTTGTGATCCATAGGAATAAGAAATTTTCACGTGTGATTTCCTATCAGTAAAAAATTTCCTTAACCCCTAAACTGCCGACGAAATCTTGCGCGATCTCCAGTGCCTTACTTAAATCGCATATTTCTGAATTTATAGAAGGTGTATATTAATTTTGTGAAATAACAGTAAGAAAATGCAAGTTATACTGTTATATATAATGGTTCAAGTGGTGAAAATTGCCTCGCTATAATTGGAATTCGCTATCCCTTTAATATATACATGCATTTTCTAAAGATGCACATATACGTACGGGACAGTTAAGGGATTAATAAAAGATGAATTTCTTCGGACTATGATCTAAATCCCACACAATTCAGAAATTTGCAAAACATTTGGTCTCAAGTAGAGCCTGCATTGGGTTGCCCAACCCGTTTTTTCTCAAAACCGACACGATCCGATCCGCGGCACATATCAAGGCGGATTGACATTTCCTTTTAGGTGCGTTCGTAATTATATAAATACGTAGCACCTATAGTCGTCGTTCAGTCCGTCTGTCTGTCTGTCCACATATACTGAGCAAAAACTACCCAACCGAATGAGCTGAAATTTTAAATATATAATTGTTGCAAAATTTTGTCAAGTCATTTCAAATTTTATGAAAATCGGATGTATAGTTTAATGACAGGGATAGTCAAAAGTTTTCCGTTACATTACGGAAAATGGGGATAAATTATTGCAAGTGCATTTTAATGATGTTACAGTCCTCCGAATGATCTGAAATTTTAAATATATATTTGTTGCAAAATTTTGTCGAGTCATTTCAAATTTTATGAAAATCGGATGTATAGTTTAATGGCAGGTACAGTCAAAAGTTTTTCGTTACATTACGGCCAATGGGAAAAAATTATTGCAAGTGCATTTTAATGACGTTACAGCCTTTCGAACAGAATGAAACTGAAATGGCAGTTCTGACGTGCATTAAAATATACATTCAGTACACTATGTGGTGCAAAAAATATTTATAAAACTAGTTATAGTACGAACGCACCTCATTTGCCACGTTTGACGAGCAATGTCCTACTTGTTTTCGTTTCGGCAGAGGAGATTATTAAGAACATAATGTATATAATATGATTTAATAAAGCAAATGATTTGATAGCGTTGTAATGACTGCAGTAAATATAATGTGACACACTGTAATAAAAAAAAAACGGTAACGTTCCATGTAAAATCCAGGAACGTTTCGCCTTTTCTCAGGTTTTCTGAATAATTTAGCTATTTCCTGTGAAATTCTGGTTTTCTTATCTGAAACGTTCCCGAACAAAAGTTGGAAACAGCAAAACGCTGCGGCCGCCATTTATTAATTTTTTGCTATAATCCGTTGCTCGCGCGCGAGTGTCGAAAACGAATTCCTTAAATGAATGTATAAAAATCCATATGGAATGCAAATAAATCAATAGAAGACATAATCCTTTACGTCTCTATTGTCAAGACAATTCAGATGAAAATACAATACCTCTGTGACATCGCTAAGAGATTATCTCTCGTACTTGTCTGTGGAATGTTTAACGAGCAGACCGTGTAAAAAAAAATACACCTATTATTTGGATCTCCATTAACCAGGGGACCATCAAACATGATTCTCACCGATTTTGATTAATTTAAAGTATGTTTTAGAGTTCTTATCTCTAATTATTCTTGTGAAAGGATTTCTTCAAATGGGCCTTAGATTTTCAGAAATTAGATGCCGAGGTTTAGCATACGTTTCAAATACCCATTAGTTTGCAGCTCTCAACGTGTCTTTCGAGGTGTGGACGCAGAAAGCTCGCACGCCACCCGTACGGCCCGAGCTCGATGCTACCTCTTGACTTTTTTTTTTCTTTTTTAATTAATTTTATATTTTAACACTTTATTACAATTTGATTTAAATTTGATATATATTTGGCACTTTGAATTGCTGCAAATTTGAATTTTTTTTTATTTTCGGAAAAAATATACAATTACGTTTAGGTTTTTTTTTTTCATGAAAATTTATATGTATTTTAATCTAACTTGTAAACTAACATAATTACTGACGAAAATCCAAAATATTTTATGTCTAGATTTTTTTTCTAATTATTATTTACATTTATATATTTTTATATTTTAAGCAAAGTTCAGAAACAATATATCATATATATATTTACTTTATTGAATTTTAACTGAAAATTTATTTTTTCGTGTAAATTATAAATAATAATTTTGATGTCAATTTCAAAATATTTTTTCATTCTAACAAATAATGATAATAAAGCGAAAATTGTCAACTGGAAATGTAAAAATCGTCTGCGGATCCCGCATGCTGTGAAATGTCAGTAATGTTTTGCTGTCAACAGAAATATTCCTGGTATTTCGCAGGAAACTTACTGGCATTTCTGTAGAAAGTTTTTAACATATACAGTAAAGTTCCAGTCATTTTCAAGAAATGTTTCTTGGAAATAATGGGCAACTCAGCTGCCCATTTTTTCCCAGGAACGTTGCGGATTTTTTTTTACAGTGCACTAATTATGCAAAATTAAAATTTCAAATAATTAAGAACTTGAATTAACTCTCTTTTTTTAAAAAAGAAAAATTCTCTGTAAATTTCTGGCTAAAGGGGAAATTCACAGCGAAAATTCTAGCCCTCAGGAGCACCAGTTTTCATTTGATCTATTTTGCATATTGCTGGAAAGCAATAAATAGAATTTTTTCTCACGTGCCTTCTTAAAAATTGCCAAAATGCGCATTGATAAGAAATGGTTCACCTTGAGAATGTTGAAATTGCAAAGTCTGTAGAAAATATTTTTGATAATTATTAGTTTACATGCATAAATTGTTTATTTATTGCATTTGTTTTTATTGCAATAAAATCTGACAAGTTACTTAAGATTTTGAGCAATTTATGAAACAAAAAAATTTGAGTCTGACCTGTGATGACGTATAGGGATGCATCGAATATTCGGTATCTATTCCGTATTCGGCCATGCTACCGAATATTGGTTAATCTGAATATATCAAACTATTCGTTCTGCCGAACATTCGGCTTGGCCAAATATCGAACTATTTGGCCTGCGGCATATTCGGTTTGGCTGAATATTGAACTATTCGGCCAAACCGAATACTTAAAATATCTTTTGAAAAATATTTTTAAAAACCTTTAAACCTTTTAACTGCCAATTTATAAAGATATTCAGAATAATTGAAAACAGAATCATATTTAAATAAAACAGAATGCCGTTACATTATTTGTTTGCGGTTTGATAAGTGTCACTTAAAAAAAAAAGAACATTAATGATGACCTTCATAGAGATCTGCAAGGGCCGGCCCGGCCCACGGGCAGGGCTCGGGCCGGGCCATACTTTTTTCTGAAGGCTCGGGCCGGACCTAACTTAATATTTCTGTACAGAGCCGGGCCTGGTTTCATTCCTAGTCTTCATGGCCCAAAATTTTCAGTCCTAGTTTTGAGCCAGCCCGTATGAAAATCATTGTTTCAGCGTGGCCTGGTCCATTTAAAGGTCAGTTAAATTAAGCCTGGCCCAAAAGTTTTTGCAAAAAATGCATACATTTTTGAATCGCCATTATTCTACACTTAAACATTAAAATTTATTATTTTTAAAAAATAGTAGATTTCTACGCATATTAAAATATAACTAAATTAAAATACAGTAAAATGTGTGAAAAGGAACCTGCCTATGACGGAAGCCTGTTTTAAACTGAAAAACGTGTTGATCAATGCAAAATAAATATACTAATAAGTAAGAAAATAATATATAATACATTTACACTTGCTAAGAAGGGAACTTGTCTATAACGCATTTTTTTTTTCTTTTCTATGCAATTCCATCTTAGAAGATTTTACTGTATAGCGTTTTTCCGATTTTTAACACTTCTATACATGGAATATGGATTAACAATATTAATGATAACTGAAACATTTACATACAAGAAATAGAGATTCATTAAAAAGATAAATATCGCAGCCTGCTGCACTTCTATAAAAATAAAGATTATAAACATGAAAAAAAAATTATGATAAATATTTTAGGTCAGAACTCCTCGTACAAGACAAATTTTTAACCAATTCGACGTAAAAACCAATGTTTTGTAGAAGTTCACTCGGGCCGGGCCGAGATTTTAACTTTTTTCCGGGCCGGGCCGAACTTTCAATTTTTTTATCGGGCCGGGCCGGGCCAATATTATTTTTTCTACGGGCCGGGCCGAACTTTTAATTTTTGTATCGGGCCGGCCGGGACGATTTTTTTCTCTAAGAGTCGGGCCGGCCCGGGCCTGGAAATGTCAGCCCGTGCAGACCTCTAGACCTTCATACAAATAAATGATGCACAAATGGGAGTTTCTGAACAATGTCTTGTAAATAATCTGTCTTTTGCTTTTTCGCTAAAAGAGTGTTTCTAAAGAAAATGGGAAAACTTTCAGATGTGATAATAGACATCAAGACTTTCAGATGTGATAATAGGCGTCAAGACAGACCATTTTTGCCCAAGGAACCAGTATCTTAATCCGCTTAATCAGTCAAAAAAAAAAAAAAAAAAAAAAAAAAAAAAAAAATACAGTGTATCTCATCTCACTTCATGTCAAACTTAGATTTTCATTTGTTACTTTAACGATAATGAAGATATCGTTAACTATATTTTCAAAAGAGTTACTTTGATTTCTGTGACATATGATATCATGAGAAGAAGTGCCGCAAATTGTGTGTGTGTGTAAAGTTTACTAGTAAAAAGGTCTTGCTTATCAAAATGGAAGTATCTGTGTTAAATATTATGAAAAATTGTTTTAAAATTTAATTTTTTAATATCTTTAAACTTTGAATTTGGCCTAACAGTCAGTATTCGGCTACCCAAATATTCGGTATTCGGTTTACCTGTAGACCGAATATTCAGTCTTCGGTTACCTGTAGGCCGAATATTCGGTATTCAGTTTACCTGTTGGCCGAATATTCGGTATTCGGCCAAAACCACTATTCGGTGCATCTCTAATGACAGATAAATTTTCTGAAATATCAAATTCCTTGGGGAGGGGCCACGGCCCCCCCGAGCCTCCCTCAAATGGCGCCCCTGCAATAGCCTTTAGTACATTCCCCAATTTGAACTTTCCGCGTCCCATACTTTATAAGTAAAATGGCTGTGATAGACAAACAGACACAAGTGTAATCTACTAATGGTTCCGTTTTTACTTTTTAAGTACGGAACCCTAAAAAATAAAAAACTATTTTTACTTGTATTCTTATTATTTTTTGGTAGCAGGTAATCATCACCTTGTCTAATTTTTAGAATTATTGGATTAAATAATACGAAAAATAATATATGGAATTACTGGAATTAAAAATTAATCTGTTCTGAAATGACGCAACCCCGTTCGGAAGGGATTAAAAATAATACTGCGAAATGCTCGAGCATTTATTTTTTATGGATAGGAAATTATAAAGAAAACAAGAACGAAAAATCATGCGTCCAAACATAGATTATGAAGCACTTTCCAAACCATTCAGAATACTGTGTAACAATAGTTAGAAAACCATCAGAATTGTTTTAAATACCGGTATATTATTTATAGATTGGTTTTATACGACATCATATACTAAAAGTTAGTTCAATTAAACGCGTTGCACAGTTTAAAATTCCCATTCAGCCATTTCCGTCAATAAACGGAAATGTACTCTATATCATTTGTGTATCCCAGTCTATGATTTATAAAATTTATATACACCAAGTAATATACGAAAAAATGGTTAACTTTTAAAACGCGGACCACAACTGAAAAGCGCTGTTAGCAATTGTTCTTCACAGGCAGTACTGTGGAAAGATACTTTTGTGTACCCCTGTAAATGAACGATAAATTAAATGTACACCAGATTCTACAGTAAGTGCTTGTAAGTACACCTCAGTGATATATATGTTTTTCAATATGTTTAAAATAGTGTAATATCTTTAAAATACACTGAAAACGATTTTTCCGTATAGGCCATAATATAATAGCATTCTTTCGAGTGCCCTTGTAGATAAACCGTTAGAGCTACACACTTCGTTTTTAATATCGAACAAACCACAGTAAACCCCAATAACATACACCAATTTCTTGGTAATAGTAGTACACTTACGCGAGTTAGAGGTTACACGGACGTTACAAGTTAGCACGAACAGACGGGCAGACAAACCCAATTCATAAAGAGTTTTCAATTTTAACACATACGACTTCAATCGATCTTTTGATTTATTTGGACTCATTTCATTAATAAGTATTTATTTTCACTGGATGGCACCACTATATTTTTGTTTTCATATCTTTAGTCAATGTTCGACAAATTATCTCTCGCACAGGAAGCCTTCATCTCTGAGCTTTTAGCCATTTAACCATCCTATTTTTTCTGAAGACGGCTGTAGAAGCAGCTCGAAACGTAGAACCTTTAGCTTATGAAAGTTTGTGTTTTGTGTACCGTTAAGAAAGGTTGTGTCTTTATTTAGTTTTCATCTTTGTTGCAAAGTGTTAAAAACACGAAAACGCTAATCAAGAACGACAGTAAATACAATTTTTAAACTTCTGTCTTCAAAAATTAAATATTTAGTAACTTCATAATGTATTAGCATATATTAATTTTGAAAAGGGTTTATGAATTCGGTCTGTCTGTCTGTCGGTCTGCCGTCTGTTCGTGCTCTATCTCGCATAAATACACTCGTATTGTCATGCAATTGATATATGTTAATATCAGTGGCGTGGCGTCCGGTCATCGCTGGATGCGGCGATGACCAAGCAATATTTTAAAACTCTTAATAAGCTTTTAAAACTCTACGATCCAGTTTTAGCAGAACACTTGGAGTTCATGTATAAGTGAAGGTAAGATTTAAAGTTTCTTTTTTGAACATTCAACCATTGAATTTTAGAGTTAATAATTTTTCACCACAAACTTAAATAATTGCGATGACCACCGAAAATTTTCACGCCACGCCACTGGTTAATATGGTTTACTGTGGCATGTTCGGTATTGAAAATGAAGTATGTTGCGTTTATAGTTCATTTACAGGTACACCCAAAAGAATTAAGTTATATTACGATCTATGGGAAAAAATTGTTTGCAGTGTATTTTAATGACATTAAATTATTTCAAATATATTTAAATAATATATATAAACAAGAAAGAAAATCGTGCGTCAAGCATAGATTATGAAACACTTTCCAAAACTTCCTCAAAACTTTAAAAAAACTTCGTTATTTTGATAAATAAGTTAAATAAGATAAGTGAGTAAATATTTTAGAAAACAGATAAAACATTTGAAAAACTGATTTCAGCAGCTACCACCCACAGACAAATATGTATTCCCATTCTTTTGAACAGCCTTGTATTTCATCTGTAGGTTATATATACAATATAATGCAAAAATTTAGTGTAGAAACAAAGTGCATAACAGGTTGAAATTTCTCCTTCAGCAATTTATACTAATACATGGAGACATACTTGAATACTTTTGTTCAACTCTGTAATTTGCCTAATACCTTTATTACACGCTACTATTTAGCTAAAATTTAATTCAAACTAAAACACTCTTAAAACTACTGAAATTACATTATCAGAAATTATCATCCATAGACGGCCAATTATCGAAATCTTTCCGTGGTCCTGTATATCATTTGATCTATATTCTACAAACATTTCTTAGTAAACTAAATGCAGTTCAACGTATAAATGCATAACTCATTTAAAAACCACCTTTAAGCAATTTGCGCTCTTACTCAGTAATCTTTATGAATTTTTTTGTGTAGCCCTGT
The DNA here is from genome assembly GCA_963932465.1 of Maratus speciosus. NCBI lineage: Eukaryota > Metazoa > Arthropoda > Arachnida > Araneae > Salticidae > Maratus > Maratus speciosus. The sequence goes on along the minus strand of OZ010800.1, from coordinate 226,897,722 downwards.
ATTTCAACTATAGCATTTATACACGCAATATCGTTTTCATAAAGATAGTTAAATTTAAAAGCGCATATCATAATTAAAAATGCATTTCCTGTCATCATCGCTAATATACAGTACTTCGGATAGAATATACTATCTGAAATCCTTTGTATGTCCCTGTAAATGCTATGCATTTCGTATTGTACATGAAATAACTTATAGTAAGCCTCAGTGACGTACATCAATTTCATTATGTATGAAATAGTTTAACATATTTAAAGCACGCCGCAAACAATTCTGCCGCCTCCCCCCCCCCCCCCCCCTATACCATTATGTAACGGAATTCTTTTTGTGGTCCTGTAAATGAATAATAACTATTCTTTGCACCGCATATTCTACAGAATGCATATTTTAGTTCACTTCGCAAATGTATATCAATTCTATTATGTTTGAAAGGGTGTAACATCTTTAAAAATCATTTGAAACGATTTTTTCCCTTTGGCAGTAATGTAACGGAATACTTTTGACTGTCCCTGTAAATGAACTAAACATGCTACAAACTTTATTTGAAATATGGATTGTGCTGGGTAAGCGTCAATAACATCCAAAAATTTCAAGACAATCCGATTATATTTACGAGAGTTTTGAGCGCGGACAGACGGACAGATAAACCGAAAACCATAAACACTTTTCAACTTTGTTGGAAAGTGTTAAAAAGGTGCACTACAAGAGACCACTATAGAATAGGGTAAGCATAGTATTCATTGTTCATTTACAGAAACACACAAAAGAATTAAATCACAGTACTGTCTAAGAATAATCAGTGTTGGATTTGCGGTTTAAGCTGTGGTATGTTTTTTAACACGTTTGAAATAGTTGAAAAGTGTTTTTGAATTGGGTTTGTCTGTCCGTCTGCCTGTCCGTACTCTGACTCGCGTTAATAACCTCGGATTGCCATGAAATTTATATGCTTTTCCTGTATAATATGGGGTGTAAATCCTTTATTATTCATTTACAAAATCACACAAAAGTGTTCGGTTATATTATGTCTACGGGGGGGGGGGGGACTGTTCGCAGTGTATTTTAACAATGTTGCACTATTTCAAACATGATGAAATTGGCATACATTACTGGGGTTTACTTTAAGATGCTTGCAGTAGAACCCGATGTGCATTGTAATTATCTTTCATTTACTACAGGGACACATAAAAGATTTCGTATGCAATACTGTATCTGAAATATCGTCTAATTAGTATCCGTCTAGTACAACGTCTAATAGCATTAGTAGTAGATTAATGAGTATCGGGTGGCTGCTGAAAGTGCATTTTCAGTTATAATATGCGATTTTAGCCTATATTTTTGCATTATTATTTGGTGTATATAAATTCTACAGACCATATACAGGGATGCACAAAAGAATTCGTAAGCATGACTGAGTATGCGCCTGAATTGTTTAAAGGTGTTTTTTATTCAATTTTGCATTATCAAGCTCCACTACATTCAGTATAGTGAGAGAAGTTTTCAGAATATATATAAAATCATATACAGTGCTATACAAAGAACAAGATTCTTTCTCACATTTGGATGATAATTTCTGTAAATGTGAATTTAGTAATTTTAATCGTGCTTTTTTAAAATTAAATTTCAGCTCAATATATGCCGTGTATAAAAATCTGCAGGTGCTATACAGGGCTGTAGGAAAAAAAATTACGTACGTTTTCTTCTTTTGCTAGAAATTGTTGAAGATGAATCTTTGACTATATTATGTGTTTATGCACGGAAAAAAATGGGTTCTCAAAACTGAGTAAAATGTACTCAATTTTAAGTACGTCACATTCTTAAAATAGCTCCGATCCAAATGTACTCAAAATTGAAAAACACATGTACTCATTTTTTATTACATGGTTGTGTTCAAATACGAATCGTTATGCACTGCCCCCTGAACCTGCAAATTAAAGCAAAAATATACTGACATTTATTTCCCGCTCAAATGTATTAACAAGAAAGATTTAATTAGTTATTTATTAAGAAAAATGGCAAAATTATTAGCAAAATATCCAAATCGAATATTTCAAAGACCAGAGCATTATTTGCAAGCCCTTTTAAATTATTTAAAAATAAGGTGCCTAATTTGATATTTACATTAATAAACATCTTTTATGCCACCATAAATGAAAAAAATCATTACAGGGTAAAAAATTATCGTTTTGTTTGGGTTTGATAGCATGTGATTTTTCAAAATTGAGAAAGCATAGGCTCATTTTTGATCCAAACATACTCAATTCGATATGAGTACGTCGATGTACTCACTTTTGAGTACTTTATTTTTTTCAGTGTATATTATTTATTTGTTATATATATATTATTTATATGTTATATATATATCATTTATATGTTATATATATATTATTTATATGTATATATATATTTATATGTTATAAATTATTACAATATTAAATTTTATCATGCTACTAGCAGATCTACTCGGCTTCGCTCGTGTCAATAATAAGGGTCCTTCCGGGTAAAATAAATTAAAATGAAATAATAAGGCAATGACAATAACTGAGATTGCTGCATCCCCGTCCACGAATCTTTAAAAAGACCAATAAGAAATATAAGTAAAATAGTCTTAATTACGTCTACTATTAACTATATCATAATAATATATATTCCAAACAAATGTTATAACATATATTAAAGTACAATTATTTGCTTAAAAAGCGTCATTTCAATAAAAAAAAACATTAAAAATATTAAAAATTTACATGTTTCGACTCTTTTATTGAGTCATCTTCAGAATATACAATAAAACTACGAACACAATGCCAATTGTGAAATAATACTGATGATGGCAACGATCTAACCCATAAATTTTGCCTTTACTGAAATTTTTCTTAACTAATGAACATCATACAATTTCGTCTTTCACACTGTCGAATAGAAAAAATTTCTGTGAAATGAAATTATTTGAAAATTGTATCTCAATTTCTTCATGTGAATGGATTTTAAAGTAATTTTCAATCATGGATGTTTTTTAATTTGCATGCAGCCAGGGATGAGATTTCCGCGTTTTTGCACACCAGTATTTTGTTAGAGAAAATGATATTTCATTTAATCAGAACACTCTTGCGATTTAACAGAACAATATTTTCTCTAAGAATATACCGGTGTGCAAAATCGCACGCGGAAATCTCATCTGCACAGAAACCAATTAAGAGGTCACAAACAGAGAAATTTTAAGAACAAAGGCCAAAAATCACTAAAGTATGATGCGGTAAGAAAGAGAAATGTTCAAATGGTAAATAAAGAACTATTAAATGGAGACCCTGAAATAGCGAATATGGGAAATGGTCAAAAGCAAATTAATTCTATAAAATGTAAAATGAACTATAAAAAGAGTAAAGTTTATAGTAATGATGATGAGTTTATTAATTTAATTAATGAGATGGAAGTTAAAAGGAATTTAGCACTTAATTTTGTTATTATTAGGGGAAACGAAACTTCTAATAAGTGTGCTTCTGTCAACAATTGGCCTAATAAGAAAACTGTAATGTATAGTATTAGAAATATAAGTTAAGTGGAATTTGTTGAATATTTTAAGAATGGTAATTTAGCTTATTGTGTTTATTAATATTAATGTGCTTTTTTTCTGTGTGTTATTAATAAAATGGTATTTAATGTGTTTAAATTGCATATTCATGAGTGTAAAATGTCTAATAAGTGATTATTCGTTGTGTGAATATGATAATTAAGTAGAAAATGTAGAAATTAAATTATGCAGCCAAACGGTAATGAAGATGAGTAGATTGAGATTTATAATAGTGGAAATCTCATTTTCTTTAATGAATATTAAATTTAATTGTTGTATGATTTAATTGTAAGTCAACTATTAAATGTATAATATAATGTGGTGGATTATGCTAATTTGGCAGAATGAATGTAACAGATCACATAGTTGCGTAAACTTATGGGAATTACAGAGTACACTGATTCTAGGTATAAGCAGGATTGTTGTATTGAATTTTAATGTGTTATTAAAGTGGATTTGATGTTTGTAAAAGCAAATTAAGATTAATGGAACTGAATATTTGTTTATAGCAATTGTTTTTGTAATAGTATATCTTGTTTTTTTTTAAATTAAGGTAAGAAAAGAAAAAACTGGAATGATATATTAAAATGTTCACTGGTAGATGTTGGGAAGTTATGCAAATTAAAGTTGATTAGAACAATATGTTATAACTAATAAAGAGAATGCCTTAGTCTATGTATTATTGTCCGAGGGGGTTATGATGTTATCTTTTAATTTAATGAGTGATTATTGACAATTGCTAAATGACATGGAAACAAAATTAGGAAATTAGAATGTTTCCATAGGTTTAATGTTAAAAAATGATAACAGTACTTAGGAGTGTATATAGCACAAGTAATATTTGATATATGTGTAAGTTATAAGTGTGTAATTACTTATAGAAAGTTTATCAAATATTTAGGGTTTTGTGAGTCTAAGTGTTATCCATTGTTTATAATGCAAATGTGTTAAGAAGTTTATGCGGTTCGATCCTATTATCACTCATGGGGAATGGATCTGGTACAAAGAAAATTAAATGATAACTTCCACTTGAGAGAAATATTGAATTATTAAAAAAAATAACTGTTGTTATCGACTGATACTAGACTGATACCATGATATGGACTGATACCATGACTACATAGAGTGGTTACTTAGTGACTTTCCATTCATCTATTGAAAACAGATGAGTGAAAGTAGAAGGGAGGTGTCACATTCGTGGCCCGCAGAGCTCTCACAACCCTGCACCCCTACATCTGCAACCCTGCATCTCTGGAATCTTGAAGTGACCGACCGTGGATGCTAGATGCTGTGGTACGATATCAAATCATATATATTAACCTTTTCCCCTTATCATAAATTTATTCCCCAGTTCTATCTAATAATAACTTAAAGGAACCCCCTTTTCATTTAGATAATATCTTCTTTTGTTAACGTAAATGTGATTACATTTCAAGATACCGATAAATTATCATTTTTTATAAATATACATTCCCTATTCTTATTTTTGTAATAGATATAAGACCCCATCTTAAATTAGCCGTTAGAAACCATCTGCCATAATTTTAGTTTCGATTCGTGAACTAAATCTATTCATAACCATATTTGCTATTCGACGAAAACCATTGTCAGTTTTGCTCGCTAGTCAAAAATATATAAATGTTTCCTTATTTGGTTTGCTAAACCGCGATAAAAAAAATCCAATATTCCTTCATGAGCCCATGCTATTGTCTTGACTTAAAATACGTGTACATACAACTTGAATTCAAAAAGTGCGCGTTACGTTAATTATACCAAAATAGCACAGTTCATATAAAACAAACTTTTCAGAGAAGTATGCCAAATTACATGTATTGTAACCATTGTGGCGAATATATTAGCGATAATTAACTTTGTTCCTATGCATATGATATTCACCAAACTCTACCTAGCTTCTGCTCTTCTACAAGTCCTGTCTGAGGGGTCTCTAATCTCCAACGGATTTTCAATAAATTCTTATTCATCTTAAAATGAGCCTGGTGATCCTTATTCACGGCCACTATTTAGTAAAGTCTGTTTATCCCTTTCTATTGCAAACGCAATGTCTGAAAAGTTGAAAGTAATTGAGGCAGTGACCCTAGCCCGTTGATGTGCTAGTAATCTGTAAATATATTTTTTGTCTTAATGTATTAAATTTTTTTTGTTTAGAGGCATGCGTTATCATTGATCTCATGAGTAATAATTATTATCGGGAACACCGCACTGGAGATCGCCTCGTGACAGGGACCTTCAACAAATTGAAAAAGAACGAATATCTTTTGGATAACCCTGTAAAAACTAATGCAGCAAAAACGTTCAAACTCGAGATTATGATTAAGTGGCTTATAGTAATAAATTTTGTTCATTTTTATGAGGATATCATGTATACTCGTAGATAAATTACGGTTTTTATAAAAACAGTCCCAAATTTCGTCAAGTTTTTTGCTTATAATTTGCAGAGTTCTTAATATAAAAAAAAGTTCTTTCCAGAAAATATGACAAACAACATTGTACACAATGCCCTGCAATCAGAATTAAAAAATAATAAAAATTGGATGAAAAATGAGTAGGTTTACTAAACAATGTTTCACTGCACATGCGCAAATGCAATCAAAATGTAATGTGCATAATGTATTATTAGCTAAGTGTATAGAGCAACTTTTGTGAAAGTCTCAAAATCATAGCTTGTAAGATCTGAAAATTATCGTCGATAGAATAAGCTCGAAATCCGTTGATCCCAAAAGAAAGCAAAAAGATGAGGGGTGGTACCCATAAGTAGTAGTACGTGCAATATTGTGTACGCTATCTTGACACTAATCAACAGATATTTGATACAACCCATCATCTTTTTGCTTCCTTTTGAAAACTACGGATTTCGAGCTTATTATATCGACGAAAATTTTCAGAATTTTCAAGCTATGATTTTGAGACTTTCACAAAAGTTGCTCTATATACTTAGTTAATACATTATGCACATTATATTTTGATTGAATTCCCGCATGCGCAGTGAAACATTTTTTAGTAAACTTGCTTATTTTTCATCCAATTTGTATTATTTTTTAATTCTGATTGCAGGCTATTATGTACAATGTTGTTTGTCATATTTTCTGAAAACAACTTTTTTTCAATTCCTACTATTAGTTCACACTCTCCCTATATTTATTTATTTATATATTTATATATTTATATATTTATATATCTTGTTCACATTTTCAATCGTTAATAAAATACTCATTATTCATCCTATCAAGTTGAAATAAATTTTTTAAAACTTGTACTGGATGACAATTGATGTTAATACAGTTTTTTCAAATATTAATTAATTAATTAAATTTTAATTAATTAATTTTAGTTTTGCATGGGAAACAAAATGGCGGCCATTTGTTATTGAAGATAATGAAAGTATTTTCAATAAGGGATTACTATAGGGGGGACCCTGTTCTGTCGCCAAATACCGCCAAGTTTGTCGCCAACTTGGCGATATATATATAGCCAAATTTGGCTGCCAAAATGAGTCGCCAAAAGTGACGCCAACTTGGCGATATCTCTAATATTTCGCCAAATTCCCATAGAGTTCCATTATAAACTTACTTGCTTATAGAAAATCAACAAATTGAGATATTTTAATGCAACAAAAACTAATATTAGCTTAAGGGGTTATATTAATTATATTTAAGGGAATCCAAGTAAATTAAATTATGAATAACAGTAACATGATACAATGCTAACTCTGCAAATCATAATTAAAAAACTTGGCGAAATTTAGGACTGTTTTTATAAAAACTATAATTTCTCTACGAATATAGATGCTATCCTTATAAAAATGAACACAGTTGATTATAATAAGTCACTTAATCATAATCTCGAGTAGTTTGAACGCTTTTGCTACATTAGTTTTTACAGGATTATCCAAAAGATATTCGTTCTTTTTTAATTTGTTGACGGTCCCCTATGGGGTTTCGGGGAAAAATTGTCGTGGAAATATATGACCTATACTATATTGTTCAGATACCTGGAGTTTCAGATTAATTCCTCATGTATTTTTCTATATATTTAACAAAACGTCTAAAATCGTAAGTGGCCGGTCACCTTTGGCCATATAGTATAGCATGGTACTAAAAGAAATTTAAAAGAATTTGTACACCGTTAAAAATCGGGACTTGTGGCGTCCCGTTCAATGATTACGTCTTGGCGTACGGACAGGTCTTGGAAACCTTGGAATTTGGGACACCTGGCAATACTAGTTACAAGATATACGTCCTTTTCCTTTTAGGAATAAGCGAAATAAAAACGAGAAAAATAGCGTGATGTTCCTTCAAAAGATATCAAAGGCAGAAATTTTGTCTTATAATAAATCTTGATAAATTTTTCGAAGTAAAAGTGTTGAAAATACAAGTGTTTCCAAAACCAGGCACGAACGACGAAGGGCATAATTGTTTTGCTGTAAAACCGCCGTCTTGATCCATACCTGCAAATTTCCACCTAGGACTTGTCCATGCACTCTTTTCATCCCAGAGGAACAGGCGAGAAGCTAATTTCTTCTTCTAATTATGCAGTACTCGCAATTCGCATTTATTACCTACTAATTCTTAAAAGAGTTTTTACATGTTTTGTATTTTTTTTTCTTTTTTGCTACTTTCTATTGCTAATATTTCGTGAACTATTGGATTCGGGAGCATAGTTCCTGTACATTTCTTGATCCTCGTGACAAGAGCTTTCGAACGATACCAATCTCATCAAAATAAAGAACTGACAGTTGGCGACGTTCCCCAGGGAGTATTTTTCATATCGTAAACTATTTCATTAAAAAATAATAATCATTCTTCAATGAAATATTTCTAAGAATCTAAAAAGAAAGTCTGTCACATATTTCAACTTTTTTCCTTTAACCACTTTTTAAATTACGATTGACATGTAGGCACGTAGGCAGACATACTTTTAATACACCAGTAATTATTTCTAAAAGTCACAATTTTATTATAAGTAGCGAATAGGTTATAAGACAGGCAATAGCTGATAGATAAAATCCTCTTGTATACTCAAAGAAATCCCATCCGGAAAGTGCAAAAGCTGGTTAATGGCATATTTGTGTAACAATTTCGAAATTTTGTTTCGTCTGACGTCTGTCTTCTTCTTTTAAAGATAGCGCCATTGCAATGTTTGTCTCTTTTGCCAATTTATCAAATTGATTAACTGAAGAAGCAGCAAATGTGGTTCCAGTAAATAATGCAAAATTGGTGGCAAAGTACAAAACAGCTTTAGGGGAAATTTTATACTGACTTTGTAATATTTTTAGAGCTTCATAAAAAATACCACAAGCATTACAACAACTCTCTAAAAATATAGGATAAGACAGTAATGAATTAATAGCTTTGAATATAGAGAGTATAGCATTGTAACGGTTAAAACATGCATCAAAGTCAGAACACGCTATAAAGCGTAATTTTAATATGCTTTTATTAATTCCAACATGTCTGGATAATATGCGTATCATATAATTACAAACAATGATATAAAATAACGCAAAGTAACAAACAAAAAAGTATCTATAATAAACTGCAAAAGAATATATATGCCAACATATTAATGATAGATGCCAATTCAAATTAAGAGTATCTAATGTGTTTAAAGTAAACATTCGAAAAAAGTACTTATGTCTTTCTTCATTATACTCATATGTATATAACGACACTGACATGATGCATAATATTATGAAAAGTGTGTAAGAGGTTAATATGATTTTGCATGGTGGCAAAATTTTTAGCATATTTAGTAAGTTTTGTAATTTTATGACTGATTTATAAAATTTTGTTTGGAATTTAATCATGTAACACCAAATTAAAAATGATCCTGTAGTCGTGAATACTGAAGCTAAAAGACTTTTAGGACTTTCGCCATCTATAATCAGTATGTACGCTGAAGAAAAATGTATTACTGATATACATAACCAATACAATTTTATTAGGCATCTCACTGTAGATGAAATATATGTTTTCACATCATTGCTCTCATTTTGGAAAATGTTGATACCAAATATTTTAAACAACCTTAAATATTTATTCATACAGCCGTCGACATGTTCTCCTCTACTTTTAAAAATAGTAGATTTGCATTTGATGACAGTATTAGCAACGGATTGCTTAAAGACATTCATTTTTCTTTCTGCAATCTTTTCAAAAGTATTCCAGTTTCTTTCTTTCTGGATTTTTAAAACAAATGTGGCTAGTAAAACAAGCTTTTTAACAGAAGCAAAACTTAAGTAGTTACGTAAACAATATTTGTAGTCATAACAATATTGATCGTCTTTTTTAAAGTTGAAGAAAACATATTATTAATTAAAAAAAAATTCTTCTTGATGTGAAATACAACACAAAGCACTTATGAAATTACATTTAATAATATGTCTTTGTCGTTAATATTCTTATTTTTCTTCAAACTTTCAATATTGATCTCTCCCTGTTCATTTTAATCGTTTCGATATCGATTTATCATTGTATGCTTGAACAATGAGAAGCGGTTTTCTGCATAATTTTTTTTAATTTAAAACATTATGATTAATTAAGAAAATTAATACTTTTAATTAACCCTTTATCTACGGCATTATGATCTACTGCAATTTTTTCATGTAATATATATTTTTTTTCAATTACTACAATGAAAATTAAAGGATAAACATATAAAAATCTACCCACCCGTGAGAAATTTAATTATTTAGATGTAATTAATTAAAGTGGTACTTTAAAGTACCGTCAGTACACTATGACTAAAATATCGTAACAGAAAATCTACAAGGTATTTCAAATGGCACCAGAAAATATTTTCGATTTAATAAGTATGTGAAATATAGGCTTTTTCTTATTTATAAATAAATCGCTTGTCAAATTCCGATGTAAATCATTTACTTCAACACTTTAGAATTGAAAATGCTTTGCTCCTGAAGGGATAAAAAAAAAAACAATTTTTTTAGGTTTCGATCTCGTTAGCAGTCCTTTAGTTACGCGACGTCAATATTTCAGGGACAACATGCTCTCTCGCATCTCCACATATGCAATATATGAATTTACATATGCCATTTCAAGCATAGCAAAACGAGCTAGTACCACAAATTTTTCGATTTCCTGTAAAAAATAACAATAAAACAGAAAAGAAATAACAGGGAAATCATTATTACTACACTACATTTTAGTAATTACATTTTACAGCAGAAGAAAACGATCGATAACTACACAGACGAAAAGTAAACAAGAAGTTTTTCTCCAACACCCAGTGTACTGACGGTACTTATAAGTACCACCGAGTAATTCAACTGTTAAATCAAATACATCCACCGTTCACCTAAAGTAGCTAGTCAAATTGTATTCTAAGAGAATAATGAACACATAAAAAAATCCAACACTTATCTTATATCCTTTACTCTGTTTGCAGCAATGAAAAGACGAGCGTGGCAATCTGTACAAAATGTCTGCACAAAACACATAGATTGCTTCAAAGATATCCTCATTCCTCTCTAAATAACAAACCTAGAACTACTGCTGCCATGTATTTGGATAAAGTGGAGTTAAAGGGGTGTTTTTGCAAAGTACTATTAGAATATTTGTAATATTCACTATGGTATAAAAGTTTAAAATGAGTGGTACTTATAAGTACCATCAGTAGATAAAGGGTTAAAACGAATTGATAAACAATTAACTTAATTTAAGGTAAATATCACGTTATTAATGAAAAATCGTAATTTTTTTTCATTCCAGCCTGGTTTTCTTTCTTTGTCTTACTTTTAATGTGAGTATATTATAATTATAGGGTCAGAGTCATATACAGTGATTCAGATGACACAGTGAAACAGAGCACACAGTGAAAGAAAGAAAGTTTCATAAAGCAGATTGTATTTATCAGGGCGCAACCATCGGGCGGCTGCCCAGTCCTCGCGTCATTTGGGGTTCTGTAATTCAAAATAACGTTTCCTGTGTATAAAATCTAACAAAAACATAACTGAGAAAAAAGGGAGCCAAGTTCTGTAAAGACAATGGCAAGAAAAGAAGTGATATCTAAGTGGGTGCCAAGTTCAAATAAAATTCACTCAAACTTACCTACTGAAGTATTATAGCATTTTTTAAATTGTTTAGAAATAAAAATTATTGATAGCATGTTGATAATAAATCTAGAGCTTGGCAAGTTTTTTCCTACGGGTCATTTATTTTTATTAATGACATTATTATATCAAAATCAGGTGAATATTAAAGAAAGGAAGTAGTAACTCAATGTTAATCGGCTTCAGACCAGACTAGTTTCAAATGAGTCAGGCCTTATTCATTAAGAGAATATTTCAAGATAAAATGATTTTTAGAGTTATTTTTTATTAATTCGAGCAAATATGTTTATTTTCAAAATCCCCTGCCAACTTAAAATATCCCAGTACGTTTAAATAACCAACTCTCTGCAAATGTAACATATTATTTTTATTGTTTCATATGAAAGATTATGCAGTGTGCATTTAGCTATTCAAAGCTGTTTTTGTTTTCTTTGTACGATCATTGGAAGTGCAGCTATCACTGTTTTTTGTTTATTTCAGTTCTCAAACAAGAAGTTTTTATTTAAAAAACGGATATGTAAGTTTAGGTAACCTGAAGAAAAATAATGTCTTTTAATATTGAAATTAAGGAAGGTACAACGTATAAATCGAGAGATTTTTGAGAAGGTTGAATATTTCTAATAAATTTTACGAAATAAAAACTTTAAATGCGCTTTCTGAAAACATGATTTTTGTGAACAATCAGTTAAGGAAACAACCAGTTGCTGCATGTTTTGCTCGGATTCAGCATTTGGCGCTTCTTTTGGCAAATTAAAATTTCGCCTAATAGACGTAATGTTAATGTAAAAATGGATACCACCAACCAGATAAGTAATTAATCTTTTCACATTTTTTTTTTATTCCTTAGTTTTATAGTGTAAACGAACTTCGCACAAAATTTGAAATTTGTAGGTGCAGTAGATACATGAGATTTTTTTATGAGTAAGTGAGTCAGTCAGTAAGTGATAAAATTATCGATTATCAGACATTTTCAAGTGTCATTATCTCGGAAACTAATTATGTGTTATTTATAAAATTTTGGATTCTAGGTAATTAGGGTGGTCTTACTACGAATTTCGTATTACAAGTGCGTAGGTCAAATACATTTTGGGTAGTAGAGTGTCAAAATTTGGCGAAAACAGCTCGAAATGGTTAGTGTAATATAACACAAGAGCATGTCAGAGGAACTTGGCTGACACAATGTCGTGTGTCTAGATTCACCAAGCAACATTCAATTTTAATTGAAATTTCCTACAACAAAGTATTTGGCTGTCAATTTGCGGTAGAAATCTATATTTTAATGCTGCTATATTGAATGCATGTTTTAAAGCGAAATGTAGTGATTCGAAATTTTTATTGTTTCTGAAAAAACAATATAATCCCTTAAGCTAATATTAGAAAATTATTAAAATATCTATCTAATTATTAAAATATATTAAATTGTTGATTTTCTGTAAGCTAGTAAACACAGATAAACCCCCAGTAAGTAGATAGGTTTACAATTGAAGTCTATGGGAATTTGGCGAAATATTAGAGATATCGCCAAGGTGGCGTCCCTTTTGGCGACTAATTTTGGTCGCCAAATTTGGCGATATATCGTCATGTTGGCGAGAAACTTGGCGGTATTTGGCGACAGAACAGCGTCCCCTACTACGGCAAATTAAAATTTCGCCTAATAGACGTAATGTTAAAGTATTTGGCTGTCAGTTTCCGGCAAAAATCTATATTTTAATACTGCTATATTGAATGCATGTTTTGAAACGAAATGTATTGATTCGAAATTTTCATTGTTTCTGAAAAAACAATATAAACCCTTAAGCTAATATTACAAAATTATTAAAATATCTCAATTTGTTGATTTTTTGTAAGCAAGTGAACCCAGATAAACCCCCAGTAAGTAGAGAGGTTTACAATGGAAGTCTATGGGAATTTGGCGAAATATTAGAGATATCACCAAGGTGGCGTCACTTTTGGCGACTAATTTTTATCGCCAAATCTGGCGATATATCGCCATGTTGGCTAGAAACTTGGCGGTATTTGGCGACAGAACAGCGTCCCCTCCTACGGCAAATTAAAATTTCGCTTAATAGGCGTAATGTTAAAGTAAAATTAGGCACCCCCAGGTGGGTAATTCATCGATTTTCACATTTTTTTTATTTTATTCCTTAGTTTTATAGTGTAAACGAAGTTCGAACCGAATTTGAAGTCTGTAGCTGCAGTAGATATATGAGATCTTTTTGATGAGTGAGTGAGTGAGTCAGTCAGCCAGTGATAAAATTATCGATTATCAGACATTTTCAAATGTCATTATCTCGGAAACTAATTATGCGTTATTTATAAAATTTTGGATTCTAGGTAATTGGTGACCTTACTACACATTTCGTATAACAAGTACGTAGGTCTCATAGATATCTCGTAGGTCTCTTTTACTCAAGATTTGTTTTTAAATTTAGTAATTACATTTTAAAGCAGATGAAAACGATGGACAACTACACAGACGAAAAGTAAACAAGAAGTTTTTCTCCAACACCCAGTGTACTGACGGTACTTATAAGTACCACCGAGTAATTCAACTGTTAAATCAAATACATTCACCGTTCACCTAAAATAGCTAGTCAAATTGTATTCTAAGAGCATAATGAACACATAAAAAAAATCCAACACTTATCTTATATCCTTTACTCTGTTTGCAGCAATGAAAAAACGAGCGTGGCAATCTGTACAAAATGTCTGGACAACACACATAGATTGCTTCAAAGATAGGCACATTCCTCTTTAAATAACAAACCTAAAACTACTGCAGCCATGTATTCGGATAAAGTGGAGTTAAAAGAGTGTTTCTGCAAAGTACTATTAAAATATTAGTAATATTCACTATGGTATAAAAGTTTAAAAAGAGTGGTACTTTAAGTACCATCAGTAGATAAAGGGTTAAAACGAATTGATAAACAATTAACTTAATTTAAGATAAATATCAGGCTATTAATGAACTAGTACGTTGTGGCCATCACAAAACTTTCTTCTATATAAATCACGTCAATTAAATCATTTAAATAGTACAAGAAATTACATGAATTTAGCACCAATTCATATCAAAGTATATCTGAATTTGAAGTTTGATGAAAATTCGTGCATTAGTTCTTGAGATAGAGCTACAGCGAAAATTCTGAAAAATGTCGCATAGCAGCGCCACCTGTTGAGCGATTTACACCAAAAATAAGCAGCACTAAATAATATCAAGGTATACCTGAATCTGAAGTTTGTTGAAAATCTAAGCGTTAGTTCTTAAGATAAAGCTATTGCGGAAATCGCAAAAAATACAGCATAGCAGCGCCACCTGTTGAGCGATTTACACCAAAAATTAAACAGCACTAATATATACGTCAATTCATGTCAAGGACTAACTAAATCTGAAGTTTGATGAAAATCTGTGCAATAGTTCTTGAGATACAGCTCTTGCGAAAATCGTGAAAATGCAGCACAGCAGCGCCATCTGTTGGGCGATTTACACCAAAATTTAAACAGCACTAATTTATATCAGGGACTAACTAAATCTGAAGTTTGATGAAAATTCGTGCATTTTTTCTTGAGTTAGAGCTATTGCGATAATCATGAATAATGCAGCACAGCAGCGCCACCTGTTGGGCGATTTTCACAAAAAAGTAATTAGTACCAAACTAGATCCTGGTCTAGCTGAATCTGAAGTTTTATGAAAATCCGTGCCGTAGTTCTTGAGATATAGCTATTGCAGAAATCGTGAAAAATGCCGCATAGAAGCGCCACCTGTTGGGCGATTTTCCCCAAAAACTAATCAAGTCCAATTTATATCAAGGTCTAACTAAATATAAAGTTTTGTGAAATTCCGTGCATTAGTTCTTGAGATAGAGCACCCACAAAATTTTTGTCACATACAGACTCACAGAGTGACAGACAGACTCACAGACAGACATTTTCTAAAAAACATCAAATCGTGTTCTGGGCATTCTAAAACGTACAAATCCGTTGAAAACCGGAAGTCGAAATTTTTCACGAATCCAATACTTTCTTCTTGTAAAGATAGAAGAAAGTAAAAATCGTAATTTTTTTTTCATTCCAGTCTGTTTTTCTTTCTTTTTTACTTTATTCTATCTTTACAAGAAGAAAGTATTGGATTCGTGAAAATTTTCAACTTTTGGTTTTCGATGGATTTACACGTTTTAGGGGTCAGAGATCACGAAAAACATATTTTGAAAAAATGTCTGTCTGTGAGTCTGTCTGTCTGTCCGTCTGTATGTGACACAAATTTTGTGGGCGCTCTATCTCAAGAACTAATGCACGGAATTGAATAAAAATTTATATTCAGTTCGTCCCTGATATAAATTGGTACTGATTAGTTTTTGGTGTAAATAGCTCAACAGGTGGCGCTGCTATGCAACATTTTTCATGATTTCCACAATAGCTCAATCTCCAGAACTGATGCACGAATTTTCATTAAACTTGAGATTCAGTTAGTCCTTAACATGAATTGACGTTTTATAGATTTTGGTGCAAATCGCTCAACAGGTGGCGCTGCTATGCTGCATTTTTTGCAATTACCGCAATAGCTTTATCTCAAGAACTAATGCTTGGATTTTCAACAAACTTCAGATTCAGGTATACCTTGATATGAATTAGTGCTGTTTATGTTTTGGTGCAAATCGTTCAACAGGTGGCGCTGCTATGCTTTAATTTTCAGAATTTCCACCACAGCTCTATCTCAATAACTAATGCACGAATTTTCACCAAGCTTCAGATTCAGGTATACCTTGACATCAATTAGTGCTGTTTATGTTTTGATGTAAATCGCTCAACAGGTGGCGCTGCTATACTACATTTTTCAGAATTTCCGCTATAGCTCTATACCAGAACTAATGCACGAATCTTCATCAAACTTCAAATTCAGATATACTTTGATATGAATGGTGCTAAATTGATGTAATTTCTTGTACTACAGTCGAACTTGGATAATTCGAAGTTCAAGGGACCGAAAGAAAAGTTCGAAATATCCAAAAATTCGAATTAAATATATTCGCTCAAAAAGAAGAGATAAATTAAAAAAGATTAACTCCACAATGAAATATTTAACACATAAACTTTATCTAAGGATACTGCTACATTTTTTTTTTCATTAAATCAAACATTTAGCTTAATTATTCATTACTTTTAAGAAAAAAATCAGATATTTTTGATTGCTTTTTCGAATGCAATCTTTGAGTCATAGCATATGATTCCAACTTATCAATTGACACAAAAATAGAATCTTTTACATTGGACTGACCTTCAAAAAAGCATCGAAGTTCTTGTACATGCATAATAGCTTCTAAACAACTAGGTAAGGGCTTCTCTTGTATTTCATTGTTCTGTTCATCTTCAGATAGTCCGTCCTCAGCTTGGTTGTTTTCCGCCAGTTGAGCAACAATGTCAGCATCAGTTACCTCGCCACACACAGCCACATTTTGGTCCACGTTGACGTAGTCTTCATACAAGATTGATGGATCCGATTTTACATCTTCCCAATTATCGACAGTAAGTTCAGGATCAATTTCGTCAAAGTTTTCCACTACATTTACTCCTTCTGTTTCTTTCTTTACAAATCCCGCCTTATGAAAGCATTTCA
Source organism: Maratus speciosus (assembly GCA_963932465.1). Taxonomy (NCBI): domain Eukaryota; kingdom Metazoa; phylum Arthropoda; class Arachnida; order Araneae; family Salticidae; genus Maratus; species Maratus speciosus. The sequence continues at coordinate 226,880,457 of OZ010800.1, read as the reverse complement.
TAATCGTTATCTCACTGACCTTGTCCCATGCCTGCCTACACATTCTTGAAGCATGAAGAACGTTGAGATTCTTAATGTCAAAATCTCCGATGAGGATTCTTTCAACCAACAGACGACTGTACAAATGTTTAAGGTTTTTGATTATTTCTTGGTCCATTGGCTGAACCACAGATGTCATGTTGGCCGGAAAAAAAATGACTTCCACATTTTTCATTTTGGGAATGCTGTTGTGAGCCGAACAATTGTCAATAAAAAGGACAATCTGTCGTTTTTGTTTTTCAAATTTCTTGTTTATATTTAAAAGCCATTTTTGAAAAATTTCGGACGTCATCCATGCCTTTGTATTTGAATCGTAGGAGACAGACTTAGACTTAACATTTTTAAAGCAACGTGGATTAGCCGATTTGCCAATCATTAATAGTGGCAACTTTTCGGACCCGTCCATATTTGCTCCAACATGAAACGTTACTCGCTCTTTACTTAGTTTTCCACCACTGCATGTTTCTCCTTTGAAAGCAAGAGTTTTATTTGGAGTACACTTATAAAAAAGTCCAGTCTCGTCGACGTTAAAAATATTTTTTGGTTCCTTATTCTGAATAATTTCTCTTAAATGTTTTTTCCACTCATCAGCAGCTTGAATATCCACTGCACCACTTTCACCACACACTGCTTTGAAAGAAATATCGTTTCTATCTTTGAAACCATTCAGCCAACCTGTTCTGGCTTTGAAATCTTGAATGCCTAATGCAGCGGCAAACTGTTCAGCTTTGGCTCTCATAATAGGGCCACTAATTGGAATGTTCTTATCTCGCGCTTGTTTAAACCATTTAAGAACACAACCGTCCACAACTGGGTTATCAGGTCCTCTCGTCCTTTTCCTATTTTTTCCTGTGCCATTTTCGCTATTCAAAATTTTATCTTTGTTCTTCAAATATGTCGATAATGTGTTGGGTGGAATTCCAAATTCCTTGGCAATTTCCGATTTCTTTTTAAGGCCTTTTTCCACTTCATTAATCACCGCTACCTTTTGAACTAATGTTAATGACTTATAAAGGAGTTTTAGCTTTTGACAACGCCATAGTAAGAGAACATAAAAACAATACTTAAAGCACACACACAAAAACTTACAACCGCGTTAAATCATTCACTCACGTGACTCTAAGATAGAAAGAAATGTAGCTGCGCTTCTGGAGAAAAAAAAGGGGGGGAGGGGAAGGGTTGGCGAAAATCTGCGATTGCAACACCTAAGCTGCGATCCTTTCAATGCGCAGTGAAATAGATTCCCCAGACGAAAGGGTGCGGCTAAGTCTTGGAATTTTGCCAAATAGAAAGACAATTAAAATATACTGTTTTACTATTTTGAACCTTAGCTGAAAAAAGTCTCAGGATTAATGTTTACCGCAAAATTCGAAAGGCAATCCTACAAAAAATTCGAATTATCCAAACTAAAATTCGAAATATCCACATTTTTTTAACATTATTTTAATACAGAATTCTAGGGACCAACCAAAAAATTCGAATTAGCCAGAATTTCGAATTAAACAAGTTCGAATTATCCAAGTTTCACTGTATTTAAATGATTTAATTGACGTGATTTATATATAAGAAAGTTTTGTGATGGCCACAACATACTAGTTTTTTTTAGCTTGGCTTTTTCTTACTTTTGAAAAGTTGTTTTTTAGTACGGTAGAAAAGGATTTCTATCAGCATATACAAAGTCACTCGACTTAAAAATGGTAAATTTTTCTGTGGAAAATGTTAAAAAAGTACCATAATATAAGCTTGGAAATTTGATATCACACCATTTTTTAGCCACAACTTTCATCTTTACCCTTTTTTACATTCTTCTATCTTTACAAGAAGAAAGTATTGGATTCGTGAAAAATTTCGACTTCCGGTTTTCGACGGATTTATACGTTTTAGAATACCCAGAACACGATTTGATGGTTTTTAGAAAATGTCTGTCTGTGAGTCTGTCTGTCACTCTGTCACTCTGTGAGTTTGTATGTGACAAAAATTTTGTGGGCGCTCTATCTCAAGAACTAATGCACGGAATTTCACAAAACTTCATATTTAGTTAGACCTTGATATAAACTGGACCTGATTTGTTTTTGGTGAAAATCGTCCAACAGATGGCGCTGCTATGCGGCATTTTTCACGATTTCTGCAATAGCTATATCTCAAGAACTACTGCACGGATTTTCATAAAACTTCAGATTTAGTTAGTCCAGGACATAGTTTGGTGCTGATTACTTTTTTGTGAATATCGCCTAACAGGTGGCGCTGCTATGCTGCATTATTCATGATTATCGCAATAGCTCTAGCTCAAGAAAAAATGCACGAATTTTCATCAAACATCAGATTCCGTTAGAAACTGATATAAATTAGTGCTGTTTAATTTTTGGTGTAAATCGCCCAACAGGTGGCGCTGCTGTGCTGCATTTTCACGATACCTGCAAGAGCTGTATCTCAAGAACTATTGCACGGATTTTCACCAAACTTCAGATTTAGTTAGTTCTTGACATGAATTGACGTATAAATTAGTGCTGTTTAACTTTTGGTGTAAATCGCTCAACAGGTGGCGCTGTTATGCTGTATTTTTTGCGATTTCCGCAATAGCTTTACCTCAAGAACTAATGCTTGGATTTTCAACAAACTTCAGATTCAGGTATACCTTGATATCATTTAGAGCTGCTTATTTTTGGCGTAAATCGCTCTACAGGTGGCGCTGCTATGCTACATTTTTCAGAATTTCCGCTATAGCTCTATCTCAAGAACTAATGCGCGAATTTTCATCCAACTTCAAATTCAGATTACTTTGATATGAATTGGTGCTAAATCGTTGTTATTTCTTGTACTATTTAAATGATTTAATTGATGTGATTTATATAGAAGAAAGTTTTGTGATGGCTACAACATACTAGTTTTTTTTAGCTTGGCTTTTTCTTACTTTTGAAAAGTTGTTTTTTAGTACATATCATTTCTTTATTTTTTAAAGAAATTACATATAAAATTAAAAAATCTACTCACTTAAATTAAAATGAGTTTTATTAGAAACGTTGCCAGTAGAAAGGAAACCCGATATGTGTACATTTTGTTTACATATTCATTTCTTAGAGTAATTAAAGATTTAAAAGCAATGAAAGCCAACTTCTTTTCTCAAGTATCAGTCTTCTTCAATTTATATGGTATTTTAAATTTATGAAGAATGAAAATTTTGTAAAAAAAAAAAATGATAGAGTCGAAATAGCATATAGACCTATAGTTGGTCTTTTAGTTAGATATTTGTTTATTACTAGATATTTAGTCATATATTTGTTTAAAGATAACTTTTTATTTTATTTTTTGCAAAATTGTTTTATCTTTGCAAATATCTACGGCTAATCCAAGAATGAAACGCGACATAGAACACAGTGCAGATATTTTTAGAAACGGTTCTTAATGAAACTTTACATATTTTAGACAGTTAGTACGATAAATGCCTTCTACCCCGAACGGTATCACAAAAATCGCAATTTAGAACGTATTTAGAACGTTTTCTGCTCGTTTAATTTCTTTAAAGAGAGATTTTTTTTTCAACAGTTCTTAACGAGCGCTTAGATCTTAAAAGTAACAGCTTGCCAAAATTCAGGTTTCAATCGTTAACGATATCACGATAAATCCATTTTTAGAGCTTTTTTGCTCCTGCGCCGTTAAAAATTTCGATTTTTTTTTAAGAACTGTTCACGATGAATATTTACGTCTTAATTGTTACAACTATGTCAAATTTCGATTTCCTTAGGACTAAGAATTTCAAAAACATCATAATTTAGAACGTTTCCAGAAAGCTTTTTTACTCGTTTTACCTTTTTAAATTTCGATTGTTTTAGAAATAGGTTTTTGCAGCACTTACATCTTAAAAGTAACCACCATATCAAATTTTATGTTTCTCTCCACAACAGTTTCACAGAAATCTTAATTTATGAATGATTTTTTCTCTTGCAACCTTTTAAATTTCGAATTTTTTAGAAATTGCTCAGGACGAGCATTTTCGTTTTAAAAGCATTAATCATGCTAAATTTCAAGTTCAAGATCTAACAATTCCATTCAAGCCGGAATTTAGAACGTTTTTAAGAAACTTTCCCCTCATTTCAACCTTTTAAAATTCGATTTATTTAGAAACAGTTTTTAATGAGCATTTACATGTGACTACTATGCTAGATTTAAGGATTCTAGCCCGAACAGTATCGCGGATTCGAAAATACAAGAATTTTCTTGCTCATGTATACTTATAAATTCCTAATTTATTAGAAAACGCAAAGCATTTTCGCCTTAGAAAATAATATCCGTGTCAAATTTCATGTTCCTAGCCCATACAATTTCTTTAAAATCATAATGCAAACCGTTCTTTAAAAGTTTTCCGCTCGGTTCACCTCTTAACATTTCAATTTTTTACTAACAGTTCTTAGCGTGCATTTACATCTTTAAACAAACCGGAATGCCGAAATTCAGACCTCTATCCCGAACGGTATTACAGAAATCGCAATTTTAGAACGTTTTTTACGCCTACATCCATTCAAATTTCGAATTTTTAGGAACTTTTCTGTGAGATCATTTACGCCTGATAAGTAAAAAGCACGTCAAATTTCATATTTCTAGTATTAACACTTGCAAATAAATTATAATTCAAAACGTTCATAGAACGCTTTTCTGTCGTTTCAAACTTTTACTTTCTACTTTTCTAGAAATCATCCTTATCGAGTATTTAAAATAATCACCATGTGCCAAATTGTCGGTTACTATTTCGAATAGTGTCACAGAAATTTGAATTTTAGAAAATTCTTTTCTTTTGTACTCTTTTCAATTTCAAATTTATTAGATTATTTTCGCCTCTGGCTAGCAGTTTGATCACCGTTAAATGTATGCTAAGCATCGCATCATGTTACTTTTATTCATAATTTAATAAACTATCTCAATCCTTCGGCAAATAGTAAGATTCTGATAGAGAAAACACGAACTAGTTACTTTTATGTTAGCGGTCGCAAAGTGAGAAATCGCCAATTACTGTTCTCTTCTCATTTATTCGTATTGCCTTAATTTTACTTAAAATATAATCCTTTCACTTATTTTATATAAAATGTGTACCTTTAATTTAAAATACAAAGATTTAAGATACATGCCTTTCACTTATTTAATTTCTTAAAAAAGAAAAAGAAAAGAAAAAAATGCCAATTTGATTATCAAAGCATTGTTTTTAATTTACCACGCAAAAAATAAAAACTGCTACTGGCGAGGTAAAAAATACCATTGGCGAGTTTCGAGACTGGCTAACATAAAAGTACCAAGAACTTCTTCCGATCATGTCAGCATTGTATAGCTTTTTCGTTGTTATGTATTTAATCTTTCTTGAGAAAACCACTTAACTCACGGAGGCATTTATGCTTCATGTTCGTTTGAGCACAGCTGTCTCAAACGCAACGTGATTGGCGCAATACATTTTTTTCTTGTTTAGCTAGTTTGGCGAGAAAATCACGTTTTCGGGTACCTGTTAGACCCAGCTGGCGAAAGTAGTAAGTTTAGTTTTAATTATTATAAAACTGTTTATTTGGTATAAAAACACAATTTTATTTTAAAATACACAAAACTTTGGCACAGATGAAGATTTGGCCCCATATTGGAGCGATTATTTTACTACGCCAATTTGGCAAAAACATCAACAGCATAAACAACAACATCCGGTTTACCATATCAAGCAAAGTAGCAACACTTTGCCACAAATTGAGTTCCCATTGCGTACATGACATTAGCGTCAGAAAAAGATCGCGCCAATAACTTTTATTGGAAACACACGCAAATTATTTTATTATAAAACTAGCGAACTTACCCGGCGTTGCCCGGGTACCTCGAAAAACAGCTCGAATTGCAAAAAAGCTCTGAAAATCACAATAAGATATCGCGAAAAAATTTTAAATTACTGCACAAATTTCGAAAAGAGAAAAAACATTATATATTGTGTTCGAAGATTGGAAGTTGATTCCTTTCACTAATGTGGAAAAATGGTAGGAAATCGCTAAACTACACTAAAAATCACATACAAAATTCCCGAAAAATTCGAAAATTGCTATACGAAATCTGAATAAACTTTATTGAAATGAGGGCAGAATGTACTTTAGGTCAAAAATGCAATGTCAAAAAATTGCAGCAGATCGCGAAGAAACATAAAAATCGCATTAAAAATCACAAAAAGTTCAAAAATCACGAAAGTCAAAATTTACTATAATTGGATAAAAATTTCATTGGATAAAATTTTCCTTTGACCTGTGGGCTCTATTTAAATTTATGTTTGGGAAATCATGCTAAGAACGTAATATTAGTTTTTGTTGCATTAAAATACCTCAATTTGTTGATTTTCTGTAAGCAAGGAAACCCTGTTAATTTACAATGGAAGTCTATGGGAATTTGGCGAAATATTAGAGATATCGCCAAGTTGGCGTAACTTTTGGAAATTTTTGTCGCCAAATTTGGAGGCATTTGGCGAAAGAACTGGGTCCCCCTGCGGTAACCTCCCTTATAGGTATGGTGATGCATTAAATGCTGTACAATAATCGCATAAAATATTAGCTAAAAATTCAAAAATCGCTGTACGAATACTGAATAAACTTTTTTGAAAAGAGAATAAGATTTACTATATTGGATTAAAAGAAAGAAGCCGTATTATTTTCACGGATGTGGGAAAATCCCCTCAAAACTTAAAAAAGTGCTAAAAATCGCATAAAAAATTAAATAAAAAAAATCTAATCAAAAAGTTGAAAATCGGGCTTCGAGGTGCAAAACTTCATATATAGACGTACCTTTTCCTCAAACTTTGTAGCTCTACGTGCAGCGGTCTCTCCAGAACACCGTCGACACACTCACTCACACACAAACTTCTTTCCTTATTATTATAGACTAGCGAACTTGCCCGGCGTTGCACGGGTACGTCAAAAAACAGCAGGAATTACGAAAAAGCTCTTAAAATCACAATAAGATATTGCGAAAAATTTTTAAATCGCTTCTCAAATTTTGAAAAGAGAAAAAAAATTATATATTGTGTTCGAAGATTGCAAGTTGATTCCTTTCACCAATGTGGAAAAATAGTAGCAAATCGCTAAAATACACTAAAAATCACATACAAAATTGCCGAAAAAATCGAAAATTGCTATACGAAATCCGAATAAACTTTATTGAAATGAGGGCAGAATGTACTTTAGGTCAAAAAGGGAATGTTGCAGCAGATCGCAAAGAAACTTAAAAAGCGCATTAAAAATCACAAAAAGTTCAAAAATCACGAAAGTCAAAATTTACTATAATTGGATAAAAATTTCATTGGATAAAATTTTCCTTTGACCTGTAGGCTCTATTTAAATTTATGTTTTGGAAATCATGCTGAGCATTAGATCATGTTACTTTTATTCGTGATTAATTTACTTGGACTCCCTTAAATATAATTAATATAATCTCTTCAGTTAATATTAGCTTTTGTTGCATTAAAATATCTCAGTTTGTTGATTTTCTGTAAGCAAGTAAACCGTATTGTTTTACAGTGGAAGACTATGGGAATTTGACGAAATATTAGAGATATCGCCAAGTTGGCGTCACTTTTGGCGACTCATTTTGGTCACCAAATTTGGCGATATATCGCCAAGTTGGCAACAAACTTGGCGTTATTTGGCGACAGAACTGGATCCCACATACGGTTAACCCCCTTATAGGTATGGAAATGCATTACATGCTGTTTAATAATCGAATAAAAAATTTGCTAAAAATTCAAAAATCGCTGTACGAATTCCGAATAATTTTTTTTGAAAAGAGAACAAAATTTACTATATTGGGTTAAAAGAAAAAAACCGTATTCTTTTCCCTAATGTGGAAAAATCGAATTAATATAATCCCTTAAGTTAATATTAGTTTTTGTTGCATTAAAATTTCTCAATTTGTTGATTTTCTGTAAGCAAGTAAAACCTATTGTTTTACAGTTGAAGTCTATGAGAATTTGGCGAAATATTAGAGATATCGCCAAGTTGACGTCAATTTTGATGACTCATTTTGGTCGCCAAATTTGGCTATTTATCGCCAAGTTGGCGACAAATTTGGCGGCATTTTGCGACAGAACTGTGTCCCTCTACGGTAACCTCCTTATAGGTATGAAATGCTGTTCAATAATTGCATAAAAAATTCGCTAAAAATTCAAAAATCGCTGCACGAATTCCGAATAAACTTTTTTGAAAAGAGAATAAAATTTACTATATCGGGTTAAAAGAAAGAAACCATATTCGTCTCACTTATATGGAAAAATCGCCTCGAAAGATAAAAAAGCGCTAAAAATCGCATAAAAAATTAAATAAAAAAATCTAATCAAAAAATCGAAAATCGGGCTTCGAGGTGCAAAACTTCATATATAGACGTACCTTTTCCCCAAATTCTGTAGCTCTACGTGCAGTGATCTCTTCAGAACGCCGTCGACACACTCACTCACACGCAAACTTCTTTCTTTATTATTATAGAATAGATGCACAAATTTAATGTAAAGCACACGCAATCTCTTCTACAGGATTGTCATACGAAGGATAATTTCGTCAAAGTTTCTGGGTTGCTATTGAATAAAATTGTCATTTTGGCACTAAATGGATACCCCAAGTGCGTCTGAGGCATCTTTGTCTCCGTTTGCTTATCTGTTGAAATACGTTCGATAATACGGATATTTTTAAACCTAATTAATAATCTTCCGTAAGTTTCGCTTTTTAAGTCCATAGCCAATAAGCCTATTTAGCTAATACAATTTGGTACAATGGAGTGTTTCTATGAAAGCCTTTAACGATATTCACAGTTACATTCATTTATATAGTTGAAATATCATTTTTTTTCACTCGAACCTTTGCAATAGACTCGACTAAGGAAGATTATAAAATCTAATATCTTAGCTAAAGTTCGTCAATCTGATGTTATGCACGTAATAAAAGCATATCAAATTATTGTTTTGAACGCCACTGGCTATTGAGAATGGTAAGTATGATTACGATCAACAATAATTTTCGGTGATCAAATTAGTGAAATCACACTTCCAGAAATTATCATCCGCTGACGACCATATATCTAATTCCTTGTCTTACCCTGTAAATCAATTTATCTGTATTCTACAAACATCTTTTAGTATGCAAAATTTAATTCAGCGTAAAAATACATAACTCATTTAAAAACCACCTTTAAGCAATTTATGCTCATAATCAGTAGCGCTTACGAATTCTTTTTTTGTAGCCCTGTATGTGATCTATAGCATTTATAAACATCACAAAGTATGCAAAAATGTAGTTAAAGTTAAAAAAGCCTATCATAACTAAAAATGCTCATTCAGCAATATACATTACTTCGGATACAGTAAAGTATCCGAGACCTTTTGTTTGTCCCTGTTAATGATATGCATTTCATATTATACAGGAAGTAAGTTGTAGTAAACCTCAGCAAAGTATATCAATGTTACGATATATGAAATAGTTTAACATAATTAAAATACGCCGGGAATAATTTTTCGATCTATACCATTATTTAACGGAATTCTTTTACAGGTATTGCCTGTATGTAGCCCTGTAAATGAATAATAAATATTCTTTGCTTCACATATTTTACAGAATGCTTATGTTAGTGCACTTCATAAATGTATATTAATCTCATTATGTGTGAAAGTGTGTAACATCGTTAAAATGTACTTGAAACGATTTTTTCCCATTGGTCGTAATATAACGGAATACTTTTGTCTATCCCTGTAAATAAATTGTAATTGCTACAAACATCTTTTCTTCAGTAACGTGCAAAAATTTCAGGCTTTCCGAGTATATTTACGAGGGTAAGAGCGCGGAAAACGGACTGACGGCCAGACAAACCGAAGTCATAAACACTGTTGAACTATGTTGAAAACTGTTAGAAACATTCCAAGGTTAAACCTTATTTTATTAACTCACACAAAAATGACGTCAAAGATGTTTTCTAATTGTAAGTCGAGTCTCTGTACACGAACGAAGTGCCTATCGTTTACCATGTTTTTTTTTGTTTGTTTTTTTAACCTGAAAACCTTTTCACATTCAGCTCAATTTTTTTTCAAAAGTTTTGTTTACATTAGGAACGAAACCTTAAATGCCGATAACTTTCAATGCATACTTCTTAAACGGTACCATTTCTCTAAAAAATTATTTTTATTTTAAAAATCTTTCTAAAAATGTAACTTTCATGCAGTTTTATTCGAAAAAATAATCTTGATGGAAAATACCAGATTGAAGTTGAAGTAGATTTGTGCTTTTATAATTTGGATAGTACGCGCTCGTTAGCGGTTTATCGTTGTTTGGCATAATTTGATAATTTTAGAATTAACTAACAGTTTTTTGCTTATTAAGGATAGAAATTTCATTTTTTTAAACTAAATTTTATAAAAGCACGTAGATTAAGCAATTACCAGTCCGAAAATGCATTCTATACTTTTCTCTGTCCATTATTTAAGTCTCTAGCTTAATTGAATTGATATATGTTTGACGAAGATTTTTGTGATCATTTTCAGTATCTCGACGTTTTTTTAAAAACTCTTGTATCTCTGTTTATAATTATTTTATAAAGATGAGTTTGGTTTCAAATTGAAGTTTTTTTTCTTTAGATTCTTTTGGTCTTCGTTTTATTTCTCTGCGATCATTACTTTCTTAAATATCTGAAATTTTAAAATGCCACGTTTGGCCGATTTAACATGGAGAAGTTGTCTTCGGTATAATAAACAGTTAATTGGTCCTGACTTTTGGTTCTTGGCGTTTGTTTAATTGGCGGGGTTAGCATTTTTTTTATAACTTGGCTTGGCAGAGCGACCGTCCTGCTTGATTTGGTAATCCTGAACGCAAAAATACTTAAAATATTGTAAAGGATAGAAGATTTTGCGAAATTAAAAGTAATTATGCACATTAAATGTGAAAGTAGTGCTGTATTTTTCATGCATTTTATTATCTATATTATATGATATTATTCTATGATACAGTCCAGTCTTTGAAATTCACACACTTAGGGACTGGGGGTTTTGAGGATTATAGATTTTTGCAGATTATAGATCATCCCTTTGTTTACGTTTTATTTTTAAAGCCTGACTATAAATTAGGAACAATTACACAAAATGTACCATAGAAAAGGAAAATATATAATGTAAAATTGGTTTAATATATTCAATAAGTAAATTAATTTAAAGAAAAATTAATTTATATACAAAATAAATTTTATTAATTATTCATTTTTTTTTAAACTATTGGCACAACACAAAGGTAGTTTAAGTTTTGGTTTGCTGTCAATATTTTTTTCTGTATTCTATGAAATTCTATCTTGGAGCAAGAAGTAATTCTTGCTCCAAGATAGAATTTTGCTGCTCAAAAAACTTTAAATATTTATATCCCATTTATATTTAAATATTTATTTCTGCATCTGAATCGCTTTCAGCATGAGTTTTCGATATTTTATTTTTATGTCATAAACACTTCTCAGACTTAAGGCAAATTCTTTCACAAGAAACTCCACTGATGATTGATCTAGCGTCCCATTTTTGGATCACTAGCACTTTATGAAGAATCAAAAGAACTGCATGAACAAACCGGACAAAATTTCTTGGAAAAATCGCATGTAGCATGCACCAGTAGGTATAAATATGCTAGCAGAAACTTACTGGAGAAAAAAAATCATGTGTTGCAAAATTCATGTGTAGTGCAACACAAAAACAATGCTGATAATCGTCAGTTAACGTTGCATTTTCATCGGCACTTGAGCAAAGCATACGTTTGCATTATGGATAACCAAACGAACATACACCAATGCTTACTTAAAATAAAAATTTCGATTTCGATTTGGTTGCCACTTTTACTTAGCTCAAATTATTATTTTCGAATGCAGGGTACAAAAAATGTGAATTTTCTTAAATCACAATTTATTACGTTGGAAAATTGGTAAGTCAATGAAAAACATATCATTTAATTTCATCTATGAGCTTAAATGTTAACCGCGATTTTCATTGGTTACATTCCAGCATGTAGGTTGATAATACATGTTTGCGGATTTCGCAGAGTTGACTGTACATCAGAGTTGGGCAAAATACATCGAAAATCATTTTTATACAAAATACAAAATGCATTGGTTTTGGAGTTTAAAATACAAATTTCAAAATACTTTTCAAAATTAAAAAATTTCAAATACAAAATACATGTATTTTCAAAATACACTTAAAATACAAAATGCATTTTGAAATTTCAAAAATTTATTGATGCAAAGTGCTTTATTTATGAGGTAATTTTCGAGCTTAAGGGGGAATTTCATGCTCTGTGAGAGACCCCTGAATTCATCACTGGTCGTGAATAAGTAACTATATTACAATTACTTAAACATTCGTAACATATTGAATATCTTCATTTTTTATAGTAGAAAACTATATTTAAATGCATAAATACTATGTTTGTAAATTATTGCAGAAATAATAATAATTTTAAATTAGGAATCCATATATATTCTTTTAAGACTTGATACATCTTTAAAAATAGTTTCTTGATATTTTTTTCAATTAAACTTAAAAGGCAAATATTATACAAGTTGAAATGATACACTACTGTTGAATTAACATTAATCCAAGTTTTCAAACATTTAACACATAAATAACTACATGAGTTAATAATGAAACTATACAAAATTTAAAATTTACTTCTGAAAACGTTTCATTTTCGTTTTTGATCAAAATTCTAAAAAGAATCGAAATACAATTTAGGCCTGAAAAACTTGCTCATATAATTTATATCTTCACTGTGTTAATTATTTCATAAAGAGTCTATATGATAAAGCATAAAACATGTCCTTGAATAACGTCATATCAATAGTGACAACGACCTTAAAAAGAAAGGGGAGGGATATTTTGTAACGTCTAAATATTGCACAATTTCAATTTTTACACTGTCGAATAGAAAAAAAAAATGCTTTCAAATACAAATCTCTTTAAAAACTGTATCTCAATTTGCCTGGATTTTATGGATTAAAATAAAAAATTTAAAACTTGAATTTTTTCAAACACATCTCAAAAAATAATTGTGTGACCCAATTACGGAATTTCAACCCATTTACACTTAAAACAATGAAGTAATTCAGCATTTGTTTGTTTCCGTGTGCTGTCCCTAGATAAATTGCCAAATTGAATTAAAATGTCACAAATAAATAAATAAAATGCAAATTTAATAGACATATTGAACTATGCACTTAAATACTAAAATATTCATAATAAAAATATTTGTTATAAATGACGAACTCTTTCGCGATTACCCGCTGGCATGTAGCTAATAAAAAAGTATCAAAAATATTTTTGGTGTATTTAGTTGACAATCTGTGAAAATATACTAAATGTAAAAAATCTACCAGTTTTCAACTAAAATTTTTTTTCATCTATGTTCAGTACACCAGATACTATATCAGGCATCATTAATCCTAGTTAGATAGCTGATTTATATTATAAAACATGTCTGTGAGTAACGCTGATGTCTTATTAACGATGGCAACGATCTGAGTAATAAATTTCTCTTTTTATCAAATCTATTAACTTCTAACTATCATGTACAATTCTAAGTTTTATACCATTAAACAGAGAAAAAAATTTACTTTCAAATACAATTTGTTCGAAAACTATTTTAATGTATGGATTTGTTATGGTTAAAAAAATACAGCATGGAACTTTAAAAAATACATCTCTATCGCGTGTAGTCAGATTGCGGAAGATTAATCCGTTTGCCCTTAAAACAATGTAAAATAGTTCAGCATTTGCTTCACGCTAATATTCGATAACGAAATTAAAACTTCATAAAGAATAAACAAATAAATAAAAGACAAATTTAACAAATATATAATCGAACTAAAATGAAAATAATAAGAATAAAAATGGCTGCTATAATTAGTGAACTCTTTGAAGATTTCTTTGGCTATTAATACTTATCATGTAGCTAATACGAAAGTATCGTTTTTAAAAAATTTCAAAACTTTATTTTAATACATAATTTATATTTTTCTTATAAAATTGCTTTTTAGTGTTGCTAGTAGGAAATCTTTAAAAAAAAGTTAAGCCTAAAAAAATCTACTAGAGCTTTTAATGAAAAATTATTTTTACCTATGTTCTATACATCGGCCAGTATGTTTTAAGTCAGGGTTAGATTCCCATATCTATATTATAAAGGACAAACATATCTGTGCGTAACGCATACGTCATTTTGCGAATGACAACATTTTGAAATTTGAAATGAAAAAGGACAAACATATCTGTGCGTAACACAGGCGTCATTTTGCGAATGGACATTTTGAAATTTGAAATGAAAAAGGACAAACATATCTGTGCTGTAACGCAGACGTCATTTTGCGATTGGCAACATTTTGAAATTTGAAATGAAATTTCTGTTTTGCAATTTTCTCTACCGCAAATTTTTAAACTTCTAAACATCGCACATTTTCAATTTTTAACCGTCGTATAGGGGGGAAAATTTACTTTTAAATGCAATTTGTTTGAAAGCTGTATCTCAATTTATTTTTGAGATATTTATTTTTTAGTAGTTTTTAATATCTTTTTTGCAATCGTGGCAACTGAAGTACTCCATTTCTATTAAAAGAAAAGGGAAAATAGTGGAAAAATAGTAGATTACTGTATCCTTTTGTTGCCATTTTCTCATAAAAACAGAAAAAAAATTTTGAAATTAAAATACGTGCTATGTGAAGAATATTGTCTGTTATAAAACCCGGTGAATTTGATTTAAATTCGTTTTTATTTATCAATTAAATGATTTTTAGTTTATAGCAAGCTTACTTTAAACACGATACAACACTTTCTTTTTATTTGTGTGACTTATTTTCTCCGATTTTACGTAATTCGTGTCAAATAGCTGAAATAATGCAATTATGTTAATGCGTGTGTAATAACAATATCCGATATTTCAAATGAAAATCAAATTTCAAATTAATTGCTTAATAGGCGCAAAAGCCAACGTAGAGAAAAAGATTCCATGCCAGGATCTTTTTCACTATGTTGGCTTTTGCGACTATTAAGCAATTAATTTGAAATTTGATTTTCATTTGAAATATTGTATACAAGGCGAATGTTTCTCTCTGGAAAAATTTCCATGATTTAATATTTAATAATATTATCCGAATTTTGAAAAAATATAGATGAATGATTTCCGATAAAACATCGAGCTATTATATTGAAACAAATGAAGGCATATTAATCATTAAATACCCGATTTTCTCCTTGAATGATGACATTACGCTTTATGCTGGGTTTGTGTATTATTCGCGATAATGACGTCATATGCATACTTTTCTGTAGATGTTGTTTAAGACTGGATCGTAAAACTGGAATGCTTTAGCGGATGCAAATGACGTCATTTTATATAAAAAAGCATGTATTTTAATTCTTAAAACTGAAATATGTTTTGTAGAAGTGCGTCATTTTCACCCAAGCTGCTTTGAAATTTTTCACAGGTGAAAATACTTCACTTTTGAAGATAACGTAATCGAAATCACATACTGATAAAACGCAATGTTTTACAAAATTTTAGAGTCTCTAGAGAAATTTTAGAGCCGTGATATGCAGTGTGCATGCTCAGATAGGAAGTCTTTTTCCAAAAAATAACGATTTATATTACAGAACTTGATGATTCTCGCCTGGATAAATTCGCTTCGCCGAGTTAAACAAGCAAACAAAGGAAATCTTGGCAATAATTCAAGGTTTAAAATAATAGCAGGTTCCTCAAGTTTTTGCTCTCTCGACTAATAAAATTTTATTGCTATTCTTTAAGAGATTCAACTATAATTTTATTAAAATATCGTAATTTGCTTAATTTAATTCTTCATAATTTTATATAATCTCTATATTTAAAACACAGTTTGGCTGTTTTTTAGTCATCTGCCCTGAGCTTTCTACTGAACCAATTTTACTAATAATTTTTTTTAAGTGAAAGATGTTCATTTGTAGATGTGCCCGCACTAGCTGCTTTTTTTTAATATCCTCATTTTTATAGTTTAATTTTACAAGGATTTTATGAGATTTCCTTCAAATGGTGGTAAGTAGATAGCTTTCATTATTATAGAGAAGGGAGAAATAATGAGATTTATTTATCTTTATTCATGCCATTTCCTAATAAAAATTTAAAAAATATATTTTTTTAAAATTTGTATGGTTTAAATTTTGTTGTATAGGGTTTAGTGGCGCAAAATCCCATTAGTGACATGCTGCGCCAAAATATTTTGATCGGAAAATGACGTAATGCTTTTAAAAATATGCATTTTTACTCACAAGTTTCCATATTTTTTTCCTTTTGAATGTGTACTGAGACACTAGGCGAAATGCTTAAATAAGTGAATATGACGTCATATTTAAAAGAAAATGATCATTTTCTTAGATAAAACTAAACATTTTAACACAAATGCGTCTAAAAAGCATAAACTACGATAATTTTTACTCTCCGGTACGGAGATCAGAATCTGAAGTTAACCCTAGATCTACCGGGAATTTTATTCAATTTTTAATAAAACGTTCTACACCAGAATTTTTATTTAAAACTATTTAACTTATTTATTTACCTTATTTTTGTCTGGTTTATATACTTAGTTTATTTTAAAGAAATTTCTGGTTTGAATGAATATTTTGTATGTACCTGTCGGGTCCAATGGACCCGTCTGGTAGACGGAGGGTTAAGAGTGCGACTATTCACATGCAAAGATGTTACTGACAATCGTAATTTCATGTTTTGAGCTAAAATGATTTTAAAATGATCAAACTAAAATACCATTTTTTTTTAAATGGTGAATACAGATATGAGAGGTGTGTGTGTAAATTTTGAGTAGGTGAAAATGGTGTCAGGTTTAGATTTCACGATGAAAAATTTCTATGATCGTGTCATAGTAGAATACATTTTGGTGTTTTCATTCCGGAATACATAAGCATAAGAGTCTCAATTGATAACTTCATCATAATAAATGATCTTTATTATATTTTACTGATTACATATACAATTAAAGTTTAATTTTAATAATTTGGACAACTAAGTTTTATAGAAATAGTAATTTGTTAATTTTAGTTTAAAATAATATTTGTTTGAGAGTTTGACTAGCCAGTATAAGATGCATTTTTTATAGTAGCTAATTTTGTAGGTTTATTATAAATTAATTAAACAATTTCTTCTTAAACATTTTCTTTCGTCGAACTTTGACGGGTCCTTCCACCTTGTGTAAAATAAAAGATGAAATGTCAAAATGTTTTGAATTACAAAACCATGGTATAAACGCTATTAATTCTAATAATGCCAGGTGCGTATTTAAAAATTCAGTATTTAATATACTCAATGGTAAATACAGTTAATGAAAATTTACATACTATATGAATAAATTGAACTATTTTCATATTAAAGTTCAATCCCCTTTAAACGAATATCAAAGGTATGGTAAGTTATACCAGAACCTCAATTGAATGAATATCAAGAAACTAAGAAAAATAAAGTTAAAATAGATATATTGGTATAAGGCTAAAATCTTACTTTTAAATGGATTTTGAAATTTGTTTTACCTTTCAAAAGTTTAATTTATAATTGAACATCTTGTTTTATACAACTGGTATGTTCCTTTAATTTTTTTATTATCATTCACAAACATTATTTAAATGTATATTACACCGTCTATTATTAGGGAGCATTTAGCAGTATTTTCCATCTTTTCACAAAACTTTGCGGTAAATAATTGCATTACATTTCAAATATATTTTAAATAGGGAGCAATACTATGAGTAACCCTTCCTGTCTATCACACATCTTTTCTGCAATTCCTATAGAATATTATGAATTATAAAAACTATTTTTGTGAGTACTCAGGAAAAATGCTTCTTCAGAAATAAATATCCGATTCATCAATACGCCTATCGTAATCGAACCAAATGTTAATCAATGTGTCCATACTATAAACTTCCAGAAACTAATTCGAAGACTATTCAAAAAAGTCCTTCCGGCCAGTGCCGGGAGGAAGAGGTAGCTTTCAAATTCCTTATTTAAAAAAAAAACAACTTATATTATTCAAACACACGAAGCTCAATTTAGTGGAAACCGAATATAGGAGATTCAATACTAATTTTTATCAATATTAAATCATTATGAATGAGAATTTCGCGAAATTAGTCAGCTTTATCCAAGCTGCTTTTATTTAAAGCAACTTATATTTGGCTGAGATGTTGATGTATACTATCCACATGCCTTCTTACATGGAAATAGGCGAATACGTGTGTTATCGCGTGACAAATACAAGATCGTTTCAAAATGTTAGCCATACTAGAAATTCAAAGTGCTATAATTCAACCATTTTTTTTAAGATATAAACAAAAGAACAAATTTTCAGAAACAAAATCTGCTCCGGAATCTTTGTATCAAGGCCAAACACATAAAAAAATCTTTTTCATTTTCCAATTTTTTAATACCTCATTTTAAATTTTAAATTTAATTTTTTTTAAATGGCAACTC
Organism: Maratus speciosus; assembly: GCA_963932465.1. Classification (NCBI taxonomy): domain Eukaryota; kingdom Metazoa; phylum Arthropoda; class Arachnida; order Araneae; family Salticidae; genus Maratus; species Maratus speciosus. The sequence goes on along the minus strand of OZ010800.1, from coordinate 226,861,909 downwards.
TTTTGAAACAAGATGGCGAATGAAGCTGGCCAGCGAACTCGGTCGAGACATTGGTATGTACTATGTACAGACCAAGTAACATCCAAATCGGTTCATAAATATGCTTGTTATCGCGTGACAAATCCAGGTCGTTTTAAAATGTCAGCCACAATAGAAATTCAAAATGCTATAACTCAGCCATTTTTTTAGATATAGACGAAACAAAAACTGTTCCGGAATCTTTGTATTAAGGTCAAATACATACAAAAAAAATCTTTTTCATTTTCCAAATTTTTGGTATCTCATTTTAAATTTTAATTTTTTAAAAATTTTTAATGGTCGCCATTTTGAAACAAGATGGCGGATGAAGCTGGCCAACAAACTCGGTTGAGATATTTGTATGTACTATGTACACACCAAGGTACATTCAAATCGGTTCATAAATACGCCTGTTATCACGTGACAAATATCAGGACGTTTCAAAATGTCAGCCACGCTAGAAATTCAAAGTGCTATAACTCAGCCATTTTTTAAGATATAGACGAAACAAAAACTGCACCCGAATCTTTGTATCAAGGTCAAATACATAAGAAAAAAATATTTTTTCAATTTTCAATTTTTTGGTACCACATTTCAAATTTAAATTTTTCTTAAAACTTTAAATGGCTGCCATTTTTAAACAAGATGGCGGATGAAGCTGGCCAATGAACTCGGTCGAGACATTGATATGTACTATGTACAAACGAAGTTACATCCAAATCGGTTCATAAATACGCCTTTTATCGCGTGACAAAATTCAGGACGTTTCAAAATGTCAGCCACGCTAGAAATTCAAAATGCTATAACTCAGCTATTTTTTAAGATATAGACGAAACAAAAACTGCTCCGGAATCTTTGTATAAAGGTCAAATACATAAGAAAAAAATATTTTTCCATTTTCAATTCTTTGGTACCACATTTAAAATTTAAAATTAAAAAAAAAATTTAAATGGCCGCCATTTTGAAACAAAATGGCGGATGAAGCTGGCCAACGAACTCGGTCGATACATTGGTATGTACTATGTACATACCGAATTACATCCAAATCGGTTCATAAATTCGAGAGTTACAGTATGACAAAGGTCAGATATATATATATATATATATATATATATATATATATATGACTATATATATATATCAACTTTTGAACGGAAGGTGGTTTCGGGGTCTGGGGGTCATGATCGATGAAAATATACCAAAATTTTTTGAAATCGCTTTCCTCCGAACGGCTGCAATAGGTAGCTTTTTGTAATGAAAGCTACGTAACAGACAGGCAATTGTTTCCCTGTTGAAAATCTCTGATCTGCGGTTTAAATACGACAGCTTGAAATCTGGAAAAATGTATTTTGAGTATTTTGAAAATACAAAATACTTCGAAAAAGCATTCTAAAATACATTACCAAAATACTTTTGCTTCGTCGGATTAAAATACAAATTAAAAATGTATTTTGAAAATGTATATCCGATACTGCCCAAATCTGCTGTACATACAATGATCACTAGGATATATTCCATGCTATATATTTGATGAATCCAGTATTGCAGTAAACGTTGGGCCCGAGTAACTGCTTTACTAGGACCCAGCGTGACATTGCGCCGGTCCTGGTGTTCATACCTCTTGGTGTGAGAATTTTCAGTGATGCTTTGCTTGAATTTTTGGGTGGCCACATTTCAATCACTGATGTTTGATCGTTTGAAAGGTACTAAACAATATATTAATATACAAGCATACTTTCGAACAAATTGAGACAAAGTTCTTCATTGAAGTCGTTGGCTTCACATGGTCGAGATTGTATAAGCATTCATCTACCGCGGCGATCGTATAGGGCTCAACTCTCAGTGGCTCTATTGCATATACATAGGGTGGAGTTTCTGGTTGTCTGTGTTTGTGTCGTTCTATGGATCATTTGTATTAAGGCTGTCACCTTGTATAGGGAAGAAGATTTACAGAGTGATTCGCTACAGAGTGTATAGACTTTGAGGAGTGGGATAGGTCATTAAAAACATTTTTTTTTGTACAGAGAAATTCGGCAGTAATCTACTTATTCAGTCATAAATACACGGTGTCTCATTCCAAGTCGAATCCGGATTTCCATTCATAGATTTAACAATAATGAAAGTATTTTACCGGTGTTTTCAACAGACTTACTTTGCTTTCTGTATAATGTGATAAAATCCCAAGAATTACTGGAAATGGCCACGATCTGCGTCTGAACAACATAGATACAGGGTGTCTCACTGCAAATCGAATCTGAATTTTTGTTCATAGCTTTAACAATAATGAAGATATTTTAACGATGTTTCCAACCGACTTATCTTGATTTTCATGAAATTTGATAACGTCCCAAGTATTGCTGGAAATGGCCATGATCTGCGTCTAAACAAGATAAATACAGGGTGTCTCACTGAAAGTCAAATCCAAATTTTCGTGACCTGCGTTCGCCGGTGTATTTAAAAGGGTTAAAATTAATGCTTTTAAAAACTGATTGCACCATCGATTAGAAAAAGATTTCATCTTTAATAAAATATTTTTGGTTTGTCGGTACTTCTATAATTGCGCCCTGGAGGAACGTTGCTATAAGGGAGACAAACTTTTTTGAAAAAAAAACGACCCTTTTTGAATTTTTTAAAAATTTATTAAGGCATTTGAGACATAAGAAAACGATCTTTCATAATGATGGAAGGCCAATGGAAGTAATAAATGATGACAAAATCTCCCCTCCTCCCGCAAAAAAAAAAAAAAAAAAAAAAAAAAAAAAAAAAAAAAAAAAAAAAAAAAAAATCCTTCTTTTCGGAGCGCTTTTTCCGTCTCAAAAAGACAGAGATGAATTTTTAATGAGATTTCTTTATAACTTTTAACTAATAACTAAGTTAATTATTAGAAGTTCAAAATTCTGAGTCTCAGGTGCACCAGGAGAGGACTTGAACTAACCTCAAACAAATTTTCAGCCTTGTACATGCCGTAGATTTTCCTAGCAATCGCACACACACAGAGCGAAACTTTATTTTATTAGTATAGATTATGTTTCCGAATACAACATTTTAATATTGTTAGAACAATTATAAATTAATAACTTAATTTTAAGCAATTTTTTTCCGTTATCCCGCTACAAGTGATAAATCGCCAAATATTATTTATGGTTACAATTGTATAAAAGTTACAACAACAATGTGTTTAATGATACGCCCAACCATGCTTGACAAAAAAGACATTGAAGCTACAACAATGAAATACTTTAAACTCTATAAAGTAAAAAATTTAAATGAAAAATAAAGAGTGTAATGAATATATTTTTTTAATTCGATTTTATCAATCAGTAGTATAATATTATAGATTACACATTGATTTATACATTACACATTGAGGGATCAATTTAGAAATCCTAAAAAGATAGTTTAATTAATATTTTATTTTTTATTTCCTTTTGCCCTATCTTAAGAAAGACACAGAGCAAAAATTATATATTTTTTAATAAATTCATTAGCTCGAGCTCCACCAAGCGTTAAAAAAATTGGTGATTTTTCCATAATTGGGTTCAGTTCCTATGCCAAATTAATGTATTGTAACGGAATTTTTGGGAGCAAATCATAAATTGCAGTCATGAAATTAGGCGGGATTTTTCTGATAAACAATGAGTGTTTATAAAAGTGTGTATTTAAAAAAATAAATAAACGGCCAAGTGCGAGTATTAATCGCGCTCAAAGTATTCCGTTCAATAAATATATGAATTTTTAACTGTATTACTAAAAGAAATCGTTGCTAAAAGAATAATAACATATTGTAAAGGAATATAGCTGTATGTACTATGACAATATGAATGGGTATACCATAAAGTTCAAAGAGATATGAAGACTAAATGCTGTCAAATATTGCTATTCTGTATAACTCTTTTTTTATACTTATCCTAATCCGTTTATGATGAACTTATTTCGGTACTGATAATAAAAGTAGAGCACATTTAAACTTTATTTGACATTTCATAAAACTAAATTCAGCGTAGTAATAATCCCTTCTTTTTACAATGTAGCTAAAACAAAACCCTTGTTCCAAGTTTAAACTTGGGATTGTGCTAATCGCGCTTCGAAAAGGGGTCTTAAAGTTGCAACGCTGCCTTGGCCCGTGCCGCGTTTCTCCAGGTACGTTTCTAATTAACTTTCAAAGACACGGGAGGCGTATAGAGAGATCCAGTCAATGCAAACTAGTCTCGAATCCCATAGTATTTATGTGGTTAATTCTAATTAAATTAGTCGGTTTTAACAATTTGAAGTTTATTGCTTTTATACGGCTACTGGGGATTGCATTAAGCAAATATATCATTAAAAGTTTTTATCTAGGCTGTAAAAGCCGATAGTAAATAGAGTAGGCCGCCCTTGTCATTATGTATGTCCAAACCGTCCCTGTCTTTAAGGGTTAATATCTCGGCTAATTATCGACGATTTTTTTTCGAAAATCAATATCAACAATGCTTTTATACTTCTGTTACGATAGGCACCTCCAGCACTCCTCAACACCTTTGCTGATCGTCCGTAAATCGAAATTTGCGTGTAACGGAAAAATGCGCTTTTCTCAAAAACTATGCGACCTAGGGTAATCGCTATAATTCTCCTGCAAGGTTTAAAGTAACGTCTACTACCTCTAATTTTTTCATAATTTTAGTTTCAGTAGATTTGGAAATAGATGTGGATTATTTTTTTTGGGGGGGGGGACATATTTTTGCACTACATTTTTGACCATATCTCCTAAAATATAATGAAATGTATTTTTGAGTTCAGCATTACGAAACCTTTCACAGAATACCCCACACGATATACAAAGAAAAAAAATTTTTTTTGAAGTAATAACTTAAATAGCCCCTGTACATTTTTCTGAAATATGTTTGTGAATGTTTAATAATCTGTAAATATGTGGGTCAATAGCCTTTAGTACATTCCCCAATTTGAACTTTCCGCGTCCGATAGTTTATGAGTAAAATGGCTGTGGCAGACAGACAGACAGACACAGGAGTGATCTAATAATGGTTCCGTTTTTACTTTTTAAGTACAGGGAACCCTAAAAAAAAAAAAAAAAACTACTTTTAATTGTATTCTTATTATTTTTTAGTAGCAGGTAATCATCGGCTTGTCTAATTTTTAGAATTATTATATTAAATAATGCGAAAAATAATATATGGAATTACTGGAATTAAAAATTAATCTGTCCTGAAATGACGCAACCCCGTTCGGAAGGGATTAAGAATAATACTGCGAAATGCTCGAACAGTTATTTTTTATGGATAGAAAATTATAAAGAAAACAAAAACGAAAAAGCATGCGTACAACATAGATTATGAAGCACTTTCCAAACCATTCAGGATACTGTATAACAATAGATAGAAAACCATCAGAATTGTTTTATTCATACCGGTATATTATTTATAGATTGGTTTTTAATACTGCATCGTATACTAAAAGTTAGTTCAATTAAACGCATAGCACAGTTTAAAATTTCCATTCAGCCATTTCCGTCAATAAACGGAAATGTACTTCAGATCTTTTGTGTATCCCTGTATATGATTTATAAAATTTATATACACCAAGTTAATATTCGAAAAAAGGGGTTAACTTTTAAAACGCGTACCACAACTGAAAAGAGCTGTCAGCAATTGTTCTTCATAGGCAGTACTGTGGAAAAATACTTTTGTGTGCCCTTGTAAATGAACGATAAATTACAGTAAGCTCTATCTAAGGCGGAAGCGATCGAAACCAAGAAAATTTTCCGCAGTAGACAATATTCCGCCTTAGACAAATTTTACTCTATGGATTCACAGGGACTTGAAAATCTTTCCGAGTTAGAAAGATTTCCGTCTTACACAGAGTCCGCCTTACAGAGAGTTTACTGTATATGTACACCAGATTCTACAGTAAGCGCTTGTAGTACACCTCAGCGATATATATGATTTTCAATATGTTTAAAATAGTGTAATATCTTTAAAATACACGGAAAACGATTTTTCCGTATAGGCCATAATATAATAGCATTATTTCGAGTGCCCCTGTCAATAAACCGTTAGAGCTACACACTTCGTTTTTAATATCGAACACACCACAGTAAACCCCAATAACATACACCAATTTCATGGTAATAGCAGTACATTTACGTGATTTAGAGGCTAGAGCAGGGACTGACGGGCAGACTAACCAAATTCATAAACAGTTTTCAACTTTGTTGCAAAGTGTTAAAAGCACGAAAACGCTCATCGAGAACAACAGTAAATACAATTTTTAAACTTCTGTCCTCAAAAATTAAATATTTAGTAGCTTCATAATGTATTAGCATATATTAATTTTGAAAAGGGTTTATGAATTCGGTCTGTCTGTCTGTCAGTCTGCCGTCTGTTCGTGCTCTATCTCGCGTAAATACACTCGTATTACCTTATAATTAATATATGTTAATATGATTTACTGTGGCATGTTCGGTATTTAAAATGAAGTATGTTGCGTTTATAGTTCATTTACAGGTACACTCGAAAGAATTCAGTTACATTACGATCTATGGGGAAAAATTGTTTGCAGTGTATTTTAATGACATTAAATTATTTCAAATATGTTTAAATAATATATATATAAACAAGAAAGAAAAATAATGCGTCAAACAAAGATTATGAAACACTTTCCAACACTTCCTCAAATCTTTAGCAAAACTTCATTATTTAGATAAATAAGTTAAGATAAGTGAGTAAATATTTTAGAAAACAGATAAAACATTTGAAAAACTGATTTCAGCATCTACCGTCCATAGACAAATATGTATTCCCATTCTTTTGAACAGCCTTGTATTTCATCTGTAGGTTGATATATATATACAATATAATGCAAAAATTTAGTTTAGAAACAAAACGCATAACAGGTTGAAATTTTTCTTTCAGGAATTTATACTAATACATGGAGACATACTTGAATACTTTTGTTCAACCCTGTAATTTACCTAGTACTTATACACACATTACACGCTGCTATTTAGCTAAAATTTAATTCAAAATAAAACACTCTTAAAACTATTAAAATCATATTTTCAAAAATTATCATCCATAGACGGCCAAGTATCGAATTATTTGCGTGGCCCTGTATATAATTTAATCTATATTCTAGAAACATTTCTTAGTAAACTAAATGCAGTTCAACATGCAAATGCATAACTCATTTAAAAACCACTTTTAAGCAATTTACGCTCATACTCAGTAATCTTTACGAATTCTTTTCTGTAGCCCTGTACATCAACTTTAGCATTTATACATGCCGTATCGTTTTCATAAATATAGTGAAACTTAAAAGCGCATATCATAATTAAAAATGCATTTCGAGGAATATTGCTGATATACAGTAATTTGGATTATAGTATCTGAAATATTTTGTGTGTCCCTGTAAATGCTGCGCACTTCGTATTACACATGAAATAACTTATAGTAAACCTCAGCGACGTATATCAAGTTTATTATATATGAAATTGTTTAACATATTTAAAGCACGCCGCAAACAATCCCCCCCCCCCCCTATACCATTATGTAACGGAATTCTTTTTGTGGCCTTGTAAATGAATAATAAGTATTCTTTCCACAGCATATTCTACAGAATGCATATTTTAGTTCATTTCGCAAATGCGTATCAATTTTATTATGTTTGAAAGGGTGTAACATCTTTAAAATTCATTTGAAACGACTTTATTCCCGTTGACAGTAATGTAACGGAATACCTTTGATTGTCCCTGTAAGTAAGCTAAACATGCTACAAACTTCATTTGAAATAGGAATTATGCTAGGGTAAGCGTCAATAACATCCAAAAATTTCAAGACAATCCGATTATATTTACGAGAGTTTGAGCGCGGACAGACGGACAGATAAACCGAAATCATAAACACTTTTCAACTTTGTTGGAAAGTGTTAAAAAGGTTCACTACAAGAGACCACTATAGAATAGGGTAAGCACAGCATTTATTGTTCATTTACAGAAACACACAAAATAATTAAATCACAGTACTGTCTAAGAACAATCAGTGTTGGAATGCTGTGGTATGTGTTTTATCTCTTTTGAAATAGTTGAAAAGTTTTTATGAATTGGGTTTCTTTGTCCGTCTGCCTGTCCGTGCTCTTACTCGCGTTAATAACCTCGGATTGCCATGAAATTTATATGCTTTTCCTGTATAATATGGGGTGTAAATCCTTTAGCATTCATTTACAAGGTCACACAAAAGTGTTTGGTTATATTATGGTCTGCGGAAGGGGGGAGGGACTTTTCGCAGCGTATTTTAACAATGTTGCACTGTTTCAAACATGATGAAATTGGCATACATTTCTGGGGTTTACTTTAAGATGCTTGCAGTAGAATACGATGTGCATTGTTTATTATCTTTCATTTACTACAGGGACACATAAAAGATTTCGTATGCAATACTGTATCTGAAGTATCGTTTAATTAGTATCCGTCTAGTACAACGTGTAGTAGCATTAGTAGAAGATTAATGAGTATCGGGTGGCTGCTGAAAGTGCATTTTCAGTTATAATATTCGATTTTAGCTTTAACTAAATTTTTGCATTATTACTTGGTGCATATAAATCCTATAGACCATATACAGGGATGCACAAAAGAATTCGTAATCATGACTGAGTATGCGCCTGAATTGTTTAAAGGTGTTTTTTTATTCAAGTTTTGCATTATCAGCCTCCACTATATTCAGTATAGTGAGAGAAGTTTTCAGAATATATATAAAATCATATACAGTGCTATACAAAAAAACAAGATTCTTTCCCACATTTGGATGATAATTTCTGGAAATGTGATTTTAGTAATTTTAAGCGTGTTTTTGCTTGAATTAAATTTCAGCTCAATATGTGCCGTGTATAAAAATCTGTAGGTGTTATACAGGGCTGTAGAAAAAAAATTCATGTAGGGGAGACTGGGGCAAGATAACGAATGTCTTAATTTTTCCTTTTTCCACTAGATGGCAGCATCTACCGGACACTACTGGCTCTCCTATCGGCCGTTCTTCAAACAATAGTATAGAGACGCTGAAATCACCATTTTTGTGTTAGTTGTGAAGCTTTGCTTGTTGGCCGCTGCCACGTTATAACTTTTATGCATGCGTAAATAAGCTCTGCTACAGATACAGGTAAGATATATCGTTTCTCTTTAATATTTATGAGTAACTTAGTTTAAATACTACCTATTACCATGAATAAATGTCAATTAAGTGCCTTCCTTCATGGCAATGAAAACGAATATTTTTAAACAGGCAGTTTGGGGCAAGATGACGAGCCCCGTGTTTCGGAATTTATTAAACTAACTGTGTTGTCCATTCTATTTAAATCCTGTAAGCTCTTACTTGTCTGTGTGTTTGTCCGCGCGACATTGCGCTTCTATCTCCTCTGGGGCTAAGGGGCGCTTCCAATCGGGGGAGGTGTCTTTCGAAAGAGGGCGATCAGAGGAAGACAATTTTGCCATTCGCTAAGCCCCCCTAGCACCCTCACGAAAGAAAAACCCTGTCGGGGTCCGTATCTCCGCTTCCAAGCGTCCGATCGGTACGAGGGGAGTACCGTTCGACGGTGTTCGACCTCGGGGTCAAGACCTCCCCCATCCCCCGCTGGACACCCCGCCCCCCCCACCCAAGTAATTCAAATATTGTGACCCACCAGCAGAAGAATGGATCTAGTGCTGTAAATACCAAGAGTGGTAGCATGAGGAATGTTCCAATTATGAAAATGACATTTTTATTTGTGACTATTGTTTACGTTACAATGCATTATGCTTAGTCTGATACTTTGTAAGATGTAAAAACACAGTTATCATTTGTTAAACCATGTAACATATTCAAAAGATAACATATGTTCAACGTTTTTCAGTGTTGCCATCTTGCCCCGAGGCCAAAGTCATCTTGCGCCAGTACTTTTGCAAGATGACGATTTGTTAATGTTATTAAAAATAAAATGATCTTTTATTTTTTTTATATGCAAAATTAAATGGTAGTATATTTAATACTACAAGGAATACTCTAACAGTTCATGTAAAATTAATTTTACTATACTTAAAAATCAAATGAAAAACAACAAAAATTGTTAACATCGTCATCTTGCCCCGGTCTCCCCTACGTTTTCTTCTTTTGCTAGAAATTGTTGAAAATGAATCTTCGACTATATTATGTGTTTATACACGGAAAAAAATAGCTACTCAAAACTGAGTAAAAAGTACTCAATATTAAATACGTCACATACTCAAAATAGCTCCGATCCAAATGTACTCAAAATTGAGAGACACATGTACTCACTTTTTATTACATGGTTGTGTTTAAATATGAATCGTTATCGACAAATTAAAGTAAAAATATACTGACATTTATTTTCCGTTCAAATTTATTAACAAGAAATGTTGAATTAGTTATTTATTAAGAAAAATGGCAAAATTATTAGCAAAATATCCAAATCGAATATTTTTAAGACAAGAGCATTATTTTCAAGCACTTTTAAATTATTTTAAAATACGGTGCATAATTTGATATTTACATTAATAAACATCTTTTATGCCACCATAAATGAAATAAACCATTACAGGGTAAAACATTATCGTTTTGTTTGGGTTTGATAGCATGTGATGTTTCAAAGTTGAGAAAGCGTAAGGTTCATATTTGATCCAAACATACTCAATTCGATATGAGTACATCGATGTACTCACTTTTGAGTACTTCATTTTTTTCAGTGTATATTATTTATATGTTATATGTATATTATTTATATGTATATATATATATTTATATGTTATACATCATTACAATATTAAATTTTATCATCCTATATAATAACATACAAATCTATAGATCGTATATAGAGCTGCACAAAAGAATTGGATTATCTTTCCGGTTATAAGCGATAATTGTTGAAATCTGGTTTTCAAATGTGTTATGTGCTTTCCAAAATGTTTACCTAGGTATCTTCTTTAGCTTATTAAGAGGCTACTTCAGTCAAATGAAAAGACGCATTCGCTAATGCTAATCCTATGGAAGAAATTTATAAAGATATCTCGGTTGCATTTCAATATTTTTAAATGATTTCTTTTGCATTGAATAGTTGAGATCGATCTGTATGCAGGCCGTTGTTTACTTTTTAGATTTTGTTTACAGGTATTTCTTATGCGGACACTTTCATTTTCGGAACCGGTTTGGAAAGTAAAAGCATCCTCATAAAAAATATCTGCAATCAAAATTGAAAAAGTACAAAACGGCCAGCATACAGATCGATCTCAACTATTCAATGCAAAAGAAATCATATAAAAATATTGAAATGTGACAGAGATATCTTTATAAATTTTTTCAATAGGATTAGCATTAGCGAATGCGTCTTTTCATCTGACTGAAGTAGCCTCTTAAACGGTGAACTTTTGTTAAAGTATTCTGAAAGTGTTGGAAAGTATTTCATAATATTTGCTTAACGCATGATTTTGTTTTCTTGTTTTATATTATTTGCAATATACTTTGTCTACTATGGTAAACATTGATATATTTTCTTTATCAATTTTGCTTCTTTAATTTGGAAATTTATATTTTCAAAGAGTTTAATCAGTTATATAAAAGCGCTTTCTTTTATTTATCAGTATAAAATTAGAATCAAATTTGCGTAGTGCAAGATAATACACAATAATTAAAAAAAAAGTATTTTGTATTTTAAATGTATTTTGAATATACGTGTATTTTGTATTTCGATATTGTTTAATTGAAAAGTATTTTGTATTTTGTAATTTAGGTTCTGAAACGAATAATTTTGTATTTTGTATAGGAATGGTTTTTCGATGTATTTTGCCCAGCTCTGTGTATAAGCCTTGCCCTCCACTTCTCGAATTAGTTGCATTTGCTACTCTCAGCGACGTTTCTTTTGAAGAAATCTCATCTATGGAAAGCAATTTTTCTTTACAAATTACGAACTGATTACGAGTACTGAGTTGCTGAAGGGTAACACTTTTGTTTGCTAATTTATAAAAGTAGGAGTATTCTATTCCAATAACAACCGCAAACACATTTCGCGCATGGAAAGAGACACATCTCGCAAAATAGATTTTTGTGTTTATTCCATAAATACGTGTGTCATAGGTTCATCTTGCTACAGGCAAAGTATTATTCGTGTCATTACACAGCAAATATCTATATTAAGTATGTGTCACTTTTCCATTAAAAATGCTCAATGATGAAACTACCGGGTGTCCCAAAAAGGACTGACTGATTTTAAAATTCAATAACTTCCAAACGGTGACAGATATTAAAAAAATTCTTGCATTAGGGTTATGCATAAAGTCAAAAGTTTTATTACAGTGATTTTCGATTTTAGTTCGAATTACAAACAATAGATGGCGCTGTAAGCAATAGTCGCTAAATACAGGCTCGATTTTTGGTCCTTTCTGTTGTTCCATGCAGAAAAAGGAGATGGAAATGTATTATCCGGGCCACGAAGTACCAAAAATCGAGCCTGAATTTAGCCTCTATTGATCGCAACGCCATCTATCGTTTGTAATTCGAACTAAAATCGAAAATCACTGTAAAAAAACTTTTGACTTTATGCATAACCCTCCTGCAAGAATTTTTTTAATATCTGTCACCGCTTGGAAGTTATTGAATTTTAAAATCAGTCAGTCCTTTTTGGGACACCCGGTAGATAAACGACACATCTCACTAAAGTTTTCCATAAGCTCATATTCGAGCAATTTATAAAACTCTTTATTACCTTAGTAACAAAAATACGAAAATTTCCGTATTTGTCGAAATATCGCTCTGGTGATTAATATATTGTCAATAGATTATTAGTTAGACCATAGATTAATATTTATAACTTTAGAATTTGCCAGCTAGGTAGGTTCTCTAATGTCATTTTTGGAATGAATGTGATGGTCAACGCGGAGTAAATAATATAGATACCTGTTTGTGGATGCATTTGCAAGACACTGCATTGCTTCACATGTTAACGATGAAAATTTGGAATTGACTTTTTACTGTGATAACTGTGATGGGAAAAAATGTATTATTTCATTATTCATGCATGCTGTTAAGGCACTAAAAATCAATAGAATATAAAATTCTTGATCTGGGGATACACGTAAAATGAAGGCGATGCTGTCCATTTAGTAATAGAGAAACAAATTAAAAAAACACAAAATATTCTGCCAAACTTACATCCCTCAACAGTACGTGACATTGATAAGAATACCAAAAAGACGGGGCGTCATTTTTCAGTGAATTAGTTAGTTCTTTCTGATATTTTAGATTTAAAACGATTGAGTAGCGAAATGTAATGTGCTTAGAAATTATTTGAAATGTAATGAAGGTAACGTTCTTCAGTTTTCGAGAATGAAAATTTTAATATTTGATGAATCAAAACCTTTTTCATTTAACGAAAATATTCTTATGACCAAAGTGATTTTTCTGAGTTTTAAATTAAAGCTAGAGGTAAAAGAGAGCTTTTACCTTTACACAAAGCGTATTCGAAATCCTTTCCTTTGAGTGAACCGAGGAAACAAGTTTGCTTGTCTTCAGTGGCGAAGCTTTAGGGGGTGGGGGAAGTTCAATCATTTTACTACCAGCACTATTATATAGAAAAATTGGCTTTATTTAATCATTGAACGTTATACGATTAAACAAAGCAAAGCTTAATATACAGTATATTGGTATTAAAATGATAGAGCACCCCCCCCCCCCCCCACACACACACAACGCTATGCCACTGCTTGTCTTTAATTGGTTCCAAGCATATTCCTCTTAGTTATGCCTCCTTTTTTTTACATTCACAATATGTATGAAAGACTCGCGTTGCATCCATATAGAACTTTTTAAAATAGAGATCCAGTTTTAGAAAGCCCTACAAATGCTACAAAATTTGTTATTAATATTTTTTTAATAACAACTTTCAGGGGCGTCTCGATGGGGGTTATGGGGGGGGGGACCTCCCCCTCCAATATATGTGAACTCGGGGAAATTGAGCTTAGATTTGGAAAATTTTACATTTTTGAAAGACTTTTTCTTTTTTTTTTTTCAATAACAGTAAAAAAATATGAATTTTTTATTGTTTTGCTAAATGCTTTTCTGAGTTCTGTAACAGTAAACAAGTTAAATTATCAAAAGAAGTACAAAAAGCAGCCAGACGCAATTTGTAATTGTGTTTCTCTGCATTCGAAAATATCATACATAGAGTAAGTGGAGGCAAAGATACGCACGGGGCAAAGATACGCACTGCCTGATTTAATATGAAGAAACATTTCTACAATCATGACCACTAGGTGATAGTTTGGTCTCAAGTGTAGTAGTTGTGTGTTCCAACCTTGTGAAAAAAGTAGCTCTTCGTGCCAAGAAAATGAAATAAGTTTAAATTTTCAAATTTTGATCTAATATTTTTAAAATTTCACTTTATTGTTTAACTAACAATACTTCGAATTTTTACAAATCCAAAAATTCAGTGGAGAACGGAAGCTCTATAGCTTCGAAATGCCTTATAGTGTATCTCGATCGCATTTGTTTAAACTTGTAGGCAGCCGGTTAAGTAAAATACTGCAGAATGGGGTAAAAGTACGCTCCGTCTTGGGGTAAAGATACGCACAAGTTTAAGATTCGGGGCTTTGCCTTATCGTTTTAGCTAGATGCAAAGCTTTCCACAATTACGTTGTGGTAAGTTTTATTTTTTATATTGTATAAAATATAATAGCTACTTAACTAATATAAGCTAGTTAACTACATTTTTTTTTCTAGTTAACTTTTTTTAATATAGAACGTAGGTATCTACCTACCTACTTTTAAAAATCAATATTCTTGTTTCATAAAACGATTTTGTTTTAAAGTCTTAACCCTTAACTCCTATAAACGGTCTCACAGACTGCTGCTATATTCATTTTTCATAGCTTAACTTGTAATTTTCAATTTAACTATTGATGTTAGTTTAATTTTGATTCGTTTGGAAACTTAATAGTATCGCTAAAGACTTCTAAATGAGGAGAACCTTTATTATAATAGGCCTTTACATAAAGTTTAGCGCAAAAACAGTATCTTATGAGTCAGCCAACCCCTTTTATTCATTCTACGATCAAGGGGTCTTTAAGACCGCTCACAATATTTATGCAACAATTTTTGTCACAGTAGTTTGAGGTTAACTGCTATTTGCGATCTCACAGGCCCCTGTTTTTTTTTTTTTTTTCATGGTTTAACTTACAATTTTCAGTTTAACTATAAATGCTAGTGAAATTTACTAATGCTTTTGCATAACTCATTCGTTTTATTGGAAATGGGGCAAAACACCACAGTAATGGGGCAAAAATTCGCACTGCGTATCTTTGCCCCACCACTGCGTACTTTTACCCCAACCGATGGGGCAAAGATACGCAGAGCAATGTTTTTTAAAAATTGCAATTTCTCACAGAATTATAATTTGACAGAATGTCGGTTGATGGTAGCACTTGCCTAAGGTTCTAATCTAACATTTCAATCACTCATTACATAAGTTTAGACCAATGTGTGTGTTAAAAAAGAAAATGTATGGAAAGTGCGTATCTTTGCCCCCACCTACTCTATACCAGACATGAATTTCCCTATTGTTGTCCATCAGCAGTCTCTTTAATCTATTTCATTTATTTCTTCCAAATCTTTGTTTCTTTCTCAAAATAACATGACGGTATTTTCATATGAAGTGCGATTATGACTCGTACGTAATAGAAGACAAAAATTTTGTAAACCTTAAACAAACGCTGGTTTTCTCTAAATATATGCAATTTTTCTAGTTTAAATCTTACATTTACTGTATTGTTTGAAATTGCTTCCTTAACTGTTCATTTAGGGTATTTTATTATTTTCATGCTCATTGATTCCATGATAGGAAAATAGAAATTAATCTAGTTTTAATTTTAATTATTTAAATGAAAGACCTGTATTTAAGCTTTCATTAAACAAGCCAATAATTATAATTTTTATGTTTTTAGTTTAAGTTTTTTTCTTTGGAAAGGATTTTTTACGTGTAAGTATCATTATCACAAACACGCGTTGCACATATCATTTCAGTTGGGAGAAAAAGCAATTGTTTCCAGTTGGGAAATTTTTGAATTCCCCCCCCCCCCCCGAAAAAATACTTGTAGCTACGCCCCTGACAACTTTAAAAAAGAAAAGATAAAACCACTTATCTAGATTTTTTTTAATTAAGTATTTTTTAAAAAATCTGTGATAATTCTCTGTTATATTTTTAATTTGAATAATTATTTTTCTTTATCAAAAGATTGATGAAGCTACAAAACAAACGTAGTAATCTGTTTATGCTTGCGGAGAAAATAACTCTGAAAACTGGAAAAAAAAATTGCTTATGAATTGTTACTAAACAACAACCAATAATTGTATTTTTTGTTCTCCTAAGTAAATTTCATTATTATAATAATGCACTAGTTTATAAATATATAAAAATGTTTTGATCTAGTAAATAGTTATTACTATTGAAGCATGAATAATAAATTATTATCCCAACACAATCAAACTGATTGGTAAAGTTCTCATACGAATTTGAATATTTCCAACTGAGCGAAAAAATGCCCAGGCCGGGAATCGTACCCAGATTCTTGGCTTACAAGGCCAATGCTTTTCCGTTTAAGCTAACTGGGCCGACAACCAGCCAGCATATTTCGCTCAGAAAATGCTGGTACCAATAAGGTTTTCTGAGCGAAATGTGCTGGCTGGTTGTCGGCCCAGTTAGCTTAAACGGAAAAGCATTGACCTTGTAAGCCAAGGATCTGGGTACGATTCCCGGCCTGGGCATTTTTTCGCTCAGTTGGAAATATTCAAATTCGTATGAGAACTTTACCAATCAGTTTGATTGTGTTGGGATAATAGTTCATCTACGTATCCATCGTTTATATGGAGTTCCTTTGCCTGCGGTTTATTCTGTTGAGCTGTCTACATGACAGACCAGATGTTCTACCAATAAGGTTTTCTGAGCGAAATATGCTGGCTGGTTGTCGACCCAGTTAGCTTAAACGGAAAAGCATTGGCCTTGTAAGCCAAGGATCTGGGTTCGATTCCCGGCCTGGGCATTTTTTCGCTCAGTTGGAAATATTCAAATTCGCATGAATAATAACTTATCTATTTTTTTATTTCTCAGTTGTTATAGAAAATATTGTAATGACATAATTACGTCTATATGATTTATTAATTTAATATTCAGTTCTTGTGTACTTATTATGGATATTTATTTTGCAGTAACTACAATTTTGTTTCTTTGAAAAGGAATTGTTAGATTATAGTTGAATAATAATTCTAAAAAAATTTTGAAATATCCTTTATCTTTTAATTTAATATCCTAGAAACCTTGTTATGAATCTGCAGTTGATTCTTACTTTGATGCAAACTAATATTTTTAACAATGATTGATAATTTATTAAAGTTAAAATATTGTGATTAAAAAAAATTCACATTTTTCACGTACTATTTTGGTTGGTTGGTTGGTTGGTTGGTTGATTTTGTGACGGCCGATTATCTACACTAGGGATATAGGCCCGAGGGGGAGTGCCCTTCGTGGGGGTCTTTCTAAGGGAACCTAACCCGTATTAACGCATGGAAATCCATGGTTCGAAGAAAACCACGAAAACTCCGAACGATTAGGCCGACGGGCGCGATTGGGATCGAACCCAGCACTTCCCGTCTACCAGTTTCGAAAGCAGAACCTCTCAGCCACTGGTGGGGCTCTCACGTACTATTTTGAAAGGCGATTGGAATTTGACAAATTTTGCAACAACAAGAAAAGTGTCATAACTTATCAAGGGGTTGCATATATCAGGGTGGGTGATTATTAATTAACTAAATCCACCCTATTTCTTTTATGTCTTGATTTTTAAAGGTTTTACGGACATCTTGTATACTTTTACAACTGCATGCAGAGTTAAATACTATCGTTTTATGTTAACTAGCAAAATCCGCGGCTTTGCATGTGTAATAGTTGAAATATGCCAAATGAAATTTGTATGCCTAAGTTTTATTAGAAGAAATTATACTTTTTGGACTAATTCAAAAATTACTAATTAAGCCACAGTTTCACCAAACTTCATTATTACACTGCATTCGGTAGAAATGGGAGTAAAATTAATAAAAAATAAAACTAATTCAAAATAAATGATAATTTTGAAAGTATTTTGAAAGTTTTATGCTCATTTCATCCTCTGATTTCAGTGTTCATTTAATGTTTTGAATTTTTTAG
The DNA here is from genome assembly GCA_963932465.1 of Maratus speciosus. Lineage (NCBI taxonomy): Eukaryota > Metazoa > Arthropoda > Arachnida > Araneae > Salticidae > Maratus > Maratus speciosus. Next base: position 226,843,666 of record OZ010800.1, on the reverse strand, counting down.
AAACCGTTCTTAGTACGCATTTAAATCTTAAATTAACCATCATGTCAAATTCCAAGCTGCTTGTCGAACGGTCTACCACCTCTCTGTTGGTAGTAGTACTAACATAAAATATCTGTGTTGAAACAGAGACTATCACCATTAATTTGCTACCATTAATTTTGAAATCGGTTTGGCATTTCCTACTATTCTCTAGAAAACGTAATTTAGAAAGTTTCTAAAGGCTTTCTGAGAAATTTTAATGTTCCTGCCAACTTAAGAAGGTAGTGGTGCCGGCATAAAATATAGCCTGTGTAGGATCAGAAACTGTCACTATTGATTCACAACCTTCACTTTTGTAATCGGTTTATTATTTCCTGGGATTGCTTAGAAATAGTAATTTAGGACATTGACATTTTTAGAATGCTTTTCGCTCCTTCCCTTTGAATCACCCCTTTTAAATTTCGAATTTATTTTCGACAGTTCCTAGAGGGCATTTCTATTTTATAAGTAACTACCGTGCCATATTTAAAGTTTCTAGCTCTTCAGTATCACCCAAATCGCAATTTAGAACGTTTTTTACTTCTTCAGCCCTCTGGTGGTAGTGGCACCGACATAAAATATAGCTTAAGTATGAGCAAGTTCTATAATCACCAATTTGCTACTATTATTTTTTTAATCGGTTTGGCCTTTCACAAGATTGTATAAAAATCGTAATTTAGAACGTTTTTTACTTCTTCAGCCATCTGGTGGTAGTGGCACCCACATAAAATATAGCTTAAGTATGAGCAAGTTCTATAATCACCAATTTGCTACTATTATTTTTTTTAATCGGTTTGGCCTTTCACAAGATTGTATAAAAATCGTAATTTAGAACGTCTAGAAGGATTTTCTCTCACTTCATCCTTTAAATTTGGAATTATTTTCGACGGTTCTTAGAAAACATTTTCATCTTTTAAATGCCAAATTTCAAAACGTTAGACCCCTCAGAATCACACAAACGAAATTCAGACAATTTAGTTTTTTTTTTATTTGTTTGGTTTTCTTCTGCAACAATAGTGACAACAACATAAAGTATAGCCAATGTTGGAGCAGGAACTGTCACTATCAATTTATATCCATTACTTTTGAAATTGATTTGATAATTCCTAAGATTCAGTGGAAATCGCAATTTAGCCCATTTTTCGCCCATTTTTACCTTTTTTAAATTTCGAAATTTTTAAAAAATGTTCTTAGAGATCATTTATAGCTTATAAGTTACTACCATGTGTAATTTCAAGTTGCTAACCAATGCTGTATTACAAAAATCGCGATTTAGGACGTTTTTTGCTCCTGCAACGCCCAGGTGGTAGTGACCAGGGCTTAATTTGCACAGGAACCCACCGGAGCTCAGCTCCTGTACTTCTCGGTTATTAGTAAATATTTAAATATTGATCGTAATTCACTGGAGCTCATAAATACAGGGCTCCGGCCCTCAATGGAATATCGCTTCGGAAAAACTTAAGCCTAAATTTCCCTTTCCTTTCGAACTCCAAGGTTTTGCATTAATTTTGATATCAGTTTTTGGGATTGAACTGGCTCACTCTCAATCTGTCTTACATTCAAAATGTTATTTATTAATGTATAGAAAAAAAATCCTCTTTCAAAATTACGTATTATATTCTATCTCAAATCATTTTAATGATATTTTGATCAGAATGAAGGGAAAACAGAAATCATGTTTTTCATTTCTTGTGATATTTGCAAATTTATATCTGCCATTGATGACGGCGACGTGTTGGAAACGGCGCCACTCAATAGACTGGACAATGAATTTGCTTTCAGTTCGATTTTCTTTTGTGACAGTGGGATAATTTTTAATTGGCTGGTTTATTTTATTTTTTTATTTACATATCTAACCTGGAAAGAATATTTTCTGTTTTTAGCCAACGAGCACGACTTGAGGTTTTGTTTGTTTGAGGTTTTTTGTCTTCTATTTTGTATGTGTATAAAAATTGCATTATTTTGTATCATTAACGCTGCCTGCTCTGCATTTGCACATTTACGAAGTCACTTTCTTTTGTAAGTAAATATAATTGCCACGTATTGTTATTCAGATAGAAAGCAATTGAGCAGTGTTTCGCCCTTTTCTATAAAAGCATCGAATCTTACAAATAACGGTGTCAAATTTTTAATTTAATCTGATTTTCAAGGACTCACCACAAAAGATTATTATGCGGGAGGAATCTATTATAGTTTAAGATATGCATCTTTTATAGAAAATTGAAAAACATTGTTTCATTCTTCAGCATATAAATATTAACTTCTGTAAATTTCATTCATTTTTTCATAAAAATGCATAACTGCGAACTATCCCTTTTTTGTGCTCTTTTTGTTTCCGAATTATATTCCTTACTAGTATATTTAACATTAAAAGTTGGCAAAGATTACTGGTTGGAAGAAATGATAGCTAAAAAGTGGAATAGTTGACAGCTAAGTATATGCTGATAGATACATTTAACATTTTTATTTTGCTAAAGAAAAAAATGCTTGAAATTTTGCAAATAATTTATGAAATATAAGTATGCAGATTGAAGTCACAGGGGGGTGGGTGAGGGGAATAACGATAAAGTTGTTAGTACCGGTAGTACTGCAGAATATTAGAGCTCTGGTACTTTTTTTTTGCTAGAAATTAAGTTCTGATAGTGAATAAGTGATACAGACATGAAATAGATCCTATCTTAGAGCAAGGGCTATCTCCATCAATTTCCAACCATTACATTTGAATCCGGTTTGATACTTCCCGAGAATGCGTAGGAATCGCCATTTAGATCGTTTTTCGCCCATTTTTAAACTTTTTAAATTTTGATTTCTTTAAGAAATGTTCTTAGAGATCATTTATATCTAATAAGTAACAACCATGCCAAATTTCATGTATCTAGGCCTTTCAGTAACACAAAAATCGCATTTTTAGAATGTTTTTCGCTCCTACATCACATTTGGGGCAGTAGCACAGACATAAAATATGGCCGATCTTGGAGCAAGAGCTTTTACTATCAATTTCCTACCATTACTTTTAAAATCTCAAATCGGTTTGATACTTCCCGAGATTGCATAGAAATCGCAATTTAGAACATTTTTAGAAAACTTTTCGCGCATTTTTATCCTTTTTAAATTTCGATTTTTTTTAGGAAATGTTCTTAGAGATAATTTATATCTAATAAGTAACTACCATGCTAAATTTCATTTTTCTAGGCCCTTCAGTAGCACAAAAATCGTAATTGAGAACATTTTTGCTTCTGCAACCCCCATGTGGTAGTGACACCGACATAAAAGAGAGCCATGGGTTGTCACCATAAATTTCCAACCATTAATTTTGAAATCGATACTTTGAATTGATACCTTTTGACATTGCGTAGAAATCGCAATTTAGAACGTTTTTTAGAACGCTTTTCGGGTATTCTCACCTCTTTTAAATTTCGAATGTTTTAAAAAATTTTCTTAGATAATTTAGGGGAGATGGGGGCACATGTGAACAGTTCGCATAAATATAGCTTTTTCTCATAACTGGATTAATTTTGATAAACAAAAACTACTTAATATAGTAAACAGAACTTTCTTTTGCACATGGTATTTTTTTTCAAAATCACCTGTATAGTTCTTCTTACATTTTTTAATAGTTTTATAAAATCAAATAATTGTTCACATGTGCCCCATCAGCGGGGTAGTTGTGAACACACGTTGGGCACATGTGAACACAAGGAAAAAATATCCTTTAATGTGCTTTTTATTCGTTTATTCATTTGTCATATTAATCATTAGTTATATTACCTTTTAAATTCACCATAGAGAAAAATATATATGTATATTTCTCTAGTTTCTGCGTGATATGTTTAAGCAAAAGATTATAAAATGAAAATAAGTAGATTTGGTGGGGAGAGTCTTAGATGATTCATTAAGTATTGTTGCAATAAAATAAAAAAATAAAGAAGCAATTTAAAAAAAGAAATTAAAACTTTTAAATTTTGTTTAAGGGTTTTTGTTTGGGGGAAATTTTAGGGTGGTGGCATTTACATACTATTTATCGGAAATCTGCCGAAATACGAAAGATTCTCACTCCTGTATTTGCCTTATTTTCTTGTAAATTATAGATAAAGAAGGGTTTTTTAATGATTAAAAAAAATCTCGACTATAACCCCCCCCCCCGCCAACTTCTTTTGCTTTTGAAAGAGGGGGGGGGTACAATCGAGATTTTACGGTAGTTATCAGTTTAAAAATTGTACTTTCTTAAAATATTACTGGTATCTATCTCCATTCAAAGCATCATATACATAAAGGTTTTAGAGATGGAAGTAAGCCATAATTGCAAGGTTAGAACAAATGTAAAAGAAAAATTTGCAAAGTTGTTCAAAGTAATACTTTTGTATTAACAATGCATAAAAAATATTGTTGTAAACCGTTTAGTAAAATAATATATAACACTTATTACAGTTTAGAAAACATTAAATTTATTTAAAGTACAATTGAACGTAGACGAGCCTGTTGTTCTTTATGTATTTGCTGAAAGATGTGTTTGTGGAAGTTTCAATACAAAATCAACTTTGTGAGAGGAAAATATCTTCAATTTCAGGAAAATTGTAGATAATGGAACTGACATTATCTCTCATTAAGTTAACTGAAAGAAACAGAATCACAGAATCATTATTGGGGTACTTATGAACTGTTCATATCTGCAACAACTAGCCTGTTCACAAGTGCCCCACATTGCTGCTTCTGTTAAATTGATGAATAATTAACATTTCTCAATTTTAGAAGAAAAAGAATTTTATCAAAAATGTTTATTAGTATTCATAGTATATGGTAAAACACTCAAATTCAAATAAATGAATAAATAAATAAAATTATTCGCTTATGAACTTGGAGCAATGATTTTACTTTTGAGATCTAAAAACAGTGTTTTGGCTACAGAGGACAAACAAAATGTCATAGAGCTTCAAAAAAGTTTTACCATATGTCTACAGATGCTATCATCTTTAGTAATTTTTTTCAAATAAAAAAGCTTATAGTAACTATCGAAAAACTGCGATGTTCACATGTGCCCCCATCTCCCCTATATATAATTAGTAACTACCATGCCAAATTTCATGTTTCTAGCCCTTCAAGTAACACAAAAATCGCATTCTTAGAACGTTTTTTGCTCCTGCACCCCTTTGGATTAGTGGCACCAACATACAGTATAGCCTGTGGCAGAGCAAGGGCTATCACCATCATTTGACACCATTTTTTTTAAAATCGATTCGATACTTCCTGAAATTGCGTAGAAATCACCATTTAGAACGTTTTTAGAACGCTTTTTGTACATTTTCACCTCTTTTAAATTTCGAATGTTTTAGGAAATGTTCTTAGAGATATTTTATATATAATAATTAACTGCCATTCCAAATTTCATGTTTCTAGGCTCTTCAGCAACACAAAAATCGCAGTTTTAGAACGTTTTTTCTCCTGTATCCGCTTTGGGACAGTGGTATGGGCATAAGATATAGCCTATGTTGGAGCAGGGACTACCACCATCATTTTGATACCATTACTTGTGAAATCGATTCGGTAGTTCCAGAGATTACCTGGAACAAATAAACAAACTGTACTTCTTTATAATATTAGTACAGATTAAAAAAAATGCAAAGCTGTGCCTCTAGCCTCTCCTTAGCCTCTCATGTGAAATTTACTTTTGTCGAGATATGTCACATTTCTTGCGGGTGAGCGATATGTAATATTTTTATATTTAACCTGCAATTCTTTAAGCATACGTGTTCTTCCTCTATGTCCTGTTCTGAAGTGAGTTTCGGATAGTATACTAAACAGTTCATCATTGGTAACGTAATATTGTAAAATCGTTTCTCCCTGTTTTAATGGCCCAATTAACTCCTCTTCATCATTAATTTTTAAAATGACAAAACGTTTTAATGGTGTACTGCGCTTAGTTTTAGAGGAAATCACTTGAGAAAGTATTTTAGAGCACCTTTTTCGCGAAAAATGAAAACTTGGCTTCTCGTTTACTCGCAATTAATGCACGTACCTTTTCAAGAAAAATACCACGGCTCACTGGAGTAGCCATTCAATGTAAATGTGAGAATTGGATTAAAAAAAATAACAAGTGGGTAAGTGTGATCGAAGATCGCACAAAAGGTTTCGTTTAATGTTCCTTTCAAAGATGGCAGCACTAGTCATTAACGAGAATTAATTCATTTAATTAAAATAATATAAAACTTTTTCAAAATTTTGTGATTTGTCGCGTGATTTCTGGTATTCAGCTATAAGTATGCAAAATTTCAAGTCCCTAACTTATGCAGTTTCCGAGAACGAACTCTGGGACAGACAGACAGAGAAGGAAGACGAATGGCGTTTCGTCAGATGAACAAAACCCTAAAAATTAAGCAAACGTTGCATGCACCAGCAAATTTCGCATAAAACTGACAAACAACAGAATGTTCGAAAGCCTAACAAATAGAAGCAATGTGACGTCCATATCGGTAGAATAAAGGATTTGGCATTTTTGTCGCCTCTCTGGTTGTGTCTTTTCGGCTTCTTGTTTCAACCCCTACCAGAGCTTATCTGTACTTGTCGGTACACACCGGCTGTGGTCCGAATGTATAATAATATAACCAAATATTCAATCTTACACCGAAGTATTTGGTAAGTGTCGATATTCGCAGGTGAATATTGACATACTCTAATGTCGGTCTTCCATGGTACAGGGCTCCCAAATGGTTCGCCAAATGAACACCAGTATTTTCTTTGAAAAAATTTCTTTTTAGATTTTTCTTGCAAATTGCACAGAAATCACCTTCGGAGGTTAATTCTAGCGCAAATGCTGTAAAAACCTGCCATGAAATTTTCTGTTAAAAATATTGGTGTTCAGTTCGCGGACTATTTGGGAGTCCTGTGGTAATATATAAATACCGAGTGAGTTAAAAATTCGTTACAAATTTAAAAGCTCATAAAAAAGGAAGAAATTGTAATAAAGAAGTGCGGTTTGCAATAAAGAGCTCACAAGGTAATCGGAATTTTTTTTAGCAACAAAAAAAATTTAGTTAAAAAATCACATGTAGGGGGCACTGACGACCCGAAATACAACGAACAGGACAACAGTGGTGTCGTAGAATGTTCTGGAGGTCTGTTGAACATTTGTTATTGGAAGGACAAATGAATGGGGCGTATTGTTGTCCTGTTCATTGTGTTTCGGGTCATCAGCGCCCTCTACATGTGATTTTTTAACTATTTTTTTCTGCTAAAAAAATCCGTCTACCTTGTGAGGCCCCCTTTCTTGCAAACCACACTCCTTTATCATAATTTCTTAAATTTTTATGAGTTTTTAAATTTGTAACGAACTTTTGGCTCACCCGGTAGATAAATTTCTGATTTTTATGAAATTTTTCTTATTGTCATCAGTGACGCTCAAATATTTCTGTCATTACATTTTTAACTTGTTTTGCCCCATTCAATTTAAGACAAGAGATTATCACATTAATCTTCCATGAGAATGTCATGTATCTTTTTCAGACAAGACAACAACAACAACAACAATATTTTATTTAGGTTACAAATAAATGAATAATTTTCCAATTTCCCGTACAAGCAATGTATTTGACAAAAGGAAAATATTTGTAAAGTGTACAACTTATTTCAGAGACAGAAAAATAAAGAATAAAACGGTCGATTTGCTAATAACCTGTTGCTATGAAAAATTATACCTCAATGAGAGGACGAAAAAATATTCGACTCTATCAAGACTAAGCGAAGCTCAGTGCATAGTTTTCTTTTGTGTACTGTCCTTTTTTTATATTGTTACAAAAATGAAACATATTTGATGCCTTATAATATGCATATGAATATATATAATAGTACAAGGGACTCTTGTAAGTGCGTCACAGCTTAAGACATATCTCCAGATAATGAAGACAATTTCTTCCTAATTTTTACTGAAATTAATGTTATCGAAATCGCTTAAGGGGTCTCAGGAGTCTTATTTTTTACCTGGCGGTGCAATTTAGCAAGATGTCACATTTAATTTTTTTTGTTAGTATCTATAAAACATAAATGCATATAATTTTTAATATAGACAATCTAATATCTCTTCTTTTTAAAATAATTTTTTTTAATATTCTGTATTGAAATTTTTTTTTTTTTTTTTTTTTATGTTTAATTTTGATAAAAAATTTAAAAGTGTTTTTGACTTGCATACACTGCGTGCAACATTTTTCACAAACTAATAAAGCAATTTGCATAAAACTTGGTAAATATCTTCATTTTAAGGTAAAGAATAACTTATACTTCAAATTTAGTATTATAATTGCAGTGATTATTTAAAATTGACAAATTTTCAATAAAAGAATGATTACTTTCAAAATTTTATAATTTAAATTTAAACTTCAAATAAAGTACATTAATAAATTGCTTAAAAATGAGGTATACATTCAAGATACATTAGTTTTATATCATTATCAATATTTTAGGGGCTCTTCAACCAATAGTTTTGCTACAGTCTTGCGCGCAGTGCATGCAAGTCAAGAAACATTTTTTTAAAAATCAAAATGAAACATAAAAAAAATGAAATAAAATTTCAATATAGAATATTAAAAAAATTATCTTAAATAGAAGATATATTAGGTTGTCTGTAGTAAAAAATTTATGCATTTATGTTTTATAGAGACTGAAAAAAAAATTAAATGTGACATCTTGCTAAATTGCACCGCCATGTAAACAGTAAGACTCCTGAGACCCCTTTATGTGTATTATTCACCGGATAATGTTGACAGATTTTTCATAATTAACTGCACAGAGTATAAAAACACTGATTTTGCATATTATTTTTTAAAAAGCAATTTTGGTGCCTCGACTTTTATTAAGAGATCAATAAATTATTAATGACACTGATGAAGATAAAGATAATATTCTACAACCGACAATGTGAGGGGTTCAAAAACTGCCTTCGGCTGTTCGCCGATTTTATCAATCAAATTCTGATGTAACAGGCCAAATTTTGGAGTGTGTAGCAAAATCAGAAAACAGTTCGGTGAAAAGACCACTTGTTCCATTATCGCAATGAAAAGCGACTAAATAATTTAAATATATTTAAACCATGCAAGTTCGGCTATTTATTTGTATGTTTTGTTTATTTTGAGTAATTGGTTATTTTGTATTAACAATATTGTCATTAATTTGCATTTGTTACAAAAATGCTTAATTAAAAGAACGCCGCTTCTTTTTGCAGGGAGTTCTATGGAAGGGACGGCGAACCTTTTCACATCCACGTGCCAAATTTTTCCAAAAATATATTTTATGTGATCATGACGTGCCAACAATAAAATAATTTAATGGATGAAATAATAATGAATCAAAATTACTTAAAACTTTGTTTTTAGCGTTAAAAAAATATGGGTAATATTTGATGCTATTAGAAATTTATTTGAAAAATATTATTTCCGGTTGTCTCATAATCGATGCCAAATACTTAATATCAGCTTCGTATTTAGTTATTTTTTGCAGAATGCAAGTTGAATTTGAATCATTAGACACAATGATTTTACTTAAATTTGTTATATTATTTATTACCGAAAAGAATGTCTCCCAGAAAAAAATCGTCAAAATAACAAGCGCCAGAATCTACAGCTTTTAGTGTATGGAATTGAATTTCAAATTGTTATAATTTTACCATCGGCATTTTTAATATGATGCCTTTTAATCGTTCTTTTGCGATAATCTTCTAATTCTCTCTTATTCTTTAAATTTTGAGAGCCAATATTGAACTAGATAGGGATACATTAAGTTATATTTCAGTTCCTTCAATCTGTACGACGATGACAACCAACTGAACTAATCGAATTCAGATGAACAGCGACGTCATCTAGATTAATTAATGCATTTTGCGAAATTCTACAATATTTTGATGGAGAACCTGAGTATATGTCGTGCCAAAAATAATCTGCAGCGTGCCACTCATGGCCCGCGTACTATAGGTTCGCCGTCCCTGTTCTATGCTATTAATTTCTTTTAAAACTGAAATAATTTAATTTAACGCAAGAAATTATTTTTGTACCATACAAATGTTTCGATCATTTAATGCGGACGAAAAATGCCTTCACCTGGATGTCCGCACTATTTGGAAGTCACTGTATATATTTAGATAAATATATCTTTTGTTTTTAATCTCACTGTCTTTAAATTAAAACACATAGACACACACACACACACATATATATATATCGAAATTTAAAATTCCGCCCTATCTTAAAAGTAATCTATTCTTTTCTCATCTAATATGATTTTTCTAACCCTAGTTTATTTAATTCTTTCAGCTTAATTTTTCTTTTCAAAATTCTATTTAAAGCAATTCCCGTATTCTTTCATTGTCTTTTTTTTTTTTCTTTTTCTGAGTCAATCTGCCTAGAATTCAAGGTCTTCTTTTTTATTTCAATCTTAAATGCCGATATGATTTTCTTTTCTCTACTAAATTATCTGTTCTTATAAACTCATTTTGCTTCTCCATTTCCCTTTTTCATTATTTTAAAAGTTACTTCCTTCGTTTTCGGAGAGACTGTAGCACACCTGTTTTTCTTCCTTCTTTTAGTTTTCTCATTCACTGAATGCATCTGTTGCAATGCAGGACATGCATTTATTGTAAGCATGCGTGTCCAGTATTTAAGGCTGTTCTTAACTACTCTGCTCAACAAGCGCAAAACGTTTTGACACATTTACAAATTCATTTTCAAACAGAAAGATATGAAATTAAAAGGCCTGGCCATGGAAGCGATTTAGAATTGAACTGTGTTCTTCATTTTTTGATCAGTCAATTACCTATTGAGTTATAAGCGATTTTGATCAAGTGACACGGCATTTTTCTCTCCTTACTGATTGGTTTTTCTTCTTTTGTTCGGAAGTTCGGTTCAAAATTCCAACTTTGACAGTATTTTCTGACAGATTTATTGCGTTTACAAGAAAACGGAAAAAACAGTTTGATGACATAGTTTCTGAATAACACCTTCTAGTTTCATGCGTTTTCGAACAAAAATGAATTAAAACTTATGTCAGATAGTTGACCCTTTGGATTTGAGAACAGCCTTAACGGCTCGCATGGGTGTCAGAGACAGAATTTTGTGTCGTTTTGAGTTGCTAACTTCTACGCGTGTTATCAGGAAGTAGCGTCTCGAATAGTAATATGGAATACCTCTTTTACCATCGTTTAATGATGCAGATTCTGTGTGATTATTACAGTGGAACTATAAATCGGAAAAATACCGTTGCTAATATTATTGCAACATGATGGACACTGAGTTTGTGAAGAATGCTCTACTATTGTGAACTGTGGATTGAAATATTAAACATTTGTTTTTTACTTACAATTGTCTAAGAGGTATTTTTCTAAGAAACATCATAGATTTCTTGATCCTTTGCAATTTTTATTTCTTACATAGGCGACTGCAAATTACAAAGTATTACGCTAGTGGAGAGTTTCACTAGCGATGCTTTTTATTTATTTATTTTTTTAATGTCTGCTGGCTTGCGGATCTTTGTACTCCTAAGTGCTTAGCTTCGAATGATGAATTGAGCTTTTATGAAGACTTCGTTATAGATAGCAAGTGTGGAATGTTTTCATGACTGCTGGAGAGTCATAAAATAATGTCAAAAACGGATTGCACAAAGGTTATATTACACACACACACACACACATATATATATACAACTCCAAGTCAAAAAATTTGAATAATTCATTTCATTTGTATTTGATATTACATTTAGTTTTATGTTATTAAAGAAAATAAAAAATATAAAAGATTAAATTTGGGGTGAATATTGTATTTTTGTAAAATTATTTTCATTGTTCAAAATATTAGAATACTAAAATAGATTCAGAAAATTAGAATATTTATGGATTTTCCTGATTGGTTCAGAAGGTTGCATAAGTTAAGCATAAAATTTGCTCCTGAGGGACTTCGTCTTAAGTTATGAAAACGCTTTGTTGGGTTGGATTGATTGTTGACCGCCGATTATCTACTCGAGGGATATAGGCCCTAGGGGGAGTGCCCTTCGTGGGGGTCTTTCTAAGGGAACCTAACCCGTATTTACGCATGGAAAATCCAAGGCTTCGAAGAAAACCACGAAAACTCCGAAACGGTTAGGCCGACGGGCGCGATTGGGTTCGAACCCAGCACCTCCCGTCTACCAGCTTCGAGAGCAGAACCTCTCAGCCACTGGTGGGGCCAAAAAAAAACGCTTTGTTCTCATCATCTATGTTTTATTTTGTGTGAAACATGTGGCATTCGTCCAATATAACGGAGTTTACAAAGCATTGTATTCTTGATTTGCATAAAGAAGGTCCTTATCAGCAATATATTGCGAGTTACTTAAAATGTTCTCAACCAAGTGTTAGTAGAGCAATAAAGCAGTATTTTAACGGCAGATATTTTGAAAACAAGTATCTGAATAGAGGCCGAAAGCCAAAAATTACTCAGAGAGGTGCTAGGAAGCTAAAGAGTAATGCTAAAAAAACCGTTTTAGAAGTGCAAGATATTTGCATTGAAAGTGGATAGAACACGGTGTTAATGTGAGTAAATCTACAACACTAAGACGTCTCCATAAACTTGGATTTCAATATGGTGTACCAAAGATAAAGCCCCTCCTATCTATTAAACAGAAAAGGGAGGACTTTTATGGGGTCTGGATGATTTGAAAAAGATATTGTTTAGTGATGAGAGAGTGTTTTGCGTAACATATGGTGATAAAGGTGTTCGTGTATGGCGAATGAAGCAAGAAGCATATGACAAGGGCTGCATGAAACGATCAGTGAAATTTGTAGCCAGTGTAATGGTATGGGCTAGCAGGACGCAAATTCACAAACACTCAACGTCTCAGTGTTCTTAACGCCAACCTCTGTTACCAAGCGCTTTGGCGAGAAAATGAACTTTGATGCACTCTATGCACTTTGCTGCAGTCTATTTTTAGTATCGTAGTTCGAAATTTGCATGTGCGAATGTTTATATCAGCTTTATATGAATATTTTGAATACGCTTACAAAATTAAAAAAGTTTTTTTTTTAGCTTTCGCAGATTAATTCAGTCTACACGAGTTGTATTATTGATTATACTAAGTCGAATATGGATGCTGTTAGAATAAGATTATCGCTACGAAGTAAGGATGCACATTCTAAATCAATACAGCACTGCAATAATCCCACAAATTCAATAATAAAATAATGATCATGTTTAGGTTTTTACTTTTTGAAATTCATCCTAATTAAATAAAATTTTTGATTTGTTTTAAATAAATTTGATAGTCGTACAGAAAAGAAAATTAACTGAGCATTCCATTAATGGATAAATATGGAAAAAAATAATAAAAAGGAGAAATGGATAAAATATCCTAAAATCTTTGAAATAAATGCAATTTTGTAAATGGCCATTAGTATATAAAATTCAAAGTTTTCTGTTTCTTCGAAAAAAAAAAAATGCAAATTTTCTGCTTCCAAAGTGGTTTGATTATGAAGCATGCATGGAAGAGTTACGAAAAAAAAAATAAATAAATTATTATTTACTATTTATTTACCAATCAAAAACTATGTGTGTGCGTGGGGGGGGGGGGGCATTTTGTGAAAAGCAAAAGTTATTTATGTGAATATTATTTATATTTTTGTGAAAAATAAATTTTACAATAAAAGATGAAATCCAGTTACTCAAATTTGAACAAAGTATTAATTAATAATAACGACTTTAAGTCATCCTGTAAAGATTTGTTTTCTAGTGAACTTGTTTTGTTTACAAAATGCACATTTTAAAATCTGACAAAATAAAAAATAATTCATGAACGGTATGTTTTTATAAAATGAGTTTTGTGAAGGGGCCTATTTTACTAAGAAGAATTTTGTGAAGGGGCAATTTTTATAAAAAAATAATTTGGTGAAGGGGCCTGTTTTATTAAATTGTTTTTTTCGAAAGTGCCCAAAATACGCCCCAAATTTTGCCTAGATCGCCCCCTGCTAGCTATTTTTAACTTAGTATCAATCAGCAACAAAGCACTTATCTGAGCATTGACGCAACAAGTAACTAAGATAATTATGGTAAATTTTCATTTATTTATGGTGATCATTTAAAAAGAGCTGATTATATATTATTTATATTACTTATATTACAGAGCGGAATATATCTGTACATACATACTTATATAAATATAACTTATATTTATATTACTTATTTATATTATAGAACGGATCTATAAGAGTAAATATTTCACTTATTCACAATATATATATACATGCATATACATATCATAATTATTCAGAGGATGAAATAAGAACTTGTTATACTGTAATGTATTTAGTACTTATGTTTACACTAGATGGCAGCACATACTACGTACCACTAGAGAAATAAATACTTTAGCTTGGGAGGGAAAAAATACAAAGCAGATCTATAAAATTAAATATTTGACTTGTTCACAATATATAATGCATGCATATCCATTACAATTATTAAGAAGGTAAAGTAATAATTTAGCATTTCGCACTCGCATTCTTGCAAGTATTTCACAAACAAAAAATACGCAGTTGAATAATTAAGTAAAGTAGCTTCAGATTTTTGCAAACATATCTGTATGAGAACTCGAGCATGCGCGTCGAATTTCATTTTCTGGCCAAAGCGCTTGGCAACAGAGGTTGGCGTTAAGAGCGCTGGGACGTTGAGTGTTTGTGAATTTGCGGACTATAGATGGTCCTGGAAGACTATGTATCGTTAACGAAGGATTAATTCTGAGATATATCAAGAAATCCTTGAGCATTCCATAATACCATCGTCGGAAGATCTGTGTGGTGACGATTTTACTTTCCAACATTTAATATTTTCACACAGATCCCAGGTGAGTGTCACCAAGAACTGGCTCAGCCAACACCAAATTAACGTACTTCCCTGGCCCGCTAATTGGCCGGTTTTAAATCCAATAGAGAATTTGTGGGGAATAATAAAGAAAAGCGTGCAAGATACTGTGCCAAAAAACAAAGTTGAGTTTCTTTCCAGCATAAAGTCGACATGGTCATATCTGGGAAAAAACATTGTGAATCACTTGTAACTAGCTTAGCAAAGCGAGTTCGTGCTGTTATAAAATGAAAAGGTGATGCTACAAATACAGTTGAACTTCGTTAACACGAAATTGAAGGGACTATGATTTTTTTTTTTTTTCGTGTTATCGGGGATTTCATGTTAACCGTCGAAATAGTCGTGCCATCTACGCTACATATTAAAGCTAAATAAATTAACCTACAAAAATATCCCTGCTGTTGAAATCATAAATTAATAAGAAATAGAAAATATATTTAAGAAATAAAAGAAATTGGCCATTATTTTTTGGAATAATAAATTTATTTACCTGCTAATTATTATTTTAAAAAGTCTGTTATTGACTTTTGCTTCCATTTTTGTAGATTATTTCTTTTTACGAAAGTATTCCTTCACCCAAATTTTCATTGCTACAGATATAAAGCTCATCTGGTCAGCGTGGGAAAACTTCCACATATCAGAGGACCAAGAAAAGGAAGGATTAGTCAGGAATTCAGTACTTCACCATTTTCTAAAACCCTTTTCCATATTAGGTCATATTCAAACTGTGAGAAAAATTCCATTTTTAATAATAAGATGTGGCATGTACACTCTAAATAAAAAAAGTGACTATTCACTCCGGAGGAGTGAATAGTTACTCTATCGCAGAGTCAAAATATGCCCAACCTCTTTAGAGTGACTATTCACTCTGAGCCAAAGTGAAATTTTTGACTCTCTGAAAGAGTGAATAGTCACTCCTTGAAAGTGAATATCCACTCTAAACAGGGGTGGATAATCACTCTTTCGGAGGAGTGACTATTCACCCTTGCTAAAAGAGTGCAATTTTTCACCCCTGGTAGGAGTTAATAGTCACTCTTTCATAGGAGTGAATGTTCATTTTTGTGTAGTGGGTTGTTTTTTTATTTTGCTTTTATGGTCATTTTAAAAGAATCGCATCTTTTACGGCATGCAATGGAAATAGATACAAGCGTGGTAAAGATTGGAATAAAATACTTTATTAGGAACATTTATTTAATTCATAGTTTGTAACACTAATTGAACTTTTAAGGAAAAATTCAGTTAAAGTTACATACGAATTTAAATTAGATTACTGACAGAAATAAACTAAAATATTTTATTCCAATCTTATCCTTTGTGTTTGCTTTTATTGCATGCGCTATAAAGATATTACTTTTAAAGTTTTATTAATAACATTTTAATAGGTGGATGTTATATGTTTAACAATGTTTGATCTCATTTTAATTTTTGTTTTAAATATAAAACCGTAGTTTTTCCTTAAATTACTGCTATTTTTGCAAAGTGCTATTGTTCTAAAATATTTTTAATTTTTCCATTTAAACGCAATGCTTATAAACTCACTTCTTTTTTAAATAAGTTCTAAGCATGATTTAAATGTTAAGAATGTGTAATTTTAGGTAGCTTTCTTTACAAAAAAGCTACCTATTGCAGCCGTTCGGAGGAAAGCGATTTCAAAAAATTTTGGTATATTTTCATCGATCATGACCCCCAGACCCCGAAACCACCCTCCGTTCAAAATTGATATATATATATATATATATATATATATATATATATATATATATATATCTGACCTATGTCACACTGTAACTCCCGTAATTATGAACCGATTTCGATGTAATTCGGTGTGTACATAGTACATACCAATATCTCGACCGAGTTCGTTGGCCAGCTTCATCCGCCGTTTTGTTTCAAAATGGCGGCCATTTAAAATTTTTAAAAAAATTTAAAACTTGAAATGTGATACCAAAAAATTAAAAATGGAAAAATATTTTTTTCTTATGTATTTGACCTTTATACAAAGATTACGGAGCAGTTTTTGTTTCGTCTATATCTTAAAAAATGGCTGCGTTATAGCATTTTGAATTTCTAGCGTGGCTGACATTTTGAAACGTCCTGAATTTTGTCACGCGATAAAAGGCGTATTTATGAACCGATTTGGATGTAATTCAGTGTGTACATAGTACATACCAATCTCTCGACCGAGTTCGTTGGCCAGCTTCATCCGCCATTTTGTTTCAAAATGGCGGCCATTTAAATTTTTTTTTAAAAATTTAAAATTTGAAATGTGGTACCAAAAAATTGAAAATGGAAAAATATTTTTTTCTTATGTGTTTGACCTTGATAAAAAGATTCGGGAGCAGTTTTTGTTTCGTCTATATCTTAAGAAATGGCTGAGTTATAGCATTTTGAATTTCTAGCGTGGCTGACATTTTGAAACGTCCTGATTTTTCTCACGTAATAACAGGCGTATTTATGAACCGACTTGTATGTACCTTGGTGTGTACATAGTACAAACAAATATCTCGACCGAGTTCGTTGGCCAGCTTCATCCGCCATCTTGTTTCAAAATGGCGGCCATTTAAAAAAAATTAAAAAATAAAAAAAATTTAAATGAGATACCAAAAAATTGGAAAATGAAAAAGATTTTTTTGTATGTGTTTGACCTTAATACAAAGATTCCGGAACAGTTTTTCTTCCGTCTATATCTAAAAAAAAATGGCTGAGTAATAGCATTTTGAATTTCTCTTGTGGCTGACATTTTAAAACGACCTGATTTTTGTCACGCGATAACAGGCGTATTTATGAACCTATTTGGATGTAACTTGGTCTGTACATAGTACATACCAATGTCTCGACCGAGTTCGTTGGCCAGTTTCATTCGCCATCTTGTTTCAAAAGGGTTGCCATTTAAAAAAAAATTAAATTTAAAATTCAAAATGAGGTATTAAAAAATTGGAAAATGAAAAAGATTTTTTTTTATGTGTTTGGCCTTGATACAAAGATTCCGGAGCAGTTTTTGTTTCTGAAAATTTGTTCTTTTGTTGATATCTTAAAAAAATGGTTGATTTATAGCACTTTGAATTTCTAGCATGGCTAACATTTTGAAACGATCTTGTATTTGTCACGCGATAACACACGTATTCGCCTATTTCGATGTAAGAAGGCATGTGGATAGTATACATCAACACCTCGACCAAGTTCGCTGGCCAGATTCATCAGCCATCTTGTTTCAAAATGGCGGCCATTAAATTAAAAAATATATATATATTTAAAGTGAGGTGCAAAAAAATTAGAAATTGAAAAAGGTTTCTTTCTTAAGTATTTGATCTTGATATAAGGATTCAGGAGCATTTTTTGTTTGTCTTTACCTTAAAAAATGGCTCAGATATAGCAGTTTCAATTTCTATTGTGGGTGACATTTTGAAAAATCTGATTTTTTCCATGCGACAGCACTCCTATATGTTAACCGATTCCGATGTGAGTGAGCATGTGCACAGCAATTACTAAGGTCTCGACCAAGTTCACTGGTTAGCCTCATCCACCATGTTGTCTTAAAATGACAGGCACTTTAAGAAATTGCCGAATTTGGCAGCCAAATATAAGTTACTTTAAAGAAAAGCAGCTTGGATAAAGCTGACTAATTTCGCGAAATTCTCATTCATTATATTGATAAAAATTAGTATTGAATCTCCTATATTCGGTTTCCACTAAATTGAGCTTCGTGTGTTTGCATGATATAAATTGGCTTTTTTTAAATAAGGATTATGAAAGCTACCTCTTCCTCCCGGCACTGGCCGGAAGGACTTTTTTTTATCCGCTGTGATTTGCTTTTGTATTATTTAATATGAAGATAGCGTCTAAATTTTGAGTTCTCTGGAATATGTATATTTTTTTCTGTTAAACATATTCCTTAACTTAATCATGATTTTCAATTTCCGTCCATTATTGCCATAAGCCACGATAAGCCATATTTAATTTAATTTTTTTATTCGCGTAGATATTGTATTTTGTGACTATGAGCAAAATAGATTTCATATGTTTTATAGGAAAAGATTGACCTCGGAAATAGAAAAAAAAAGGAAACTTAAAAATAAAGTAAATGACTGCATTAGAAATATTCTTATTGTTTTTAAAACATTTTAGTGTAAAAAAGTGGTTATTAATCTCTTTAAAAAAATATTCAGTCCAGTATAATGTAAGTCAATATGATCATTTTAAAAAATATACTAAAGCAGTCTTATCCATAAACTTCAAAACAGGCATAAAAAAACATTTTATTCCAATGCTTAAATATCATGCTTTATTGTTTAGCGCCAAAAATTACGTGTATCCCAAAACGTAGAAAATGTTTTTATAATAGAAGGAAATTTAATGACTGATGCAGAATATCTATAATTAATTTTTTTTATATTGCTCAGTCTCGAAATTTTAAAATTATAACCCGCAGAAAAATGTTTACACACAATTAAAAAAAATTAATATGCAATAAAACCTCCCTAAGACGACCACGTACCGTTCCAATAAAATTGGGTCATTCCGAGAGCTGGTCTTTTAATGGAGGTCATGTTTAAATCTAGATTTTAATTGTTTAAAAATGGTAACAATGTTACTAAAATTTATTTTTCACATTTGGAAAAAATATAAAAATTTAAGTATCAAAATAAAAGTTAATTACATAAGTTAATTACTGCAGAGTTTTAAAAATGAATACATTGAGCTTTGCTTTAATTTTACAGTTTTATATTTTATAATTTTATCTCCAAGTCCTTTCAAACTTCAGTAAATAAATACTTTTTTTTTGTGGACGGGAACAAATAATGACGATTTCATTACTTTATCTATTTCTTTGAGAGTTTTCCGACAGAATAGGGCACATGAGTTTATTGACCGTCTTTCTTAATTTGTAATCAGAGTTAAATTCATTGCCTAAAAAGGCACAAAGGGACTTAAAAACTCTCAAAACACTTAAAAGTTACCGGGATTAAAAAAAAAAAAATCTGAACTTAGTTTAGAATTTGGATGAATAATGCCCTCTCCGGAATTATTTTTTTAATGAAACCTTCTTCAAGCGACCAGGAAAAAACGGAATTTATTTCATTTTCTTCAAAGAAATCGATCTCTCATGGAGGGAGTTAAACTGGATGGTCTCTGAATGGAGGTAAAATTAGTATTGAGCCTATGGGAATAAATTTCGTTCCATGAAAAAATGGTCGTTCAGGGAGGTGGTCGCCTAATGGAGTTGGTCGCACAGTGAGGTTTCACTGTACGAACCTTTTCGTAATATCATAAACATCAAATATCATATTTAACTCCGAAACAATAATAAATACTATTAACTGTTTATAATCCGAAATCAGTATGAAGCAAAAAGAAAAAAAAATCTGATGTGACGGCAAATTAATGTTTCAAATGTGTCTCCTACGAAATTAAAACTTCCAGATGTCTTCTTCTTCTTATGAGTCAGCCACCCTTTCAAACGAAAGAGATAAAACTTATTACTTTGATCGTTGGCAAAAAAAATTTGCAACACAGTATTGAAAGGGAATATTTACACTCATTCATTTTTATTCACATTTTCCGAACTAATGATTTGCTAAGCATTCTGCGTATTAGAGGTCTGCACGGGCTGAAATTTC
This sequence comes from Maratus speciosus, assembly GCA_963932465.1. Lineage (NCBI taxonomy): Eukaryota > Metazoa > Arthropoda > Arachnida > Araneae > Salticidae > Maratus > Maratus speciosus. Next base: position 226,823,172 of record OZ010800.1, on the reverse strand, counting down.
CAACCCCGGGTCCGGCCGACTCATAGAAAAAAAATTCGGCTCGGCCCGGCCCGTAGAAAAAAAAAATTGGTCCGACCCAGCCCGGTAAAAAACTTAAAAGTTTGGCCCGAGCCCGGCCCGGCACGAAAAAAAAGTTAAAATCTCGGCTCGAGCCCGGCACGGCCCGAGTGAATTTCAACAAAACATTGATTTTTTTTTTTTTTTTTTTTTTTTTGAAGCATTAAAAATCTGAAAAATGCTATACAGTAAGACGAAATTGCATAGAAAAGAAAAAAAAATCGTTATAGACAAGTTCCCTTCTTAGCGAGTTTAAACGTATTATATATTCTATTCTTATGTATTTATATATTAATTATGCATGGATCAACACGTTAGTGAGTTTAAAACTGGGTTCTGTCATAGGGAGGTTCTTTTTCACACGTTTTCTTATGTTTTAATTTAGCTATATTTTAATAAGCGCAGAAATCTAGTGTTCTTTAAAAAGAATAAATTTTAATGTTTAAGTGTAGAATAATGGCCATTTGAAAATGTATGCATTTTTTGCAAAAATGTTTGGGCCAGGCCTAATTGTACTGACCTTTGAATGGACCAGGCCACGCTGAGACAATGATTTTCATACGGGCTGGGTCAAAATTAGGACTGAAAATTTTGGGCCGTGAAGACTCGCAATGAATCAGTCCCGGCTTTGTACAGAAAAAATAAGTTAGGCCCGGCCCGGCCCGAGGCTTCAGAAAAAAGTGTGGCCCGTGCCCAGCCCGAGTTCCGTGAGTGAAAATCGGCCCGAGCCCTAGCCGGCCCGTGCAGATCTCCAGTGCGTATTCAATTGTTAAAAGAATTATATTGCAAACCGCTAAATGAAGAAATATAACAGACAATCACTTTTGAACACTCTAACGATCAATCTTTTTCTATACAACATACACTATTCAGCTAATAATCTTAACATTCCACATATCTACACGGATAAATGCTTAAAATTAAATAAGACTTACCTTTATTTTATGTATTCCATAAAGAATAATTGTAATGATATCCAAATCTGTTAATTCTAAGATGGCGGGCAAAAAAGTGATCATTTTTCTTATCTTTTAAGGGTGTCGTCATCTTGCTACTCTGATTGGTTAATAAGCAGTGCACACGTAAGTCACTCTTTCAGGAGTGAGACATTTCACTCCTTTCTAGAGAGTGGAAAATTCCACTCTTTAAGGAGTATATTTTTATAAAATTCACTCCAAAAAGAGTAAAAATACCTGTCACTCTTTCAAAGAGTGAGCTTTTCACTCCTCCCAATTTTAGAGTGTAAGTTTGAAATATCGAAAACTTCGTGTAAGGAATCATGTTTTGATTTTTCATTTTTTTTCGCCTTTTCTGCGAAAATCAATTTTGTGTTAAACGAATTAATTAACATTTATTTTCAGACTTATCTTACGGGTCCTCTGTATTATTTCGTGTTAAGCGAAATTTTACGTTAAGCGATTTCGTGTTAACGAGTTCCGACTGTATTAAAGAATAACAATTTTTCTTTTTTTTTCAAACACGTATTATTTACAATGCATTATTCTAATATTTTGAACCAGGTAAATGGTTATTCTAATATTTTGATTTTTTCCAAGTGTAAATAAACATTTTAATTTTTGTATATATTTTTTAAATTTTTATGCTAAAAGATTCTACAATCTATGTAGATTCTTACAATATTTAGTTTTATCCTGTATTACTTTTTGTATAAGCGATACATAAAATATCTTTTTTTCACTATTCCTTTTTTTCTATTATTCTAATTTTTTGACTTGGAGCTGTATATATATATGTAAATATGTGTGTGTGTATTTATTGACATAAATACATGGTCCGGAACTGATTAAAAAATTCATACCAAATTTGTAAAGAAAGGGTCTTAGTTTCAGTGTAGAACGGCACTGTTGAACGTCGCTTTTATCCCATACTGGAAAAGACTACAAAGATGATGATTAAAGTAACGATAATGGTCACCACGATTATAGAGATGCTCCAATTACATGTTTGTCCAGAACTCGAAGAAGAATACCTGAAAATATATTTTAAATTGAGCTAACATTTTCTTCAAAATTAGAGTTTATAGACAAGTAAAAAATAATTTCAAAAAATATAAAACCGAAATCAATTGATCTCCTCCCTACTCGTCTTCTTTTTAAAACTTACTCCTTGTCCTTGACTCGAACTCAGAACTTCAAACTCTAAGGCACATTGAGACGCAGCCGGCAAGTGTAGGGAAAGCTTCCAGGTCCGGCGGTTTTGTAGATCATTGAAATGAAAAGAAAATTGCGCTCTTCTTTTCATTACTGGAATTTTCATTACTGCAAACTGCCTCACGCGCAGTTTTTCTGACACAGGTCTTGCTTACCATTTGTACTTGGAATGCAGTTTCAAGTGCGAGTCTGTCGGGCTTTGCTTTTGAAGAGCAAATTCGCTCCTCGTTAATATGAAGCAAGATCTTTGATGTAATACTATTAAAGATATGAAATTAGTGTGATTAATTATTTCAAATTATATAATTCGTAATGAGTAAATCCTAATTATTTGTGCTTTTTTAATTTCTCGTTATTATGTATTTTTATTCTAAACTTCTATTTTTTCAATTCCTACTATTACTACTACCTAGTTCACACTCTCCTTATATTTATTTATTTATTTATATATCTTGTTCAAATTTTCAATCGTTAATAAAATACTTATTATTCATCCTATCAAGTTGAAATAAATTTTTTAAAACTTGTACTGAATGACAATTGATGTTAATACAGTTTTTTCAAATATTAATTCATTAATTAAATTTTAATGAATCAATTTCAGTTTTTCATAGGAGACAAAATGGCGGTCATTGATTAATGAAGCATTTAATGCATCTTTATATCTATAAGGAGGGTTACCATAGGGGGGATCCTGTTCTGTCGCCAAATACCGCTAAGTTTGTCGCCAACTTGGCTCTAAATTTGGCGACCAAAATGAGTCGCCAAAAGTGACGCCAACTTGGCGATATCTCTAATATTTCGCCAAATTCCCATAGACTTCCATTGTAAACCTACTAGCTTATAGAAAATCAACAAATTAAGATATTTTAATGCAAAAAAAAACTAATATTAGCTTAAGGGATTATATTAAATTTTTCTTTGATGACCTAAGTAGGAATTGACTTTAAAAAACAAATTTTTATGTTACTTGTTTCTTTTTACATTCGTGTATTAATATGTAAATACTTAAAAAATGAACGATGTAAGATTTACTTTAATTAGTAGTTTTAACTACTTTGCTTTTTTAGAGATGTTCTTTTTCATCATAAATTATTGTAAATTTGAAAAGTTTTATCTGACAACTTTCCGAAATCTCTTAAATTTATTATTTTAAGTTTGAAGTTTGGACAACATGTATATAAATATTTTTTCAATAATAAACATGAAATCAATCTAATTTTTTAATGATTTTTTTCCGCAATTTACAAAACATTTTGCTCACATTTAAAAATGGCCTTGAAAATATAATTATTTACAAATATTATTGATTTTTTTTTTAAACAAAATTAATAAATGCTGTACAAAATTACTTTTTTCATAAAGTGTATAAATAATATTTTAAGTGAAAGGCAACTTTGAAAACGCGATAAACTGTTCAAACTTAATATAGGAATACTACAATTATTAAGCGAATAATAGAACTATCAACAATATACACAATTTATTATCAAGCGAACATTCTTTTAAAGGAAAAATTAAAACTCCAGTGATCATTTTAGCCTGTATTAATTTTAATATCAGAGGCTGATTCTGAACTTAAATCTATCAACTCAAGAAAGTTAAAATGTTTGTAAATATGCTTTCGAAATTTCCTCAACAATGTTAACAAACGTGACGGAAAACTAAGTCGCAATATGGCGCTCACCCTGCCTCGGACATTTTTTTCCGGTCCGGTATCACTACACCTGCGCGAGATAGCTGCGTCTCAATGTGATCAATGTGCAATCCTTTAATCAATGTGCGCCTTGGCTTACCATCATGCAAAACAGAATGCGACTGGCACCAGCATGCAAATTATGGCCCGTGCATACTTCTAATTCTGTTCATGCCCCCGATCGGAGTACAAAAAAAAAGGTCTGAGCAGGCCCGTCCCAATTTTCATAAAAGAGTAAGTCCCTGAAGCGTAAGGCACGCTTTGCCCTGAAAGAGTATTCATGAGGCCCGGCCGGAGCCTGCACAAAAAGTAAAATCCAGGCCCTGGCCGAGTCTTATGATCGAAAGTTGGCCCGAGCCTGGCTCTGATTGACACTTCGGAGTTTTGAATCATTTTGTTTTCCAAAAAGTGATAAACAATATACTACATATGTATATATGTGTGTGTGTGGGTTGGCGAAACAATACCGCACACCAGATGCTTTGAGAGGTTTAAGTCCAGTTCCCATGAGAAGATTGTTAACTCAGTAAAAACTCAAGTCTGAGCACTGGGATATCTGCGAAGATGCTCTTCTCCGTTGGCTAGAGAAAGACGTTCTCAACCGATCGCTCTCTTAGGGCGTTGCCCCTTTTATTTTACTTTACGACGGGATCTGAGTAGATCCCAGTTTAAACCTTTAATCAATGTCTAAACATTGTACCCCTACATATATATTATAACTTCTATAGCCCAGAATTTTTAAGTGTCTGTATTTTTAATGATAATCCAGAAGTTTACAATTAAATATTTACGAGTTTGAACAGTGACAGCTTCTTATTTTCGTCTGCTTGCACGTTCTTATTCCCACTTTTATGTATAAATGTAATAAGTATTTGGTAATTATGTAAGACTATCAAAAGATACGAACACAAAAGCATGAACAATATTATTGAAAGATCCATTCTATGACAATCGGTTCATTCTCTCTCTCTTTGAATTCGAAATGAAACTTTTAGCTTTACTCTACCAGTTGAGTATAGCCGAAGGCAAAATTTGGACCCTATGGGGGATCTTTCGTATCTTAATATTTTTATAACACCAACCTCCGTTTGGACTGTCCGTTGAGAAGTTCCCCTGAAATGAGGGCAGGCTCTGGCTGAGGCGGTAGTTTTAGCAGTTTTGGCTGTTTTAAAGAAAAGTGTTTCAACTTTTTACAAATGCAGCATAGATTTAAATTTTTTTTTTAATGCAAAATAAAAAGTATTTTCAGAAAGCTAAATAATTGAACTATGCTTGCCACTTCAGCAAATTTCAAAATGTCAAGTAGATTTTTCGCGATAATACATTAAAGGCGAACCTTTACAGAACATAATATAATTCTCTTATATCGCCTTGAAATATAAAAAAAGAAATAAAATTTGAAAAGGCGTGCATAATTTAGAAGTACAGCTTTCGAAAGCTACAAAAAATATCAAATTCGAGCAAAATGCAAAAAAAATGAGACATCTAAATTTCTTCCATTGAAATAACATAAGCCGCTCTATCTCGGAGCGTTACTAAAGTAGCCTCTTAAGAAATAATCCTTCGTAGTTATTTCAGATTAGCATTACAGCAATGTTCATACTACCATTGATATGTAAATGTTTAAATATCAAATGCTGTTCAATTAACAGAAAAAAAATTATTGCTGCAGGGTATATTTCAATTTCTAATGTGTGCTTGTAGAAAATGTTACGTATAATAGAACTAGCAGAACTACTCGGCTTCGCCCGTGTCAATTATAAGGAGAGTTCCAGTTAAAATAAATTAAAATGAAATAATACGGCAATCACAATAACTGAAATTTGCGCACTCCCATCCAAAAATCTTTAAAAAGACAATCAGAAAACATGACGTTATTATCTCGCAAAGATAGCAAAATCCCTGAGCTTTAATAACCGTATGCGCGTTTCTTTGGCGGGTGTAAGAGAAAAATATGTGATTTTCCTGATAATACGAAAAAAAAAAAATTCCACCAAATCGCGCAGCATTTAGTGAAATTCTCGTTCGCATGGCATATATCTAGATTATAAACTAAAAACACTATATCAGCTCCCATAAATTGTGCCCCATAATTTGTAACCCATAAATTGTGCCTTTATTGCAATTTTTATAACTTTTAAACATCACACAATTTCATGTTTTACAATGTCGAATAGAAAAAAGTTTTTTCAAATGAAATTTGTTTGAAAATTGTATCTAAATTTTCTGATTTTTAATGGATTTTAATTAATTTCCCATCATGGATATTTTTAAAGGTGTGTGCAACCCGATTACGAAAGATGAACACGTTTACTCTTATTGCAATAGTATAAAGCAAAGACATGTCTATGAATAACGCTGATATCATATTTTCGGTTTCAACAACCTAACACAACAATAAATTTCCCTTTTACTGCAATTTAACCTCTAAACATCGCACATTCGATTGTTCCAATATCTTACAGAAAACAAAAGTACTTTCAGTAATATTTGTTTGTAATGTTTATCTCAATTTACAGATTTTTTATGGATTTTAAAGTAATTTTTAAGAATGAATATTTTTTAAATATGCTTGCAACCCAATTACAAAATATTAACTCAATTGCTCAAAAACATTGTACATTTTTCAGAATTTGATAGTTTTCATGTAATATTCAATAACTAAATTGACAAACAAAATTAAAACGCCAAAAATAAAATAAAATAAAGCACGAATTTAACAGATATCAAATCAAACTTCTCAAAATAATCTAATCTAATAAGTATATAAAATGGAAACGAATTTCTCTCCGGGTGAATATAACTTGAGTTCTTCAGAACGGATTTCCATGCGATTTGCACTATTAGTTTTTCAAGGAAGATTTTAGAACGTAACATATTGTTTTCCGTTGCTTAGTCATAGAATTATAGGAAAAAGTTACATAATCATGTGAACCCAATTATGAAGGATTAGTCTTATTACCTGAATGAAAAATGCAGAACTATTTTACCTCTTTAAGTGCTGACGGGTTAATCTTCAGTAATCGGGCTGTGAGCCAGTTGGCGCATTCGTATTTTAATGAGTGTACCTCACACCTATTATGGCATGCATTTTTGTTAAAACAATATAACACGACTTATGTTTTAAGCGAATATCTGGCATGCAACTCGATTACAAAATACTAACCTGCAATAGTGCTTAAGGTGGTTTTCCAGTTCCCTGCTCAACAACGCGTATGTTCTGACACATTAAACGTAAAGGCTTAGAATTTGTAGGCCTGACTATTGAAACAATTTGAAATTGAAATGAGTTTTCCATTTTTTGATAAATAAAATACTTACCGAATTATGAGAAAGTATGTTCACATGGCGACCGGTTTTTCTCCTTTATTGCGTTGTTGCGTCTGAAATTCAGTTCAAAACACCAAATGAAAGATTTTATACCTTTACCAAAAAATTCACTTTACCTGTAATTATAAGCTTTAATTAAAGTATTAGATCAAGAGTGTTTCCACTCTAAATAAAACATCACTCCTAAACGCAAACTTAAATTTTTTATTAATAGAAATTAAATCTACAATGATTTGATGAAATGATGTCATTTTCCATAAATTTTAAATCGTGACATCAGTCAAGAATTTTTTTGCGAAAGAAAATAACTTCTCTCATTTTACTATAAATCACAGAAAATGTTACCACTGAATCTAAACCTATACAACACTTACCTATAACATATAGCTATAAGATATGGCTGTAGTAAACAATCGAAGTAATAAACAAAATATAAGAGCCATTTTTTTTTACAGTGAGTTTGACAACACGTTGAAAAGATTTGATAGAATGTGACGTCATATCTAGCATTTTGTTTTCTTTTTCCTAAATTGTTTTCATGAAATTTGACTGTCTGTATTAAAGCAGATGTTTTAATTTAAAATAAAACATTAAAATTAAGGTGCTACGTCATTTTACCGCTCTTATAGTTAGTTTTTATGTTATATATATAAAAAAATGTGTATTTTCTGTTTAGAATGACGTCAATTTCAATAATGCAAAAATATAGCACGAAAATCTAAATTTTTATTGGCAAAATAAATTAAAAGACGCGTTAGCGTTATTTTTTTACATTATTGTGTCATTTTTTTGGGAGTGACAACATGAAAGAAACGATTGAATTACAAATTTTAAAAAGAGATATTTCTGTAATGTTAAATTGTGGAAAGTGATAGAAAAAAAGGATAAATATTGGTCTGCTGATTTTTTAAAGTAGACAGTGATCTTTTCCACGTTCTAAAACGTATGTACATGAAGTTTCGTGCAAATAGGTCAAAAACTGAAGATTTGTATAAAGGACAAACACACAGAGAACGGCTTTTATATATATCGATAACATTTTCGAAAGCGGAAATAGTGTGTGACATTTCAATGCGCCATTAAGGCGACGCATCATGTTAACGTATGAAAAAATACAAAAAGTTGTCTAATTACACATTATCTAATATAGTTTTCAAAATTCAGTTTTTAAAAGCAAAATGTAGAAATTAAATGTCAATATATTTTTATTGTTTTTTAAAAGACTGTTTCCTTAAATTTAAAGTTTTTTAAATATTTTTAAAACAGCGATAAAGTTTGAAAATTTACTTAAGTACCAATTTTAAATTTATTACAATTTAAAAAATGCTTAAATTTTAGGAAACTGTTTTTGAAAATGCTGTACTTTAATATCGGACGTCAACTCTCAGCGGATAGAAACCAAACTTTGATAATTCTCTTAGGTAATGAGTAATCCTTTATTTAAATTTTCCTATAGATAAATAAGATATTTGTGAATGAGAAAAACTTTTCGCACTACAGCGTCTGCTTAAAATATCTTAACGTTATTTTTAAAATTAAATTTATTTATTTATTATATCGGACGTCAACTCGCAGTGAATAGAAACCAAACTTTGATAATTCCATTAGGTAATGAGTAATTCTGTACTTAAAGTTACCCATAGGTTAATAGGGGAGCCCAATAGCATAGTGGTCAGCACGCCTGTCTGCCGTACTACAGGTCGCGAGTTCTGCTCCGGCTGGGCAAGGTGAGGTCTTTCTTGATATACCGGGCTATGACAGCTACTCGCTCTGGGGTAAGTTACGTGATCAAAGGAGGGAACGTGGAAACGATTTGAAATCTTCACCCCACTCCGATTTTTTCCCGAGTAAATTTGGCTTGTGTTGTGTTGTGTTTTGCTGTGTTAGCACGTTATTCTACATTAACATGCGTTTTCTTCGTTAATGTACAAAATGGATTTGAAAATTATTTAGACGATTTAAAAGTTGATTGTTGTGATAAAGTTACATCAAGCTATGGAATACCTAATTTGGATTACCTAATATCAAAGGCAGTATCTGAAATATCAGATGAGGCTTATCAACCATCTTCCTAATCTGTCCCAGGTGTTTGAATAAAATACTACAGTACGAAATGCAACAATTAAAAAAAAAGAGGGATGTATATATTGAAATAGTGAAATTGGTACAAATACAATTGGTACAAAACAAAAAGCGTTAACGTCGAGCAAAAGGCCAAGCCAGTTACTCTAAGCTAGTAACTCGCTTTATACTGATCATGTGAGATGAGATCGCTACAGATTATTAAATAAATTTACCTTTAAAAAATAATCAAGAAAGACTGATTTCTTTTTGGTTGCCTTACGCAGTTCGTCCTCAGTTATCTTTAGCACCAAACCCCTAACTCTTTATTAGATGTAAATTTCCAACTGGGCGAAAAATATCCGGACCAGGATACGAACCCGGGACCTCCTGACTGAAGCCGCCAGTGCTCTGCCATCTGAGCTATCCCGGACGATTTTGGTCGAACTTTTTCACCCAGCTAACTTTGATGATTACAGCATCTGGTCTGAAACCTGCTTCAGCTCAACAGAATAAATCACAGGTAATAGAACTCCAGAAATCGCTGGATACGAAATTATACTAGATTTATATTAACTCAATTATTCTAATTGGTAAACAAATCATATTAGATCACTCTAACTCTTTGTCAGTTTTAGAAGACTTTTTGTACTGCCACCACGCATCGTTAATTTTACGTTGGATATCCTTCAAAGGTTTATCTGATGCAGACTTTTTGAAACTTTCAAAAAGTTTTTTTTATACAAGATTTCTCGAAATGAAGACATATTTTCTGATTTCATTTATTTTTAAACACCACTACACTACAGTACCGAGAGACTTTCAAAACTCACGAGACACCAGAGACACTATGGTTATTAGGTTCAACCACTTGACAGAGGAGGGTGGAAACAAAGAAGATGGAATTTTACTTACGTTTTAGAAACTTTCCGGGAAAACTCGTATTGTCACAATACAACATATCACATCGGTCCATTCAATTCTATTCTATTTTCACAATTGGAAATAGTAGCAAGTTCTCAGAGATAATAAGCACTTATGCATCAAACATGAACAGTCACCTCTAGATAAAACAGATCGTGTATGTTTTCCTTGTGCGGTCAAAATAGCTGACACCAGAACTTCAAGCTTAATATTCTTTTGCTATTTCTTTTTTTCAATTTGAAATTTTTAATAGTTTTTTTACAAGTTAAGAGATTTTGGAGATGTTTTACGTAAGTCTCATTCACCCCCTCCCCCTTGTCAGCAAAAATAAGCAAAGTGCTAACCCCCTCCCTAGGTTCTTACGCAATATTTGAACAGCCCCATAATCCGGCGCATGTTATATCAAAATGGTCTTGATGTTGGCCATACGGGCACGTCGGCCCATTCGCGATAGTTTTCAAACTAACTGACAAACTTTCTGACTAGATTTGAAAATTATTATTCCTTTCAAGGAGAAAATGCAAAAGGACCCATCGTAATTCCTACAGTGACCGCTAGCATAAAGGCACAACTTTACCACGGTGAATGAGCCTAGTCCGATATCAGGTGACACCATTTCACTCACTTTGTGGAGTTTCCGTCTGTAACCTTCAGTACTGTCATTTACTTTTGTTTATACTATCCTCATCTTGGCTAAGACTTATAAACGGGCATAGTTTTTGTCAAGCGCACAAGTCTGAAGTATAAATAAAAGTAAAAAAAAAAAAAAAAAAAAAAAAAAATGCAATTTAACAAATTACAACGACCATTTGGAAAATGATTTTTTCTTACGCCATTACGTACGCCATAAATTAAACATTAATAGTGTTATTACACGTAAAAATTGCAAGCAACAGAAATCGCCTGCGACTCGTACGTATTATCCACCTGAAACTTACGTATTATCCAAGCATTTCATTGGCTGTTCGGGAAAAGGTTTTTCCATCGTCAGATTTCCAAGAAATCTGACGGCCAATGTTAAATGAAATTTATTTCTTAAACTTCTAAACATCCCACAATATTACTTTTTATATCATCGTATAGAGAAAAAAATGTACGTTTAAATGCAATTTGTTTGAAAGCTGTATCTCTGAGCTGTATCAATTTGTTTCTGAGTTATTATTTTTTTTGTAGTTTTTATTACTTTTTTGTTATAGTGGTAACACTCTGTTGTCCGTCTCTGTTGAAAGTAAAGGGAAATGCATGTTACTGTATAGACGAATCAGAAAACGAAAAAAATGATAATTAAACCAATAAAAACCTTCAGATATGCTTTTGATTTCCTACCCTGACGAGGAAAATAACCATTTTTCCGAATGGTTAATAAAATTAACTCTTTGTATACCTCGTTGCATATCTGCAACATACGCAAAATTCAATGTTACTTATACAGAGGTCTTTAAAAGATGTTTTTATATTGCTGCTATCTCCCAACACATTAGTTAATATAAACTGTTCGTAGAATTCCCAGCAGTCGGCAATACTGAGGTAAATATTTCATGTCAGAATTTTATTTATGATTTGAGCAGTTTCGCAGCGTTATTGCTAAAATAAACAAGGTGAATTTTGTAAAATTTAAAAGACTGTAGGCGTCCAAAAACACTTTTTTTACAAAGACAAATTCTCTTGTTTATAATTTTGTATAAGAAAATTCACGATATTTATCAGAAGTATGTAATTATCTGTCTATTGCGGACGCGAAAAAAAAAAAAAACAACCTTTTAGTGAATAATATTTTGACTTTATGTTCTACATTTGTTTAAAAATTATTTTTTTCATGCTTAAAATGATGTATTCTAACATGTGAGTAAATATTTTTTAAATCGGAGCTGTCGAGTCACAAAGGGTTACATTATTAGATAGATATAAGCCACTCCATGATATAAACCATTGTGCTCCAGCGTCATCTTTCGGAAAAAGTTCGCATTAAAACCCTCTGAGCGGTTTGCCCGTATTTTTCCGTTTCCCAAAAACAATTAAAATCTGTGAAAAAAATATTTCAAGCAGAATTCCATTTTAAAATGTATGTGAAATAAAAGGGCATGAAGTGTATTTTAGAAACAAACAGGGAAAGAAAATTTAAATTAAGATTTTTTTTATAAGCATTTTTATGAAAATGCAGGAAAGTCCTCAAGACACTTGGAGGGTTAAACTTTTTATTTAAATAGATGACAAGTGCATCATTTGAAATGACTGTATAATTTCGACCTCCTCTTAATTGTAGCAGTAGAACGTAGTCCAGAGCATGGTTGCCAGTTTGGCCCCCATATCTGATTAGAAATTTCTGGTTCATACCAGAAATAAAAAATAGCATTTTATGCTTTTTTTTAATGAGAGACATTTAGCGATCCTATAAAGTAAAAATTCTTCTTTCGAAATTGAATTTGAAATTTTGGATTCGAATCGGAGGCCAAACTGGCAACCCTGGTCCAGAGCTCCAAAGAAATTGGTAACCTATTCTTGGTAACCCCGTATGCATATAATTTTTTGTACAGCTGGCTAATAATATATATGTGTATTACAAAATATGCTAGTTGTTTAATTGAGAGACAGTAACGTTTTCAAATCCTTTTAAAATACTGAGCCGTTATCTGAATAACATTCAAATTATTTAGGCATTCAATAATAAGGATATTGATAAATATATAATTACTACAATGCTATAACATTTCATTAAACATACGTGTATTTTTTTCCACCGTAACAGGGTTCTGTAGTCTATAAAATACTTATTTGTTAACCCTTGGAATATCATTTTTTAACAGGTCGGTACATGGTTGCCATAGGCAACTATTGTTTTGCTCTTTGTCTATCACTTTTTTCAAACAATAATCTTCGTAATATATGTCTTACAGATATCCATCGCCAAGATTATTGTTTGGAAATGATGGTAGACAAAATAGTAAAAAATAGGTAACTTTGATAACCGTATACTGACTGTTCGATGAGGTTTTTTACTCAGAATTCTACCACCATTTTTCAATAGTAATATTCTTTTTAGGCCCAGAGGCTCAGCGGTCAGCGCGTTGCACTGCAACATCAGAGGTAGTGTTCGGCTCCAGAAAGATTTACTCAACCTTTCATCGTTTCGAGGTTGATAAAATATGTACCAAGCTTGCTTGGAAACTAAATACTAGGGGTGCCGCGCCACATTGACTACCTGACCGGGACATATGTTGTAGAGATGGGAAGTACAGTTACTTTTGGTTAACAGGTTACATCGATGCACACTTGTTCAGGTAACAGGTTCCAACAGCCTGTTATTTTTATGACATATAACTAATCGCTGTGTATGCGGTCAACGGATGTTTTAATTAAAAGGCATTTAGTCCAGGCAATAGGGAATTTTACCAAGGAAAATTAATGGTAGTTCTGGAAATTGGCTTACTTTATGTTTTTTGGGTCGCTGAATCCGAATTTGTAACTTCCCACCAAAATTTCCCCTGGCAACCCCCCACAATTTTGGTAAAAAGCCCCCCAAAAAGGTTTTTATTAAAAAAAATCAATTTTTATTGTTTTAGGGGAAAGGAATCTAGAAATTCAGAAAGTAGACAAAATTTGCAACAAATTAGATATATGACATTATGACTTAGGATGAAGGGGAAGGGGGATCTGCCTCGGAACATGCGCGCGGTGCTGCGTGGACTAAGTTGCGCAATTCCTCTTAACCACTCACACGTTTACATTCGCCCTCCCATCTCCCCTCCGAACTTTCCTTATAAGGTTTACTTTAAGTTTTTTTGGGTAGCTGAATCCGAAATTTTAACTTAAACCCCCCCAAAATAGTTGTTATTAACTTAAATTTCCTATTGTTTTAGGGGAAAAGCATTACGAAATTCAGAAACTAGACAAAATTTGCAACAAATAGGATATATGACATTATGACGTAGGATAAACGGGGAGAGAGGGGGCTGCCTTGGAACATTTCCCGCGCGCTTTTCTCAAAAACCAAATTTTTTCAAAAAATCAATTTTTTGGAGGGTTGTAGTATTAATTTTGCCAGGTAAAATCCCCTATTGCCTGGACTTCATAACTTAGTGCACGTAGCGCCGCTGTGCATGATCAGAGGCAGACCTTCTCCTCCCCGTTCATCCTACGTCATGATGTCATATATCCTATTTCTTGCAAATTTTTTCTAGTTTCTGAATTTCGTAATGCTTTTCCCCTAAAACAATAAGAAATTTAAGTTAAAAACAACTATTTGGGGGGTTTTCGGGGGAGGATTTTGGGGGGAAGTTAAAAATTCGAATTCAGCGACCCAAAAAACTTAAAGTAAACCTTATAGAGAAAGATCGGAGCGGAGATGGGAGGGCGAATGTAAACATGTGAGTGGTTAAGTGGAATTGCGCAACTTAGTTCACGCAGCACCGCGCGCATGTTCCGAGGCAGATCCCCCCTTATCCTTCATCATAAGTCATAATGTCATACATCTAATTTGTAGCAAATTTAGTCTACTTTCTGAATTTCTAGGTACTTTCCCTCTAAAACAATAAAAAAATTGATTTTTTAAATAAAAACCTTTTTTGATGGGCATTTTACCAAAATTTAGGGGGGGGGGGGGTTGCCGGGGGAAATTTTGGTGGGAAGTTAAAAATTCGGATTCAGCGACACAAAAAACATATAGTAAGTCTTTTTCCAGAACTACCATGAATTTTGCTAGGTGGAGCCCCTATACGGTCTCTATTGCCTGGATTAATTTTAAACAAAATGTTTGAAATAATTTTTTGACATAATTATAAATGCTGTTTTCTATTGAGATGAATCAAAATTAGTTTGTGATTAAAAACTTAATTTTTGCAAGACAAAAACTTACCCAGTTATGATACTTTGAATTTCATGCATTTTTAGCGTTTTGTGACACTAAAAACGTGTTTTTCCATTTATGGTGATTAAAACATTGAAAATTCATAAAATTCTAAGTATCATAACTTAGTAAGTTTTGACAATAAAAGAATACATTTTTGCTGTTTTACTTGTTAGAACATGGAAAAACATTTTCTAAATCAAACTTATAGGACAGAGGCATTGTATAAAATTTGTAATTTCTTATATATTTAAAAAGTACTCATTGTAATGTAAATTGATTTTTATGTGATGCAGAACAAAATTTGAAACATTTTTGCAATTGGAACTATACCTTTAAAACTAACGGTTTAGAAATTAGTTATTGGTAAACGATAAGCGATACCCTGTATAATAATTAACATAGTTTTAACAACACGATTTCTAATCCCCTCCCCCCCCAAAAAGAGAATCATGCATACAGCATAGATTATGAAGCACTTTCCAACACATTCAGAATACCATAGCGAAACATCACAATTGACAAAGGTGTAAGATGACGTCTTTAATGAACAATTCAGAAAACGCATAATGCATTTGAAAACACGATTTCTGCCATTACCATGAATAGTCGTTAAAATATACGATTTTTTTTTGTAGCCCTGTGTATGATCTACGGATACGTATGCATACTACATAGTACGCAAAAAGTTAGTTCAGTTAAACGCATAATACATTTTAAAATTTCCGCTCAGCAATTTCAACCAATAAACGAATGTTGTGAGAACTGTTGTTCGACCTTGTATATGACTTGGAATTGATACACACCAAGTAATATTTAAAAAATAGTTAAATTTAAAAACGCATACCACAATTGAAAACGCTCTTCCAGCAATTAATGTTTCGTGGCTTCAAAAGTTCAATTATTGTTCATTTTCCTCTATATCAAAATACTTTTGTGTGTTCCTGTAAATAAACAGTAAGTTCTATGCGCACCCTATTCTATGGTAATAACCTTATAGTACACCTGAGTGATTTATATCAATTTCAATATATTTTAAATACTGTAATATCATTAAAATACACAGCAAGCGATTTTCCCCATATACCGTCATGTAACGGAATTCTTTTGAGTGGCCCTATAAATGAACCAAATATGCTATACACATTTCCTTTACAATACCAAACATGTCATACTAAACCCAAATAAGATATATCCATTTCAAGTCAATCGGACAAATATTTACTCGAGTTAAGGGGTCTCAAGACTCTTAAAATTGGAAAAAATGAAAAAAAATATATCATTTTCAACATTTAATATCTTAAAATGTGTTTGATTTTAAGACACAATTTTAATTGGAATAAAATATATAAGTATGTTCTTTCATTTCATGTATTTAAAAAATTATAAGATGCAGAATTAGCAATTACAGAGGGCTACAAACTGTTAGACATGTGACGATCAAAAAATCGGCATAACAGCTTACGCGCACGATTACAAAATAAGTATTGCAACCAGAATGAAAATTTTGATGCTACTTATACTTCAGGTTGTAACCCTGAACCTAAATAAATTTGTATTTAAAGCTTTTTTATATTTTTAATACAAAGTTGTATTTAGCTAATTCAAAATTAAGAAAATTTCAACAGCATAATCACCTAAAAAAATATTGTTTTGAACAATAAAAAGGAAATTTTAGGTTCAGTTTATACAGACTAACATGAAACATATGTTTTGAAATTTTCATGAAAAAATATTCATAAGTTTTTGAGATATCGTGCGCGTTATGCCCAAAAACATCATTTGGAGAAAAATGGCTTCAAAGTTTCCGAAACGACACTCCAGCTATTGAACGTGTATAAATGTAAAACCATAACTTCAGTTCTAATAGGAATTTCAAGGAAATAATTATATCAAAATGTTCAGAAAAGATAGGAGTTTAACATCTAAAAAAATTAAAATTTCGAAAATTTTAAACCTTTAAGAGTCCTGAGACCTTTTACAACTACGTTGGAAAGTATTAAAAAAGAGAAATTTGTTCTCCGACTTCATAACAGCCATATCTATCAACGCATATTCCAAGCTAATTTCACAAGATCACAAAAATATCCTTTATATACTTTTAATCAAATGCAATTCATCCAAACAAATTGCGTTCGTACAAATATGTTTTTCAAATTAATTACAAATGTACTAAAATTAAGTTTTCTCACAAATTATAGGAGGCTATTTTCTTTCTTTTTTTCAGCAAATGACAATGACAAAACAAAAATAATAAAAAACTTTGCCAAAAAACAAAATTTATAGTGCAGGAATCCCTTTCGCCCCCCCCCTCCACTCATCCCCTAAAAAAAAACTCCATGAGTACGTAGTAAAAACGCTTTAAATATTCAAATAAACCGCCAACGCAAAACGCTCCATCCCTTACAAAAACATGAAGAGTAAATAAACATTCTTAATCAAATGTCATTTCACTCGGATAAAATTGTCTATTCAGATAAATTTATCCTTCAGCGTATTTTTTAATTTAAAAGACTGATGTACCAAATGTTTCGGAATAAGCAAATGTTATATTAACCGCAGAAAATTTTAACAGACATATAGTTGCAAACATGTTCTATTATCTCTCTTTATTCATAAGCTTACCAAGCAATAAAAAGATAATTTTATATGTTAAGAACTGCATTTACTGATTCAGAATGAATTAAGGAATTATCTGTGGTTAGTTTCCAGCTGTTTTCAGCTGCTTTCAGCTGAAATCAATTGAAGTTTTTATGTACCCGTTTTAAATGCGCTAATCAATTAAAAAATTATAAATTCGTGGATTTCATTTGAATGTAGGTAAACAATGTTTTGTTATTTTTGGAAATAGATTTTCTCTTTAAAATCAAGAATTAAAATTTTTAAGAGATAAAATTATAAATAAATGTATTTTACTTAAATGTTGCAAAAAGGTACTTTTTATAAATTTAATGAATTTGAACTCCTGTTTTGGCGCATTCTTTTAAAAAGGAGGGTGGGGTTGGAAATCAATGCTTTTTTCGTTTACACACATAAAGGAAATATATTGCAAAATTCAACAAAAATCACTCGAAAATTAGAAGCAAAACCACAAAAAAAAAAAAAAAAAAAAAGCACGAAAATATTTTTTTAGTTGAAAAGAAATTGTTCAGATCAAAAATTAGACAAAACTTTGCTGGGTTCTATAAGTCAAATTTGACTTTTTGGTATGGAAATGCTAAATGAAGACAATATATACGATTCATGAGTACAAAACATGCCAAGCATGAGCTTTTTTCTTAGAAATTTTCAGATGTTTTCCTGATTTACTATTTGTGGCAGTGTTTGGTTTATGCTCTACTTTGCGCAATCAGAATAGGTGAAAGTATGTGATGATGCTTATGACCCAGCACCAGGCACCAAGCCGAAAAAAGCGTTTAATTAGTGCTGCAAGTCATTACTATTCATGCATTAGAGATTGATGAAATGTACAATAAATTTTTAGCACCACACACCTAACAGAGTTGACCATAACTAGAGGGTGAAGATGGGCCAAACTAGGGGCCCACGTCTGAAAGAAAAAAAAAAGATGGGGGACGTTTTTTGTGAATATTGTTCTATTTTAAAGCCACGAAATTGATTTCTTGATTAAGGCATATGAATAAAGACGCTGCCATTTAGAACCATATGTTATTTAATTAACAGGGACTTTTCAGTAACATATTATTGCATTATTAGGTTCCAGCATAGTAACAGGGTTTTTTATCCTAATACGTTAAATAACGCCCATCCTTAATATGTTGTAATGTATAGCAATCCTGGTTAATCTTCCCAGCGTTGAATTTAGGGGGTGGCCCGGAAGATTTGAGATTTTATGCTTCCAATGGTCAAGAAGTGTAATTCCCCCCAGAACACTATAATGTCCATCTAGAGCAACAGAAATCCCTTCTGGAGAAAAGTGTCTGAATTCAACACTGCAACCTTTCAGTAAGCAGAGGCGTATCTCAGGTGATGTCAAACAATGAAAAGTGTTAAAATTCACATGATTTGAAACAACAATATTATCGCACTATCGTAGTAATAGCGACGCACACAAGACTTATACCATGCACATATATCTCATAGTGGTTGTCATAAAATGCCGTGATTCAGCAACACTATTTAAATATAATTAGCAGAAAAAACATAAATTTTAATCAATACATTTTCCAAGGAAGAGAGGGAGGGTTTACAGGGTCAAGTTTTATACTGGGAAAAGAACCAAAAAATTTAATCGCACCTGCAAAAAAATTAATTAAAAAACATTCATAACTATTATTATTGATTATATTAGCTATATATTATTCATTATATATTATATTTATTATAGATTATTGATTATGTTAGTTATTATTGACTAGCTTAGCCACCTGGCTTTGCGCACTCGATCTTGTCTTAAATACGTGCCCGCTGACTGTGTGTAAAATCAGTTTAAAATAAAGACAATTGATATTTAGCTGTTAATAGCTTGAAATAACTGCAACGGAAAACGAGGGGGGGGGATATGTTTCCGAAGACTGCCTAATTTGAGAGCTAAAATATTGATATTTAGCTACCAAAATCACTGTAATACACGTATTTATTTATTTTTTTTTCACATCGAAATCTTGAGGGATTTATTTTTATTTTTTGGTTTACAAACTAATTATATTACCCTTAAATCCGACTATACGTAAATCGAATCTTTACTCAATCATTAGCTAAAATGTTAGTACATAGTATTAAAATTTCAGAGATATTGTATAAAATTAAGTATATTTTTTAAATAAAAACATGCGTAATGTTCATCCTGTTGCAAAAAACGTAACCGTAACCTAATTTTAACTCAATTGTAACCTAATCACATCCTAATTGCAACATAACCGTAACTTAAATATAACCTAAATGTATCGTAACCCTAACCTAACTGTAACTTAACCTTAACCGTAAATTAACTGTAACCTAAACATAACCTAACTGTAACCTAAACGTAATCTTAATGCAATCTAAACGTAACCGTAACCTAACCTAAATATATGCAAAATGTAACATAACCCTAACCTAACTGTAACTTAACCCAAATATCCGACACGGGTCACCGCTGGCTTTGATCGCGTGTAGCCGGCATGCTACGAATGCTGTGCAAAATATTTTAGTTCCACTCTCCACCGCCAGGATGCGCACTCTTGTGTAAACAAACCTATATCCGAACGCAACTCCGTTATTCAACCTTTCGTAGATATATTACTGGAGGGGTTGGGAATTCAAATAATATTTGATGGTGACAGTCCATGCTCCAACATAGGTTATATTTATGTCAGTACCACTTACCACCTGGGGTTGCAGGAGCAAAAAACGTTCTAAATTGCCATATTTATGATACCGAATTGGATAGAAACTTGAAATTTGGCATGGAAGTTACTTATAACATTTAAATCATATATAAAAACAGTAGAAAAAAATCCGAAATTTAAAAGGGGTGGAAATGCGCAAAGAGCGTTCTAAAAACGTTCTAAATTACCATTTCTATGCAATCACACGAAATACGAAACCGATTTCAAAAATAATAGTTACGAATTGATGGTGTCAATCCCTGCTCCAACATGGGCTATATTTTATTTCCATGCCACAACCTCCACACGGATGGAGAAGCAAAAAAAAGTTCTAAAAATGCGATTTTTGTGTTATTGAGGGGCTAGAAACTTGAAATTTGGCATGGAGTTAGTTACAAGTTTTAAATCCTACATAAGAACAGTCGAAACTAAAAAATTTCGAAATTTAAAAGGGGTGGAATTGCATGAAAAACGTTCTAAAAACGTTCTAAATTACCATTTCTATGCAATCTCGGGAAATACCCAAACCGATTTATAAAATAATTGGTTGCAAATTGATGGCGGCAGTCCCTGCTCCAACATAGGCTATATTTTATATCGGTATCACTACCACCTGAGACCTTTTTTTGCATGAGCAAAAAAGGCTCTAAATTGGAATTTTTCTGGCACTTAAGTAACTAGCAACTTGAAATTTGGCATGGTATTTACTTATAAGATATAAATCCTATGTAAAAACGGTCGAAAAAAAATTCGCATTTAAAAGGGGTTAGAATGCGCGAAAAGAATTCTAAAAATGTTCTAAATTGTGATTTCCAGGCAACTGTTATTGACTTGGTAGATATTTATAAGATACACATACTTTCTAAAAATAGTTTCTAAAAATTTCTAAATTTAAAAAAAGGTGAAATGAATGAAAAACGCTCTAAAAATGTTCTAAATTACAATTTTTATCAAGCCTTGGGAAATACTAAACCGATTTCAAAAGTATTCATTGCAAATTGATGGTGACAGTCACTGCTCTAACATAGACTACATTGTATTTCAGTACCACTACCACCAGAAGGTTTGCTCCTAAAAACGTTCTAATTGCGATTTCTATGCAATTGTTAAGAGGGCCGGTCACTCAACTTCGGAACTCTCCTCCGTAATGTTAAGTTTATGGACTTTTGATGCATTCCTGTATTTAAAATATCTTCTCTCGAAATTAATATTTTTAAAATCTTTTTTCTGTGTGCTTTTTTTAAAGGATGTCTCTCTTTTTTCTTAGTTTTCAAAATATTTCTAAAATCTGTGCTGAATTTAATATTTTATATGTTAAAACTGACGAACTGTGAGTAAGATTTTAACACTTCCTATAAAATTAAGTCTATGCTTTAGAAATATTTTCTGAACTAAGAAAAAAAGAGACATCTTTTAGGAAGTGTACACAAAAGATAGAAGTTAAAAATATTAATTTCCCGAGGAGATATTTTAAATATACGAATGCATCCAATGCTCATAGACTTTATATTAGTGAGGGGAAATTGGAAGCTGAGTGACCAGCCCCCTTAAAGATTGAAAAATTGTTAAAGATAGAAAATGGAAATTTGGCGTTGTACATACATAATATATAAATGATCTCTAAGACAGTGTAAAAATTTTCAAATTTAAAAGGGCGAAATGAGCGAAAAGCGTTCTAAAATCTTTCTTACGACTTCTATGGAATCTAAGGAAATGCAAGATTGATTTCAAAAGTAATGGTGGCAAATTGATGGCAACAGTGTGTGCATAGGCTATATTTTTTGTCGGTGCTATTACCAAAAGAGCGGCGTAGAAGAGAAAAACATTCTAAAATTGTAGTTTTTGTGATATTGAAAGGGCTAGAAACTTGAAATTTGGCATGGTACTGATTTTTAAGATGTAAACGGTCTGTCATAACTGTTTCTAACAATTCAAAATTTAAAAGTGTGAAATGAGCAAAAAGCGTTCTAAAAATTTTCCAAATTTCAAATTTTTTTTTTTTTTTTTTTTTTTTTTTTCTTTTTTGAATTTATAAAAATAGAAACTTGAAATTTTGTATAATAACTATTTATGGTTTAACTACTTGTATAATGTAAATGCTTTGTAAGAACCGTTAAAAAAAATGAAATTTAAAAAGATGAAATAAGCGAAAAGCGTTCTATAAATGTTCTAAATTACGATTTCTATTAAATTGTTAAAGATAGAAACCTAAAATTTGAGATAGATACTTATAAGACGTAAATCCTCTCTGAGGGCACTTTCTAACAGTTTCGAAATTTAATGGAGTAAAATGAGAGAAAAGCTTTTTAGAAACTTTCTAAATTACGATTTCTATGGAATCTCAGGAAATACTAAACCGATTTCAAAATTTATGTTGTCAAATTCCTGGTGAAAGTCCCAGTTCCAAGACATGCTATATTTTATGTTGGTGCCGCTACCACCAGAGTGGTAGTAGACTGTTAGACTGAAAGCTTGGTATATGGCAAGATGGTTACTTTTAAGACGTAAATGCTAGCTAAAAACGGTTTCTAAAAATTAAAAACCTCAAATGAAAACTGAAATGAGCGTAAAAGCGTAAAAATACATTCTAAATTATTATTTATTTAGAATTGAGTTCTTTTCATTAATTTAAGTCTCATTTTTGCCTAATGCAGTGTAATAATGAAGTGTAGTCAAACTATCACTTAATTAGTAATTTTTTAATTATTCCTAAAAGTGTAATTTTTTCTAATAAAAATAGGCCCATAAGTACCACTTGGCATAATTCAACTATTACGCGTGCAAAATCGCTGGTTTTGCTAATATTTTATAAGAACATATACTTACACAGGAAGTCTGGAGGAAGAATCATAATTCCTACCAGATGTTGTCCAGATAGAAGAATGATTAGAAGGATTATAATATCCACCAGAGGATGTGCATACAGCTGGTGAATCCGAAGAGTTGTCATATCCATAGGATGATGTGCAGACAGCAGGCGAGTCCGGAGGATTGTCATACCCATAGGAGGATGTGCAGATAGCAGGGGAGTCAGGAGGATTGTAATAGCTATCGAACGCATCGCATACGGCAGGCGAGTCGGGAGGATTGTAATAGCTGTCGGATGCATCACAACCGTAAGACGTGTCCATTTCATAACCCGATGACGCGGAACAACCTTCTTCGTAAGACATTTTAACTGATTAGGTGTAATAAACTTCGTTGCAGTATGTTTAAATAAATCAGAAAATATCTAATATGAGCATATGTGTGTTTTACGGCACTACATTCAGCTTTTTGAATGAGTGATAACGATTCAGGATAAATTAATAGTTTTATATCTGCATAAAACGAATTATCAAAAGGATTTAACAGCTTGAGTATGCTTATTCAATACTTTTGATAAGTTGTGTCATGCGTCAATGTTTATCCTTGAAACTGAAATCTTTTTTATCTGTCTTTTATCTTCTCCGAAATTGATAATACGAAAATAATAATGCTACAATAGAAAAAAATGATATTTCCAATAACTATGTAATCAATAAGAGAGTACTTTTTTTTCTTTATTTCTAAATAATTGTAAGAAATATGTATTAGCCTTTAATTTAAGAACTAATCCGTTATAAATCAAAAAATGCCCGTGAGTAAATGCCGATGTCATATTGAGGATGGCTAAGATTTCAGCAATCAATTTGGCTATTCTGCTAACTTATTCATTTCTAAAAATCACACAATTTCAATTTTTATACCATCCAATAGAAACAAAATGTATTTTCATGCACAGTCGTGGAAAAAATTAAACACCCCCTACTAACTCCTCAACAAATTATCGCAAAAGAAAGTTACTGATACCGAACGATTGGAAATAAAGTCTACTTTTAAATGATATAGATAAAATTTGCTTAAGGGGCCATCTACATATTAAAACGAACTGTAACTTTGTTTTTTTTTCAATAGCAGTACACAATTCTGACAGCATAAATGAACTCTACACCCTTCAATTATCTTAAAAACAAATTGTTATCCAATTCGTACCATAAGTTTCTGAGAAATTAATTATTTTAAAACGAGCGTATTTTAAGGGCTGTATCCAAATTGAAGTTCGGAACTCGATTGTTAACCGAGAGAGCCCTCATGTTGATCAAGGCACCTTAAGAAGTCAATGAAGCCTGCTAGATTACATGACAGCAAAAGAAATTTCAAAATATCTAGTCACTCCTATTATACACGGCCCCTTAAACCATCATTCTGCCTTTTTTAAGCATAATTTGAAAACTACTTGGAAGAAAAATGTGAAATTTTGGATTTCCATAAAGCAGGACTTAATAAATCTAATTCCATCAAAAAAATTGTAGGTTGCAATTCATAATTTTTTCGAGTATTAATTTCATAATTCATAATTCATATCATATAGTTATAAAAATTGCAATTTCAGCGTATTTATGTTTGGATATATTAGAATTATTGCTGCACAAAAAAATAGCACATTAGGATCATAATTTCAGAAGTTATACATAAAAATATGAAAATGTAATTTAACATTAGAAGCACTAAATTTTGAATGTTTATAATTCAAAAACTTATCAGTCAAATGACTTGAAATTCGGTGTCTAGTCATAGTTTGAACCGGAGATTTGAAATATCTTGTTAAAATTGGGTATTGTCATTGAAAAAAATGAAGTTTGGATTCGTTTTAATATGTAGATGGCCCCCTAAGCAAATTTTATATACATCATTTAAAAGTAGACTTTATTTCCAATCGTTCGGTACCAGTAACTTTCTTTTACGATAATTTTTTGAGGAGATAGTAGGGAGTGTTTACTTTTTTTTTTTTCACGACTGTACAATTTGTTTGAAAACTGTGTGTTAAGGGGAAGGTGGACGTTAACAAAGTTTATTTTTCATTTTCATCATAGAAATATAAAATTTTGTGGAAATATACATTTCACCATAAGTCTGTAGAACACCTTAAAAGAAACTTCCAGTCTTATTATAATTTTAAGATTTTTTTAAAAATTTTAAATTTTAAAACAAAAATTTTGAATGCTCCATGCGTTTTAGTTTTTGAGATGTTTCCTCCATTTTGCATTTTAATCAATGTATTTCAAACAAATCTGTGCATCGATTTTTTAATCCCTTGAAAAGTTAATGTTTTGGAGTTTTTTTCTGAATTCCATATCGATTTTCATCAAAATCTTGCCTTTTAATAAGTTAAAAATTTAATTTAATTATCTTAATGAAGTCGAATTTAAAAATGCATGCACAGTTTCTTTGTAAGCAATATCAGGATTCTTCCTTATCAATTTCATGAATTTTGATCAAAAATTAAGACGCATGGAGCATTTCAAAAATCTAAAAACGTTGAAAAATCAGTTTTGAGAAAAGCAGATTTAAAATACAGTAGAACCCAGCTAATCCGAAATTAATCCGAAATTTTATTTTCGAAAATTATACTTAAGAGATTAACTGAAAATATTGAATTATTGTACTAAAAACAAAAAAAAGTACTTTTTTATACTTTTTACTACGAAATTTTCCGGATTACAGGATGAATGTTGGGAAAAGAGTGCAGAAGTTAGAATTGAACAAAAAATGGCAGTAAAGCATATTTTTTATTCTTTAAACAGCTTGAATAGAATAAAAAAATATTCAATAATGAAAAAATACAAACATATGTTCACGAATATAAAATGAAAACATGTACTGTAGGCCTACTCGTAGAAGCCACCTTGAAAAAAATCTCGAATATCAGTTTGTTTGCCAGTGACTATAAAATTACTTTTTAAAATGCAAAAAGCATTTAATTCAGATGATAAAAATTTATTTTTCTTTTCAACAGCTTGATTTCGCAAATTATCTAGAAAAATATTTTTTCTTCACTTTCGTTGACGCAGTGACTTAGCTATTTATAGATTCGCGATTTTGTACCGTTTTTAATGAGTTGTTACGTAATTTCTTATTCCGAAGTTCTATTAGATTATTATAAACATAAAGAGTGATTAAACAAGCAATACTTTTTTTCTGAAAATCATGCCGGATTATCCAGCATGCTGGACTTTAGGATGCCGGTTTAGAGGATGTTTACTGTACTACTGAGTACTTATAACTTACATTTCTTTTAGCAAACACCTTTTCCTTTTCTATTTTTATCAGAATTTCGGGTAATCCGAACAGGCACCGGTCCCAATTAGTTCGGATTAGCGGGGCTCTACTGTATATTAAAAGGCCGAAAAATTGTTATTTTGCAAAATTCAAACGCTTGTAACTTTGCGAAAAATAATCGCATCTAAATGCGGTTTAATGGCAAATGGCTCCAGAAGAAACTGGAGAACAATTATATGTACAAACCAATTTTCAATTTTGTGAACGATTTTTTCTCAACTAAAGTCCATGGTCCCCTTAATTTACACTGTTTTTTTTTATGGTTTATAGAATAATTTTCAAGAAGGTTTTTTTATTTAATCTATCTATAATGAGTGCAGCCTGATTATGGTAGATTGTCACGTTTTTACTTGAAGAAAAATATGAATACTCTCTAGTCAGTTTCCGACTAATATCCAATAACGAAAATAAAACATCATCATGAAATGAATAACTAAATAAAACACAAGCTTAACAGATATCTAATACTACTACGCGCTTAAAATTTGAAGTAATCAGTATGAAAAACGCTGTAGTAATTAGCGAAACCTTTGTCGATTTCTTTCACTCTGGCTTGCGGCTGATACGAATGTGCCATTTTTAATAAATTTGAAAAGTATTTGAATTGATACTTTTCATATAAAAACGATTTTTTTGGTGCTGTTAGTGATCAATAAAAGCAGAAAATCTATCAGAGTTTTTATTTAAAAACGATTTTCACTTATGTTTAGTATACCGGGCAGTATGTTCTTTAATCCGGAAAAACTGGGTCGGATCCCCTATTATTTACCAAAGGAAAGTGAGAAAGGAAGATAATTCAATCTGACAGATAATGATAAAAAATTCAACAACATAAAAGCAACAGGCCAAATCATTAAACTGACGAACGAAAACTGATTTTCGATATCATAAGAGACCGAAAAATACTTTTACATATTATTTCACACTTTTATGAAAAATACTTCTCCTGTTTTCTTCCAAGAAACATTTGAGTTTCATAAACATAACTAATGTGCAATAATATAATCGTAACCGTTCCACTTACAATTTTCTAACAAAGAATATACAGAATGAAGATCCATGATTTTTAATGTTAACAATAATAAGCAAAAAAGTCCTTGTGGTCTGTGCCGGGAGGAAAAGGTTGCTTTCATATTCCTTGTTTTTACAAACCCAGCTTATTTTACTTAACACACGAAGCTAAAATTTGTGGAACCCGATTATAGAAGATTCAATACCAGTTTTCGTCAATACTGAATATGAATGAGAATTTAGTCAAATTATCCAAGTTCGCTTCATTCAGAGTGATTTATGTTTGGTCGCCAAATTTGGAGATATCTTGAAGTCCCCGCCATTTTAAAACAACGTGGTGGATAAAGCTAACCAATGAATTTGGTCGAGACCTTGGTAAGTCCTACACGCATGCGCAATGACGTCGAAAGCGGGTACTAATATATGAGTGCTGTCGCATGACAAAAATCAGATTATTTCAAAATGTTGGTCACCCTAGAATTTCAAACAGCTATATCTCAGCTAATTTTTAAGATAAAGACGAAAACAATGCTCTGGAATCATTGTATCAAGGTCAAATGTTTAAAAGAAAAAAAGTTCTATTTTTTATTTTTATTTTTTACCTCTTTTGGAATTTTAAAATTACATATTTTTTTTAAATGGCCGCCATTCTGAAACAATATGGCGAATGAAACTGGTTAAAGAACTCGGTCGAGATATTGGTATGTACTATGCACCAATTAAGTAATACTCAAATCGTTTCATAAATACGATACCTACAGCATGACAAAAATCAGATATACAGGGTAAATCATAAAGATCGAAACAATAGACTATTTCCTTAAATATTGCCTCTAGACACATACTTCCAATTGCAAAGTTTCATAAAAAAAAAGATGCAAAATTTAATGAGATAAGTTGCAACTCCATGGTGGGGGGTCTATTTGAGAAAATACGAAAACTTAAATTTTATATGGCCTCTGTAGGGTAAAATTTCCAATTAGGATAATTTTCCTTATCCATTCCTGAATTAAACACAAAAAAATCCAACTTTATATCTACAAAACTCTCAGAGATAAGCCCGTTTAAATAATTCGTCAGGTTTTAAGGGATTAGAAACAAATTGAAATGCGTGTTATTCAAGAAACAATGTACTTTAAGAGTTCCAGGAAACATGTAAAAAATATATTTATCGAGTAAGAATTTCGATTTTTTTTTCTTTTTTTGTGATGGTTAACTATATAATTTGCAAACAAAATCACATTCTAAAATTTCTCATAAAGTTTTAAAAAAAATTTAAATTATTACTATTTTTTTAAGTGGGGTAATTTAAAATCGGTATATTGGAATTTTAATTTATTATCGGTATTATCGGTATATTAATTTTCATTTTTTTCATTTAATTAAAGAGGAATGTAATTTAAATTTTGCTTCAGGATTCTTTCTATTAATTTTTTAAATATAAATTTAAAAATTGATCTAATTTATTTTTTTTAAATCATATTTTCAAAAGTAAATATTATTTCAAATTTGCCGAAATAAAATTAATATAAAGAAAAAAGTTCCAATTTTGCACCTTTTTTCTTTAACAATTATCTATTTATAATAATTTAAAGACGAGAAATGATGGAAAAAAACCATCGTGCAGAAAAACGCATTTAAAGTTTTAAACAAAGATTAGCTCCTAATAAAATGTATAATCTATATTGATATTATAAAGAAGTAAAGTTTGTTTGTTTGTTTGTTCGAGGTAATCTCTGGAACTACCAAAAGAACTTCTGGAACTTCAAAAGTAATGGTATCAAAATATGGTGTTAGTCCCTGTTCCAACATACGCTATAACTTATGTCAATGACATTACCCCAAAGTGGGTGCAGGAGCAAATAACATTTTAAAAACGCGATTTTTATGTTACTGAAGGACCTGGAAACATGACACTTGGAATGGTAGTTACTTATTTGCCTCTAAGAAAAATTCGCAATTTAAAAGGTGTGATAATGTGCGAAAAGCTTTCTAAAAAAACGTTCTAAATGGCGATTTCTACGCAATTTCAGGAAGAGTTTTCAAACAAATTGTATTCGAAAGTTTTTCTTTGTTCGACGGTGTAAGAATCGAAATTGTGCGATGATAAGAAATTAATAAATTTTTAAAAAACAGCGAAATTTATAATTCAGGTTGTTGCACCGTCAATATAACGTCAGTGTTACTGATGTATTATTAGTCATAAGATAATTTTCAAGTACGATTTAAAAAAATAATCTATGTATATCACGTGCTTCCTGCTTATGGAAGATTGACAAGTTTTCACTTAAAACAATATAAATAGTTCAGTATTTGATTTCGGTTAATAATAAATAACCAAATTAAAACATCAATAAACAAAGGAATAATATAAATAAAACGAAATTCAACAAACATGTAATCGAAGAACGGGCTGAATCACTAAAATAATCATAATCTAGCAGGTTCCTTTGCATAGCGAGCTCTTTGGCAATGGTTCTTCTTACAAACAAAACTTCTTGATTGACGTCACAACTATAAGAGTCTAGTCTAAAAAAATG
This sequence comes from Maratus speciosus, assembly GCA_963932465.1. Lineage (NCBI taxonomy): Eukaryota > Metazoa > Arthropoda > Arachnida > Araneae > Salticidae > Maratus > Maratus speciosus. Next base: position 226,793,068 of record OZ010800.1, on the reverse strand, counting down.
ACTTCATTTTCATGTAATCACTACAGATTAAGATTTTATGAGGGAAAAGTAGGCTTTCATTTTAAAATAATGGCATTAGAAATGGAATTTCACTAAATGCTACAATATTTTATTGAGCTTTTTGCATTTATATTTCGGTAATGTCAAACAAATGGTATATTTTTCGATTACATGCGTCAACGAAAACGTAAATTCTCATTTTTAAAGATCAGTTATTTTACTATAATTTCGTCAAAGTAACGTCATTATTTCTGATTCTTGCGTTAACGATTTATGGGCGCGAATGCCCCGGGCTCCGTTATTGTATTTTCATTTATTTTACTCGAAGGTTTCTACAGGGTTAATAAGGTTTGTTATGAAAGGCGCTTATTTTTAAACAAAAGACACCCTCTTAACAAACGGATTATGGAGCAGATTATGGCAATATAGTTAAGCAAAAAACACAAATTTTAATGAAAATGAAAGATTCCAATTTACTGTTGGTCGTAGTTTTCGACAGTCAAGAACTTTAACAGAGATATGGCAGGTATATTGCTTGCTGCAGTGTATATCTTAATGTTCATTTAAAAATAAGAAATTATGAATGTCTGCTTGACGATATCAAAAGAATGTTTCCTCGCTCAGCTCAGTTTTGCATGGTTCCTTACTATTTATGATCTCCTTTACGTTTGCAATCTAGATCGCATTATAAATATTATAATAAGCACCACTCGAAAGGAAATTTGAAATTGATTAAGAAAAAATCAGCGTCAAGCATAGATTGTGAAACACTTTCTAACACATTCAGAATAATGATACAAAACTGTACCGTTCAATAAATTTATGTCCAATTCAACCCTATGGAAACGCATGACACATTTGAAAAACCAATTTCAGCTGTTCCCACTTACAATCGGGAAATTATCCGAATTCTTTTACCAGCCCTGTATACATTGCATTGCCCTATTGTATAGTAATCATCTTGCACTGAAATTCAGTAATTTATATAAATTTCAATACATTTGAAATAGCGTAATGCCATTAAAATACACTACAAACGATTTTTCCCCATTGACAATAAAATTAACGGAATTCTTTTGAGTGACCCTGTAAATGAACTATTTATCCCAGATACGTCATATACAATACAAAGCATGCCTTGGTGACCCTAAATATTGTTTATCAATTGCATGAAAATCCGAGTATATTTACGGGAGTGAGAGCGTGGACAGACGGACAGGCAAACCGAATGCATAAACCCTTTTCAACTTTGTTGGAAAGTGTTAAAAAGTACAAACAGAAACGAGAAAAATCATGCGTTCAACATACATTATGCAACACCTATCAAAACATTCAGAATACTCTAACTTCACAGTTTATTACGATAAAAGATGATCTCTAAATAGACAATTTAGAAAGCGCATAAATCATTTAAAAACCCAATTTTCTGCAATTACCATCAATAGTCGGAAAAATATTTTTTTTTTGTTGCCCTGTATAAGATCTTTAGATTTGTATGTATGCTACATAGTATTAAAAAGTTAGACATAATTAACACATCTGAAAATTTCCATTCAGCCATTTCCGACAATAAACTGAAATGTACTTGAGACCTTTTACGCAGTCCTGTATATGATCTATATCTTCTATACTAATACTTACTATCTATACTAATATTATAAAGAAGTAAAAATTGTTTGTTTGCTAGAGGTAATCTCTGGAGCTACCGAACTGATTTCAAAAGTAATGGTATCCAAATGATGGTGTTAGACCAACTTAGAACATAGGCTATATTTTCTGTCGGTGCCACTACCCCAAAGGGGGTGCAGGAGCAAAAAACGTTCTAAAAATGCGATTTTTCGTTACTGAAGGGCCTAGGAATATGAAATTTGGAATATTAGTTACTTATAAGATATAAATGATGTCTCAAAACAGTTCTTAAACAATTCGAAATTTAAAAGGGGTGAAAATGAACAAAAAGCGTTTTAAAAACATTCTAAATGGTAGTTTCTACATAATCTCAGGAAATACCAAACCGATTTAAAAAATATTGGTGTCAAAATGATGGTGACAACGCTTGCTCGAAGATAGGCTATATTTTATGTCGGTGCCACTACCCCAAAGGGTGGTGCAGGAGCAAAAAACATTCAAAAAATGCGATTTTTGTGTTACTGAAAGGCCTAGAAATATGAAATTTGAAATATTAGCTACTTATTAGATATAAAGGATTTCTAAAAACAGTTCTTAAACAATTCGAAATTTAAAAAGGTTGAAAATGCGCGAAAAGCGTTCTAAAAAACGTTCTACATGGTGGTTTCACACAATCTCAGGAAATACCAAACCGATTTAAAAAATAAAGACGTCAAAATGATTTTGACAACCCTTGCTCCAACATAGGCTGTGTTTTACGTCGGTGCCATTACCCCAAAGGGGGTGCAGGAGAAAAGCATTCTAAATTGTGGTTTTTTGCGTTACAGAAGGGCCTAGAATCGTGAAATTTGGAATGGTAGTTAGTTATAAGATATCAATGATCTCTAAGGACATTTCCTAACAAAATCGAAATTTAAAAGGGAGTCAAAATGCGCAAAAGCGTTCTAAGAAACGTTCTAAAGTGCGATTTCTATGCAATCTCAGGAAGAAATGAGCCGATTTTAAATATAATGGTGTAAAAATGTTGGTGACAGACCTTGCTCCAAGATAGGCTATATTTGATATCTGTTTTCACTACCCCAGAGGAGATGCAGGAGCAAAATGCGCAAAAAGCGTTCTAAAAGCGTTCTAAATGCCGTTTTGTCAGCAATATCTCAGGAAGAATCAAACTGATTTCAAAAGTAATGGTAGGAAATTGATGCTGACAGCCTCTGCTCCAGGGGCGCTATTTGAGGGGGGCTGGGGGGGCAATAGCCCCCCCCCCAAGGAATTTACTATTTCAGAAATTTTATCAACCATCAAATGTCAGACTCAAACAGAAATTAAAAAATTGCTCAAACGCTAAAAATTATTTATCAGATTTGATTGCAATAAAAACATATGCATTAAATAAATGCTTTATGCATAGAAATTAATAATTATGAAAAAAAAGGCCAAAAGCTTTACTATTTGGACTTTCTGAAGGTGACTATCGTTAATGAGCACTTTATTTTTTTTTTATTATTAATTTGATCTCAGCTGTGTACAACTTGATCATAGAAAAACTCGTCCCCTCAGGGCTAGATTTTCAGATAGTTTTTATCGAGGGGGGGGGGGGGGTATAATTCAAGTCCTTAATTATGCGACTTTTTTTATACTTCTTTGGATTATTAGTGTCACACTATATTAACTACAATCATTTCAATGTTATCAAATTATTTGCTTTATTAAATCATTATTATGGCACACTCTCAAAATTCTTCTGCATCTAGGACTGGAGTCTAAGGGCACCCGACAAAACAATTTCTTCAACTTGAAAACCGACAGACTTCCACAAAAAACCATAGTAAAAAAATATTATGCCATATTTTAACACATTTATAACAAAGTAGTCTATAATTTTACCCCATATGTACAAACATGAACACATGTGCATCCATTAATAGCCAAATATATAGTTTTGCATTTAAAAAATATTCAGGAATTTCCTTTGAAAAACCAGGTCATCCCGATTCCCCACAAACCGAAAGCAATTAAAGCATAAACCGAAAAACTTACAGTTTACCTCAGCCGCAATGAAGAAAATACGTCAACCTATCATGACGCAGGACTGTAATTTCATATAAATACGAAAACCGCTGAAATGATTTCCATTGAAATTCAACCCAAGAAAATTAATCCATATTTTAATACAATTATTGTAAAAGAAGTCTACAATTATAATCTTTAATATAAATTTTATCTTTTATGTAGAAAAGTGGATATATATATATATATATATGTACAGGGTGTCCGGTCTCAACGGTGTCCAATGGCTAATTCCTAAACCGTTAGTCATAGACATATAGTTCCAATTACAAAAATGTTTTAAATCAGGTAAAGAAATATTTTAAACGCGATTTGGGTCAATAAAAACATTTCTTAAAAAATTACGAAATTTAAATTTTTATACGGTCCCCCCGGTCCTATAAGTTATATTTAGTAAAATTTTCCTTTTACACTGACAAGTAATACAAAAAAAGTCCCGTTGTTCTACGATTAAAATTGACCGAGTAATACCTGTTTAAAAGTTGGAGCATGTTTTTTGCTGCAAATTGGGGGTCATTCACAAATTTAGTCGAAATATAATTTCGTCAGATATATTAAAAAATGGTTGAGAGTAAAATTAACATTGCAATATAAATTTGAAATCTTTAGTCATTCTGGCATATTAATGCAAAATATACAATTTGTAATACACATTTAAGAAGAAAGAAAAAAACAGAATTTTTGTTAAATAAAATGATGCTAAATTAACAGCCTCAATTATTTACAAAATGATACGTATTTTAAAATATTATTAGATTACACTAGCCTGCAAAAGTTGGGTTATTTCATGTTTTTTAGCTTTTGATAATTGATTCTTGTGTATTCTGTACCGCTGAATCCGGAATTGACCTTCAGTTTTAGCCATCACATCAAGATTTTTCGCAAATTGTAATTTTCAAAGTTAAAAAGTTCAAAGTTAAAATTTAATCTCCTCCCCGATCTCATCACACCACCCAGCTGTAAGAATCCCAATATAAGCAAAAATATCGAATAAATTATTGAATAAAATAAAATAAAAAAAGTTTTACATATGTTTTATAGTATGAGATTTTCGCTATATTTTAACTTACACATTTGCAAAAAAATTCTAACGTGAGGGTTAAAAATGAAAGTCATTTTCAGATTTAGTGCTAAAAAGTACGTTAAAATCAATTATCAAAAGTTAAAAAATACAACCATCTCCTCTACTTTATAGTATCCGATTTTTGTTATTCTTTAAATTCGACAATTTCTGATTTGCGAAATATCCTGACATGATGGTTAAAAATTAAGGCAATTTTCGGATTCATTGCTAAAAAATACATAAAAGTTAAAAAAACCAACAATCTCCGTCTTGTATTATCAAATCTAAAACTTTTTAATAAACTTCTTGGCGGTAATCTATCCGAAATTTTTTGTGTTATCCTGTAAAATAAGTATAAATGGTAACCACCGAAAATCATAATAATATTAGATTGTTATCGGATTTGCGCCAGTATGTAAAATGTAATCTCGTTCGGATATTTGAAAGTGGGTTAAAGTTCGAATACAAATTTTGAACTTGAAAAACATACATAATATCGTTGAAGTAACATAAAAACCTATAAAAATCATAATTTTATTAAAAGAAATAGTCTCAAATCCTGACAAAATAAAACATATGTTATTTCAGCCTATTTGAATCTTAATAAATATTAACTTAATCGTAATACTTGTACGATTTTTTTTCAAAGCGGAAATACACATGAAATGAGATCTTCAAATACTTATACTTTAAGCACTTGGAATATGACCCCTCAAAGCCAAACTGAACTCATTTGTTTTTAGAGTAGAAAAGTGACATAAGTCATTCATTTTTAAAGTTTCATAACTTGCACAATTTTAGTGTTATATGAATGGGACTTTTTTTGCCTTACTTGTCAGTGTAATAGGAAAATTTTACTAAATATAACTTATAGGACCGGGGGACCGTATAAAAACTTAAATTTCGTAATTTTTTAAGAAATATTTTTATTGACACAAATCGCTTTTAAAATATTTCTTTATCTGATTTAATGCATTTTTCTAATTGGAACTATATGTCTATGACTAACGGTTTAGGAATTAGCCATTGGACACCGTTGAGACCGGACACCCTGTATATGCCGGGTGTCCCAAAAATGACTGATGGATTTTAAAATTCAATAACTTGCAAACGATGACAGATATTTAAAAAATTCTTGCAGTAGGGTATGTATGATGTCAGGAATTTTTTTACTGTGATTCTTGATTTTAGTTCGAATTCCAAACAATAGATGGCGCTGACAGCGTTTGACGCTCAGTCGAGGCCGAAACTGACGTCAATCAACATTGATGCGAAGGAAGGAGATTAAGGCTATGGAGTGGGTCTCATTCGCCAGTATAATCTTGCTCTTAGGGCCCGATTCTGAACTCATTCGTATTATTTCAATGGAGTGCGTTGTTGCTATGGAAACAACAAATTCTTCCATAGTGGAATACAGCGTTAAGAACTGGGCATGAATTTAAGAAGTAGTTTTCGAGTTTGCAGCCGATTTTACATTGATGAAGTTTTATTTTCATGGATTAAATTATCTTTTATGGTCTAATTTAAAGAATATTTTATGCATCGTATTTTAAAACTAGATGAAGAGATTTAGTATTTTTTGTTGTTGTTAAAATTTTCATAACTTTTGTTACATTCTAATAAATTTGAGATATTTTAAAAGGTCTCAGGACTCTTAAAATTGAAAAAAAGAAAAAAAAAAGATTATATTCAACATTTAATATTTTAAAATGCATATGATTTAAAAACACAATTTTAATTGGGATGAAAGATATAAGTATGTTCTTTCCTTTCATGTATTTAAAAAAAATTCAAGTTGCAGAATTAGTTATTATAGGAGGCTCCAAACTGTCAAATATTTGTAGAGCAGAAAATTGGTATGACAGCTTACGCGCAGGATTACAAAATAAATTTTGTCACTAGAATTACTTTTTTTGTGCCTAATTATACTTTAGATTACAATAATTACCCTGAACCTAAATAAATTTGTATTTAAAGCATTTTTATATTTTTAATACAAAGTGTTATTTAGCTAATACACTATTTTGAAAATTTCAACAGTATAATCACCTAAAAAAATATTTTTTGAACAATAAAACAGAAATTTTAGGTTCAGTTTATACAGACTGACATGAAACATATTCTTTTAAAATTTCATGAAAAATATTCATAAGTTTTTGAGATATCCTGCGCGTTATGCTCAAAAACGTCATTTGGAGAAAAATGACTTCAAAACTTCGGAAATGCCACTTCAGCTCTTGCGCGGGTATAATTCTAAAAACCAGAACTTCCGTTCTAATCGGAATTTCAAGGAAATAATTATATCAAAATGTTCAGAAAAGATTGTAGTTTAACATCTAAAAAAATTAAAATTTTGAAAATTTGAAGCTTTAAGAGTCCTGAGACCCCTTAAGTAAGTCCGTAAGTAGGTTTGTACAAATGTTGGATAACTTGTAAAAATGTGTTAAAAGAATTCTTGGAGTTTGAATTTTTACGCTTTGGCAACTCTTTCTACACACAAACGCTAATATGCATATATTTTTAATAATAAAGATATCAATGTTATCTAATGTGATAAACTAAGTTCAAATTAAATTTGACAAGCGTCTAAAACTTAGTAGTACTTAAATTATTGAAGGCCACAAACAAATTTTGACTGAAATTTTTATCTTGATATAAATTAAGACCGTATTTCTAATAGCACATTTGTTGGAATGCAATTGTAATTTTAAAGCTCTATAGTTTATATATATTTTTTAAAAAATCATGAATCGTAATAATCAGGGCTTGGCAAATACGATCGCCATTTGCAATCAATATTTTTTACTCGACGACCAAGATTTTTAATCTGGCGGATTTTTTAGTGTTAACGAAAGAACAAAGTGTAAACGGCATTTTCCATATCATACACAGATAACGACATTCTCTGCTGCTCTAGCCAGCTAGCATGTCATGTCGTGATTAGAATGAGGGGAGAGAGTGGGTCGTTCTTACGGGTTGATACAACAATCAAAGGATTGATTTAATGCAACAATCTAAGGATTGATTTAATATAACAATGAAATCTCTAAGGATAAATACCTCCTCCCCCTTCAAAAAAAATGTCCTTCTGATTTTTTGTGGAATTTTTTCCCATTTACTACGGATGATTATTCAAACACTAAACACGTATAATTATAGAATATTCTTCATTAAATAAAGTTATTATTCTAATATTTAAAATTCTCTCTCCCCCCCCCCTGCGCCACTACTACCCAGTTTCTCTGAAAAACTAACAAATTTCTCTGTAAACGGAACCCTCTTGCAAAAAATATTGGTAAACAACTCGTAAGAACGACTCACCCTCTCCCCACATTCTAATCACATGACATGACATGCTAGCTGGCTAGAGCAGCAAAGAATGTCGTTTTCTGTGCATGGTATGGAAAATGCCGTTTACACTTTGTTCTTTCGTTAACACTACAAAAATCGCCAGATTAAAAATCTTGGTCGTCGAGTAAAAAATATCGGTTGGAAGTGGCGACCGTATTTGCCAAGCCCTGATTATTATGATTCATGATTTTTTAAAAAATAAACTAAAAAGTTTTAAAATTACAATTGCATTCCAACAAAAAGTGCTATTAGAAATACGGTCTTAATTTATATCAAGATAAAAATTTCAATAAAAATTTGTTTGTGGCCTTCAATAATTTAAGTACTACTAAGTTTTAGACTCTTGTCAAGTTTAATTTGAACTTAGTTTATCACATTAGATATTATTGATATCTTTATTATTAAAAAATACATGCATATTAGCATTTGTGTGTAGAAAGAGTTGCCAAAGCGTAAACATTCAAACTCCAAGAATTCTTTTAACACATTTTTACAATTTAAATAGTAGATGTTGATAAAAAATATTTACTAGTTTTATTTTATCAAACATCAATATGAAGCTGCATGTAGTACAATATTTTAATATCAAACTGTCAAACAAAATTTTAATTAACTAGCATTCATTTTATTTTTTTAACTTTAATGCAACGATATAATACCCCTATTCAAAAACAAGGTAACTTCTAATATTTATTTTTTAGTAGTTATTTTGAACAACAATATACTATTAACCATTTTCACGATTATTATCCAACATTCATATAAACCTGCTGACGAACTTCCTTAAAAGATCTAAAATTTATTAAAATGTAATAAAAGTTATGAAATTTTTAACAACAACAAAAAATACTAAATCTCTTCACCTAGTTTTAAAATACGATGCATAAAATGTTCTTTAAATCAGAACATAAGAAATAATTTAATCCGGGAAAATAAAACTTCATCAATGTAAAATCGCCTGAAAACTCGAATACTACTTCTTAAATTCATGCCCAATCTTAACTCTGTATTCCACTATCGAAGAATTTGTTGGTTCCATGGCAACAACGCACTCCATTGAAATAATATCGAATGAGTTCAGAATCGGGCCCTAAGTACAGCGCCTAGAAGATACAGTGTGGAAAACGGCTACAAAATAGCGCTGAAAAATTGAATCCCATAAATGTACAACGATGCTGAATAACAAGATGTCGATCGTAGTGCCATTGTAGTGATTTAAAAACGATAGTCATTCTAAAAGAGACTCTTTAACCTATTTCACGTCATTCATTAACTAAATTAGCTTATAACAGACTAAAATATCTTATATTTATAGTTTCCGATATTTAACATTCTATAATTTTTGAAAACACAGTGTTTATATTGAAAAGAGTTACGAGATGGCGCTCGTATCAGCATATTGCCGGTGAGCATTGTTGGAGATTTATGGGATACAAGTTTTTAGCACTTTTTAAAGCATTATAGGAATAGCCTTTTTCCACACTGTATCTTCTAGGCTCTGTACCCTAAGAGCAAGGTTGGGCTGGCGCTTGAGACCCACTCCATAGCCTTAATCTCCTTCATTCGCATCAATGCCGAGGCTAACGAGAAAGACAGGCTACCGCGGTGGCTCCGATTCTTCTTTTTTTTACAGACCGCTGGAGTCACGTGATGCTCGAATGCACCAATGAAGGTGTGCGAAAAGAGCATCACCTGACTCCAGCGGTCTGCAAAAAAAGAAGAATCGGACCAACCGCGGTAGCCTGTCTTTTTCGTTAGCCTCGCATCCATGCTGAGTGACGTCAATTTAGGCTTCTACTGAGCGTCAATCGCTGTCAGCGCCATCTGTTGTTTGAAATTCGAGCTTAAACCAAGAATCACAGTAAAAAAACTCCTGACATCGCACATAACCCTCCTGAAAGAATTTTTTAAATATCTGTCACCGTTTTCAAGTTATTGAATTTTAAAATCCATCAGTCATTTTTGGGACACCCTGTATATATATATATATGTAGTATTCATTAATGTTCAAATATGTAGCCTTTTCATCTGAAAAATATTCAAGATTTCTTTAAAAAATCGGATTAACACGAATCCACCTCAAAATAGGGAAATCACAGTCCGAAGTAATTAACGCTTTACCTTATCTTTACTTGCAGAAAATCACTAATGAAAATTTCCTTATCGCTATAGATCATAAAATTTGTAAATTTCGTAACCTATTCATGATGTTCATGGGCTGATTATGACTGATTGAATTTAAAGATTTTTCTCGCTAACATCGGACGAAATTTGCAATTTTTTCTGCGATCGTTTCAAGGAATTCACGATTTTTTTTCTGCAACAGTTATACAAAAATGATTTTTTTTCTCGTGATCATTTGTCGAAATTTACAAATATTTTTCTGCAAACAACTCATTAAATTCCATATTTGTTTCCGCGATCGTTTGACAAAATTCGCTATTCTTTTTTACGATGATTTGTTAAAATTCGTGTTTATTTTTTTCCTACCACCGACTAATAATATTTGTGATTTTTTGCACGATAGTAAGACGAAATTTTGGATTTTATTTCTCGATCGTTTGACGAAATTCTCTTCGATTTTACTGCGCGATTGATTGACCAAATTGGTTGGCGCAGTCTTTTGACGAAATTCGCGATTTTTTTTCATTCCTTTTATGAAATATGAGATTCTAGTTTGTATAATCATTTGACAAAATCTGAATTTTTTTCGCGATCTTTGATTAAATTAGCGATATTTTCCACGGTCGTTTGAAGAAATTATTAATTTTTTCCGCAACGATTTGGGGATTTTCTTTTTCAAAATTTGCCAAAATCGAGATTTTTTTTCTGCGACCCATTGAAGAATTCATTTTGCGGAATTCGAAAGAAAATAAAATCGTGGACTTTCACCAAAAATTAAAAAAAATCACGGAACAACCACATGCCTGTGAAAGACGTTAAGGAGAACAAAATCACATAGTTTTTTTTCACTGTGCGGGATTTTCTCATTTTCTGTGTGATTTGTGCAGTTCTGCACGTTACCTGTTCCTCAAAGAAAATTTTAATGGCTCCCCTGTAGTAAAACCCGAAAAAAAAAGGAACCCAAGGGATTAGAAAAAGATTCCATTTTAGACAGGTTTCTGCCTTAGAAAATATAATTGCATGATGTTTTTTCATCGGAATTTTATTTTTCCCCTTTGAAAAAGAATTCTGTTATAGACAGACTTCGTTTCACAATTTTTACTGTAATACTTTTCAGAGCTATACTATAAAGTGGATGGTTTAACAGTCTTTGCGAATACCTGTAAAAATGGGAGCTGTCTGTAATAGAATCTTGTCTAAAAAAAATATTTCATATTCAATATATTGAAACTTTACCTGCTAAGACGGAAACCTGTTTAAAACGAAATATTTCGCCGGATTTTTTCAAGCATTATTCAGTTTACGTTTCGGGGGAGACTTCCGGGTCCTACCCTTAGATATATAATGGTGTTATTACACGAGGGGTCAAAGTCGCTTCAGATTCCAGGCGTCTCCATGTTATCGTATGGCTGCAGGGGAGTCGCTTGGAGAGCGAGCAACTTTTTTTCTGTCGAAGCGTCTTTGACGCCCGAAACGAGGCGAGTCGCCAGTAGCAGCCAATCAAATGCTTGGAAATCTGATAATAGAAAAGCCTTTTACGGAACAGCCAAAGAAATGCTTGAAACGACGGGCCGTAAGGCAGCTGTTGTCGCTAGACGCCTGGGATTTCAAGCGTCTTTGACTCCTCGTGTAATAACACCATAACTTTCCTCAAAAAATCTTTGCCCCCCCCCCCCCCCAAGAAAATTCTGAAATGGTGCCCCTGCTCTGCTCTAACTTAGACGCTAATTTACGCAGACAGAAACATTCACCTTGGATACAATATTTCAAATGAAAATCAAATTTCGAAGTAATTGCTTAAAAGGCGCAAAGGCCAACACAGTGAAAAAGATTCCAAGCCGGGACTCGAACCCGGGCCATCAGTATAGCGCACTGACGTTCTACCGACTAAACCACTTGGAACGATACACAGCTCGGAAAATTTCTCACTATTATATGTTGGCAAAGCTACAAACGCAGCACAAGATGGAATATTTATCGTGAGCCACCGACCTGGGGCTAACACGAAACATAATTAAAACCAGCATCGATAGAAACTATATTAATACATGGAAATTATTCCAGAGAGAAACATTCGCCTTGGATACAATATTTCAAGTGAAAATCAAATTTCGAAGTAATTGCTTAAAAGGCGCAAAGGCAACACAGTGAAAAACATTCCAAGCCGGGACTCGAACCCGGGCCATCAGTATAGCGCACTGACGTTCTACCGACTAAACCATTATCGAGTATCGTTCCAAGTCCATCGTTCCAAATCAATTACTTCGAAATTTGATTTTCATTTGAAATATTGTATCCAAGGCGAATGTTTCTCTCTGGAATAATTTCCATGTATTAATATAGTTTCTATCGATGCTGGTTTTAATTATGTTTCGTGTTAGACCCAGGTCGGTGGCTCACGATAAATATTCCATCTTGTGCTGCGTTTGTAGCCTTGCCAACATATAATAGTGAGAAATTTTCCGAGCTGTGTATCGTTCCAAGTGGTTTAGTCGGTAGAAGGTCAGTGCGCTATACTGATGGCCCGGGTTCGAGTCCCGGCTTGGAATCTTTTTCACTGTGTTGGCCTTTGCGCCTTTTAAGCAATTACTTCGAAATTTGATTTTCATTCGAAATATTAAAAAGATGAAGTGAGCGAAAAGCGTTATAAATTACAATTTTTATGCAATCTTATCAAATAACAAACCGATTAAAAAAATAATGATGACAAATTGTTTGTGATAGAACCTGCTCAAACATAAGCTATATTTTATGTCTGTGCCACTACCACCAGAAGGGCTGTAGGAGCTAAAAACTTTCTAAATTGCGATTTCTGTGATACTGAAGATGCTAGAAACTTTAAATATGGCATGGTAATTACTTATAAAATGTAAATGCCCTCGAAGAACTGTCGAAAATAAATTCGAATTAAAAAGGGGTGAAGCGAAGGGGAGGTGCGAAAAGCATTCTAAAAAGTCCTAAATTACGATTTCTATGCAATTTCAGGGAATGTAAATCGATTATAAAAGTAAGAGTTGCGAATCAATGGTAACAGTCTCTGATCCTACACAGGCTATATTTTATGCCGATGATTCTACCACCTGGGGTTCACAGGAACAACAAACGTTCTAAAAAAGGCCTTTAAAAGCTTTCTAAATTACGTTTCTGCGGAATATTAGGAAATAACAAACCGATTTCAAAATTAATGTTGGCAAATTAATGGTGACAGTTCCTATTTCAACATAGCCCTTTTTGTTGAGAGATGTGGTAGGACTTGGAATTTGACATGATAGTTAATTTTAAGATGTAAGAAGATGGTTTCTAAAAAATTCAAAACTTCAAATGAATACTGAAATGAGCGTATTAATTGAGCATAAAAGTTTCAAAATATTTTCTAAATTATCATTTATTTAGTTTTATTTCGTTTTATTAATTTAAGTCTCATTTCTGCCTAATGCAGTGTAATAATGATGTTTAATCAAACTGTGTTTTAAATAGTAATTTTTGAATTATTCCTAAAAGTATTAAGTACCTTTTAATAAAAGAAAACCTTTTAATAAAATAAAATATTACTTATTAATAAAATAAAAATTTAGTTAGTACCTTTTAATAAAAATTGGACTTATAAATATCACTTGGCATATTTCAAATATTACGCGAGCAAAGCCGCGGGGTTTGCTAGTATTAATATTATAAAGAAGTAAAGTTTGTTTGTTTGTAGGAGGTAATCTCTGAAACTACCGAACCGATTTCAAAAGTAATGGTATCAAAATGACGATGTTAGTTCCTATTCGAACATAGGCTTATATTATAAGTCAATGCCAATACCCCAAAGGGGTGCAGGAGCAAAAATCGTTCTAAAAATGCAATTTTTGTGTTGCTGAAGGACCTAGAAACATGAAATTTGGAATGATAGTTACATATAAGATATAAATTATCTCTAAGAACATTTCTTAAAACATTCGAAATTTAAAGGGGGTGAAAATGCGCAAAAAGAGTTCTAAAAATCGTTCTAAATGGCGATATCTACGCAATCTCAGAAAGTACCCAACCTATTTCAAAAGTAATGGTTGGAAATTGATGATGACAGCCCTTGCTCCAACATAGGCTCTATTTCATGTCAGTGTCATTGCCACCTAGGGGTTGCAGAAGCAAAAAAGTTCTAAAAATGCGATTTTTGTGTTACTGAAGGGCCTAGAAACATGAAATTTGGAATGGTAATTACATATAAGATATAAATGATCTCTAAGAACATTTCTTAAAACATTCGAAATTTACGAAGGGTGATAATGCGCGAAAAGCGTTCTAAAAAACATTCTAAAGGGCGATTTCTACGCAATCTCAGGAAGTATGAAACCGATTTGAAAAATAGTGGTTAGAAATTCATGGTGATGACAGCCCTTGCTTTAACATAGGCTCTGTTTTTGTCAGTGATAAAATACCACTACCCCAAAGGGGGAGCAGCAGTGAGAAACGTTCTAAATTGCTATTTCTGTGTTACTGAAAGGCCTAGATACATGAAATTTCGCATGGTAGTTACTTATTAGATATAAAGGATTTCTAAGGACATTTCCTAAAAAATTCGTAATTTAAAAGGGGTGAAAATGGGCGAAAAGTTTTCTGAAAACGTTCTAAATTGCGATTTCTACACAATCTCAGGAAGTACAAAACCAATTTCAAAAGTAATGGTTGGAAATTGATGGTGACAGCCCTTTCTTCAACATAGGCTGTATTTCATGTTAGTGTCACTACCACCTGGGAGTTGCTGGAGCAAAAAACTTTCTAAATTGAGATTTCTGGGATACTGAAGAGGCTAGAAACTTTAAATATGGCATGGTTGTTACTCATAAAATATAAATGCCTTCTAAGAACGGTCGAAAATAAATTCGAAATTTAAAAGAAGTGAAGCGAAGGGAAAGAGCGAAAAGTGTACTAAAAAATGTCCTAAATTACGATTTCTATGCAATCTCAGGAAATAATAAACTGATTACAAAAGTAATGGTTGCGAATCAATGGTGACAGTCTCTGATTCCGCACAGGCTATATTTTATGCCAGTGCCACTATCAACTGGGGTTGGCAGGAGGAACAACAAATGTTCTAAAAAAAGCCTTTAAAACCTTTCTGAATTACCATTTCTATGGAATATTAGGAAATACCAAACCGGTTTCAAAATTAATGTTGGCAAATTAATGGTGACAGTTTCTGTTTCAACATAGGCATATTATGTTAGTGTCACTATCATCAGAGAGATGGTAGACTAATAGACAAGAAGCATGGAATTTGAGATGATGGTTAATTTTAAGATGTAAATGCGTACTAAGAACGGTTTATTCAAAACTTCAAATGAATACTGAAATGAGCGTATGAAATGAGCATAAAAGCTTCAAAATACTTTCTAAATTTGGAATTAGTTTTAATTCTGCTTATTAATGCAAGTCTCATATTTGCCTAATGCAGTGTAATAAGGACGTTTAGTCAAACTGTGGCTTAATTAGTAATATTTGAATTATTCCTAAAAGTATAATTTCTTCTAATAAAAATTAGATATCACTTGGCATATTTCAACTGTTACGCGAGCAAAGCCGCAGGTTTTGCAAGTAGTTTATACACACCAAGTAAATGCTAAATATTATATAAATTTTAAAACGCGTACCACAACTGAAAATGCACGTCCAGCAATTATCGTTCATAGGTAGTACTGTAGCCAAATTCTTTTGTGTGCTCCTCTAAATGAACGATAAATTATATACACACCAGATTCTACAGTAAGCACCGTGCAGTACACCTCAGTGATATACAGGGTGATTCAGAACTATATGTCAAAAATGGGAAGGCAGGTAGAGGGGGCGTAAATAAGCAAATTTCGTACAGGAATGTGGGTGCGGAAATGCAGCGTTGAAGTAGTACAGGGCGGTGTTGAGTGCGTTGGATGAATGCTTTTCGATAGCTTCGATCGTCATTTCCACCACGGATTTCGAGCAATATGCATTATTACACCAATGCGGAGCTTGCCGACATGCATTTCATGTATGGGACTGCGCAAGGAAATGGCTTACACCTAACACACGTCCAACAGCTTTCGAGATTGTAGAAGTACTACCCTCTGCTATGCGTAATGCTTACTACTTCTGCCCCTGCATGAATTCTGCTATATCTTAAAGCGCCTGTTTCATGCCTCGAAGCATAAAATGATCCACTCGCGCACAACTCCCAATGAAGATGCTCAAATGTTTAGAGATCCGGCAGATTCCTACCCTGGAATCGTTCCATGTACATCCTTTGAACAACCGCTCCATTTCCTTGTGCATCCCAATACATGAAATGCATGTCGACAAGCTCAGCATGGGTGTAACAACACATGTTGCTTGAAATTTGAGCCGAGAACGACGGTTCAAGCCAGCGAAGTCCTTTTATTCACTGAACTCAACAGCGACCTCTACTGCCTCAATACTGCATTTTCGCACCCACATTCCTGTACGAAGTCTCCTTCTTTATGTGCCCTCAACCTGGCTTTACATTTTTGACATATAGTTCTGAACCACACTGTATATAAATTTCAGTATGTTTAAATTAGTGTAACGTTGTTTAAATATGTTTGCAAACGGATTTTTCCACATATGCCATAATGTAACGGAATTCTTTTGAGTGATCCTGAAAACAAACCGTAAATGCTAAGCACTTCATTTTCAATACCGAACAAGCCATACCAAATAACAATGACATACATAAATTTCATCGCAATCTGACTTTATTTAAGCAAATTAGAGCACGGAGCGACGGCACCACAGGCAGACAAAGCATATCCAGAAACACATTTAAACTCTGTTAAAAAGAGTTAAAAACATATTTCTTCTTGCTATTTAATAAAATTAAAGCATTATCATCTAAGAATATTATAATTTTAATTCATTTAGTATTGTTTATAATGACCTTTTTAATGGTGTAAATGGTTCTTCTGGTTTTTCTGGATAATATTTAGATGGACTTTAAACTATTATAGCTAAAACAATTATTCTAAGAAATGCATTTGTTATTTCGGATTATTTCAAATATTGTAGCATTAAAAAAATCGAAAGTTTTAGGGTAAAATGAATTAAAAATTGTGCTAATGCAGTTTTTTACAGAACTCAAAACTTCTGTTTTACGTAATTAAATAAAAGCTCTAAGAAATTGCGCAATACTTCAGACTAATATCGAATATTTGAAATTCCTTATGAGTAAATATTTTTCTACACCTTTTTTATTAAGTAAGTATGCAGCAATTCTCATAAGATTTCAATATCTTGTTCAGATAGTGAAAATTAATATAGTGTAATGCATGTTATGAATTTGGAAAATATTCCAAAGTCTATGCATAAGTAATTTTTTTTTCACTTTTACCCTATAAAACGTGCAAAGCAATTTTTCCCACACACTATAGAAAATTCAAGCGCCGCGCCGACTCTGTATATACACACATATATACATACATATATACAAAGTTCAAAATAATTTTAAAAAATCAGTTTTCAAAAATACATACCAAATTTTGGGACCCTAAGGAAGGGCCTTACTTTATTTAGATCCTTAATAAGATAACCAGGACAACAATAAAAATAACAACGAAGGCGATGGTTAAGACAATGCAACCACAACCGTCTTCTCCGGAACATGAAGAAGAACCCCTGAAAATATATTTCAAGTTGAGCCGAAAATTACTTCAAATAAGAGTATGTAGATTATGTAACAATTAATAATTTTGAAAAATACGGAAACGAAATCTAGTTATCTCCCACAGCCCCACCCTACTTTTCCTCTTTTTTATTAATTCATTCCGTATCCTAATCTCAAACTCAGAAGTTGAAACTTTAACCGTCATGTCATTATGGCATAATCTTTCGTATTTCGGAATAGCATTACAGCAATGATTGCACTATCATTGTTGTACGACCGTTTAAATAACAAATGCTAGAAGAATAATTGGCACAATTGAAGACTAAGAATGGAAAACGCTAAAAATACCAAAAAATCAAAAATCTTTTTTAACCATTTGGAAAAATGGTTATTGTCCTCGGTCAGGGTGGAAAATAAAAAAAAATATCTGAAGCGCATTATTAGTTGAATCCCGCATTTTATTCGTTTTCTGATTGGTCTATACAGTAATCTGTATTTTCCCATTACCTTTTTCCTTAGAGATGGATATTTCTGTTGCCACTATGACAAAAAAGTAATAAAAACTACAAAAAAAAAAAAAACTCAGAAACAAATTGAGATACAGCTTTCAAACAAATTGCATTTAAAAGTACATTTTTTTTTCTCTATATGACGGTGTAAATAGTAATATTGTGGATGTTTAGAAGTTTAAGAATGAAATTTCATTTAAAATGGGCCCAGGAATATTAATGTTTAATCCATGGCGTACGTAATGTATGACCAGCTCCGTAGAAGTTTAAAAATTTACAGTACCGAAAAATGTAAAATTGAAATTTCTTTTAAAATTTGTTCATGATGGGTCCAGGAAAGTTAAGGTTTAATCCATGGCGTACGTAATGTATGATCAACTCCGTGCGATTTTTTATGTCTTAAATTTTAGTATTTGAAAAAATAATTTTCCAAATGGTCGTTGTAATTTGTTAAATTGCTTTTTTTTTTTTTTTTTTTTTTTTTTTTTTTGTTAATGTTGTGAACGATAGTTTTGTTTTTATTACAGTGCGGCGCAAAAGTTTAAGCACAACGCAAATATTTTAATAAAAATAAAATTATACAATGGAATGCTTTCAAATATCCATTGTAGGTGAATACTATGATCATAAATATATATCTCAAGTTTTGAAAAAATTCATCGTTACGAAAATCAGAAATTACAAGAAAACAGTTTTGTGATGTCGCAAAAGTTTATGCACAAATGAGATTTTATGTAAATATCTCCTTAAACATGATAGGTGGAGGATCGGCCAGACTTTTTTCCTTGAGTATAAAGTGTAGTAATCGCTGTACGAGTTATATCAAAATGTCGAAATCTCTGCCGCTCTCGCTTGAAGAAGTTGTAGAAGTTTGGAAGCTGAAAGTTGAAGGTAAACCTTTTTTGCAAATTTCGCTTATTTTAAATCGGTCTAAACGTGGTGTTTATAGTACTTTGCAACGTGGAAAGCAATTCAAATATGTATATTGCTCAGAAACGTCGAATAAAACCATATTTTGTGAGGATAGAAGAATTAAAAGATTGGCTTTAACTAGCTATTTGCCTCTTAATGAGATAAAAAATCGACTTGGCTCAAAAATATCACATGACATCATATGCAGACGAATAACAGAATCAGGATTATTCGAAAAACAAAAATCGTCTCGTAAGCTTTTTCTGAAACAGTGACATAAACAAGCAAGACTTGAATGGGCAAAACAGCACATGTATTATCGTGACGAATGGATTAGTGTTATTTTTTCTGATGAAGAAAATGGAATCTGGATGGTCCAAATGACTTCTCATTCTTTTGGCGTGCCTTGTGGAAAGATCCGAAGAGCATATTCAGCAGGCAGCAACGTGCTGATTAGCTCATGGGATGGAGCGGTTTTGGCTGCAATGTACAAACGTCTCATTGCTTTCTAAATGGCAGACAAAATTCACAAAAGCATCAGGAAACTCTGATGAAGCATTTGTGACCATTTGGAGAACTCTTAGGGGGTCCCAACAGGACATTTCAGCAAGACAACGCATCAATACTCACTTCCCGTTGCACAAAAGAATGGCTTAGATCTCAGAATATCAGTGTGATGAACTGGCCAGCACGCAGCCCAGATTTCAATCCTATAGAGAACATCTGGGGAATACATTCACGTGACGGCTACAATAATGAGAAGCAGTATTACTCAGTGCAAAATCTCAAATCAGCGATCGAGGAAGCCTGTTACAAACTCGCTCCTAAAACCTTCCATATTCTCGTGTTATCAATGGAAAAGCCAGTATTCGATCTCGTCAGGTACAATGGAAGCACCATAGGACTTTAACTAAACTATCACTAAAGGACTTTTGTACCTTGTGAAATGTATATATTTCGTTTTTGTGCATAAACTTTTGCGACATCACAATTTTCAATTTTTTATAATTTATTATTTTCCTTACAATGAATTGTTTCCGAAACATGAATTTGTAATCAAATTGCTTAGATACAGTAAAAATTTCAAAGCATTCCGATATATATTTTTTATTTTATAAAAATATTTAGCTTGTGCATAAACTTTTGCGCCGCACTGTAGAGTGAGACATCCTATATTATTCGGTGATAAAATAGATTATGCGATCTTAGTTTATTAACCAATTTTTTTTTTCTTTCTTGAAAAATTTCCTCTTTTGGATTTTCAGTGTTTTCCATTCTTAGTCCTCAATTATTGATGCGTCATTTCAATTTCTGATGTGCGGTTGTAGAGAAAGTTATGTTTTGCAGCAGACAGCAGCGACAAAAATGACTACACCATCGAGTTTCGAGATCAAATAGGACAAAATTATTAACAGTAAATAAATGAACGACTAGTCTACAATTTTAAAAATATTCCCTGGGCATATCGCCGTAGGACCTTCGGACCTAGTAAGTAGGTAGGACCTATTAAAACTTAATAAACATAATATTTTGCATTACATTGTCCTATATATATTACGACGTGATCTAGTTTCGAGATGAATTAATCATGTAGGAACAGATTATTAAGAATGCGTTAAACAGCGACTAGTTTGTCTAGGCATATTTTGGTACAATGTGTAGCAGAAAGAGGAACCAAGCCGTCATTTTCCCGAGACTATACTCTCATCGAGTTTCGTAATTAAATTTTAATATATTGTAAATATCGACAAGTATAATACACATATTTTAGTCTGCCTCGTGGTATCTTGATAGATATGAATAGAACGGAGATCCGATTCATCATTTTGGCAGTACTACCACGTTCACGCGTTTCCGCATGAAATGTTAACTGTTAATATACGAAAGGTATGTATGGGTACAAGATCCCAGCCTGCCTCAATGAAGTCTGGGTACGATATCAGCAGAAAAGAAATGAAGGATTTGCGCCCCGTTCTGCTCATATTGTACAAAGACATCACGAGACAGAGTATTATATTTGTATTCTACTAAAGTGTACCTAAATAGTACCCGGTTCTTCTCATATTGTTCTGATATATCACGAAGGAGACTGAAATATTTGTACTAATATATATCTAAAATATGTTACATTTTCATTCCGAATTTTGGTGACTTATTAGTACAAAAAAAAAAAAAAAAAAAAAAAAAAAAAAAAACAGACGAATTAGCGCCCTCACTCTCAGAAATAAAACTCTCACTTTCGACGATTCAGCAATCCTTGAGCTATATTTCGTCGTTTTTGACAATCATTTAGCATCAATATCACGTGACTTTTAACAAAACGTAAACCCTCAAATATTTGACTAAAGTGTTACCTTACTCACGGCCAGATTCAATGCATTTTAAGGAAATAGTTGAGGTAGCTGTTTGAAGATGGGCGCGTTACTGTACCTCTTCAAATCCTGCGATTTTAGCAAGCAGATATTTGCTTGTTAATGTTATTCCTGTCACAATTTATTTAAAAAACAAGGCTTTTTAGCGCTTTTCAGAAAATACTGAAATATAGGTAGTTATTGTTTCTGCATTTGTTATTTTTGTTAGCTGTTAAAGATTTTAAGAATGTTTATTATTATTCTTATTATTATTTTCTGTTGTCCGTTATGGTTTAATTCGAAAATAATAAATTTCCTGTGTTTTACAAAATCTTTCAAAAAGAAAATTCATTAATAAAATTTCAAAATTCCAGGATCTCTCTTTTATTTAAGAAATATGTTCATATAACAATCAAATTAAAAATATGCATAATTGATCCTTCTCCCTTCTATAAACAGTAAAGTGTTAAAATCTTAATTACGTACTCAAATTGATAAAATCTCTCTCAATATACACTTAATAATTCGTTATTTCTGAGCATCAAATTAAATAGCCCATAATTTAATCATTCACTGAGCAAAGAAAATTTATCTAATAAATTATATTAATAAAGCCATATTCTAATTATTCATAAACCATAGGAAAACCATAATAATAAATTAGCCTTATTAATTAAAACTTGCAAGAATTATAACAGCATCGATAAAATTACAATCTCCTTTATAAAAATATAAGCGCATAGTAGAATCCACTACATGCATTTAAAATCACATCCATGCAAGGGCTCAATAGCTAGAGTAACGGACTCCCACACCGGAGATCGTGAGATCGTGACTCGTGAGTTCGAACCACTCCGAAGATTGATATTATTTTTTCCCCTGTCGATAAATACATATGCTTCTAAACTGTTCAATGGATGGCACCACCAGCCCTTTTATTGCACTTTTCGAAGAAGTACTTTTGACAAAACTTGTATCCTCAAACAAGTGATGTAAGTTATTTGCTCAGTTTGATAAAATATTCGTTCGGAGCATTTCCCGGGAAAGGGTTTCGTTAAAAACGAAGAAAATTTCGTGAAATTTGAGTATCCATTTCTGAGTGTGCTGTTTTGTGCCAGGATATCAGAAGGTAATCTGAAATATTTGTATTATTCTAATAGACAACTACAGCGTGTTAAAATTTCATTTCGAAACTCAATGACGCGATAGTAGTAACATAATAACAAATTGTCGCCTTCTTATGTTCATATTTTATCGAGATATGCCGTGACTGACCAGTCATTGTTTAACGCACTCTTAATAATCTGTTTCTGCATAATTAATTCACCCTGAAACTCAATGAGGTTGTAATATATAGGTTAATGTAATGTAAAATATTATGCTTCTGGAATCTCAATAGTACTATATGAAGTCATTTTCTGCCATAAATTTTATTCTGCCTGAAGTTCCTACCAGGATATGCCCAGGAAGACCAACATATTTTAATAATACTTTGTTTAAGCTTTAATTTGGCACCAATTTCTTCTAAAAATTCAATAACGTGATAGTACCGCCAAAATGACGAACTGAGCCCCTTGCTGCTTATATCGTATGAAGATATACCGAAGTAGAACAGTCTTTCTTTTATGTGCTAATAATCTTATCCTACCTACGCGATAATTTCATCTTGAAACTCGATGACGTACTCATTTCTGCTATCGCCGCTCGGTCTATATTATGGAATGAAATTTTTGAAAGCGGAAACAGTGCGAGTTATTTCAAAAGAAAAGTATTAAAGAGCCTTCATTTTATGTTAAAATATGGTTAAAAAGTCAGTTCTTGCTAACAAAATATAGCGATTCGATGTCAACGTACTGTTTTTTTTAACTGTCCTTAAATTTAAAATCCTTAAATTAAAAAAAATTAAGCTAAGTTAAACTTGTAAAAATTTTCTCAAGTAATAATTTTTAAGTTATTGCATTTTTTAAAATAGTAACATTTTAGGAAAATAATTTTTGAAAATATTGTAGGGTAGGCTCGTTCAAGCAGTCGACAGGAGTGCTCACTGCCGATTGCCTCAAACATTTCAGGGATATATAACTGACTTATAGTACACTGGTGTCCAAAATTAAGGACCAGTCACAAAATGCTAATTTTTAAGTGAGCGAATACTCAAAAGGAAATAATATCTCTGTATTCTAAAAAAAAGTAACTACCGCTGTCACCGCCGCCGGTTTTGAATTTTTTGTGACCGGAGGTCTTTCTTCGTTAATATTAAGAAAAATAATGCATACGAAAATATGAAAATCGGTAGTATTATACAGAAATGTTTGATAACACGCTGATGCAGACAGTTTTCAAATCGAAGTATTATTTTAAGAGATATTTAATGCCAAAGTTGGACAAAATCGTTCCATTAAAAAAGTTTTATAGGAGCAAAAACTGTACATAGGAATTTAATCATTTTTAGATCATTTTATGCGTCAGAATTTCCCGGTGTGCAGACTGCTTTTAGTTTTTTAATTTGACACATTTTTTGAGGTTTTATTTCTATTTTAAATTCAAATTTTCAGCATTTCGAGGGATATAGGGCGGTAGTTACCTTTTTTTAGAATAGAGAGATGGTATCAATTTATACTGTTCTCAAATGTATAAACAGCGGAAACAATAATGTTTGCTTCAAATTGAAAATTTATTTACACGTGACTATTATAAACAGAAAAAATCATTTGGAATTAGAATTAAATAATTGTGCCGTGTCCTAAGAAGGCGGCAGCGATGGTCGAGGGGGTTACTTCAAAGGCTTAACAACTTATATTCTCATAGAATATGACAACATGATTTTTATTTTTATTTTTATAACAAAATAAAAGATATTCTGGAGTAATAATAAGTAGCTGTGTACACAACAATGTAAATTTTGTTGAACAAAAGTTTATGCATCAATCAAAATAGTGTCTTTGAGAAGGTGGCAGCTAGTCGATTAAGTCCACAAGGCAATGCATTATTTGATCGGAAGACGCTTGTCTTATCTCAGAGATTAAGATCTCTTCTCCGCGACGGCACCCCGGTGCCCTATCGCCGCTGATTTCAGGTATAAATCCCCGGTCCTAGGAATCGTAAATCCCGGCCCTTTCGGCCTTCAACCTTTTCCACTCCAAAAGTCGCTCTTCCAACTCCAGCCAAAATCTAATCTCTCCTTCATCCTCCTCTCGTATATATATCTCAATTATCTGCCTCTAAAAACAATAGTGAGTTTCTCAGCCACTAACTGTCCGTTCTTTTCAAGAACCTCCCAGGGACCTTCTTCGCTATCCCCTGAGTGGACACCTTGAGGACCTCCTCTTTTTTGCACCCAGATCCTGCGATCATATGCTCTCGTGAGAAAGTATGTGGGTTCTCTTCCCACGCTCAAGATCAAGATAATACCGGCTGCTCCTTTGCATTAGCAAACTGTCACCGATTGTCAAATGTCCAAGAACGATGGTGACTGAGTAGTTTATTTCATCTTACCGCACGTCTTAGTGGACTTCACCATATTTTTACTCTGTTTTAGAAATGCATTAGTTCTTTCTATATGGCGAATCTGATATAGTTCAGTTCTTTACATAATTATGTTCAAAAAGCAGGAACTTATTAAAAATTACGTCATAAAAAGTATACACGTGAATTTTAAGAGAGAAAGGAAATTGTAAAATAATAAATTCATTAACATGCTTTAGAAGTCTTAAATAGGCGAAATTACGTCATATTTACGTCACATTACAGTTATTACATGAAATGAACACAAAATATTGCAAAACAGTTTAAATTTAGAAATTGCGCTAGACATTTATTTGATATTTTGAGAGGATCTTTTCAACTATTTTTGTTAGGAAAGCGCAAATAATATTTCATTTCTAACAAAAGTATTTTCACGTGAATATTTAAAAGAGAAAGAATAGCTTGATCAAAATTACGTCAGATTAAAAACGACTAATTTAAAATGTCTCATTTAAAAGAACTTTCTTTTCGCTTTGTTAAAAAATACCAGGAGACAAAGACTGTTTACTTAATTCCTTTTATATTAGCTTATTTTGAAATGTTGTTACACGTGTCTACGTCATCAAGTTATTTTTATTTCGACGTTTAATTTGTATTTTTATTAATGTTGAGCTAATTTATTTGTTCTTTCGGTATTTAAAATAAAAATTATGTCAATTTGTATAATTTGGCGAGTGTTTTGGCGATTTATATAATTTGGCGAAATCGATCGACGGGATAATCATTTTAGTACCGCAGCGGATTTGGCGTTAAAATTCCCCAATCAAAGAAAAATGAATAGAAATCCGTTTATAGGGAGATCGCCACTGTTTTTTAAATTATAATTCCATCTTTCGAAATCTTTTTAAAGCCGATCAAATTAGCGTGCATTTAGAGTCTGCGGTGTCTGGACGGGGGTTGGCGAGCGTAGCTCGTAGGGGGCCGAACCCCCTAGTAATTCAAATAATTGCTATCCCTACAGCACAGCTAGTCCATATAGCATCTTATTCATGTCACACATGGTCACAAGTGTCATAGCTACTACGGTGAAACAAAAAATAAGAAATTCCACACGTCTCATTATAAGTCTCAAATGATCACTATATGTAACTCCACTGAGACGTCAATGTGACTGCTGCTTTGTGTCGAGTCACCAGGTGATTTTATAATGTAGTTACATGGTGTCTGTCATTTTAGACTCAATTTCAAACTCATCATGAACGTTGCATTATGATAAGTTACCAAATAATATCACATTATAGTCACATGGTGACTTTTCACAAAAGAGCGCAATGGTGATTTCACAGTAGTCTCTCTGTCACCTGAAAGTCATCATGTGACTTTAATGTGACATTATTTGGGAACTTATCACAATGCAGCGTTCACGATGACTTTGAAATTGAGTATACAGATGACAGTCACATGAGAGTCACAATTTAGCTACATTATAAAGTCCCATTGTGACTCGTCACAAAGCAGCAGTCACATTGACGTCTTAGTGGAGTCATATAGTGATCATTTGAGACTCATAATGAGATGTATCGAATTTCCTACTTTTTTGCTTCACCGTAGTGACTGTGACACTTGTGACCATGCGTGACATGAATGAGATGTTATATGGATTAGATGTGCTGTAGATATAGTAATTATTCAAATTATATTACTTCCTCTTGAGTATTCGCGTACTTGAAAATTAGCATTTTGTGATCGGTCCTTAATTTTGGACACAAGTGTATGTTGCTTTAAAATGCAGATAAATCAACATCATTCTACAAAGTAAAATCGGATATTAATAAAAATAATGAAATTACATTGAACTTTTTTTTTGTTTCTTAAAATACTTTGTTTTTTTTTCAAATGTGACAGAGGTAAAATTTACCTTTTTAAAAGTGAGAATATTTTCGAATCGTCATTACCCCTCTCTTAATTCAAAAGACTACATTGTCACTTAAAATAGGTGTCGTTGGTAATCGTTTAATTCGAAAATGTGTGATGTGTATAAGAGTGCGTACGCACCTGATTTGGTGTAGGAGTCTACGCGTGCTGTTGCACATCATTCCTTTTCGCGACACATAATTAATAGCATTTTGTCCATTTAAGTAAATACCGGGTGTCTCAAAAAGGACTGACTGATTTTAAAATTCAATAACTTGCAAACGGTGACAGATATTAAAAAAATTCTTGCAGGAGGGTTATGCATAAGGTCAAAAGTTTACAGTGATTTTCAATTTTTGTTCGATTTACAAACAATAGATGGCGCTGTGAGCAATAGTCGCTAAATACAGTCTCGTTTTTTGGTTCTTTATCTTGTTCCATGCAGAAAAAGGAGATGGAAATGTATTATCCAGACCACGAAGTACCAAAAATCGAGCCTGAATTTAGCGACTATTGCTTACAGCGCCATCTATTGTTTGTAAATCGAACTAAAATTGTAAATCACTGTAATAAAACTTTTGACCTTATGCTTAACCCTCCTGCAAGAATTTTTTTAATATCTGTCACCGTTTGCAAGTTATTGAATTTTAAAATCAGTCAGTCCTTTTTGGGACACCCGGTATATGTAGTTTCTACAGAATATGGAGAAGGAAAAGAAACAGTAAAATGAGTCTTTGTACTCCTGATGTGTTATATGTTGCAAAAGTGCGAGTTGAAGCAGGGGAGAGTATAATATCGATTGCATGATTATAGCGAGTTGAATAAATAGTGCGGAAATCAGCTAACCCAGTACTACTTAAACTAGTATGTTGTGGCCATCTCAAAACTTTCTTCTATATAAATCACGTAAATTAAATCATTTAAATAGTATAAGAAATTACATCAATTTAAAACCAATTCGTATCAAAGTATACCTGAATTCGAAGTTTTATGAAAATTCGTGCATTAGTTATTGAGATAGAGCTGTAGGGTAAATTCTGAAAAATTCAGCATAGCAGCGCCACCTGTTGGGCAATTTGCACCAAAACACAAACAGCACTAATTCATAATAAGGTATACCGGAATCTGAAGTTTGATGAAAATCGGTGCATTAGTTCTGGAGCTAGAGCTATTGTGGAAATCACAAAAAATGCAGCACAGCAGCGCCACCTGTTGAGCGATTTAAACGAAAAGGTACAAAACATCATTTCATGTCAAGGACTAACTGAATCTAAAGTTTAATGAAAATCCGTGCATTAGTTCTGGACATTGAGCTATTGTGGAAATCGTGAAAAATGCTGCATAGCAGCGCCACCTGTTGAGCGATTTACACCAAAACATAAACAGCACTAATTCATATCCAGGTATACCTGAATCTGAAATTTGTTGAAAACCCAAGTATTAGTTCTTGAGATAGAGCTATTGCGGAAATCTCAAAAAATGCAGCATAGCAGCGCCACCTGTTGAGCGATTTACACCACAAGAGACAAAACGTCAATTCATGTCAAGCACTAACTGAATCTGAAGTTTGATGAAAATCCGTGCATTATTTCTTGAAATTGAGCTATTACGAAAATCGTGTAAATGCTTCAAAATGCAGCATAGCAGCGCCATCTGTTGGGCGATTTGCACCAAAACGTTACCAGCACCAATTCATATCAAGGATTAACGGAATCTGAAGTTTTATAGAAATCCGTGCATTAGTTCTTGAGATAAAGCTTTTGCGGAAATCCTGAAAAATGCTACATAGCAGCGCCACCTGCAGGGCGATTTACACCAAAAACTAATCAGCACCAATCTATATCAGGGAATACCTGAATATAATTTTTTATTAAATTCCGTGCATTAGTTCTTGAGATAGAGCGCCCACAAAATTTGTGTCACATACAGACAGACAGACAGACAGACTCACAGACAGACATTTTGTAAAAACATGTTTTTTGGAATCTCTCACCCCTAAAACGTATAAATCCGTCGAAAACTGGAATTCGAAAATTCTCATGAAACCAATACTTTCTTCTTGTCAAGATAGAAGAAAGTAAAAAGTGATAAAATATTGAATCGCTTAAACGTCCAACAATACTGAAACCAGAAGAGCCGATCGCAGCGACATTTGCAGAATATTTTCTAAAACTGCAAAGCGATTGCTAGGCTAGACGCTGTAATAATATAGGGTAAACTTAAAGTCTTTCCCTGATTATAAATATTAATTGTGCTCAAACTACTATAATTAGACATATGTTTGTTTGGATACATTGTAAGTAATGTTATAATTTTTACTTTCTTCTATCTTTACAAGAAGGTATTGGATTCGTGAAAATTTTCGACTTCCGGTTTTCGACGGATTTACACGTTTTAGAATGCCCAGAACACGATTTGATGGTTTTTAGAAAATGTCTGTCTGTGAGTCTGTCTGTCACTCTGTCACTCTGTCACTCTGTCTGTGAGTCTGTATGTGACAAAAATTTTGTGGGCGCTCTATCTCAAGAACTAATGCACAGAATTTCACAAAACTTATTATTTAGTTATACCTTGATATAAACTAGACCTGATCAGTTTTTGGTGAAAATCGCCCAAAAGGTGGCGCTGCTATGCGGCATTTTTCACGATTTCTGCAATAGCTATATCTCAAGAACTACTGCACGGATTTTCATAAAACTTCAGATTCAGTTAGTCCAGGATATAGTTTGGTGCTGATTACTTTTTTGTGAAAATCGCCAACAGGTGGCGCGCTATGCTGCATTATTCATGATTATCGCAATAGCTCTAACTCAAGAAAAAATGCACGAATTTTCATCAAACTTCAGATTTCGTTAGTCCTTGATATAAATTAGTGCTGTTTAATTTTTGGTGTAAATCGCCCAACAGGTGGCGCTACTGTGTTGCATTTTCACGATTTTCGCAAGAGCTGTATCTCAAGAACTATTGCACGGATTTTCATCAAACTTCAGATTTAGTTAGTCCTTGACATGAATTGACGTGTAAATTAGTGCTGCTTAACTTTTGGTGTAAATCGCTCAACAGGTGGCGCTGCTATGCTGTATTTTTTGTGATTTCCGCAATAGCTTTATCTCAAGAACTAACGCTTAGATTTTCAACAAACTTCAGATTCAGGTATACCTTGATATCATTTAGTGCTGTTTATTTTTAGTGTAAATCGCTCAACAGGTGGCGCTTCTATGCTACATTTTTCAGAATTCCCGCTGTAGCTCTATCTCAAGAACTAATGCACGAATTTTCATCAAACTTCAAATTCAGATATACTTTGATATGAATTGGTGCTAAATTCATGTAATTTCTTGTACTATTTAAATGATTTAATTGACGTGATTTATATAGAAGAAAGTTTTGTGATGGCCACAACATACTAGTTTATATAAGGTCACGTACCTCAATAAATTTCAATGTGTGTCCCCTTGGTATAGCTCGGAGAATGTCCAAGCGGTATTCTAGTTCCCGTCAAGTGTTCTTTAATATGTCTTCTGTTACAGTACGCACAGCAGCTTGTATCCTAGTCTTCAGTTCTTCGACGTCAGCAATTGGTGTGGCAAAGATTCTGTCCTTGATATATCTCTAAAACAAAAAATCCAGAGGATTCATATCTGGGGAGCGCGGAGTCTAGGGTGTTGGTCCATACTTCTAATTAGGGTTGCCAGGTTGTATGTTTCTCTCGTAAGTTGTACGTTTTTAGCCATTTTTGTTCTTATCGTATGGTGTACGTTTAAATTTGTCCCGTACGACGATTTTTTCCGTTTTCCTACCGCTTCTTATTTTTGATAGTTTCAAGAATTTTTTTTCTTTTTCAGTTTGCTTCAAAATTTCATACCTTTTATACCAAAAAAAAGTTATGCACATGCGCATCAAAAGTAAAAACGGCTTGTTTCCCATCAGAATGACAAACATTTTGGAAATTTTTAAATAGGTGTAATATTAATTGCGCATCCTCTAACTCTTGGGTAGAATTAGGTCATATGAACTTGACATTATTATAGACTATACGAATCTACATTATGAAGTTTGTAATTTAATATATCTGTATTTTAAGTTTAAATATTTTGTTTGATTTATTATTTCCCTTTATTCTTAAATGCAAACATAAATTTATTTGTATGTCCGCTATTAAAGTGTTCATGATCATCATTGAATTCTAGGATATTTCGACTATTTTTGTTCTTATATTTCAACTAATTTTTCATTCATAATGGGATATATGAATGCAAAATTAGTCAAATAGTGTTGATAAAATAATGTAATACACAGTTGAAAACTAACGATTAAATCGAATAATTAATAACCTCTTTAAAAAAAAAAAATTGTTACCTAGAATGTTACTGTCACAATAAACATAGTTCAGTATGGTATGGAAAAGGATGATAGCGCGATAAAACCAAAACTAACTAATGTCAATCAAAATGTTACGTTTTTTCTGAGATAAATAGGGCAACCCTACTTCCAGTCCACCTATCCGTGAATGTTTCGCTTAAAAACTAGTACTAAAAACTATTAAAACTGACCTACACTGAAAAAAAAACGACATTTTTACAGTACAAAGTACTGTTCATCTTGCGCACAAACTCGTTCACAGTCGAATGTGCTGTATCTTTCTTTGGTTTCTTGACTATATAAACATGAAAAATACAGTCGTTGCGTAAAATTAACAACACAATGTGCTGGCAATTCGGACACCAGCAGTCTAAATTGCCGCCAGCGTGCGTCCGAAATGCCAGCACATTGTGCTGTTAATTTTACGTAACTACTATATTCTTCATGTTTATATAGTCAAGAAACCAAAGAAAGATACAGCACATTCGACTGTGATCGAGTTTGTGCTGGCAAATCTACAATGGTTTTTTTACAGTGTATCCAATGATACAACAAGTTACATTATTATACAAACGGTTTATTTGTAATGAATTATATACAGTCGGACCTCTATTTAACGAACCTCTATTTTGCGAACTTTTACTTGGAACTAAGAACATTTTGCAAATTTCTTCGTAAAATAACCTCCAAATAGTGAAGTGTATTCTCTATTTAACGAACTTTTCCTTGGGATTCTAAATTTTTTTTTCTCCCTATTTCTTAAAATATTACTGGACATTTCAAACTTATTCTCTCTTTTAACACATTTTATGATGATCAATGACCATGAACAGGTCTTACCAGGCACCTAACTCACCGAGAGCAGTAACATCTTTGTGATTCTTTGCTTTCCATCCAAGAAGAGCAAACTTTCAATATCCCCTTTTAACCCTCAATGGAGCTGCCCCGTGTCTTTAAACTATAGTTTCCCGTTTTCTAGATTGTTGATCATGATCAATCGTGTTGGTAATTTCGGTTCTTGTAGCTCGAAAATGTCAAAGCGAAAATGCTTGAGCCTCAAAGAAAAAAAATATATATATATATATTCTTGATGAGGTGGATAAAGGCATGAAGAAAAAGAATACTGCTTTAAAATTTGGTATTCCTCCAAACAGCTTATCAACCATAATAAAATATCGTGATTTTAATGTAAGATTATTTTTTTAACGGAAAATACAATGTATTTCCAGATAATGTTTTGTTTCATTCTTATTTCTCTTGCAGATTTCTTTTTGATGGGTAAAATAAGTAAAACAAATAGATATAATTTATAAAAAAAACTGTGACTAATTACTTTTTTAAAAATTATTTTTAGTGTTTATGGACTTAAAATGTGTTTTACGTAGTTTAAAGTATTTTAAAATGTGACTCTCTATTTAACGAATTTTCCATATAACGAACTTTTTTTCGGGATTTAGCGACTTCGTTAAAAAGAGGTCCGACTGTAATCAGGGCAAGATTTTTGGTTCACCCTGTATGATGTTTACATTGAAATTTGAAAATATCTCACAGATGTCGCTGCAATCGTCTCTTCGAACTTCAGCATCGTTGCAGATTTAAGGGATTCAAATTTTTAGCACTGTTTGGATAGCAGATTTTTGCACTATTTATTCTAGACGCTGTACACGGGCTTTTCAAACGCGTGAATGGACTTTACGAAAGCGACTAAAGAGGTCTTCACCAGACACAAGTTTGGAAAGATGCCAAACAGCATTTTCTCCCGAAATGATAAAAGAATTTTGTGAATAAGTAAAAGAAGTAGATAGTCTTGTTTTATGGACTGACCACTGCAAAAATACGAGAAATGGCATATAGTTTTGCAGAAAAGAAATATTTATAGTATCAATTCAACAACAAAAATAAATGGCTGGTAATGAGTCGAATCGTTAAAACTCTTCATGAAGCGTCATTCAAAGCCACTGAGCTCCATATAAAACAGGAGTTCTGAGTCGGTGGTCAGAATCCTGCAAGGCAAATAAAGCATGCAAGGCAAAGGTAAAAAAATAGTCCGCTTTGTGAATGTTAGATATTAGTATTCCCATTGACTATTATCTTAATTTGTGCTTCTCTAATTAAGATATACTTGTAAAATTAATAAATGATCCTCTAATCATACAAGGTAATTCTGTAAACAGCATTTTTCGCCATGAATGCGAACTAAAGTTATTGTCAATATATCCTTCCGCGCTACCTTTGGAAATCATGTCGGAAAATAGGAAGACCGATATTCTGCTATATATGGAGCTCAGTGTTCGAAGCTGTATTTAAGAAGGTCCACATCGGCTAGTATTGCTCGAGAAAAAATATATTAAAGAGTCTTCATTTTATGTTAAAATATGGTAAAAAAGTCCGTTCTTGCCAACAAAATATAGCGACTCGATATCAACATACTATTTTTTTTAAACTGTCCTTAAACTTAAAATCCTTAAATTAAAAAAAAATATTAAGCTACCTTAAACTTGGAATTTTTTTTTTCGAGTAACAATTTTAAAGTTATTGCACTTTTAAAATTAACAACATTTTAGGAAAATAATTTTTGAAAATATTGTAGGGTAGACTCGTTCGAGCAGTCGACAGGAGTACGCAGTGCCGATTGCCTCAAAAATTTCAGGGATATATAACTGACTTATAGCTTATTGGCTTTAACAAGACTCAATGCGACCGTTTTTTCAAAAATCTATCGGAGCTGCTTGATAAATATAAGTTCTCCCCACATGTCACATGCAAACGGATGAGAAGGGGATCCCGACGGTTCGAAAGTAGCCACTAAGGGTGGTTCCTAAAATTAGAGCCAGTCGTTTCATAAAATCGCTTCATAAATTCGGTTCATTAGGATTTATATATATAGGGTAGCTATTACTTACCCATTTCTTCTGGAGGACGAATCATAATGCCAGCCAGATGTTGTCCAGACACCATCAGAGGATGTGCACACAGCTGGTGAGTCAGAAGAATTGTCATACCCATAAGAGGATGTGCAAACAGCAGGTGAATCCGGGGGATTGTAATAGCTGTCGGATGCATCACAACCGTAAGACGTGTCCATTTCATATCCCGAAGACGCGGAAAAACCTTCTTCGTAAGACATTTGGAATAGCTAGGTATAATAGCTTCGTCACAGTATATTAAAAAAAAAAAAAATTAAAAAAACTACTAATATGTGTATCTTACAACTCTACATTCAGCTTACTGGATGAGTGAGAAAAGTTCGAGATAAGTTAATTACTTTATACCTGAGTGAAATGAATTATCAAAAGGATTTGACGCGATAAGAATGCTTATACAATACTTTTGATAAGTTGTGTCAAATATCAATGTTTATCCTTCAAATCCAAAGCCTTTTTCATCTGTTCTTTTTTTTATTATTATTGTATACCTTCTTTGAAAAAGATATGAAAATAAAAATGCTATGATTGAAAGAATGATATTTCTGATCATTGTACACTGTAAAAAAAAAAAAAAAAAAAAAAAAAAAATCCGACCAGTTTTCCTGTAGGAATCATCTCTATAATAATAGCCTAAGTCATGTGACTGTCATCAATAGTTCCGGGCTGACCGCTTCGCTTTTTATATGACAGGTGACCATTTTTTACATTTTTTATTTTTTGCGTGGTAAATTAAAACAATGCTTTGATACTGAAATTAAAAGTCATGGTTTTTGGTATTATTTATTATTTTTCTTTACTTTTTCTTAAAAAAGGGAAAGAAAAAGTGAAAGTCATGAATTTCAAATTAAAATTATGTATTTTAAATAAAATGAGTGAAATTATTATATTTTAGATGAATTTAATGAAATATGAAAAAATGCGTTTGGAAAGACAATGTTTGATGATTTATCACTTGCGCCTGGCTAGCATAAAAAGGTACTACTTAGTTATACCGTCGACACATTTCGCCAAATTATATAAATGGCCAAACCACTTGCCAAATTATACAAATTGACATAATTTTTATTTTAAATAGCGAAAGAACAAATAAATTAGTATAACATTAATAAAAATACAAATAAAACGTCGAAATAAAAAATAACTTGATGACGTAAACACGTGTAACTTGCTTAAAAACAAGCAAATATGACATTTACGATCAACCATTATTGATATTTAATCTTATAGTTTGGCGATATATTTTTGGTCGACGGGATAACCAAGTAGTACCCATAAAAATACGGAGTCCTTAATTTCTCTATTAGAAACTTCTGATTTGGCGAAGTATTGAGAAAGTGAATTAAATTTTGGATAAAAGTAACGTGGCACAATGCTTAGCACACATCTAACGGAGACCAAACTGGTCGCCAAGGGCGGCTAGTCGGAAAAATAGTTGCCCTTATCGTACCGGAAAATTTCCGGAAGCTCAGAATAAAATCCGTAAAAAAAAGGAAATAGTCAATAAAACGGTATTTTACGGATTTTATTTCGATTTTACGGATTTTATTCCGAGCCAAGCGAATACAAGATTTTTTTTCTTTTTTTTTTTTTTTTCTTTTCTTTTTTTTTCTTTTTTTTTCTTTTTTTTTTCTTTTTTTTTTTTCTTTTGTAAATAATTGAAATAAAAAGACATTAACTGTTAATTTAGAAACAAATCTACCGTACCTATATTATGAAGGACAAATGTATTGGTTCCTAACGCTGACGTCATTTTGACGGTGGCACCGGCAGACGATTAAATTTAAATTTAATGCAATTTTTTAAACTTCTAAATACCGCACATTTTCAATTTTTACACCGTCCAATTTTGAAAAAAAAAATTAACTTTCAAATGCAATTTGTTTGAAAACTGTATCGGAATTTACCTAATTTTTATTATTTTTAAAATAATTTTTAAGGTGAATTTTTTTCAAATCTATCTCTATCGCGTGCAGGTCATTATTAGGAAAAATGAATATATCTGCTCTTAAATTTATATAAATAGTTCATCATTTGTTTTCAGCTGCTGTTTTCTGAACTTGTGTACAATTATAGAGACACCAGAGGCGAACGTTGAGAGTTATCCTGATTTAAAAAAAAAAAAAAAAAAAAAAAAAGTTATTTCCAATATCCAAATTTTGAGCTGATAATTTTAAAATGTCTTTCAAAATTTTAAATAAAGATCTTGATTCGTTATGCCATCAATAAATACCAAATTACTTAGTCTTGATGCTGCAATGCACCCCCATACGAGAACACCTCCACCGCCGTGCTTAACTGTTCCAACGTGGACCTTGAGATTAAGTTCTTTATTTTTTAGTCTCCATACTATTGTACGCCTATCGGAACCAAAAATGTTAAATGTTTCTTTCATCTGCAAATAAGACATTATTCCAATGCGATTCGGGTTTATAGATCGTTTATTTTGCGAAGGAAAGCTTAAGCTTTCTGTTTTTCGCACTGATAAAAATTTTTTACGGGTAAAACGCTAACTTAATCCAGCTGACAGTGTTGCCAGATTGGGGAATTTTTTGTCCCCAGATTGTTGTTTGTCACCGCTTTTTTGAAATAGAAATATTTGGCCTGTTTAAAAATGGATTAAAAATTCTGAAAAATAAGTCGAATTATACTATTTTAAAAAAGTGGTGACGGTCAAATAATTTGAATTAAAAAAGTCCCCAATCTGGGAACACTGCCAGCTAATCTCAGCACTCGTCGAGCAGTTTCAGGTGAAATTGAACTAGACAATTTTTCATTAAATTCTGTAGCAACTTTTACAACACTTAAAAGTGGATTTTTCTAATTATAAATCTCTGATTCTGATCCCCGTTGTGTTAACTTTGATGGACGACCTATTTTTACATTGTTTTCGATCCGATTTTGTTCTTTAACCCCCGCGACCGGTTTACGTGCCACTTAACGTGCTCAGAATCCTTCATTTTTCCCACCAGTTATTTTTTACTGTAAAGTTTATCTTTTTTAATCAGAGCATTTTCGCGATTCAATCTGAGAAATTTTCTGTTTTGAAAAACCGGTGGAAAAAGATTAAAAATTAAGCAAAAAGTCGTTAAGAGGTTAAAGCGTTTTATCACATACTGAACCGTAGAATGGGATAAATTAACTAATTTAGAAATGTTCGGAAATGATTTGCCACTATTATGATGAACTATGATAAATTTTCGAATATTGTTAGTTGTTTCTTTACGACTACGGGTGATTTTTAAAATAATAAATAGAATATTACGGAGAAAGACAGCAAAGATTAATCCCAAACGACTTTTTAAATGTCAGCACAATGTAAAAATAACAAGTGGGTAAGTGTGATCACAGATCGCACAGAGAGTTTCGTTTAATATTTCTTTCAAAACACTTTATCCTTTTGCAAAGTCTGTTAGTTCCACATTTCGCAACCAGGGGGCGCATTTTATTCTAAACAAACCTCTATCCGAACGAAACTCCGTTTTACAACCTATCCGTAGATATATTAGTCGAGGGAATCGGGCCCATAGCACCCGAGATAGGTAGGCACCCCTGGCGGTAAAAAATGGAACTAAAATATGTAAGTCTATGGTGCATAATATGAAAGAGTGGTCAAAGGAGTGTCGGCAAAAGTTAGAAAAGTGCCCTCGCCGCCCCGCCAGGTAAAGGATAAAAAATTGCTTAAAATACACAAGTTAGAGCCCGGAGGGTTAAATATTAGATTCTTACGAAATTTTGTGATTTGTCATTTGATCGCAAGTGTTTAGCTATAATTTTGCAAAATTTCAAGTCTTCAACTTAATTAGAGGCTGAGTTAGAAAAAAAAAGCTTAAAATACACAAGTTAGAGCCCAGAGGTTTACTATAAGATTTTTTCGAAATTTTGTGATTTGTCATTTGATCGCAAGTGTTTAGCTATATTTCTGCAAAATTTCAAGTCTTCAACTTAATTAGGGGCTGAGTTAGAAAAAAAGCTTAAAATACACAAGTTAGTCCCAGAGGGTTAAATATAAGACTTTTTCGAAATTTCATGATTTGTCGTTTGACGTGAGGTGTTCAGCTATAAGTATGCGAAATTTCAAGTCTCCAAGATATATAGTTTCTGAGAACGGGCACTGTGACGGACGGACGGACAGACAGACGAGTAAGACGAATAAGGTTTTGTCAGATGAACGAAACCCTAAAAATAAAGCAACAGACGATAATTTTAATTAGGAATTTAACCGAAAATGTTTCTGTGCACGAAGACTTTTGTGACGTGTTCTTTCTCTGCCTTCTTCCGTTTAAATTTTTATATAAAAGGAAAAGCAGTCAATATTTAAAAAAATATTTTGGGTGTTATTTAGAACAACATAGAGATGATGCGGAAAAATATTGGACTTCATATTTGAATTTTATTCCAAGGTACTTCTTTTTTACTACAAACTGTTTAAGTGTATGATGTATGAACAGTTTTGGGAGCCACTGTATTTGATGGTTTTCCCGTATATTCTGCAACCGGGTTTATCCCCTTGTATATTTAAAATACAAGGCTGTTTTTAGGTGCGTTCGTAATTATATAAATACGTAGCACCTATAGTCGTCGTTCAGTCCGTCCGTCTGTCCGTCCGTCCGTCCGTCCGTCCGTCTGTCCGTCCGTCTGTCCGTCTGTCCGTCCGTCTGTCCGCATGTAACAGAGCAAAAACTACCCAACCGAATGGTCTGAAATTTCAAATATATGATTTTTGCAAAATTTTGTCGAGCCATTTCAAATTTTATGAAAATCGGATGTATAGTTTAATTACAGGGACAGTCAAAAGTTTTTCTTTATATTACGGCCAATGGGAAAAATTATTGCAAGTGCATTTTAATGATATTACAGCCTTCCGAATGATCTGAAATTTTAAAGATATAACTGTTGCAAAATTTTGTCGAGCCCTTTCAAATTTTAGGAAAATCGGATGTATAGTTTAATTACAGGGACAGTCAAAAGTTTTTCCTTACATTACGGCCAATGGGAAAAATTATTGCAAGTGAATTTTAATGATATTAGAGCCTTCCGAATGATCTGAAATTTTAAAGATATAACTGTTGCAAAATTTTGTCGAGCCCTTTCAAATTTTAGGAAAATCGGATGTATAGTTTGATTACAGGGACACTCAAAAGTTTTTCTTTTGCGGCCAATGGGAAAAATTATTGCAAGTGCATTTTAATGATATGAGAGCCTTCCGAATGATCTGAAATTTTAAAGATATAACTGTTGCAAAATTTTGTCGAGCCCTTTCAAATTTTAGAAAAATCGGATGTATAGTTTAATTACAGGGACAGTCAAAAGTTTTTCTTTACATTACGGCCAATGGGAAAAATTATTGCAAGTGGATTTTAATGATATTAGAGCCTTCCGAATGATCTGAAATTTTAAAGATATAACTGTTGCAAAATTTTGTCGAGCCCTTTCAAATTTTAGGAAAATCGGATGCATAGTTTAATTACAGGGACAGTCAAATTTTTTTCTGTACATTACGGCCAATGGGAAAAATTATTGCAAGTGCATTTTAATGATATTACAGCCTTTCGAATGGTCTGAAATTTTAAAGATATAATTGTTGCAAAATTTTGTTGAGCTATTTCAAATTTTAGGCAAATCGGATGTATAGTATAATTACAGGGACAGTCAAAAGTGTTCCGTTACATTACGGGGAATGGGAAAAAAATATTGGAAGTGCATTTTAATGATGTATCAGACTATGCGCTTTATGAAGTGCAAAAAATTATACATTCAGTACAATATGGGGTGCAAAAAATAATTATAAAACTAGTTATAGTACGAACGCACCTCATTTGCCACGTTTGACGAGCAATTTCCAACTTGTTTTAGTCATGCCTTCATCCTTCTACTGAACTGATTTTGCTAAACATTTTTTTTAAATGAAAGCTGTTAATTTGTAGATGTACCCACTACATCTGTTTTTTTTTTTTTTTTTAATATTCCTATTTTTAGATTTTAATTTTAATTTTAATTTAAAAAGTTTTTTAGGAACTTTTCAAAAGCAATTGGTTTACTTCCTTTGATGCAAAAAAAAAAAAAAAAAAAAAAAAAAAAAAAAGAGAGAGAGAGAGAAATAACGAAAAATGTTTAGACACATTTGGACGTATTTTTTAATTTGCAAGTTTTACAAGTTTTTCAAGTTACAAGCAAAATATTTATGTACGTGTACTTTATTTTGATAAGCGGATGAAAATTCATATATACTGTGATGTCACGAGAATATTGTCTATCGGGTTTATTTTATATTTATCCATTGTAATTTTATTGATGCCATTTTTTTCATTATAATGAAATAGAAAACATGTTTTTATTTTAATACATGGTGGTTAAGCATAAAAATCTATATATATATATATATATATATATATATATATATGTATATATATATATTACGCTAACGTACGTGGCACAGAAATCGCGATTATTTGTTATTGTTTAATGGCAACGCCTGAGAAACGCATCTCATTGGTTATTGTGTAAAAGTCCTTTGGCAGGATTTTGGATGATCGAGGTTATTTACCTTTCGCTGCAATAATGGAGCTTTAAAATGTCATTTAAAATGCACGTAAAAGATCTCCGCGAATGCTTGAAAGTGAAGAAGAAGCCGAATTGAAATCGAAATAGATTGGATCGAGAACGCCGTTAAACACACAGCATAAACGATCGCCAAAATAGCCTTAATAACCGTAGCATGCACGCGTTGCTTCTGAAATCCAAATTGCTGATTTAAAAGTTCCGGGGCGTAACTGTGGGACTTTGAGTGAAACGTGCAATTTCTGCAAAGCACTGTATTGGAAATGCGAATTAAACAGCAGCGAGAAGTTTACAAAATGTTGTCATGACGTTAAAGTAATTATGTACGGACGGGTAGTTTTGACTGTACGGACCAGCAATACAATTTCCAGGTTCATTTAAGAATATTATTACGGGCCCACCAGAAGTAAGATGCAATAAAACCTGCTTAGACGGAAACGAAAACGACCAGTGTTAAATTCCGTTTTATGCAGTTTATTTAAATTGAACAAAGCATAATAGCATTTTGGGGGGAGGGAGGGGGAAGCTGGAACTTTTTTTTTCGTTTGTTGCAGGATTCCGTTATAAACGGGCTTTACTCTATTAGAAAATAAATTTGTTGGATAGTACTTTTAAAAAACATCTATGTAGTAATATTTGCTTACAATTTTATTTTTTTTCAGTATTACAGTTTATGTTATATTTGTAATTGCTTTTTCATCCAAAGATTTTAAATAAAAATTAAATTATTGAAAATAGAATTAAATTTTAATTGAATTCATCAATCAATTTGGAATAAAAAAGTTTAAAGTATGAGACATATAAAAATTAAAAAACTTAACCTGTGACTTTACATAACTTTGGCACTGAACAATAGTCGGGCTCTTGTAATTTGCACCGACTCCACCCCCCCCCCCCCTCTCTGTACGGACCTGTGATAAAAATTTCAGCTTCATTTGAGAATATTATTACGGGCCCGGGCAACGCCGGTCGGGTCAGCTAGTGCGTATAAAACACGTGTGAGAAGTTTCAGCTGGTGAAAGTGGCTTTATACTTATAGACTGAGAGGCGGCAGTACAGACAATCACCTCATCGAATTCACGACTAAAATTCCAGAATTAGTTAAAACCAGATACGCATATAAAAATGTAATCGGTCTGCCAAGTCATAATCCAAGCGGAAAACAGCTGAAAGCCCGATTTTAGCGGTTGACTCGTAGGTTTGCCATTGTGTTTTCTTGCACTCAAAGGTACACTCTTAAAAATCTGTAGCGTTTGTTGCATAGTCACTCTCCACCGCTTTTATAGAAAACGATTACTTGACTATAATATGGAGCATTCTCATTGGTCAGAATGGAGACATTCTATAAAAGCGGTGGAGTGACTATGCAGCTAAAGCTGCAGATTTTTAACAGTGTATGAACACATGGAGGACTGGGAGCAGGAAAACACAATAGTAAATCAGCCGCTAAAATCGAGAGATAAGAAAAAGAGAGAGATAGAAAATAGAGTCAGCCCCTAAAATCGTGTTTTCAGGTGTTTTCCACAAAGATATAACGGGAAACCGAATGCTTTTTAATATGCGAATCGAGTTTTAACTAATACTGGAATTTCAGTCCTGACCTCGATGAGGTGATTGTCTGTGCTGATGCCTCCCAATCTATTAGCTTAAAATGTATTTTTATCTTGAAAAAGTTAAAGAAAAAAATTGATATGGTCAACATGACATAAATTGTATTGATTTTTCATTTCTTAATTATAAAGATTAGAATGGGAGACTATATTGTTTACTTCATCTTGATTACATGTTACATCTTGCTTTTTGTAAAGCTATTATAGGTAATGACAATAATACATGAATTAAGTTTTAATAAAAAATTCAGAAAAGCAAAGAATTTCAGGAAAATTAAGATTAATGAAGACTACAAAAACGGCGCTGTTGCTTTTGCTTTTATAGCTCTTACATCATATTTCTAAATAGCGTACAATTTAAATCCTTACATCATCAAATAGGAATAAAATTAACTTTCTGATGAAATTTATTCGAAAACTGACGCTCAATTTAGCGACTTTTTAAATAATTTTCAAGCATGAATTACTTTTCAAATCTATTTCAACCAACATAAACAGTGAAGGCAAAAGGGCGATTCTCAAAAGGTGAGTACTGGACACACGTCATAACTTTAAGCCTTTCAAAAATAACTTTAATTATCATTGACTTTAATTTTTTTTTTTTAACTCTGAGTTTTTAATTCTATTCAGAGACAGAAAATGACATAATTTATTGTAAAAGCTTTGTATAAATATCTTAAAATTATATTATTTTATGTTAAAGAGGCGAATTTTGGACATTCATAAAGTTTACTGCTCCAATGTACCACCAAGAAAAGAATTTTAACTTGCTTCCAGGTGGTTCTAATGGTAAACAACGAATGCATAAAGGAAACGGATGATTTTTTGATAATTTCGTTAAGAGATGGCAGGCTGATTTATTGATTTTTGAAGATAGAAGGACTTTTCTATAAAGAATTTTTCTGTATTTTGTTATGTCCAAAAGTAACGTACACCACAAAGCCATCATTTCCACGAAAGATACATCAAGTAAGTACTTTAAACTCTTTTATCTAACTTTAAAATCATTTTAAAAAATTTAAATTATTTGTATGTGTTTTTATAAGATTTTTTTTGCAATAAATGCACTTTTCTCAAATAAGAAAGTGGAATGTCCGAATCGGGTAACGATGGAAACGCCGATTTTATTTTCGGTAAATTTATTTTTAAAGATGATTTGGTATCCTGAAACGTATAAAAAGATATTTATTATAATGTTTTATCGCAAATAATTACCGTGTTTTGTATAAATAAAGTGCATTTAGTACGTGTAATAATATAACTTGACTTGAAGCATGCTCAACTAATGTGTGTAACGATAGGCACAAAATGGCGACCGCTGTGATCGTTACGAAATTTCGGACATGCTTACTTAAAAGTATGATTTAAAATTAATAGTAAACTTCTTTTTTTATTTTAAAAGTAATTCTTCAGTGATCTTACGTGTTTTTATGTATTTTGCAAAGTTTTCTTTGTAGCAAATGTACCCCAAAAGATTATCTAAACATTAATAATTTTAATTATCTAAATACATAAATAAATGTATTATAACAGAGTCCATTGCTCTAACATACATCTTAAAAAATAAAATAAATATTTTTTTGTTAAATTATTGTACTTGAGTTCGTTTTTTTTTTTAATTCAAGGTTTAAGAATCCCATCTCCTTAAAATTCGATTCTTCCT
Organism: Maratus speciosus; assembly: GCA_963932465.1. Classification (NCBI taxonomy): domain Eukaryota; kingdom Metazoa; phylum Arthropoda; class Arachnida; order Araneae; family Salticidae; genus Maratus; species Maratus speciosus. The sequence continues at coordinate 226,748,933 of OZ010800.1, read as the reverse complement.
CTTTGCTCCCACACCAAAATGCAAGGCAAATAAAATGTTTAAGCCACTTCGTGCTGTAACTTTAGTAAAAAAAAAAAAAAAAAAAAAAAAACAGAAATTAACAGTATTCAAAGTATAGAAGACAGCCAGCGAAAACTGTTAAAGGTACTCAAAAGATTCACCACTCCATACACACGACAAACAAATTTGGTACTATTCAAATAAGTAATAGATCTGTTTTTTACAATCTCTGTAAAAAACAATCAAGAATGCATTACCAGTGATGCTGGTGAAAAAAATATTGTTTCTACAATTGATTCCTCACAGTTGAAAATAGATTGACATTGGTGACTGGTACTTTGTATTAATTCGTGATGAAAACTTATGTCCAGGTATTATTGAAAAGATCAGCATTGATAATGGTGAACAAATATTTTCTATAAATTTTTTGACTCCTCAGGCAGACATTGATTTTAACAGGTTTCGTTATCCATCTAAAAAAGACAGCACAAATTTAAAATATGAAGATATTTTGTTGAAATCACCAAATCCATCTCACCCGGTGACAGCAAGAGGAGACTTGTCTTTTGATAAAGAAATTATAGATATGTGCTTTAAAAAAATGGCAGTATAACTTGCTTTTTTTTTTTGTTTTGAGAAAAAAAAATAATAAATTATATGTTGAATACTTCTAATATTATGTAAAGGTATGTTTTTTGCTTAATGTGTAATTCCTATAAAATTAAGATATTACTTCTAAAAAAGTAGTAAATATTTTAATATCAGAGATTAACATTTGATTTTATTATTATTATTACACGATAACAAAAAGTTTATACATATATATATGTATACACATACAATTATAGGACAAATTTACTACATTCTTAGTTTTAAGAATTTTTTAAATACTAAGCGCAACGTCCAAAATCTGTCAGTAATGTCCAAAATCTGTAACGTACGTGCGAAAAAATGCCCGAAATTTGTAACGTACACAACTGCTAATTAAATGCTTTAATAATTAATTTTCCAGAATAGTTACTGTCTTTTAATGTTTGTGTATAATTTTGTAGACTTACATACTATACTATTAAAAAAATTGGCCTTAAATTTGAAAATTTAAAAAATTACATATAGTTAACGTTTAACGATCCCATTTTTTGAGAATCTCCCGAAATAAAACTAGCTAAAGTACCCGGACGAATTTTTGTAAATTTTGATATCTGAAAGAGTATCAAGAGTAATTCCGATATTCATAATGGTGATTTTATTCATTACTAACTAAAGTACCCGGCATTGCCCGGTATTTTAAGAATGTTTGTTTTGAAAAACATATTTCAAAATTTAACATACAACATTAAAAAAAAAAAGTCATTTAAGAAATTACAACGACCATTTGAAAAATGATTTTTTTTCAAAGACTGAAATTTAATGGTGTTATTACACGAGGAGTCAAAGTCGCTTGAAATTACAGGCGTCTCCATGTTATTCCTATGGCTCCAGGGGAGTCGCTTCGAAAGCAAGCAACTTTCTTCTGTCGGAGCGTGTTTAACGCCTGAAACGAAGCGAGTCGCCAGTAACAGCCAATGAAATGCTTGGAAATCTGACGATGGAAAAGCCTTTTCTCGAACAGCCAATGAAATGCTTGGATGATACGTAAGTTTCAGGAAATCTGACGAGTCGCAGGCGATTTTTGTCGCTTGCAATTTTTACGTATAATAACACTATAAGACATAAAAAATCGCACGAAGTTGATCATACATTACGTACGCCATGGATTAAACAGTAATATTCCTGGACCAATTTTAAATGAAATTTCATTTTAAACTTCTGAACATCTCACAATATTGCTTTTTACACCGTTGTATAGAGAAAAAAATGTACTTTTAAATGCAATTTGTTTGAAAGTTGTATCTCAATTTATTTCTGAGTTATTATTTTTTTTTTTTGTAGTTTTTATTACTTTTTTGTCAAATTCTACACACTTTATTTTCAATAGCGACCGTGCTATTGTTAACGTCAATAACATACAAAAAATTCAAGGAAATTCGAGTATATTTACAAGTGTTAGAGCTCGAACTGACTGGAGACAATCCAAATTTGCAAACACTTTTAAACTATGTTGGAAAGTGTTAAATACTATTATAATATTTTAAATTATTACTGCAACATTATAAGAAAAGAATAAATTAACATATTTTATCATTAAATGTTGTTCTGTTTATAAAAATTATACTTTAAGTTATTTACAATAAGAAAGCATTTAAGTGGCCGACAACTGGTCCAGTGATGGCCGAACACTAGAATTGAGTGGCCGACTACAGGACCTTTGATACTTTTAAGTTTAACTTTTTATAAATAAAAACTATAATCAGTTTTTTTAAAAAACAATTGCTGAAACAGTAAAAGAAAAGTATACATTAACATGTGTCACTGTTTAAAATGTTGTATTGCTTTTTAAAATTCCCCTTTGAGCTATATACTAAAAGAAAGCGCTTAAGTAGCCGACTATTGGTGCTTTTACCCTATATTATAGACATTTAAAATACATGCCTTTAGCTAATTTCAATTAAAATACAGAAAAATATGGAAAATAAAAAATAAATTTTTTTATAATATTATAAATGTCAAAGTGCGTCCGAAAATTTGAATGAAGTCAACGTCTAAACGGATGAATTAATGTTTTTGTATCTTTGCATATAGATGTATTATAAAACGAAAATGAACACATGCTATATTTTATTTAATTTATTCAAATAATTTTCTTAATAATTCAAAATTTCATTTTTTTTAATACAGAATCAATTGACATTTTACGATAAATTTAACCATATTTCTTTCTTGTTGCCAAGAAAATCTAAATCTGGAATAATAATTTCTCTTCTACAATTAATTAAAACTAATTAACGGTTTTCTGCCAAAAATGGAGTTTATAATTAGAAGGAAAAAGAACCATATTATTAATAAAGTTATTCGCTTGGAAAAATATGACGTCATCTACTTATAATAAAAGATGAGTGCACGTGACCGACGGAACGATGCCGGTGCGAACCACTCTGGTCTGCGAAACGACCGTAGCTAAACGCCATGTTAGGCTTAATGAAAAACATATCTTAACAGCTAAATGATAATTTTTTCTACTTAAAATCATGTCTGTTCAGCATATTTTCATATAAAACATGTGTATCATATCCATTTATAATGTATTAAGTTCTAAATTAAAATTAAGCTATTAGAAATCAAATCTAAACAAACGATACTGTTGCCATTCAGATTCAAATTCCAGCAAATTAAGAAACAAATGAATGACTCTTTGACGATTCACACAAAAAAAAAATACGGCTAACATCTGATTCTGCTTTAAATATATTTTTTAAAGCATATTAAAGCCTTTAAGTTTTTTGAAATGCGTTTTTCATTTTTTGAAATGCGTTTTTCAATTCGTTTACATTTATAAGCAGCAATTTTATTTACGACTGTTTACATTTACAAGCAGTCAGTTTACGACATACATATGAAATATTATTGATTCATATCAATGATTCATGTATTTCACTCTTCTGTAGTGGCAACAGTGAAACGCTGTTTCTTTAGGAAAAACAACAGAGGGATAAACGTGCTGATTTTTCGCCACTACTCGCTTTCATCTGTCAATAGCTATTTTTGAATGTTTTAAAAGTTTTTTTAATTTTTATTATGGACTTTCGGAAAGAAGGCGCCAATTGACCAGGAAAAGAATTGCGCGATCGCGGCAATCAACGGATTTCTCAGTTTGCCTGATAAACTCAGCTGAGTTTACACCGAACAGAATTAAACACCCATATGCACAATTTTTTGTTTATTTTTTATCTAAACTATGCATATTTTAAGTTCATGTTCATTAAGTGTTTATCACTCACAGGAACGTTTCATTATAATAAAGATTTAAAAATCAAAATTACATTTTTTTTAAATTTTACTAAATTTTTGTAGCGTTAAAAAACATAGCTTTTTGTATGTGTATTACTTTCAATGATGCACATAATGGTGTTTTAGTTTTGGCCAAATATATGAATCAAATTTTAAAGTTTCATCTAAAATTAAAAAATAAACATCTGATTTTTTAAAGAAATGCCATATGTTTTTTGTTTTATTTTTAAGTTTCTTATTTCACCTATGCTGCATTTTTTAAGCTGAATTTAATATATTTCTGTGAATTATTTTTTGCTGTTTGAAAAATGCAACAGCTTTTTTCTTTTTTTTTTTCAACTATGCATATATTTTTAAAAGCATTTACAGACATGCCACTTTCCAGCGAAAACAGGGAATTCCATTTTTTCGGCACAATTTATCATCCCTGGGATTGATGCAAATCAGTATTAAAATTTGTTGACATTTTTAGGACGAGAAGGGGGGGGGGGGTGGTAGCAGAATTTGACAAAATAAAAATGCGAGTACAAGCAACTGCAATTTGAGTTTATTTCTAATCCTTTCCCATGACCTGTGCATTTAGTCCATGTATAGAAACAAACAGGATGAAAAAAACATATAGCCAGGAGCTTGCAACTATCATCTGTCTGCTTTCCCCGAAGGATTGCAAAAATCATCAAAATATCGTAGAAAAAGGGTGGTGTCATCAAACGAATATGAATTCCATCAAAGGATCGCAGAAAAAAGCACAATTTTTCCCAAAGGGTCCTTTAGTATGCATGTTTCGTCTAAGGATCATAGAATATGTGAATGTCGCCAAATAATCGTGGAAAAAACATGAATTTCATCAGATGACTGCAGAAAAAATGCATTATTTGATCAAAGTATCGCGAAAAACGTGAATTTCGTCAAATAATCACAGAAAAAATATGTTTTGATTAGAGGATCACAGAGAAAACGTGATTTTCATCGAAAGGTTGCAAAAGTGTAAGTTTCAACATAAGAACCTAAAAAACAATGTAAATTTTGAAATCGGGGGATCTTGAAGCTTATTGGTTCATCAGTATCAGGTGAACCGTTAGTCAGCTAAATTTTCTGTTACGTAACTAATTTGCTGCATACATTCGGATGCACCTGTGCTTCTGTCAACGTATTTTGATTGTAAGGTAAGTCTCGCTTGCTCTGCTGTTTATTTCTTTTTTTTATTATTAGGATTTTTGCATTAGCTGTTTAAAATGCACCCTTTATTGGTGAATATATCGATTTTTACATTGTTTACCGTTTTAGAGACAGACGATTCAGCCAACGGCTGCCGAAAAAATTCAGAGTCTGAAAACATCGAGGGTGTATTACCAAACATCCATCAAAATTTAAATTTAATTCAGTTAGAAGAGAAGTACCATACCTTGACGATGTTTCAGACCCTGACTAGGATCCCTTTTTCTAAACATTAAATTATTGATTTTTTTTTTTAATTTTAACTGATTGTTTGTTTTTTATGTAAATATTTGAAATTTTTTTTGTATGAAACTCCCCCTTTTTTTTATGAATCGCCGTCTCATTTATTGGTATTTCTTTATATTTATTCTTTTACTTTTATTTTATGTTTCATAAATTTTTTGGCAGTTGTGAGCGAGATTTTACCTGCATTCGTAACAAATTTTTCAAGATGGCAGTAAAACTTCGTTTTTAAATCTTTATGTTACTTATAAATCCATGTTTTTACATCATTTTCTATTTTTTTTTTGTGCAAATCATTGATTTATAAATAACATAAAGATTTAAAAATTGAGTTTTTCCGTCACCTTGAAAAGATTTTTGGCACAATTTTTTTCGTCAAGCGGCACAGGATGCGAAACTCTTCCCTGAATTTTGTCAAAGAAACGTGAGAGGTGTAATTCATCAAAAAGGCGCCGGAAAAACGTGAATTTTGCAACAAATCCCGATAAAAACACTCATTTCGTGAAAGGATTGTGGTAAAAACAGTCATTTTTTTAAAAGGCTGCGAAAAAAACATGAATTTCATCAGAGATGTGCAGAAAAAACGAGAATTTCACCATAAACATTAAATTATTGATTTTTTTTTGTTTGTAAATTTTAACTGATTGTTTGTTTTTCGTGTAAGTATTTTTAGTTTTTTTTTATATATTTTTTTCTGTATGAAACTCCCCTTTTTTCTGAATCGCCGTCTCATTTATTGGTATTTATTTATATTTATCTTTTTATTTTATATTAGTAAGTTTTTTGGTAGTTGTGAGCAAGATTTTACCGGCATTCGTAACAAATTTTTCAAGATGGCGAAAAAACTTCGGTTTTAAATCTTTGTTATTTATGAATCCATGTTTTTACATCATTTTCTATTTTTTGGGCAAAATCATTGATTTATAAATAACAAAGATTTAAAAATGATGTTTTTCTGCCATCTTGAAAAGATTTTTGGCAAGATTTTGAAATTTTTTTTTTTGCCAAGTGGCACTCTTCCCTGAATTTTGTCAAAGAAACGCGAGAGGTGTAATTCGTCAAAAGGACGCAGAAAAAAGCAAATTTTTCAACAAATCCCGATAAAAACACTCATTTCGTCAAAAGGCTGCGAAAAAAACACGAATTTCATCAAAGATGTGCAGAAAAAATGAGAATTTTGCCATAGGGTTGTTGGAAAAAGCTCTTTTTTTTTCCCCGCATGAGGTGGTTCATATTTTCTTCATTTGAAGGTTGACTTTTACAAACACTATTTTTTTAATGCTTTTGAGGACTTGCCACTATCTGAATAATCATGCATATCAATCACCTGTTTAATTGAGTCTGACTTAATGTTGTAAACTTACAATAACACTTTCCCGTCATTTTTGACGGGGCCATATGCTAGTATTTGAAATAAAACAGGTATTTCCAAATATTCGTTAAAAATACAAGGGGCATGAATATCAGCAACTAATGAAAATAGATAAATAATGACGTCATATTAAAACGAATAACAGAAATATTTTTTACTAATGGACCCTATTCTCGCTGTCAGTTCGAGGCTATAAAAACTGCCATTTTACCAATTGTGACGTCACAGGAATAATGTCCATGCCAATTAAAAAGTTTGAATATAAGTTACATACAAATGAGAGTTTTCTTTCAAAAAGGAAGATATTTTTGGAGGAAAAAAGGGGAATTAAAACTGATTAATATATTTTTTGACTCTATTTCCTAATTAAAATTTAAAAGAATTGAATTTCAATTAGTATAAATGGTACAAAAACATGATTAAAGTAAATTTTCCAAAACTGAAAACATATTTACACACATCGAAGCTTCATAAATGAATTTATTCCACAGAAGCGAAAATCGTCTGTGATTGACATTTACAACCAAGGATGTAAATAGAACTTCTGTACACTTAAGTGGATAGTTATTGCCCACTATGCATACGAATTAAATTTTTAAAAAATCATATACTATTTTAATTAATTATTTTTAAAAGATGGCAGTTAAAACATGTCACAAAGGCGTTTTTAGTAAAATATTTTATCGGAGGGTAAATATGATGTAATATTTTTTCATGGAAAGCATTCCTTTTAATACGAAAACATTAACATATATTTATTTTAATTTCGTCAACTCGATGTCGTTTTCATTACACCAGCTTTGAAAGTTATAACGAAACCTTAAAATAACAATTTACTTTTCGGAAATAAAATTTTGCATCAAAAGTCGCATTATTTCAAAATCAAGTTTCACCTTACATTTTAAATACATTTTCTTATTTGAAATTTAGTATACTTAATAAAAATAATGTTTCAATGTTTTCTAAATGTACAATAATATTGGATTTCATTAATCGATTTCAAGTTTTGAATAAATTAAAATGCATAGTTTTAAATGATTCATGAAGTGAAAGAATATATATATTTTTTTTTCGACAAGTATCATTCCGTAGGAAACAGTAACCCAGTGAAAGCGTCGTCATATTTTAAATCATTAGCGGCTTTTCTTTCAGAAAATATTAGCATTTTATAGCAGTTATACAAAATGGCGTAATTCGCAAGCAATTTAACAATCGCAAATACATAAGTTTAACACCCTTTTACCGTACAATCTCCAGGAATACTGGTTTCAATAAAATTTAATAAATGGCACATGAAAGTCGATTTAAGTTTAGCAAGTAATTTTAATTTGAGATTTGGCTTTACATATGACATCATTTACGTGTAAACAAGAGCCAAAAACCACTAATTAAGACAATAAATTCGCCTTTCACATCAGATCCCTCTAATATTCAAAGGCACCGTGATTATCGAAAAGCGCAAATGAAGAAGGGAAATTTTCCTTAGATTTTAAAATATCGAAATCTATAGTTAAAAATCTCTCTGAAACACAGTCTCTGTCCCCCATTGGAGCATATTCCTGCAAATTTCAAAGCTTTCATAAGCCAAAACAAGTAATATAAAAATTTTGTTTTTAAAGTCAATTCCTACTTAGGCCATCAAAGAAAAATTTAATAAAGCTAATATTAGTCTAATATTAGCCCTTAAGCTAATATTAGTCTTTGTTGCATTAAAATATCTCAATTTGCTGATTTTCTATAAGCAAGTAGGTTTACAATGGAATTTTGCGAATTTTGCTATGGGAATTTTGCGAAATATTAGAGATATCGCCAAGTTGGCGTCACTTTTGGCGACTCACTTTGGTCGCCAAATTTGACAATATATCGCCAAGTTGGCGACAAACTTGGCGGTATTTGGCGACATAACAGGGTCCCCCCTATGGTAACTTCTTATTCAAAATATTTTCATTGATCTTCAATAACCAATGGCCGCCATTTTGTTTCCCATGCAAAACTAAAATTAATTAATTAAAATTTAATTAATTAATTAATATTTGAAAAATCTGTATTAACATCAATTGTCATCCAGTACAAGTTAAAAAAATTATTTCAACTTGATAGGATGAATGATGAGTATTTTATTAACGATTGAAAATTTGAACAAGATAAATATATAAATAAATAAATAAATATAGGGAGAGTGTGAGCTAATAGTAGGAATTGAATTACAGCACAACGATAGATATGAAAATGTTTATTCATAATCGGGGTGCTTTGCCATAAATAAATTTATTCCGCGAAAGCAATAAGCAACTCTATTGCTTAAATAATAAGTATTTAGGCTCAAGGGTCTTTGGAGCGTGATAAATATTTTGATATTATTGGTAGATCTACAGCTTATAAAAGTGTGGTTCCGTGAAATTAAAATGTAATAAACTAGGGGGCTCTGCCCCCTACGAGCTACGCTCGCCAACCACCGTTCAGGCACACCAAAATCCAAAAAGCACGCTAATTGCACGCATTTGATCGGCTTTAAAAATATTGAATTAAAATTAAAAAAAAAAACAGTAGCGATCTCTCTGTAAACGGGTTTCCATTCGTTTTCCTTGGATTGGGGATTTTTAAGACCAAATCTGTTGCTGATAACAGATACAATGGCTGTTTTCGTATTTAATTAAACACATTAGTTATTTGAAAATAAGCTAATGTAAAATGAATTAAGTAAACAGTGTCATTGTCTCCCGGTATTTTTTAGCAGCGCTATAAGATAGTTCTTTTAAATAATTCATTTTAAATGTATCGTTTCAAATCTGACGTAATTTACACCAAACTTTTATTTCTCTTATTAATATTCACGTAAAAATACTTTTGTTGTTAGAAGGAAATATTATTTGCGCTGTCTTCGAATTCACGATAATAGTTGAAAAGATTATCTCAAAATATCTCGCGCAAATATATTTTTCAATTTAAATTGTTTTACCATATTTTTTGGGCATTTTAAATATGACGTAAAATTCAAGTGTAAATATGGTTCTTAAGACGTAATTTTCCTGCTTTTAACATGTAATCATTTAATTCTAATTTTAAAGTTTTTTTTCTGTTTGTAATAGTCACGTGTAAATAAATTTTTAATTTGAAGAAATATTTGATATGATAATTTGTTTCGCTGTTTATACAATTGGCAGCAGTTTAAATTAATGACATTTTCTAAAATTTGTAAAAAACATCTCTCGAAATGCTGAAAATTTGAATTAAAAATAGAAATAAAACCTCAAAAAATGCGTCAAATAAGAAAAATAAATGCAATCTGCGCATTGGGAACTTATAACGTATAAAATGATCTAAAAATGATTAAATTCTCATGCATAGTTTTTGCTCAAATAAAACTTTTTTAATGGAACGACTTTGTCCAACTTTAGCATTAAATATCTCTTAAAATAATTCTTCGATTTGAAAACTGTGTGCATCAGCGTGTTTATCAAACATTTTTCTATAATACCACCAATTTTCATATTTTTGTATGCAACAGTTTTCTTAATATTAACGATGAAAGGCCATGCTTAAGCATTCAAATTGGATGTGGATTTACCCGGAATATCTACGCAGATGTTCATTGGTCCATTTCCAAATCAAAACTTTTTTTTATATATAGAAGGATATTTGAAAGTTAAAGATATTTCTCGTACTCTTATTACGTGCTTTTGAACTTTGATGCTTAACCACATTTGATTATTATTTTTTAAATACCATTTATTTATTTTTTATTTTTTTTCCAAGATGTGATTTTTTAGAATATAAACATAATGTTGCATGTTAAAGGTATATCTTTTTTTTTTCTTCCAAGATGTGATTTTTTAGAATATAAATATAATGTTGCATGTTAAAGGTATATATAAATATTATACAGACATACAAACAATAAATACAATAAACCCAACTGGAGTGAAAAATTAGCCAGAGATCGAACCCGGGACCACAGTATACAAGACTGCTGCTCTAACCACTGAGCTACTCCGGCCGATGCCTGAGTCTGCAATTTCTCACTAATAAACCATGTTGGGGAAGTCACCGGCCATCTATACGACAGTCTTGGATGACCGGACAACGATGAATAGATTTTACTATTATATCGATCTACGATAGTTATAATAAAACATTCATACTACAATATATATTATTCGATCGGGTTCGATTCCTGGCTCTGGCTAATTTTTCACTCCAGTTGGGTTTATTGTATTTATTGTTTGTATGCCTGTATAATATTTATATATACCTTTAACTATTGAATGCAGGCGTTATTTATGTGTGTATGTGTGTTTTAATATATATTGTGGTATGAGTGTTTTATTATAATTATCGTAGATCGATGTAATAGTAAAATCTGTTCATCGTTGTCCAGTCATCCAAGGCTGTCGCATAGATGGCTGGGGCCCCACCAGTGGCTGAGAGGTTCTGCTCTCGAAGCTGGTAGACGGGAGGTGCTGGGTTCGATCCCAATCGCGCCCGTCGGCCTAATCGTTCGGAGTTTTCGTGGTTTTCTTCGAACCTTGGATTTCCAAGCGTTAATACGGGTTAGGTTCCCTTAGAAAGACCCCCACGAAGGGCACCCCCCCGGACCTATATCCCTCGTGCAGATAATTGGCCGTCATAAATACAACCAACCAACCATAGATGGCTGGTGACTTCCCCAACATGGTTTATTAGTGAGAAATTGCAGACTCAGGCATCGGCCGGAGTAGCTCAGTGGTTAGAGCAGCAGTCTTGTATACTGTGGTCCCGGGATCGATTCCTTGCTCTGGCTAATTTTTTACTCCAGTTGGGTTTATTGTATTTATTGTTTTTATGTCTGTATAATATTTATATATACCTTTAACTGTTGAATGCAGGCGTTATTTATGTGTGTATGTGTGTTTTAATATATATTGTAGTATGAGTGTTTTATTATAATGCTGCATGTTGATTTTTCGATTATTCTAATCTTATCAAAGTCACGTCTATCAAGTTAACAAAGACGTGACCTGTTAATAGCCACTTTCTTTTAAAATATTTACTAATATATTTCTTTAAATAATATTCTTTGTCTCGAAAACATACATTAAATCAATATCCTTGAACGGAATAAATATAAATAATAAAATAAAATAACAGAGATGTAAATGTATTCCTCATTTAATCTATCTTAGAAAAGGTGTATGAAATTTCATGCTCACGAAAGAAATTTAAATGACCCTATATATATATATATAAACAACAAAAAAAGCAAATCGGGATCATCAGCAGCTTTTCTACTATAAAATGTGATAAAAGGTTAATTATATATGCTTTTAATTATCGAATTTTTTGCTTAATTGGTGAATTTCTTATTCTTTAAATGTTACGTAAACGCAGTCACGGGTAACAGCTAGTAATAACATAAAGCAAAAAAATTTATTTCATCATCAAAGTATAGTTTCTAATTTGCAAACGCAAAAAGTAAAAACGGCTTATTGGCAAAAATTAATGTTGTTGGCGAAATTTTTGCCAGGCTAACATAAAAGTACCAAAGAATTTTATTGCCAAGATTTGCGCCTGGTTAACATAAAAGTACCCTTATTTTGGAAAAATTAATTGAATTGGCGAATTCAAATATTTTTCTAAACGTTCTACAATTTTTTTTTTTTAAATATTATGTAAATATGGAAACGCTTTTTAATAGATAATTGCTCGCACTGCCTTGCTACATTTGAAACCTCCACCACATTGTTGCCAAAATCACTATTGTTTTTGTGAACCTTGGCTGCATACCCGCTTCTGGGAGTTTAGCTCAGTAGTCTATAATTCAGCAAATCTAAAAAATTATTCGTAACGGTAATATGTCAGTGTAATAATAGAGTTTTACAATCTATCGGAAAGTATTCTTGTAATTCGCATAAAATTAAAAGATATAAGTAATTGTTAATTTGAATATAATGATTAATCTTTCTCAAACTTCGACGGACGTGACGATGAGAAAAAAGCAAATGTGGTCCGCTATCTGGGCAGAGTACCCTTGTAAACAAAGATTATGCTGATACCTCGCTGAATTTGGGTTCATTATTTTTGGTGAACCCAACTACGCTTTTTCCTATATATTACGTACGCCACGTTTAAAATATTCAATGAGCGAAAGCTTTTATTTTACTTGTTGTCAATGAATCACAAAAAAGGACTCTCACACGGAAAAAACTGTTTAGTTGAAATTACTAAATTTTGGTTCATATAGCTCCATCCAAATATTTTGGTTGGAATGACCAAATTTTGGGTGACTAACCAATCGTTGAATTAACAAAATAATTTGGTTAATCTAACCAAAATTTAATTACTCCAACCAAAATATTTGGATGGAGCTATATGAACCAAAATTTAGTAATTTCAACAAACGCAGCGTATTGTTTATGTTGCATTTCTTTTAAACGCTATTCCTGAAATGGTTTGCCGATTGCGCAAATCAACATTGAAATGTTGTTAGTTTTGAATGTTTCATAGAAAAATGTGTTGAACAGACGTCATTTGAGGTAGATGAGACTTTTACTTACGTAGATGAGTTTTCCTAAGGGTGACTCTTACACCCGTGTGATGGGTTAAAAAAATCGGTTTTTTTTCTTTTGCAAAAATTGATTCCTTACCATGTCTAGAATACGATGGTAAATTGATTTTCTAAAATTCGAATTCATTATAAAGATATAGCATTTAGAAAAAGCAGATGTTTGGAGGGCCGAGTTCAGTGGTTTACACAGATATAGAAGGAAATTTCTAGAGTTCTTTATTTTATTGTTGCGAAAAATGCCAGAATGGAAGCAAGACCAGAGCAATCCGCATTGAATTACCTCCAGGAGGAAGAGGAAGGAATGCTCTATGGACCAGGCATCGCAGACTGATGGTAAGTTGAGATTTTCATCGTTTTAACCGTACTTGAGAAACTTTAAACGCGTTTTTATCAAAACGTTGTTTTTCAAAGTTTTCCTCCGTCATATCTCGAGAACAGTTTGATCGATTTACTTGAAATTTTTAGAGTAGACTCAGCACATGTAGGCGCGCGGTGTGAACTAGGACCATCTGAAAATTCCGAATATTTCTATTTTTTTCGTAACGAAAAATTATTATGAAATTTGCAAAAAAAAAAAAAATTTCAGAAGCCTGCCCAAAACCCAATTTTCAATATTTTCAAATGATTTTAGTTCATTCGATGCATTTAGGCTTACAGATTAAAACGCCGTTTTTTTTTTGTTTTTTTTTTTCTCTCTCTCTTTCAGATAAGTCAATCAGCCGAAATCGTGGAGGAAGTGAGTGTCCTTTTTTGGAGGCAAGTGTCTTCAGAGTGGTGTAACTTACGTTTTAATAAAGATTTTTGCTTGAAATTTGTTTTACATGATCTTGAAATAGCAATAAATGTATAATAAAAAACTCAAAGTTCTATTTTTTCATTTGTCGTCAAAATAATTTCCCAAAAAATGCTTAAAACACAGGTCGTCACACGGGGGAACGCACTGTAAAAAAAAATTCCGCAACGTTCCTGGGAAAAAATGGGCAGCTGAGTTGCCCATTATTTCCAAGAAACATTTCTTGAAAATGACTGGAACTTTACTGTATATGTTAAAAACATTCTACAGAAATGCCAGTAAGTTTCCTGCAAAATACCAGGAATATTTTTGTTGACAGCAAAACATTACTGACATTTCACAGCATGCGGGATCCGCAGACGATTTTTACATTTCCAGTTGACAATTTTCGCTTTATTATCATTATATGTTGGAATGAAAAAATATTTTGAAATTGACATCAAAATTATTATTTATAATTTACACGAAAAAATAAATTTTCAGTTAAAATTCAATAAAGTAAATATATATATGATATATTGTTTCTAAACTTTGCTTAAAATATAAAAATGTAAATAATAATTAGAAGAAAATCTAGACATAAAATATTTTGGATTTTCGTCAGTAATTATGTTAGTTTACAAGTTAGATAAAATACATATAAATTTTCATGAAAAAAAAAATCCTAAACGTAATTGTATATTTTTTCCGAAAAAAAAAATTCAAATTTGCAGCAATTCAAAGTGTCAAATATATATCAAATTTAAATCAAATTGTAAAGTGTTAAAATATAAAATTAATTAAAAAAGAAAAAAAAAGTCAAGAGGTAGCATCGAACTCGGGCCGTACGGGTGGCGTGCGAGCCTTCTGCATCCACACCACGAAAGACGCATTGAGAGCTGTAAACTAATGGGTATTTGAAACGTATGCTAAACCTCGGCATCTAATTTCTGAAAATCTAAGGTCCATTTGAAGAAATCCTTTCACAAGAATAATTAGAGATAAGAACTCTAAAACATACTTTAAATAAATCAAAATCGGTGAGAATCATGTTTGATGGTCCCCTGGTTAATGGAGATCCAAATAATAGGTGTATTTTTTTTACACGGTCTGCTCGTTAAACATTCCACAGACAAGTACGAGAGATAATCTCTTAGCGATGTCACAGAGGTATTGTATTTTCATCTGAATGGTCTTGACAATAGAGACGTAAAGGATTATGTCGTCTATTGATTTATTTGCATTCCATATTGATTTTTTTACATTCATTTAAGGAATTCGTTTTCGACACTCGCGCGCGAGCAACGGATTATAGCAAAAACATAATAAATGGCGGCCGCAGCGTTTTGCTGTTTCCAACTTTTGTTCAGGAACGTTTCAGATAAGAAAACCAGAATTTCACAGGAAAGAGCTAAATTATTCTGAAAACCTGAGAAAAGACGAAACGTTCCTGTATTTTACATGTAACGTTACCATTTCTTTTTACAGTGCGCCCTTAAACACATTTCAAATCGAAATCAAGTCTAACATGACTCCATCTAACCATCGACTGATAAGATGGATGGTTTCGCTCCGGAATGGTTACCGACACTTTCCTTCACTTACATTTTATTATAAGTAAGATAGAATAGATATAAATATAGATATAGATATGTGTATATCCTATGTATGTGTGTACTCTTAGAACTCACTTTGCGGTCACGTTTGAAAATTTTCAATCCTGCGAAGTGTTTTTACACACAAAACTAATTTGCATATTCCAGTTTCTTCTTTTTATAATGTCATTCGATACTCCTGAACAGTTTAGATGCCCGTTTTTTATTAATTTCGCCAGTGTTGCAAGACCATTTTTTTAGATAATTTATGTTTCCAATGAATTTAAAGTTTGATTTTCATTTGTCATTATGTATTACGTACGATTATTGTACTTATTCCCAGAATGGCGTGATAGTTACAATGATAATTACTTGTGAATTTTTGCATCATGATATCGCAAAATTGCGGGGTGTTCATACCATTTTGAAGCGTGCTGTCAAAAGTATGCAAAATTAACTGAATAAATGTCTGTCATACAATTCGTCTAAATTTAATGTTTTGCATTAATTTGCTTGTTAATTAGATGCAAAAGATTGGCTACACGATTTTTTGGGTTATTACGTCGGACTGCTGATTCGTTCATTGTGTTATTTTTAAGCAGAGATAACACAATAACTTACACCAAAATAAAAATTTATTTCTATTTTATGAATCAGGCGGGAATCAATGGCTTCATAACTATTAAATCATTTCCTTCCCACACCCGGTTAACATCTATGAAAATTTCTTTAATCCCCCTTCGCGGCGAGCGACTTTTGCAGAATTTTTAACCTTTAATCACCGGTTTAAAAAAATAGAATAGAAATTTTTTTACTATTTTGTTCTCAGAAATGCCGGGAATTAATATGGCAAAATTTACAATAAAAAATTACTGACACGAATAATTAAGAAATTTGGAATCTCTGTTTCACAACCTCTATATTTTAGGACCCTTAAAAAAGCGCTGTTATTCTAAAATAAAGATAATTTAACCTGTTATACACTAGTGTGCAAAACTTAAGCAACAGTCACAAAATACTAATTTTTGAACACGTGAGTACTCAAAAGGAAATTCTACAAACATCAGGTGCAGAAAATAGGTACTACCCTAACTACATCAGTCCATGTGAAGTTCACCTTGACGTCACAAATGATCACAAGCGTCACAGTCACTACAACGAACTGAAATGTGATATCTTTTATTCATCTCATTCTTACTCTCAATTGATCACTCCACCGAGAGGTCACTATGACTGCTGTTTTATGACGAGTCAACAAATGACTTTACAATGAAGTCACCTAGTGACTCTCATGTGACCGTCATTTTGAGACTCCATTGTAAAGTCATCATGACAGCTGTTTTGTGACGAGTTCTCAGGTGACAGAAAATGAAATTATCTGGTGACTTTTCACAAAGGAGCGCAATGATGACTTCACAGTAGTCTCGCTCACCTGAAAGTCACCACGTGACTTCCCCGTGACATTATATGGTAACTCACTATAATGCAATGCTCACGATTACTTCATAACTGAGTCTTCAAAGGATAGTCAAATGAGAATCACAGGGTGACCTCATTGTAATTTTATCTGGTGACTCATCAAAAGCAACAGCCACAGTGACCTCTCAGTGGAGTCGTCGTATGACGATTATTTGAGGCTAATAATGTGACGGATGAAAGATCCCACATTTCGTTACACCGTAGTGACTGCGACACTTGTGACCATGTACGGCATGAAGGAGATGTCACATCGACTAGCTCTAGGGATAGTTCATATTTGTATTATATTATTTTCTTTTGAGTATTCGCGCCTCGAAAATTAGCATTTTATGATGGTTGCTTAAGTTTTGCACACCAGTGTACTTTATTCAAGCAGGGTTGGGTTGGGTTGATTTTTGACGGCCAATTATCGACACGAGGGATATAGGCCCGGGGGGAGTGCCCTCCGTGGGGGTATTTCTAAGGGAACCTAATCCGTATTAACGCATGGAAGATCCACGGCTCGAAAAAAACCACGAAAACTCCGAACGATTAGGCCGACGGGCTTTTATTCAAGCAGGACACTATTCTATCTTACCATTCCAGGGGTATATGTTCCATTTTCTGGTTTGAAAATATCTCTAGCAGGGCTACAGGAACTAGCTGGACACTGAGAGTACCGTTAACCTCCATAAGTTTTCATTTAAATCAGTGGTTCCCAACGTGGGGCGTACGCCCCACAGGTGGTGCAATGTAACATTTTAGGGAGCCAATTTCAAATTTGTAACTCCCTTATTCGCTGTGAGTTTTTTGGAAAAGTAATGTTTTTTACTAAAAATAAAAGTATTACATGCAAAATCTAAAAATAAAATTTAAAAAAAAAAAGGTTTCTGTTGAATTAAAAAAAAATTCCGAATCAAAAGTAAAAAATGAAATCGAAACCAGAAAAATTATATAAATAATCATTAAAAATATTGACACTTTTTCTAATTTTTAGAAAAACACATAATTTTTGTGGTTATTGTTGCATTTTACAGTTTTCTCAACTTTTTCGAATATTTATTGAATGATATTTGTATTTCTATTCGCTCTGCTGTTTGTAACATGAAGAAACTTTCACTTGTGTAGCTATTTAAGGATATCTATAAATCTCACTGTCTACAACACATTTAACCTGATATAATTTTTGAATTTTGAAAATATTTGAAATAATAAACACGGTACTGCCAACTTTATAAAATTTATAAATATTAAATATTATTAAAAAGGGAAATAGTTAAATAGCACATAAATATTTATGACAGCAGTGCAGGTCGCAGTACACAGTAAATGAATAGACTACACAGTCTACACAGTAAATGAATAGATAACATATACAATTTCAATTTTAAAATCCGATAATACAAAGCAATAAATTAACGAAAATAAACGATTTGATGGAGAATAATGGCTGAAACTTAAAATTGATAAAGGTCAGAAACTTGAAATGATTCTTGAGTATCTTTTTATCCATAGAAAGGAAATTTAGTATCAAAACTTTTCTACCAACTTTTAGTAAGTTATTAAAATGACTTATAACACGTATCAGTGTTATCAATTTTAATGGTAAATATATGAGTCTGCTCAAGCATTTTCTGGAGATAAAAATTCAGACTATATAACCTTTTTGTTAAACACTGTGGTAAGTTGGAAAGGAACAATAAAACTTTTTTTGACATGAAAGTGGAGATATCCTCATTGCATTATAGAATTAGATTAAAAACACATATGTGACAGAAAATTCACCTCTTTAGTAAGTTAAAAATAGGAAATGAATAATTATTGTTAAGACTCTGTATTAGGTGAATAAGTATTATTTTTAATAATAAGAGACATGTGTTTTATAATGTGTGTGTGAGGAGAGGGGCATCGTGGTTTTAGAGATGCTTCGGTGGGGCGTGGAAAATAAAAGGTTGGGAACCACTTATTTAAATATTGTCTGATCATTAAAGATCACAACCAAAATAACATGTGCATATCTGCGCTTTTCCTTGCAATTTTTTTTTCTCGCACAGCTCATTTGATATCAGAAATTTAGGGAAAAAAGTGGTGTTCATACGTAATGTTTAAAGTTTTGAGGGAGTGTATAAACATTTCCGAAGATTAATTTTCTGCAGACAATTCCAAAAACAAACATTTAATTTTCAATATCATCTCACACTCCAAAGATGTACTAACTAAACAACAGAATCTTACACTCTAAATGAGAATTCACTATCCAAAGCGATCTGTATAACATAGAAAAAAATCTACCCTATATATAATTAGCTATTGAAGTCAACACTATCTGAACAGGAGCTGTAATAACTCATATTAGTCTTATAACCTCACCATGCATTAAACTTTACTTTCTTAAATAAAAAATCTTGAAACACAAAACCATTTTGAGCTTTTCTATCTGACTGTTCTTTCAGTCTGATTTAATAACGCAAGAATTTCTACCTTAAAAATTTGAGTCTAACTTAATAGACAGAGAGTTGGAGAAGAAATTGACTCAAGTATTTGAGGAAAGGTGAAACTTTTTAAAAACATTTTTTTTTTTGCTTACCTGAAATAGTCAGTGGATAATTTGGTGGTTTTAAAAGTACAGTAGAACCTCTTTTATCCGAAACTCTTTTAACCGAAATCCATTTTTAAGGCTTTTTTTTTTTTACTATCACATTCCTTGTGCGCAAAATCTATTTTGAAACTTTTTTTTTTCTAACTATCATATTCCATGTGGGCAAACGGTCCTTTCCAAACTGCGACACACATTTTTTCAAACCCTTGTGATATATGTGAAAGGTACTTAATTTCAAAATTAAAATTCAGGTAATTTTATTCTTGTTTCTATTTTGCTATTGCTTTATTTTTGTTAAGGGTGTATTCGGAAAAATATTTTTTCGCCCTCAACAGCTCGAAATTTTCTGAGACATTTTCAGACTCATTTTTAAAAATAAAAGTATGAAACTTGGTGAGGTGATTTTTGAAGATATGTTTAAGAGGCCGTGGGATTTCAATTTTCGCTCAATTCATTAGAATTTGATTTTTAAACAATTATTTTCTGAGTATGACCATTTTTTTTCATTCCCAGATCGGAACATTCAGTGTGGTCAGGACTTCGGAAAATTCAGTTCAAAACGCCAACTTTGACAGCATTTTTTGCAATATTTTCTGCATTTATCAAAAAATCGACCAGCACGGCACATTATGCAGTTTCTAAATAAGAGCATTTTCCAGTTTGATGCGTTAGAGAGCAAAAATGAATTTAAAAATAAATCAGAAAATAGGCAGTTTGGATTGAAATACACCCTTAAGCACTTTTTACCATAATGAGAAATATTGCATATATCTTTCCTGAAACTTAAAATTGAAGCATTCTCGATTATCCGAAAATTTCAATTTTCCGAAAGATGATCGGTCCCTATTACTTCGGATAATCGAGGTTCTACTGTACATGGTTATTCTAAATGATGTACGGTATTTTAACATACCAGAATAAAGTCAATCATAAAAGAAACACTTACCAGAACAAATTTAAAGGAAAGAACAACTCAAATATTTTTTATTCCCCGCGGCCTGTGTTGAGTTCGGAAGGCGTGGTGGCGCTGCGATCTCTAGAGCGAAAAATGGCGTCTCAGGAAGAGAAAGTGACAATGTGATGTTTTCTTGTGTCCCCCGAGATCCATCATAACTCAATGTTTTTACTCCATGTGACTTTTTCTTGTGGTGCTTTGTGAAAGACAAAGTATATGTGACAAAACTGCCACGCAGCTTGAAGCCTACGAAGACGCATAGTTAATGCTCTGAATTTAGTAACACCAGACATGCTGAGAAGAATGTGGGATGAAATGAACTATTGCCTGGACGTTGTCCGCATGACTCGAGAAAGTCATATTGAACACTTGTAATGTCATAAAATAAAAATATTTGAGCTGTTCTTTCCTTTAAATTTGTTCTGGTAAGTGTTTGTTTATAATTGGCTTTATTCTAATATGTTAAGAATACCGTGCATCATTTAGAATAACCCTGTAAATTTAGAAATATTACACAGTTCGCTACAAAGCGAAACGAACAGTATTCCAATTCCGGATGTTACCTCGACTACGGTAGCAGTCATCTGTAATCGAGATAGCATTCATTTCACTGTACTAATTAATTTAGTCTCATAATTAAATACTCTAATTAAATTAGTGCTATATTGTTAAGCGTACTTTTAAATTCGCCAGGTCATCCATACCTATTTGAGGTAAGGAAGAAACATCATTTATTATAAATTTCACCTTTCATCAAGTACTTGAATAAATTTCTTCTGAAACTCTAGGTCGATAAAAGCAATTTTTAACTATTACTAAACGAGCTACAAAGAAAATTTTATCTCAGCAAATTTCCCCAGTCTGTTATTATAAAAGAAAAGAAAAAAAAAACGAAGCCACCGACTGTTTACAAGGGGCATCCCGTCATACAGGCGGGTAGGTATTTACAAAATAAATTAAAAAGAATTTCATTTACAAAGGATTTTCACAGGCAGACATAATATTTCATCTGTTTATCCTAGAAAGGAATAAAAAAAAACAATCAATAATCTAAAAGAAAGAATAAAATATCATACATCAATCATAGAAACACTTTCCAACACCAAAAGGATATTATTGAGAAATTTCATTTTTTCCTAGAATGAAATGAGATGTCTAAATGAACAACTTAAACAAGAAAGAAAAAATCATGCTTCAAGCATAGATTACGAAACACTTTCCAACACATTCAGAATGATGTAACCAAACTTCCCCGTTTAATAAGTTGAAATGGGATGCCTAATTGAACCATTTGGAAATACATAACACATTTGAAAATCCAATTTCAGAGATTCCCCTCTACAGCCGGAAAATTTTAAGGCTTCTTTGAACAGCCCTGTATAGGATATATAGATTCGTATATATGAATTACAAGCATGCGAAAATTTAGTTCAGTTATGAAATGCATACTTCAGTTGAAAATTCACTTTCAGCAAATCCCTCTAATAAGGGGAATCATACCGTGAACTATTTTGTTCAGGCCTGTATAAGAGGTATAGAATTTATATACAACGAGTAACATGCAACAAATTAGTTAAATTTAAAAGCGTATAACGAATACACACTTCCAGCAATTATCACTCAAAGACAGTACTGTAACGATTTCTTTTCATCTCTAGTAGACAGTACTCTAACGATTCAAATGCTATGAATGCCTTATTCTATAGTAATCATCTTGTAGTGAAATTCAGTTATTTATATCGATTTCAATACATTTGAATTACCGTCATGCCATTAAAATACACTGGAAAGAATTTTTCGCCATTTGGCCATAATGTAAAAAATTCTTTTGAGTTCCCCTGTAAATGAACTATTAATGCTACTCACTTCACGTTCAATACCGAACGTGTCATGGTAACCATCATTAACATTGTATGATTATCCGAGCCCATTTATGCGAGTTAGAGCGTCGAGAGACGGACAGACAAACCGAATTCATAAACACTTTTCAACTATGTTGAAAAGTGTTAAAAAATACAAAACTCAGAAAAAATCCATTTTTAGCAGTTGCTGTCTATATCCCGCAATGGACGCAAATTATTTCGTGTATCCCTGTATGAGATCTATAGAACTTATATACACCACCTAATACACTCAAAATGAGATAAGTTTTAGGATGCTTACTACAACGCAAAACGCACTTCCAGCAATTAACGATCTTAAGTCAGCCCTGCACAGAAAAAAATAAAACCTAAAGCGGGTAGAAAAATGCCCAAATTGTGTAGAGAGATTCTTAGGTATGAGGTTACACAATTTGGGTTCATATGCCTGTTTTGGTTACCACTGTGTATCCATTTTGGGCACTGTTAAATAATCATTTTGGGGGAAAAAAACACAATGGTAATCGCAACACGCATATGAACCCAAATTGGGTAACCTCATACCTAATAATCTCTCTACAAAATTCGGGTATTTTTCTACCCGTTTTAGGTCTTATTTTTTTCTGTCTGTAACTGAATTATTTTGTGCATCTCTGTAAGTGGACGCAAATACACTCCATAATCTATAGAAAATATGTTGTAGTGCACTTCAGTAATTTCATTATGTCTAAAGTATCACTACTTCATTAAGTGCACCGCAAATGATTTTCCCCTATAGATCATAATGTAATGCAATTCTTTTGTGTATCCCTGTAAACTAACTATAAATGCTAGTTATTCTATACTTCTGAGAAAACATGTTATAGTCCATCTCAGTGATGCATATCACTCTCATTATGTTTGAAATATGGTAACATGAATAAAATACATCGCAAACGATCCCTCCTCCCCTTAGATAAATAGTAAAGGAATTGTTTTGTGTCTCTGTAAACGAACTATAAATGCTACACACATCATTTTCACTACCGAACATTTTATGGTAAATCTCAATAACATAAAAATTTCATGACATTCTAAGTATATTTGCGAGGAACGTTATTAAAGTACGTGCAGACAGTAGACAGACAAACCGAACTCATAAACACTTTTTAAATATGCTGGAAAGTGTTGAAAAGACATTAACAACTTCACTACCAGATTATTATATCCTAAGAGTGCGTGTAGTTTTTTCTCTTCCACCAGTAAAAATGAATAGAAAATTTTGCCTTATTCATGTCAGTAATTTGCATGAATACGTTTTTTTTAATCAGATGAAAGTTTCTATTAAAATTTAATGGTTAGAGTTTTCCCCGTTTGCAATCGGGGCTTCAATATTATACATGACGTACGCAGTATACGTCTGGTACTGAAGGGGTTAATATGAATAGACTTTTAACTTAGGTTTATCTACATCACATGAATATAAGATGCTCCCAAAAGACTGAAAGGCGCTTTTATTGCCTGTTGGAGATAGTAGGTGCTATAAATCGCAAAAGTGGGAAAACAAAAGTGGGAAAAAGATCCTATTAATAGCATTGAGGGGTTGTGGGTGTTAAGAGCGAATTTGCCTCTATCGTCATCATCGGTCAGTCACTTTGCTTTATAAAGAAATTTTCAAATTATTAGAGGCGAAGTGGACCTTGTGAGAAATTGCACCAATTACTACAGTGTTCACACGTTAGGTCCTTAAAAAAATCGACTTTTGTCCAGCTCGCCCTTAATATCTGCAACGCTTCAATTGTCATGCCATTATGTTTTAAAAAAGTGCTCCTTATAAAGTTTTATATGATTTGAGGGCTCTGCCCTCTACGAGCTACGCTCCCGAACCCCCGTTCAGACACCGCAAACTCTAAGAGCACGCTAATTTGATCGGCTTTAAAAAAATTTCGGGAAAATGAATTATAATAAAAAAAAAACAGTGGCGATCTCTCTGTTAACGGGTTGTTTTTGTCTTTGATTAAATCAGATCCGTGAGACATGTTAAAATAAGCTAATATAAAATGAATTAAGTAAACAAAGTCTTTGTCTCCCGGTATTTTTTAGAAGCGCTATCAGAAAGCTCTTTTAAATAAGACATTTTAAATGTATCGTTTTAAATCGGACGCAATTTTCACCAAAGTTTTCTTTCTCTTTTTAATATTCACGTGCAAATACTTTTGTTGTTAGAAAGGAAATATTATTTTCACTGTCTTAGGATTCTCAACAATGGTTTAAAAGATTATATCAAAACTAGGGGGCTCTGTCCCCTGCAAGCTACGCTCGCCAATCCCCGTTCAGACACCGCAAAAACTAAAATCACGCTAATTTGATCGGTTTTTAAAGGATTAAAGAAAATTGAATTATAATGAAAAAACCTATAGCGATTTCCCTGTAAACGGGTTTCCATTCAATTCCCTTTGATTGCGAAAATTTAAGGTCGAATCAGTTGCTGTTAAGGGTGTATTCCGATCCAAACTACTTATTTCATGATTCATTTTTAAATTATTTTTTGCTCTCAAACACATAAAACTGGGGAAATTATCTTATTTAGAAACTGCTTAATATGCCGTGCTTCTCAATTTTTTGATAAATGCAGAAAATATTGTAAAAAATGCTATCAAAGTTGGTGTTTTGAACCGAATTTTCCGAAGCGGGAGATCTGGGAGTGAAAAAAATGGTCATACTGAGAAAATAATTGTTTAAAACTCAAATTCTAATTAATTGAGCGAAAAATGAAATCACACGGCCTCTTATCCATCTCTTCAAAAATCACCTCAGCAAGTTTCATGTTTTTACTTTAAAAAATGAGTCTGAAAATGTCTCAGAAAATTTCGAGCTGTTGCGGGTGGAAAAATATTTTTTCGAATACACCCTTAAGGCATCCAATGGTTGTTTTCGCGTTTGATTAAAGAAGATCAGTTACACATTTGAAACGAAGCTAAAATTAAATGAATTAAGTAAACAGAGTCTTTGCCGACCGGTATTTTTTAACAGCGTTATAAAACGATTGATATAATACAATTTACTACAATTACTGCGATTTACTGCTTTAAGCCCTTCAAGGGTGGTGGTTCATTTTTGGACCACTTAATTTTAATTCTTAAATGCCACATTGGCACCAGAATATTGGAATGAAAATTTTTCTTTTATTAAGTAAGTGAACAAAAGCATTTTCGTATTTCGAAATTTGTTTGTAAATTCCGGTGCCATTCACTGATTTCAACATTTTACGAATACAAGTACCTTGCCCCTGAAAGGGTTAAACGCATATTAATGTATTTATTATTTTAAAGCTTCCTTTCTCTTTTAATATTCACGTGTAAGTACAATTTTCAAGACATAATTTTCAATATTTTTCTGCTTTTAACACGTACTCAATTAATAGTAATTTTAAAGATTTTTTCCTGTTTTTAATAGCCATGTGTAAATAAATTTGTAATCGTTAGGAAATATTATTCTTTGCGCTGTTTTTAGAATTGAAAACAATTTCTATAATAATAGCCTAAGTCATGTGACTATCATCAACAGTTCCTTCGCTTTTCAAAAGAAAGGTTTCCATTTTGAAGATCTTTCTTCTTCAGTTCTCTGACTTTCACTCGAAACCGAAGAACATTCGTCTTGACCTTGTACATTTCGTACCATTTGAACACGTTTTCGGAATACGAAACCCGAAACTTGTAAAAATCGTTCAGGCTTTCGTCTTCGCGCAAGTCCAGCGGTTTGTAGTGCGTCGCATTCGATTTTTTAGATTTGACTCCATGCAGATCGAAACGTGAATCGAGTGAGCCAATATTCTCTCTCCGAAGAAACGATCGGGAGAAACGAGTTGCGTACGACAGTGACAGGTCTGGGAACTGCAGGGAGCGCTTTTCAAAGACCAGAAACATTCGTTGAGGTGAAACTCTCCTTTACCGTTCAGCAAGAAACGAGACCGACTGTTGAGACGAACGGCCGTCGATTGAAAAAGTAAAATTTTGGTCCTGTAATCATAAGTCTCTAGTCGTTTCCGTAAATCGAATAACTCGTAAGTCTCTAGTTTTTTCCGTAAGTCGAATAACTGGCGATCGTTCTCGGACATGATGAACAGTTTTTGACAAAAAGCCACAAGCTAAAGGGGGTACCCTATCGCGTTCGGTATATATTTCCTTTTCGAGTCAAGCGAAAAAAAAGTCGAACAACGTAAAAAAAAAAAAAAAAAAGAATCAAACTTATTTTTTCGAATAAAACTGCATAAAAGTTGCCATGATCGCAAAGAATTCTTGATACTTTTATGTTAGCCGGGTTCAAATCTCTCTAATAGCTTTTTTTGGTACTTTTCCGTTATACGGACACCGTGCAAAATGTATGCTAATGCACCAATTATTTCAACCCTGATCGTGAAAAGGAGTTTTGGTAATACTTAGTTATCCCGTCGACCAAAATTCTATCGCCAAACTATAAGATTAAATGCCAATAATGGTTGATCGTAAATATCACATTCACTTGACTTTAAGCAAGTTACACGTGTTTACGTCATCAAGTGATTTTTATTTCGACAATTTATTTGTATTTTTATTAATGTTATACTAATTTATTTGTTCTTTCGTTATTTAAAATAAAAATTATCTCAATTTGCTAATTTGGCGAGTGGTTTGGCGATTTGTATAATTTGGCAAAATTGGTCGACGGGATAACTAAGTAGTGCCGGATTTTTATTGTAAACCATGCGAAACATTGTGATTTGCTATACTTTATTAACAGTTATTTGTTCACTTATTTTAAATATATATTTGTGATTTAGTAAAATAGTTCGTAAAAGTCTGTAGTTTCCAAACGTTATATTTTTAAAAGGCTCACTTTACTTATCGACAGTGTTTTTTCATTTATTTTTCAAATGTTTCAATTCACGTGATTTCATTTTGCGCCAACTATTACGCTTGGCGACAATGGTGTCCGTATGACGGAAACGTACCATTTTTTTTAACTCGTAAGTAGCATTTTTTTATTTTTCGAGTGGTAAATTAAAACGGTACTACTTGGTTATCCCATTGATCAAAATTCTATCGCCAGACTATAAGATTAATTGCCAATAATGGTTGATCGTAAATGTCACATTCACTTGACTGTAAGGAAGTTACATGTGTTTACATCATCAAGTGATTTTTATTTCGACGCTTTATTTGTATTTGTATTTTTATACTAATTTATTTGTTCTTTCGTTATTTAAAATAAAAATTACGTCAACTTGTATAATTTGGCGAGTGGTTTGGCGATTTATATAATTTGGCGATATTGGTCATTTGCTTTGAATTTAAAATTAAATGTCATGATTTCTTGCATTACTTAATATTTAACACAGATGTCATATAAGCACCGGGTTTGGCGTGATATTTTTTACTACAATTTGGCAAAAACCTTGTTTTCGAATACCAGTTACATTATTTATTTTAAATTATTTTCTATTGTTTTAAATTATTTTCTATTATTTTTAAAATGAAATAACAATAAATAAAAAAATTAATTAATAACTACAGAACAAAGCAATTTGTAACTTTTTTTTTAAATAAAAAGAAAATAAATGTAAATAAACATTTATTAATGAATAAGCAGCAATACCGGGTTACCATGTCAGGCAAAATAACGCCCTTTTGGCGCCAATTGGGTACCCCGGTGCGTATATGACATCTGAGCCTAATATTTTTCTTTTCGTTTCGCTCAAAAAAAAAGAAAGAAGTGAAAGCCGTTCATTTTAAATGATTCAGTTTTAAAGGAATTTTTTGTATTAAATAAAATGATAACGAAATACAAAAAAAAGCATTTTTCTAAGGAGATTTAAGGGAGGCCAAACTGGTCGCCAAATTTAAAATTATAACCTTTTCTGAAATTTGAAAAAAAAATATCTGTTATGATTGAAATTTGAGTTGCCATCATTAGAAAAAAGTATTTAAAATTAGAAAAAAAAATTAATACTTGGAAAACTAATTCGAATTTAAAAATTCTAAGACCAGTTTTGCGATCTGTGGATTAATACGGATTTTTGGTGTTAATTTCATCGCAAAGTGTTCCATATTTCAGGAGAAATCGCCGTGAAACAAAATCAGTTGTTTAATCAGTCGTTTCATAGAATCGTTACATAAATTCGTTTCAATTCAGTCGTTTCATTAGGATTTTATATATATAGGGTAGATATGAAATAAATGTCTCCTGCAATATATATTTGTAAATTTAAACTGTTTCGCAACATTGTAGTTTCGCAATTTTAAATATGTCGTAAGTTTCTCCATTTACGACTTTTAACGTATATTAATAAATTTATCATTTTAAAATTTTCTTTCTCTTTTAAAATTCACGTGTAAATATAGTTATTGAATTCTGTCCCTTTTTATAAAATTCTGTCTTCAATATTATTATATTGATATTTAGTTATCAATATTCATTTCGAAGTTAAAATATAACTATTTAATCATACAAATGAATTAGGCTTACCTAAGTTCATCTTATTGGGAGATAAAAGGCTCACTTAAATATCTTTGGAATAAAAGTTTATACTGTTTAAGGAGTAATTGCAGGAACCAAATGTAGACATATAACAACATGTATTTGACTATCACAAGACAAATACATAACGTTTCGCGTAACATAATTTCGTTTCCATAAATATTACATCAAAATATTTCATAGCTACATTTCAGTTCATAAAATTCTAACAAATTTATTTGTCAACAAAAAAGTATTCTCTGCGCGAGGCGCAAAATAAAAACGATTATAGTAAAACTGTGGAAGCAGTGGTAAAACGCAACACACTCCCACCTTTGAGTTTCGAATTCAATGAAATTCAAACTTTACTTTGGGTTTATATACACGACCATATCTGGATCGTTTTTCCGGTAGAGTCACCAACACTTTTTTGGGGGGGAAAGTAGGTTCAGTAGATTCGGTATCTAAAAAGCAGTCTTTAACGGAATGCTGGATAATCGGCTTACTCGTCGCAGGGTCTGAAGAACAGTTTTTACCAGTCAGCTTTATCATCGGTTTAGTAGAAGCAGGATCTAAAGGACATTCTTTATCATTCGGTTGAACAGTCTGTTCGGAAGATATTGAGTTTTGAGCTGTAGAATGCAGTTCAGGACCTCTCTCCCGAGTTACTTCTAGAGGAATCAATCTGAGATCAGGACATAGAAAATCGCCATCTTTCATTTTTATCTTTATTAATCTTACATTTCTATCTTTAGAAGGATAAAGTTCAATAACTTTGGCAAGTGGCCATTCAAGTTTCTTAACATTCTCACTAGACACTAAAACAGCATCACCAATTTGGACAGGTCTCTGATTTTTGTCAAATTTCGAAGATTGTCTTAAATATCCCAAATATTCAATGCGGAATCTTTTTCTCAATTCCTTTTATTATTCCTATCAAACGTTCCCACTATCCACTCCACCACGGTGCAGATGGAGGATTAACTTTCCAAGTGATCTTCTGATCTCCGCTATACTGAGAAATAACATCCCAATCGATTTTCTAAATTACGAAAATTTTCAGTATCCGTAAAATTTTTACCATTGTCACTATATACTATCGCGGGTCTACCTCTTCGTGCTATAAATCTTCTCAAAACTTGCAAAAAGTTGTCAGTCGATTAAGATGTGGCTATCTCTAAATGTGTGGCTCTGTAGATTTTCGGACCTCCTTGAAGATGTAAAGGACCGGCACAGTCCGTTCCTACAACCTCGAATACTGCAGCTTTTTTTTATACGATCTTCCGGAAGAGGTACTTCTATAATCGGTTTGGGTCTTGAATTAAATCTTTTACAACGTACACAGTTTTTAATTACCTTTCTAACAATCTTCCTGCATTTCAAAATACAAAAGTCTTCTCTTAAATTATTCATGAATATTTGGATACCAGCATGATTTAAACTAAGATGTCTTGTCTGAACAAGTATTTCCTCAACTGGATGGCCCCAAGGTAACAGTGTCGGAAATCGGAAATTTCTTTTATCTTCTCTCATCAGAATACGAGTCTTTACATCAAGTAGTCCATTCGATTCTACATAACATTGAAATGATTTTAAGCGTTTATCTTCAGTTCCTAAAAATGATTCTTTTTGTACTATTTTTAACAAAGCTATTTCAGCTCTGTTTATTTCTTCTAGAGTTATGAGTTCAGAAATCCGGTTGGCACGTTCCTCTTTGCAGTTAGTAAAAAATCTATAAATCCAAGCAATAATTCTGATCAATTGGTCGTACGACGAAAATCTGTTATAATTTTTTTCAGTTGATTCTTCATGATTTGTAGTGCTAATAACAGATTTTCTCTTTTCGGAATACACTACGTTGAAATCAGGAACAACGTTGGATTTCGGTCATTTTTTTTCCGGTCTTCACAATAATTCCGGACCCTCCCACCATTTAGATTTCGCTAAAGTTTCTGCATTACAATCACGAAAAGGAAGATCTGATGCATTTAATGATCCAGAGATGTGATACCAATTTTCAGGTTCTGTCAAAGATCGGATTTCTTTAATTCTATTGAAAACAAAAGGAGCCCAATTTTCAGTTCCCTTGATCCAGTATAGAGCATTTGCTGAATCAAACCAGAAAAATTTCGGGATATGTTTCAACTGGAGATCGTGTATCACACTATGTGCTAGTCTAGCTCCTATATTACAGGAAAGTAGTTCCAATCGAGGAATAGAAATGGTTTTCATTAAAAAAAACTCTACACCTAGCCTGTACAAGCTGACAAGATATTGTATTTTCTGTCGTACATCTTAAAAATATGCATATAGCATATGCATTCTTGCCTGCATCGCAGAATATGTATAAAGACAGATTTTCTGGCGCTTGATAATTGGAAATAATACATCAAAGAATTTCTATTTTTTTTTAATTTAGAGACATCCTTTCGCCATTTTTCAAATTTCTTGGATATAGATTCAAGCAATTCAGCATCTCATGAAACTTGCAATTTCCAACATTCTTGAAGGAGAATTTTTTCCCTCAAGGTGACAGGACACGGGAATCCAAAGGAATAGAAAATTCTATGAACAGCACTCATAATTGTTCTTATCGTTACAATAGTGTAGTCTTCAAAAAATTTTCGTAAATTTCTTTTCAAACTATCAACTTTTAAATTCCACATTAGTCCCAAAAATGAAACATTCTTTTCTTCTAATAATGAAAAGTTTTCTGCTTCTGATTTATGGAGAATATGCTCCCACCCTCGAAGATCAAATTTAGCATTTTGGAAAATGACTTTGAATTCTTCAATAAATTTTTCAAACTGTTCATTATTTGCAACACTAGTGACGCAGTTATCTACGTAAAAAGACTTTAACAACTTATCTGCTCTTTCTTCAAATCTAGAAGGCACATTCTTCAGACGATATCGGATAGTTGCACCAAGAAAATAAGGCGAACATGTAAGGCCGAAAACAACCCTTTTATGCTGGATATATGCCCCTTTTATGTTGGCCCTTTTATGCTTTTCGGAGTCACCTTCCTCCCACCATAAAAATTTCACAAATGTTCTATCTGGCTCATTCAAACCAATTTGTAGAAAGGCTTTTCGAATAATTATTTGTTCTCCTAAGTAAGGTTCCTTATTATAATAATGTACTAATTTCTAAATATATAGAAATGTTTTGGTCTAGTAAATAATAGTTATTACTATTGAAGCACGAGTAATAACTTACCTATATTTTTATTTTTCAATTGTTATAGAAAATATTGTGATGATGTAATTATGTCCATGTGATTTGTTAATTTAATAATCAGCTCTTGTGAACTTATTATGCATATTTATTTTGTAGTAACTACAATTTTGTTTCGGTGAAATGCAATTGTAAGATTATAGTTGAATAAGAATTCTAAAAATGTTTTAAAATATGCTTTATCTTTTAATTTAATTTCCTAGAAACCTTGTTATGAATCTGCGGTTGATTCTTACTTTAATGCAAACAAATATTTTTGATAATGATTGATAATTTATTAAAGTTAAAACATTGTGATTAAAAAAAAATCCAAATTTTTGCCCATACTATTTTGAAAGGCGACTGGAATTTGACAAATTATGCAACAAGAAAAGTGTCACAACGGAACAAGGGGTTACATATATCAGGATAGGGGGTATATAAATTAACTAAATCCACCCTATCTCTTTTATGTCTTGATTCTTAAAGGTTTTACGCACATTTTGTACACGTTTACAACTGCATGCAGAGTTAAGTACTATCGTTTTATGTTTCATTAAAAAATGCGAAACTTCATTTGCATCTCCTGTGAAATTTGCTTTTGTTGAGATGTGTCACTTTTCTTGCGTGTGAGCGATACGTAATATTTTTATATTTAACTTGCAATTCTTCAAGCATACTTGTTCTTCACCACTTCATCATTGGTAACGTAATACTGTAAATTCGATTCTCTTGGTTTTAATGCGACATTTCACTTCTCTTCATCATTAATTTTTAAAATTACAAAACGTTTTAATGGTGTACTGCACTTACAAGGGAACCACTTATGGTGCTTTTCGCTCCTAGCATTAAGACCTGGTGCATTTTAAATCCTTATATTACGAAATTTGAGAATCGATAAAATTTTTTCTGTTAAAATAATATTTCTTGATTTTACAGCAGCGTAACTTTCTGAAAATGCAATTTTCGAGACCACTTATCGGACTATTAGCAGTGAATTTTTTTAAAGAAACGCATTTAAAAATACAAATTAGTTAATAATAATTAAAGGTGTATATAAATATTATACAGACATACAAACAATAAATACAATAAACCTAACTGGAGTGAAAAATTAGCCAGAGCCAGGAATCGAACCCGGGACCACAGTATACAAGATTGCTACTCTACCCACTGAGCTACTCCGGCCGATGCCTGAGTCTGCAATACGAATAGTAAAATCTATTCATCGTTGTACGGTCATCCAAGGCTGTCGTATAGATGGCTGGTGACTTCCCCAACATGGTTTATTAGTGAGAAATTGCAGACTCAGGCATCGGCCGGAGTAGCTAAGTGGTTAGAGCAGCAGTCTTGTATACTGTGGTCCCGGGTTCGATTCCTGGCTCTGGCTAATTTTTCACTCCAGTTGGGTTTATTGTATTTATTGTTTGTATGTCTGTATAATATTTATATATACCTTTAACTATTGAATGCAGGCGTTATTTATGTATGTATGAGTGTTTTAATATATATTGTAGTATGAGTGTTTTATTATAGTTAATAATAAGTATAAAATATTGAAAAAAGTTTAAAAATTCCTTCAAGAACCCACGAATTTGTTTTTGAAAAATTGCAACATTATATTCATATTTTTGGCGGGGGAAACTTTGGCGTATTTTTTTTCAAAAGTAGAGCCTCTGGCAACCCTAGCCAAATGTCACAGCTGTTTGTCTTGCGTGAGGTTTGGACTTCAGTAGAAATTATAATGTCCGACCTAATTATCCACAGTAATTTTTCTAAATTGGGTAAAAATATTAATTTACTTTATGATTACTTTTAACAAAGGACCATATAATACAGCAACATTTCATTTTGAACTTTCGAAACTTTATTTCATTCGATTTCAAAAGAAAATAGTTTGCTTATTTCGTATTTCACTAAAAAATAGTTTTCAATGATCTTGAAAGCTTTTATAGAAATATGTTTACTATTTATACAATGTGTCCACGTATAACCTGACCGACCTTTATTTTCGCAACCATTGGTCCTAGATGCATACTTCCAATCAGAAAAAGGGTTTAAACAAGGTAAAGAATTATTTTTAAAGCGATTTGAATCAAGAAAAATATTTATTAAAAAATTACGAAATTTAAATTCTTATACCGTCCTCCGGTCCTATAAGTGATATTTACTAAAAATTTACTGTGACACTAACAAGTAAGACAAAAAAAGTCACATTCATCTAACATTAAAATTGACCGAGTCATGAAACTTTGAAATGCATGACTTTGTTGCACCTTGTTGCCACTTGTTACCACTTTGTTGCATATCAAAGCAGATGATTTCGACCATGCATTCAGGGGTCGTGTATAAAACTTATTTCAAGGCATCTGCGCTTTGAAAGAAATCGTACATTTATTACGATTAAATTTTATTAGTTAAGTATCAGATTAGTTAAAATAATTGTTTTTTAACATATGTTTTATTTTGTAAGGATCTGAGGCTATGATTTCCTTTAACTAAAATTATGTTATTTTCATAAGGTTTTATTTAATTTGCAATGATCGTCTTTCCAGTTCAAAATTTGTACTCTAACTTACTTTCAAATGTCCGATCGAAGTTAAATTTTACATACTGACTTAAATCCGATGACAATGCAATATTATTATGATTTTCGATTCTTACCATCTTATACATACTTATATTAGAAGATAACACAAAAAAAAAATCGGATAGATTGCCGTCAAGAAGTTTAAGAAAGAGTTTTAGATTAGATAACATAAACCTGCGATGGCTGTGTTTTTTAACTGTTATTATTACATTTGATGTATTTTTTAACACTGAATCAAAAAATTACCTTCACTTTTAACCATCATGTCATGATTTTTCGCAAATCGTAAATTTCAAGATTAAAAAATAGCGAAAAATCTGATACTATAAAATAGATGTAAGACTTTTTTATTCAGTTTAATTTTACTTAATTCAATAATTTATTAAATTTTTTGACTTATACTGGGTTTCTTACAGCTAAACAGCTGGGGGTCCGATGAGGTTGGGAGGGGAGGGGTGATCAATTTTAACTTTTATCTTTTTAACTTTGAAATTTGCGATTTGAGAAAATTCCTGACGAGATGGTTTAAAATGAAGGTCATTTTCGGATTCAGTGCTAAAAAATACATAAGAATCAATTTTCAAAAGCTAAAAAACATGCCACAACCCAAAATTTGAAAAACAGTGTAATCTAACAGCATTTAAAAATATGTATAATTTTGTAAAGAATTGAGGCTGTTGTTTTTCATCCTTTTATTTAACAAAAAATCTGTTATTTTTATCCTCTTATAATGTTCAGTGCAAATTGTACATTTTGCAGCAATATGTCAGAATGAATAAAGATTTCAAATTTATATTGCAATGCTAATTTTACTCTCAACCATTTCTTTAATGTATCTGCCAAAATTATATTTCTACTAAATTTGTGAATGATCCTTAATATGCAGCAAAAAATGTACTCCAACTTTAAACAGCTATTACTCGGTTAATTTTAATCGTAGAATAACGGGACTTTTTTTGCCTTACTTGCCAGTGTAACAGGGAAATTTGACTAAATATAGTGCGTCCCAAAAGTATATGGACATGCGATTTTTTGAAATAATAGTTCAAAAAATGAAGCCATAATCACGAAAAAAAATAATAAGCATATGTAATCATAATACAAGTTTGTAACAATAAAGAAATACAGTATAGATTTTACAGAATTTTTGTAAAAAAATAAAAATCAAAATAGGCTTTCCCAAATATATATGGACATTTCGAGAATTTTGCATTTAAATTCAAATTTTTGATCCGTTCCTTTGAATTATCATGAAAACCTTATCAAGTATGGTCCAAAATAATGTTTGGAGAATGTGTGGCTGTAAAGAGACCCAATTCTGCTCTACTTGTTACTTTAATTCCTGAATAGTAGAAAACTGACGACCATGAGCATACAAATCTCGTGCAAGTACTCCCCAAAGGTTTTCATATGGATTTAGGTCTGGGCTGTTGGCTGGCCAGTCTATAACAGTCACTTGATTCTGCGTAAACAAATCTGTTGTTGAGTGGCAGGTGTGAAACGACGCATTGTTCTCTTGGGATTTTCAGTTTTCCCTTCCTAAAATGTTTCCAAATGGAAGTAGATTGCTTTTAAGGACATTTTATTAATCCTCAGAGCACTGTCGACCATTAAGAAAAGCAATATCCGTTGTTCCATTGAAACAAATCGCGCCCCACACGATGAGATAATCCTCTACTTGTTGTCGACTAAAGAACACCCGAGATTCAAGTCGCAGATCATGCCGATGGTATACCCAGCCACTAGGGCCATCCAAATTGGTTTTGTTTTCGTCACCGAAGAAACACTTAACAATTCATCTTCCCAAGGCGTGTGTTGTTTAGTTCAAAGAAAGCGTGCATTTCTATGGTGCACTTTCAGCATAGATTCCGCGCACGTTCTGCGATATTTATGGATTTTTCATACCTGTATGCAACGGTGAACAATCGATTTTATAATAGGAAACGCTAAAGTCTTCGAAATTTTACGAACAAACTTCTTTTGGATTGAAATTGCTCAAAAAATCTCTCTGGCTTGTCATAGAGTTGCTTTTTTTGGTCGACCTGAACGTTGTTTTGCAATCGCATTGTCACTTTTTGATAAAATTTCATCAATTCAGTATCTGTTACTCTTTATGTGTTTAGCAATATCAGAAATTTTAACATTTGAGTCTTTAAACGCCAAATTTTAGCTGTATCGGCAGCAGAGAATTCAACGTTGCGAGGCATTTTCCCACTAATCTATAATTGAAGAATGAGCAGTGATTTTATATTTCGCAGTGGGTACTTCACATGTACATAACGCAGAAAATACAATTTCTTTTGATACGCTGGAAATAAAAGCAATTCTCTTCATTGTCCATATATTTTTGGGACAGCTTATTTTAAATTTTATTTTTTTACAAAAATTCTGTAAAACCTATACTGTATTTCGTTGTTGTAACAAACATAAATTATGATTCCATATGCTTATTATTTTTTTTGAGATTATAGCTTCATATTTTGAGCTGTTATTTCAAAAAATCGCTTGTCCATATACTTATGAGACGCACTATATAACTTATAGGACCAGGGGACCGTATAAAAATTTAGATTCTGTAATTCTTCACTAAATTGTTTTT
The DNA here is from genome assembly GCA_963932465.1 of Maratus speciosus. Lineage (NCBI taxonomy): Eukaryota > Metazoa > Arthropoda > Arachnida > Araneae > Salticidae > Maratus > Maratus speciosus. The sequence continues at coordinate 226,711,551 of OZ010800.1, read as the reverse complement.
TCCGCTTCAATTTTTTTTTATCTTAACGCTGCCCCTAATTTTGACCATTTTTGTAATTGGAAGTATGCATCTAGGACCAACGGTTGCGAAAATAAAGGTCGGTCAGGTTATACGTGGACACACTGTACATTTATCGTCTGCATAGAAAGAAAAAAGAAGAAGAAAAGACCTAATTATTGTTTCTTATGCTATCTATCAAACAAATCACAATCTGATATCTAATATGTACTGTACCATAGATTAACATCCAAGATCGGACATTCCCATAGAGCGTAATGGTAATGCGATTACGATCGTAGCGCCCTTAGTGACAATGGGGAAGAAACTCCCCATCCTTGTAGTATGCTTATTATTGAGTATCTACCTTATTGGGATCTTTCTTTTTTTAATGTTGCATGTTTACGTTTTCGATAGAATCTTACGCCGATGCATAAACAAAGAATAGACATTCTATTTTATATATCTAATATATATTCTATGTTCATGCACGGATGTATGTTTTTTTTTTTTACATGATTAGTGAACGGTTTTAAGTGCAACGAATACTAGGTAAAAATTTCGTCTTGAATGCTATATAGCAAAAGCAATGGTGTAACATAAAAATATACGAAATGTTGAACTCTACAAGTCCCAGAAAATTTCATAAATATTCCCGTTTGGCATGAAAATTTTTATAGCCCGTGTTTTATAAATTTATGAAGTTTAACGTATTAAACAATCGTTACAATAATCTTTTAAAATATATGCATTTTCACTTCCTTACAGATAAAATAAAAATATTGTTTTTAATGTACGTAACGTACAATCAATTCAATAATGTTTATAATATTAACATATAAGAAATAATAATAATAATATTACAGATAGGGAAAAATTCCTTTCGACAAATTTTTAGAATTGTATAAATCTAAAAGTTAAAAATAAATAGAGGTACTGACATTACACCCAATAAAATTTTATTCGATATGAATAAATTGACACAATACCTGAATTTGATTTTTTACAATTTAATCTTATAAACTTACATATTTGCATTCTTAACAGAATTTTCTGGCGGCTTTCTTTTATATTATTAGTCTAATTATCATTTTGTAAGTTAAAAATGAACAATACAAGTACGGTAAAAAAAAAAGGCAGCAAAATAAATAAAGCAAGCATGAATAGAATATCGTCTGGCACCTGCTTCGTTTTAGGAACGAATAGATATTCAAACCATAGAGGATAAACATATTTCTTCAACATAGGTAAATTTCGGAGTTTTGTTAGTTCTTCCCCCTTGCCGATAGTGACGCTAGTACTGTTGCCATTACAGATTTTGCCGTAAATGTCCCATCTTGGTCCTTAATTTATGATTCCATGTGGCTTTTGCCGTGGTTTCATATTTGACATGAATAATTTGATAATCTTCTATGCATAAATTAATTAACGCTCTTGCTTGTCTATCGCGTTTTAAATATTAGGTAGCTTTCTTTACAAAAAGCTACCTATTGCAGCCGTTCGGAGGAAAGCGATTTCAAAAAATTTTGGTATATTTTCATCGATCATGACCCCCAGACCCCGAAACCACCCTCCGTTCAAAATTGATATATATATATATATATATATATCAATATATATATATATATATATATATATATATATATATATATATATATATCTGACCTATGTCACACTGTAACTCTCGTATTTATGAACCGATTTGGATGTAATTCGGTGTGTACATAGTACATACCAATGTCTCGACCGAGTTCGTTGGCCAGCTTCATCCGCCATTTTGTTTCAAAATGGCGGCCATTTAAAAATTTTAAAAAAATTTTAAATTTAAAATGTGGTACCAAAAAATTGAAAATGGAAAAATATTTTTTCCTTATGTATTTGACCTTTATACAAAGACTCCGTAGCAGTTTTTGTTTCGTCTATATCTTAAAAAATGGCTGAGTTATAGCATTTTGAATTTCTAGCAAAGCTGACATTTTGAAACGTCCTGAAATTTGTCACGCGATAAAAGGCGTATTTATGAACCGATTTGGATGTAACTTCGTTTATACATAGTACAGACCAATGTCGCGACCGAGTTCGTTGGCCAGCTTCATCCGCCATTTTGTTTAAAAATGGCGGCCATTTAAAATTTTAAGAAAAATTTAAATTTGAAATGTGGTACCAAAAAATTGAAAATTGAAAAAATATTTTTTTCTTATGTGTTTGACCTCGATAAAAAGATTCGGGAGCAGTTTTTGTTTCGTCTATATCTTAAAAAATGGCTGAGTTATAGCATTGTGAATTTCTAGCGTGGCTGACATTTTGAAACGCCCTGATTTTTGTCACGCGATAACAGGCGTATTTATGAACCGATTTGAATGTAACTTGGTCTGTACATAGTACATACCAATGTTTCGACCGAGTTTGTTGGCCAGCTTCATTCGCCATCTTGTTTCAAAAGGGTTGCCATTTTTTTAAAAAAAATTGCAATTTAAAATTTAAAATGAAGTATTAAAAAATTGGAAAATGAAAAAGATTTTTTTTATGTGTTTGGCCTTGATACAAAGATTCTGGAGCAGTTTTTTGTTTCTGAAAATTTGTTTTTTTGTTTATATCTTAAAAAGTGGTTGAATTATAGCACTTTGAATTTCTATCATGGCTGACACTTTGAAACGATCTTGTATTTGTCTCGCGATACCACACGTATTCGCCTATTTCGATGAAAGAAGGCATGTGGATAGTATACATCAATATCTCGACTAAGTTCGCTGGCCAGCTTCATCAGCCATCTTGTTTCAAAATGGCGGCCATTAAATTAAAAATATATATATTTAAAGTGAGGTGCAAAAAAATTAGAAATTGAAAAAGGTTTCTTTCTAAAGTATTTGACCTTGATATAAGGAATCAGGAGCATTTTTTATTTGTCTTTATCTTAAAAAATGGCTCAGATATAGCAGTTTCAATTTCTAACGTGGGTGACATTTTGAAAAATCTGATTTTTTGCCTGCGACAGCACTCGTATGTATCAACCGATTCCGATGTGAGTGAGCATGTGCACAGCAATTACTAAGGTCTCGACCAAGTTCACTGGTTAGCCTCATCCACCATGTTGTCTTAAAATGGCAGGCACTTTAAGAAATCGCCGAATTTGGCAGCGAAATATTAGTTACTTTAAATAAAAGCAGCTTGGATAAAGCTGACTAATTTTGCGAAATTCTCATTCATAATAATTTAGTATTTATAAAAATTAGTATTGAATCTCCTACATTCGGTTTCCACTTAATTGAGCTTCGTGTGTTTGAATAATATAAGTTGGCTTTTTTAAAATAAGGAATATAAAAGCTACCTCTTCCTCCCGGCACTGGCCGGAAGGACTTTTTTTCATCCGGATTTGCTGGAGATTCATCCTCAATTACATCAAATAAATCCTCTTTTATAAAAATCATTTGCATTTTGAATTTCCAAATGAAAAAATTGTCATTACTTAGTTTCATAATATTATTCTCTTTCAAGGATGCCATTTTGTTTGTTTAATAATTTGTCATTCGTTTTTGTTTTACTACAGCTAATAAATGTTATTTAATGCTTTATTTTATTTTAAACAATTCAAATCAGTATTAATAATTTATTAGAGCTTCAGTCTCATGATCTGTAAGCATTTGGTGAACTTTCTTTTTAATATAAAGAGTAATAGAACATAGATTATATATTATACTTGTTTAAACAAATAAAGTTCATGCTTACTTTTCTCAGTAGCGCAGGTTTGGCTTGTAGTAAATAAAGACATGACCATCAAATAAATAATGCAGCAACACCTTTCATATAATAAATACAACATAACACAATCCACACTCAACTACAAAGAACATCATAGAACATCTTAGAATGTCTATACATTATCAAAACCTATTTCCATGGAAGCACGATAGGCCTTCTAGCGGCAGAAAAGAAAAGAGATACACGAATCATTAGATTACAAAAATAAAATAAAAGGGGTATACAATAATATCATTGAATCTTCCGTAACCTGGTAATATCTTTAAAACAAAGCACAATGCTATGTTTTTAGAAGCTGCGAAGCCTGAAAGGGGGTTGGCGGCTGTAGCTCGCAGGGGTCTGAGCCCCCTAGTAAACATATAAAAATATAATGCAAAAATGTCTTGTAAACGAAAAAGTTTTATTCAAATAGGAAAGAATTGAGACACCAATTTTATTTTAACCCCCTCGCGACGAGCATCTTTTATAGAATTTTTAATCTTTTATCACCGGTTGTTCAAAACAGAAATTGTCCTAATTTAATCCATATATTAACATACAAGATAGGACATTTCCATAAAGCGCAATGGTAATGCGATTGCGATCGTAGCGCCTTTAGTGACAATGGGGAAGAAACTCCCCATCCTTGTGAATTTTTATTATTGAGTATCTACCTTATTGTGATCTTTGTTTTTTTAATGTTGCATGTTTACGTTTTCAATAGAATCTTACACCGATACATGAACATAGAACAGATAATCTATCTTATCTATTCTATTCTATGTTCATTAGGGTGGGCCGAAAAAAACTTTTTTTCGATTTTCGATGATGGGTAGTGCGGAAAAGTTGACACTGGTGGCACTAAGTTCACTCAAAAAATTTGAGATGTTTCGGACGATTCCTTCATTTGCCGCAAATGGCTTGAAGTTTTGCTCAAATGCTGATATTTGAACTTTTTTAGCAAAAAATTTAAAAATGTTAAAGTAAATTTATTTTCGCTGAATTTATTTGAAAAATCATGTTTAGTGTATGAAATGTTTAAATAAGCCCTGATTATCTATTAGTTATTAGTTATGTGTATTTTGAATTAGGCGATTTTTATAGCCTTTTCGCGTAAAACTCAGCAAAAAAATGTAAGTATTGTTTGTTTCGTTCGTCGGTTTCTCTCTTTTGTCTTTATTGTGTTCCTTGCTCTTCCTTCCGTTTTTCGATGCGTTCAGAGTCACATATATGAATGCCGGACCATAGCATTGTCTTGACAGCAATTCTGGAAGGAGAGGAGAATCTGGAGTAGAAACCAATAAAAATGCAATCAGTCATTGTGAGAATGAGGTAGGAAATAGGAGATGGGAGTAACTACGAAATGGGATGTTAATTATTTTTCTGCTCTAACATACAGCTATTGTCCGAAGATTCAAAAAGTGGGAACTTTGAAGCAGGCAGTTCGTCTGAATCAGAATTTGAACCAGGGTCTTCAAAAGCAGACACTCCCAAACGCATATACCTTTCTCGCACAGTATTCGCCGGATTTAGAACTGGCATATCATATAGGTAAATTACGTTAAGAGCTTCATCTGTGCTTCAAGATGCAGGAATTGTGACAACCAGGAATAAGGATCTCGTCATAGATAAAGACTTGATCAGGCGACAGAAAATGAAACTTTAAAAGAAGATACAGGAGGAGGAATATCTTGGAGGATGAAAAATTACAACCATATATTTTGATGGTAGAAATAATAATACGATCTTCATAGAAAAAAGGGAACAAGCGGCACCGTCGAGAGAAATACGAAGCACATATCACTAATGGCGTGCGAAAATGTACGTGTCCATTTCTACGAGCCTATTCCTATTTCATGTAAATCAGAAATGCAAAAGGCTGAAGATTTGAGTATTCTATTAATCTAGCTCCGTTTCAGTAGGTAAAGGTCTTAAGTCAAGTGGTCCTACCTTCTAGTTTAGATAGTTGATGTCGCTGTCAGAGTGAAAGATCGTTCGTATGAAGAATACATATTAAATGTTGCAGTTCTCTTCTTGATTTTTTCCAAAGCAGTCTTTATTCTGGCTTAGAAAATTATATAAAGATTTTGCTATTTTTCCGCAGTGACCAGAAGGAGTATCAAGTGACCCAAATATTGCGAACCAAGTTCAGAGAACACGGTGATATTTGTTTCGTCTCTTTCACGACGGTGCTGCTAGTCCTTTGATCCACAAAAAGATTTCAAAACTGGTATTAGAATTTTTAAATTCGAATTAGTTTTCGAAATATTAATTTTTTTCTAATTTTATATACATTTTTCTAATGATGGCAACTCAAATTTTAATCAAACAGATATTTTTTTTTCAGATTTTAGAAAAGGTTACTATTTTAAACTAATTTAGAGAGAAGTTTGGCCTCCCTTAAATGTATGCTAAGAAATGTATCATGTTACTTTTATTCATAATTCAATTTGTATTTCATTATCATTTTATTTAATACAAACAGAAACATTTAAAATAAATGGCTTTCACTTCTTTATTTTTTTTTAAACGAAATGAAAAGAAAAATTTTAGGCACGGATGTCATATACGCACCGGGTACCTAATTGGCGCCAAAATGGCATTATTTTGGTTGACATGGTAACCCGGCTATTGTTGTTTATTTAATAATAAGTGTTTATTTACTTTTTTTTTTATTACATAAATTGTTTTGTTCTAGAGTTAATTATTTTTTTGGTTATTTTCCTTTAAAAATAAAAAATAATAGAAAATAATTAAAAAATACGGTACTACTTAGTTATTATATCGACCCATTTCGCCAAATTATATAAATCGCCAAATTATACAAATTGACACAATTTTTATTTTAAATAATTTATTTTAATTTATTATTATTAAATAATTTATTTAATTTATTTATTTATTTAATTTATTTATTTATTTAAATAATTTATTTTAATTTATTATTTTAAGAACAAAGAAAATAGTATAACATTAATAAATATACAAATAAAACGTCGAAATAAAAATCACTTGATGACGTAAAGACGTGTAACTTGCTTAAAGTCAAGTGAATGTGACATTTATCAACCATTATTGGCATTTAATCTTATAGTTTGGTGATAGAATTTTGTTCGTGGTATTCGAAAATGAGGATTTCGCCAAATTTTCGTAAAAAAATATCTCGCCAAACCGGGTGCGTATATGGCATCTGGCCAAATATTAAATGATGTAACAAACGATGACATTTAATTTCAACTTCAAAGCAATGTTTTAATTTACCACTCGAAAAAAAAAAATGCTAACTGGCGAGTTGAAAAATAGTTATTGGCGAGATTTGCACCCGGCTAGCGTAACAGTGCCAAGAATTCTTTGCGACAATGCTTTTATGTAGTATTATTCGAAAAAAAAAATTGATTTTTAAATCGAAATGGAAAACATTCGGCACAGATGCCACATACGGTCCCATATTGGAGCTATTTTTTTCTGACGCCAATGTCATATACGCAACGGGTACTTAACTGGCGCCATAGTATCGTTATTTTGCTTGATTTGATAAGCCGGATGTTGTTGTTTATGCTGTTGATCTTTTCCCCAAATTAGCGTCGGAAAAAAATCGCGCCAATATGGGGCCGTATATGATATCTGGGCCAAACTTTCATATGAAAAGCGAAGGGATCAGAGCGTATTTATTTATGGCAGTTACATGACTTGGACTATTATAATATAGATGAAATGATGGCGATAGAATAATATTTGGCGACTTATCACCTGTACCTGGCTAACATTAAAGTACCAAAATGGCACCAGCAATATAAAAAGCGAAGTGGTTCGCCCGGATCTCCTGATGATAGTCACATGGATTAGGCTATTGTTATCGAAATTGTTTTAAAATACCGCAAGACAAAGACTCTGTACACTTAATTCCTTTTATTTTTATCTTCTTTTCAAACGTTTAACTGATCCTCTTTAATCAAACACGAAAACAACCATTGGATGTCTTAACAGCAACTGATTCGGCCTTAAATTTTTGAAATCAAAGGAAATTGAATGGAAACCCGTTTACAGGGAGATCTGCACAGGTTTTTTCAGTATAATTCAATCTTCTATAATATTTTTTAAACCGATCAGATTAACATGTTTTTAGATTCTGCGGTATCTGAACGAAGGTTGGCGAGCGTAGCTTGAAAAGGGCAGAGCCCCCTAGTAAATATATAAATTTTTAATTTTTTTCAAATTTTCCTTATTGTCCTCAGTGACGCTCACGTTTTCCTATCATTAGATTTTTAACTTGTATTGCCCCATTCAATCTAAGACACTATAATCTTCCATGAGAATGTCATGTAGCTTTTCTGGACAAGATAACAACAACATCATCAACAACAATAATAATAAGATTTTATTTAGGTTACAAATAAATGAATAATTGGCCAATTTCCCTTACAAGCCATGTATTTTACAAAAGAAAAATATTTATAAAGTCTACAACTTATTTCGGAGACATAAAAATGAAGAAAAAAGCGGTCGATTTGCAAATAACCTGCTATTATGAAAAATTATACTTCAATGAGAGGACGAAAAAATCTCGACTCTATCAAGACTAAGCGAAGCTCTGTGCCTAGTTTTCTTTCCTACTCTCCTTTTTTATATTGTTACAAAGATGGAAGATATTTGATACCTTATAATATGCTTATGAATAGTACAATTGTCTCTCGTAAGTGCGTCACATTTTAAGGCGTATCTCCAGATAATAAAGACAATTTCTTCATAAATTTTACTTGAAATTAATATTATCGAAATCGCTTAGTGTGTATTACTCACCGAATAATGCTGACAGATTTTTTACAATTAACCGCACAGAGTATAAAAACACTTATTTTGTATATTACTTTTTAAAAAGCAAATTTTTAAAAAGCAAATTTGGTGCCTGATCTTTCATTAAGAGATCAAGAAATTATTAGTGACACAGATGAAGATTAAGATAATATTCGACAGCCGACAATGTGAGGGGTTCACAACATGCCTCCGGCTGTTGGCCGATATTATCAATCAAAATCTGATGTAACAGACCAAATTTCGGAGTGTAGAAAAATCAGAAAACAGTTCGCTGGAAAGACTACTTGTTACACTATTGCAATGAAAAGCGACCAAATAATTTAAATATATTTAAACCATGCAAGTTCGGCTATTTATTTGTATGTTTTGTTTATCTTGAGTAAGTAGTTATTTTGTATTAACAATATTGTCATTAATTTGCATTTTTTTTTTTTTTTTTTTTTTTTTTTTTTTTTTTTACAAAAATGCTTAATTAAAAGAACTCTGTTTCTTTTTGCAGGTAGTTTTATGCTATTTAATTTCTTTTAATCCTTTAAGACCCCACCCGCATGATTGTGCGGGTTAGACATTCATTTAAATATTTGCTTCTGAGCCGTATGTAATAAAAACTCGAATCGAACGATCGTTCTGGTTCGCAGATAGAATAAAGTATCATTTTTTATCAACAGGTAGCGGTTGCAGTCCATGTTTTACTTTCTACAGGCATGACTAGCTTTGTTTACAAATACATCGCTTCTTAAAGGGATATCACTGAAATCAATTAATTTAACGCAAGAAATTATATTTATACCATACAAATGTTTCCATCATTTAATGCGGACGAAAAATGCCTTTCCCTGGATGTCCGCACTTTTTGGAGTCCACTGTACATATTTAGTTAAATATTACATCTTTTGTTTTTATCGCACTGTCTTTAAATTAAAACACATAGACATACACACACACATATATAACGAAATTTGAAATTCCGCCCTATCTTAAAAGTAATCTATTCTTTTCTCATCTAATATGATTTTCCTAACCCTAGTTTATTTAAATCTCGCACGATAACATTCCCCCCCTATCTTTCAAATATTAGAACAATACTTCCATTTTGCCTACTTTCTGATCATTTAAATGCGTACGATATCATTTATTTTTCTTTTCAAAATTTTACTTAAAACAATTCCCGTATTCTTTTATTATCTTTTTTTTTTTTTTTTTTTTCTGGAGTCAATCTGTCTGGCATTCAAGGTCTTTTCATTTTTATTGGGATTTCGTTCATCTGACGAAACCCTATTCGTCTCGTTCCTCTGTCTGTCCGTCCGTCTGCCCGTCTGTCTGTCTGTCACAGAGCCCGTTCTCAGAAACTATACATGTTGGAGACTTGAAATTTTGCGTACTTATAGATGAACACCACACACCATACGACAAATCATAAAATTTTGAAAAAGCCATACATTTAACCCTTTGGGCTCCCACATGTGTATTTTAAACAATTCTTTCTAAGTGAACCATAATTAGGTTGGAGGAATGAAATTTTGCATACTTATAGCTGAATACCTCACATCAAACGACAAATCATAAAATTTTGAAAAAGTCGTACATTTAACCCTTTGGGCTCCCACATGTGTATTTTAAACAATTCTTTCTAAGTGACACCCTATTTAGGTTCGGGGAGTAAAATTTTGCATACTTATAGCTGAATACCTCAAATCAAACGACAAATCATAAAATTTTGAAAAAGTCGTACATTTAACCCTTTGGGGTCCCACATGTGTATTTTAAACAATTCTTTCTAAGTGACACCCTATTTAGGTTCGGGGAGTAAAATTTTGCATACTTATAGCTGAATACCTCAAATCAAACGACAAATCATAAAATTTTGAAAAAGCCGTACATTTAACCCTTTGGGCTCCCACATGTGTATTTTAAACAATTCTTTCTAAGTGAACCATAATTAGGTTGGAGGAATGAAATTTTGCATACTTATAGCAGAATACCTCACATCAAACGACAAATCATAAAATTTTGAAAAAGTCGTACATTTAACCCTTTGGGCTCCCACATGTGTATTTTAAACAATTCTTTCTAAGTGAACCCTAATTAGGTTCGGGGAGTAAAATTTTGCATACTTATAGCTGAATAACTCAAATCAAACGACAAACCATAAAATTTTGAAAAAGTCGTACATTTAACCCTTTGGGGTCCCACGTGTGTATTTTAAACAATTCTTTCTAAGTGACACCCTATTTAGGTTCGGGGAGTAAAATTTTGCATACTTATAGCTGAATACCTCAAATCAAACGACAAATCATAAAATTTTGAAAAAGCCGTACATTTAACCCTTTGGGCTCCCACATGTGTATTTTAAACAATTCTTTCTAAGTGAACCATAATTAGGTTGGAGGAATGAAATTTTGCATACTTATAGCTGAATACCTCACATCAAACGACAAATCATAAAATTTTGAAAAAGTCGTACATTTAACCCTTTGGGCTCCCACATGTGTATTTTAAACAATTCTTTCTAAGTGAACCATAATTAGGTTGGAGGAATGAAATTTTGCATACTTATAGCAGAATACCTCACATCAAACGACAAACCATAAAATTTTGAAAAAGTCGTACATTTAACCCTTTGGGCTCCCACATGTGTATTTTAAACAATTCTTTCTAAGTGAACCATAATTAGGTTGGAGGAATGAAATTTTGCATACTTATAGCTGAATACCTCACATCAAACGACAAATCATAAAATTTTGAAAAAGTCGTACATTTAACCCTTTGGGGTCCCACGTGTGTATTTTAAACAATTCTTTCTAAGTGACACCCTATTTAGGTTCGGGGAGTAAAATTTTGCATACTTATAGCTGAATACCTCAAATCAAACGACAAATCATAAAATTTTGAAAAAGCCGTACATTTAACCCTTTGGGCTCCCACATGTGTATTTTAAACAATTCTTTCTAAGTGAACCCTAATTAGGTTCGGGGAGTAAAATTTTGCATACTTATAGCTGAATAACTCAAATCAAACGACAAACCATAAAATTTTGAAAAAGTCGTACATTTAACCCTTTGGGGTCCCACGTGTGTATTTTAAACAATTCTTTCTAAGTGACACCCTATTTAGGTTCGGGGAGTAAAATTTTGCATACTTATAGCTGAATACCTCAAATCAAACGACAAATCATAAAATTTTGAAAAAGCCGTACATTTAACCCTTTGGGCTCCCACATGTGTATTTTAAACAATTCTTTCTAAGTGAACCATAATTAGGTTGGAGGAATGAAATTTTGCATACTTATAGCTGAATACCTCACATCAAACGACAAATCATAAAATTTTGAAAAAGCCGTACATTTAACCCTTTGGGCTCTCACATGTGTATTTTAAACAATTCTTTCTAAGTGAACCATAATTAGGTTGGAGGAATGAAATTTTGCATACTTATAGCTGAATACCTCAAATCAAACGACAAACCATAAAATTTTGAAAAAGTCGTACACTTAACCCTTTGGGCTCCCACATGTGTATTTTAAACAATTCTTTCTAAGTGACACCCTATTTAGGTTCGGGGAGTAAAATTTTGCATACTTATAGCTGAATACCTCAAATCAAACAACAAATCATAAAATTTGAAAAAGCCGTACATTTAACCCTTTGGGCTCCCACATGTGTATTTTAAACAATTCTTTCTAAGTGAACCATAATTAGGTTGGAGGAATGAAATTTTGCATACTTATAGCTGAATACCTCACATCAAACGACAAATCATAAAATTTTGAAAAAGTCGTACATTTAACCCTTTGGGCTCCCACATGTGTATTTTAAACAATTCTTTCTAAGTGAACCCTAATTAGGTTCGGGGAGTAAAATTTTGCATACTTATAGCTGAATACCTCAAATCAAACGACAAACCATAAAATTTTGAAAAAGTCGTACATTTAACCCTTTGGGGTCCCACATGTGTATTTTAAACAATTCTTTCTAAGTGACACCTTATTTAGGTTGGAGGTATGAAATTTTGCATACTTATAGCTGAACATCTCAGATCAAACGACAAATCATAAAATTTTGAAAAAGTCGTACATTTAACCCTTTGATCTCCCACATGTGTATTTTAAACAATTCTTTCTATGTGAGCCTCTAATTAGGTTGGAGGCGTGAAATTTTGCATGGTATAGCTAAATACCTCACATCAAACAACAAATCATAAAATTTTGATAAAGTCGTACATTTAACCCTTTGAGCTCCCACATGTGTATTTTAAACTATTCTTTCTATGTAAGCCTCTAATTAGGTTGGGGGCGTGAAATTTTGCATGCTTATAGCTGAACACCTCACATCAAATCAAAAACCATAAAATTTTGAAAAAGTCGTACATTTAACCCTTTGGGCTCCCACATATATATTTTAAACAATTCTTTCTAAGTGACAACCTATTGGGATTGGATGAGTGAAATTTTGCATACTTATAGCTGAACACCTTAGATCAAACGACAAATAATAAAATTTTGATAAAGTCGTATATTTAACCCTTTGAGCTCCCACGTGTGTATTTTAAACAATTCTTTCTATGTGAGCCTCTAATTAGGTTGGAGGCGTGAAATTTTGCATGCTTATAGCTGAATACCTCACATCAAATGACAAATCATAAAATTTTCAAAAAGTCTTACATTTAACTCTTTGGGCTCCCACATGTGTATTTTAAACAATTCTTTCTAAGTGAGTCCCTAATTTGGTTGCAGGCGTGAAATTTTGCGTACTTATAGCTGAATACCTCAAATCAAACGACAAACCATAAAATTTTGAAAAAGTCGTACATTTAACCCTTTGGGGTCCCACATGTGTATTTTAAACAATTCTTTCTAAGTGACACCCTATTTAGGTTCGGGGAGTAAAATTTTGCATACTTATAGCTGAATACCTCAAATCAAACGACAAATCATAAAATTTTGACAAAGTCGTACATATAACCCTTTGAGCTCCCACATGTGTATTTTAAACAATTCTTTCAAAGTGAGCCCCTAGTTAGGTTGGAGGATTGAAATTTTGCATACTTATAGCTGACTACATCTTATCAAACGACAAATCATAAAATTTTGAAAAAATACATTTAACCCTTTGGCCTCCCACATGTGTATTTTAAACAATTCTTTCTAAGTGAGCCCCTAATTAGGTTGGAGGGGTGAAATTTTGCATACTTATAGCTGAGCACCTCACATCAAACGGCAAATCATAAAATTTTGAAAAAGTCGTACATTTAACCTTTTGGGCTCCTACATGTGTATTTTAAACAATTCTTTCTCAGTGACACCCTATTTAGGTTGGAGGCGTGAAATTTTGCATACTTATAGCTGAACACCATCATGCGACAAATCATAAAAATTTGAAAAAGTCATACATTTAACCCTTTCGGCTCCCACATGCGTATTTTAAGCAATTCTTTCTAACTGAGCCCCTTATTAATTTGGAGATTTGAAATTTTGCATACTTATAGCAGAACACCTGAGGCCAGGCGACAAATCATAAAATCTTGAAAATGTCTTACGTTTAACCCTTTGAGCTACCACATATGTCTTTTAAGCAATTCTTTTTAAGAGAGCCCCTAATTAAGTTGGAGACATGAATTTTTGCATACGTATAGCTGAATACCTCAGACCACACGACAAATCATAAAATTTTAAAAATGTCATATTATTTACTCCTCCGTGCTCTCACTTGTATATTTTAAGCAATTTTTCTGACCTCCACCCTTTTCACCTGGGGAGCACTTTTCCAACTTTTGCCGGCACCCCTTTGACCATTCTTTCATATTATGCACATAGCCTTACATATTTTAGTTCCACTTTTTACCGCCAGGGGCGCCTTTTATCTCGTGTGCAATGGGTCCAATCCCCTCGACTAATATATCTATGGATAGTATATAAAACGGTGTTTCGTTCGGATAAAGGTTTGTTTAGAATAGAGTGCGCCCCTTGTTGCGAAATATGGAACTAACAGATTTTTCAAAAGGATAAAGTGTTTTGAAAGGAATATTAAACGAAACCCTCTGTGCGATCTGTGATCACACTTACCCACTTGTTTCAGTATTAAATGGGGATATGATTTTCTTTTCCCTACTAAATTATCTGTTCTGAGAAACTGGTTTTATTTCTCCATTTCCTGTTTTTCATTATTCTAAAAGTTGCTTCCTTCGTTTTCGGAGAGACTGTAGCACACCTATTTTTCTTCCGCCTCTACTTCCTTCTTTTAGTTTTTCATTCACTGAGTGCATCTGTTGCAATGCAGGTATTGTAGTCATGCGCGTCCAGCAAACGGCTCCCATGAGTATCAAAATTTTGTGTCGTTTGGAGTTGCTAACTTCTACGCGTGTCATCAGGAAGTAACGTTTCGAATACTAATATGGAATACCTCTTTCATCATCGTTTAATGACGTAGATTCTGAGTGATTATTACAGTGGAACTACAAATCGGCAAACTGCTGTAGCTAATATTATACTTACAATTGTCTAAGAGTTATTTTACTGAAAAACACCATAGATTCCACCATCCTTTGCTATTTTTTTACATAGGCGACTGGAAATTACAATGTATTATGCTAGTGAAGAGTTTCACCGGTGATACTTTATATTTTTGTGAAGTGTCTGCTGGCTTGTGGATCGGAGTCTGGAATTTGTACTCCTAAGTGCTTAGCTTCGAATGAGGAATTGAGCTTGTGTGGATTCATTATAGATAGCAAGTGTGGAATGTCTTCGTGATTGCTAGAGAGCCATAAAATAAAGTCAAGAACGGATTGGACAAAGATTATATTACACACGCGCGCGCAGACACATGTACATATATACAGTGTGCCCACTAAAGTTCGTTGTCACTCCAATAATGTCTGAACGGCAAGAGCTATAGTCCTAAAAGTAGGGTCTGAGTCGCTTTTGGCCCGGAATTATAATAAATGCACTCTTACTCTGATTAAATTTCTCATTCTCTTGTTTAAAAATACCGTTTATTGTATACAATCTCACCACACTCAATTCCGGACACAGCTCGGATCACAATACACATAAAAATCTAAACTAAAACTTATTAACAGCACATTCTCGAAGTAGAACTTCGAACCAAAACTAAAACCAAAGACAATGTCCTTTTCACACAGCTTAGAAAATAACTACAATTTTAAAGGGCCGTGCCTTTTTCTCATAGCTTATATATTTCTAGTACAGACATTTTGATATATCTGCAATGTAGCGACATCTGTTGGTATAATTAAAATATACACTTTATCAAACATACCGCCCCTCTTGAAACCTCTGAGGGGGGTTTCAAACTAAACCACTACAATTACAACATTGCAAAGAATAAAAATTACAATATAACATAAATGAGTCACAGTTAATTTAAATTTATACAAATATCTAAAACAATTAATAAAGCAATATTACAATAATACACAATTTCTTAGTAAAAAATGAATTAATTTTCCAGAGGTAATACGGCAATTTTTGACACTGCTCTTTTGAATACTCCATTTGGGGTTTTTACACTTACGACTCTTACCTTATTGTCATTGCCACAAAATACCTCTACAATTTTTCCTAATAACCATTTACAAGCTGGAAGATCATCTTCCTTTATCACAACCATATCTCCAATTTTAAGGTTGTCTTTTGCTATCACCCACTTATTTCTCTGCTGTAATGTACTTAAATAACTGTTTTTCCACTTTTTCCAGATGGTCTGAACCATTTTTGTGGTTTTCTGCCATAGGTTTAATCTGTTATTTTCAATATTACTCAAATTAGATTCAGCAATGGCATTAAGTGGGCGACCAATAAGAAAGTGTCCAGGGGTCAAGACCTCCAAGTCATCAATATCTGAACTCAAGGGAGTAAGTGGGCGAGAATTCAAAATGCCTTCAATTTGGTTAATTATAGTTAACATTTCTTCATAGGTTAATTTAGAATTGCCCACTACACGTTTTAAGTGATACCTGAAGGACTTGACTCCTGACTCCCATAAACCTCCAAAATTAGGAGCTCTAGGAGGAATAAATTCCCATGCAATATTTTCAGACAACAAGTAATTAGCAAGTTTGTTGTCTGGTTTGTTTACCATATCTTGCAACTTTTTAAGCTCTAAATTAGTTTTTACAAAATTGCCAGCATTATCACTGAATATTTTTCGAGGTTTGCCTCGTCTGGCAAAAAACCTCTTTAAAGTGGCAATAAAGGCCTCCGATGTTAAATCACTAACTATTTCCAGATGTACTGCCTTAGTTACCATACAAATAAAAATACAAACATAAACTTTATGAAAAATACCTTTACGTTGACCTTTATATTTAATCAAAAATGGGCCACAGAAGTCAGTTCCTGTACAATTAAAAACAAAGTCTACATTCACTCTATCTTTAGGAAGCTCGCCCATAATTTGTTCTGATATTTTAGGTTTGGCCCTAAAGCATATAACACAGTTATGTACAATTTTTCTGCAAATAGCTCTACCGTTTAGAGGCCAAAATTCTCTACGAACACAATAAAGTAAATTTTGTGGTCCTATATGTAGATATTTTTTGTGATAACTTTCAATAATTAATTCTGTAAGTTTATGTTTAGAAGGCAATACAACTGGGTGTTTTTGAACATAACTTAACATGCTATTTTGGAGGCGACCTCCAACTCTGATTACATTATTTTTATCTACGAAAGGATTTAAAGAAATCAATCTATTATTTTTTGGTAGTTCTTTACCCTTGGTTAACAATGTGAATTCAGAACTGAATTCTTTTTGTTGCACAGATCTTACCATATATTCTTCAGCTGTCTTCAGCTCAGCAGATGTTAACCTACCTGAACACCTTGCCTTTGGTTCCTTGAGATTCTGAATGAACCTGAAAACATAGCTAAGAATTCTAATTAGTTTAGCATAATTATTACTTAATTGCAGAAAATTGTCAATAAAAGGTGCACAGTCCGTAATTAATAATGAAGTTTCTGAAACAGTATTTTTAAGTTCACACGAATATAAGTCCTTATCACTTTGCTCCAGTTCAAAACTATTTGAAGAATACTCAGTTCGTTGGGTTAGGAAATGGGGACCATGCCACCATAAGTTTTCCTGAAAAAGTTTGTCGGGATCCACACCTCGAGACACGAGATCAGCAGGATTGTCAGCAGATGCCACATGACCCCAATGGTTAATGTCAGAAAGATTTTGAATTGAAGATACGCGCGATGCCACAAAAGTTTTTAAATAACATGGTTGTTTTCGAAGCCAGCACAACACAATAGTACTGTCTGAATAATAGTAGATAGCTTCTTTAGGAACCTTTAAGATTTTGGAAACCTTTACCATCAATTTTGTTAATAAAACTGCAGCACACAGTTCTAAACGTGGGATGGTAATTGTTTTGATCGGTGAAACTCGACCTTTACTGCAGAGCAACTGAGAAGTTTGTTCACCTGAAGAATTTGAAGAAACAACATACAAAACTACACCGTATGCTTTTTCAGACGCATCTGCAAATCCACAAATTTTAAATTGCACTGGATCGTTTGTAAAAATATATCTACTAACACTTACGTTGTTGATGGCCGTTAACGATTCTCGGAACTGCAACCAATCATCAAGTTCCGCTTTGGGTAGAGTATCATCCCAATCAATGTTTAGTCGCCACAGTCTTTGCAAGAAAATCTTTGCTCTCGTCAACACTGGACCTAGCAATCCTAATGGATCAAATATGCGAGCGATATTTGACAGAACACTTCTCTTAGTCACCTTAGTTTGATCACTGAACGATACACTAAAAGTAAACGTATCGTCATGGGCTTTCCAACAAAGTCCTAAGGCTTTAGTTTCACTCATTTTCTCAAAAGTGTAGTTCTCAGATTTACACACTGGCTCCATTAATTCTGGATGGTTACTGAACCATTTGTGTAACTTCATATCGCAAGTACTTAACAATTGAATAAGTTCAGCTTGCAGTCTCTTAGCCGATTCTAAATCAGCTGCACCAGTCAATACGTCATCCATGTAGAAATCCGACTGCACCACAGCTGAAGCATACGGAAATTGGGATTCACCGTCTATACCAAGCTGTTTAAGACATCGCATTGCTAAATATGGGGCACTAGTCGTTCCATACGTAACAGTACACAGTCTGTAGTGTTTCACCTCACCATTTACAGTATCTTTCCAAACTATGCGTTGTAAATCACGTTGACTCTTATCAATAAGTATCATGCGATACATCATTTTCACATCTGCCGTAAAGGCATAACGATGTGTACGAAATCTAAGTATTATGCTGAACAAGTCATCTTGAATGACACCTCCATTCAATTGTATAGAATTTAGAGATTCTCCGGAAGAAGTTACATGTGAGCCATTGAAGACAACTCTTAGTTTTGTGGAACTTTTATCTGGTCGATAGACACCATGATGAGGAAGGTAATTTGCATGTATCGACTCATTTGGCTCCTCTACTTCCTCCATATGGCCTAATTCTCTATACTCAGACATAAATGCACAATATAACTCTAAGAGATTTGGATTTTTAACTAGCCTATTCCAAAGTGAATTTAATCTATTTTCCGCAAATTGTTTTGATTCTCCCAATGAACTAGGATCCTTTTTCGAGGGCATTTGTACTATGAATTTGCCTGATATGTCTCTCTGATGTGTGTTTATAAAGTGGGTATCGCATGCTTTTTCTTCGGTATTTCTCAATGGTGCGGTATCCTCTACTTGTTCTATTTCCCAAAATTTTCTCATTTCGAAATTTAAATCTGTTTCATTAACTAACCCACAATGTACTTGCTCCTGACCGCTACAGTCATTAACACTCCCACTCACTATGCAACCAAACACCGTATTTTGCAGTATTACTTTAGAATTTGGTACATTCATACGACCCACCTTTATCAGTTCTAGAAATACTTTCGCATCTAGCAAAAGATCGATTTTTCCTGGCCTATTAAATTCAGGATCAGCCAGAATGATTGACTCTGGAATTTCTAGCTCTGAAATATTGATATATTTTGAGGGCATAATTTGCGAAATCTTTTGTATAATAAGAAAATCTAACTCCCGACTATAATCTCCCGAATTATTACTGATCAAGGCTGTTGTTTTATTTTTTACTGCCACTGAGGATCCACTTAAACACGATACCGAAACATTATTTTTTTCTTTGCGAATTCCTAATCTTTCAACTAACTGCAAAGTTAAAAAATTGCTCATTGATCCATTGTCCAATAAGGCACGCACCGGAATTTTATTTCCGAATTTATCTCTCATATAAACAACCGCAGTGGAAAGAAGAACTGTTTTAACATTACTAGATCTCACATTCGCAGTACCAGCGAAATTCTGAATTTGGTTATTTATCTCAAAGGGTATCGCGTCAGCATTTAATGTTTGTCTACCTTCATTCGCTGCCAGTGAGTTTGGCGCTTCTTTATCGCTGGAATTTTTTGTGTTTCCCATTGCAGCGGAATTTCTCTCACGCCTATCAAAACAAAGAAGTACATTGTGTCTTTTATGACACTTGGCACACGAAAATGTCGAATTACATTTTTTGACGCAGTGGTATTCTGAAAGACAATTGAAACACAAATTATGTTTTTAACAAATTCTACTCTGTCCTGTACATTAAATTTTTGGAATTTTGGACATTTAAAAACACTGTGATTTTCCTGGCTACATACAACACATTTGCGCATATTTTTCTCATTTAACCCCGTAACCATGGAAGTCACCTTTGAAAAGCTATGCCTTGTATGGCTTTCGTTTTGAAAATTTCGTTTTGTATTTACTTGTTTGGACGCACTTAGTGTACGCGCGTGGTCTCTCAAAAATTCTAGCAACTGAGTTAAACTTGGTAAATTATCCCGCTTAAGATGTCTTTCCCACCACATTTTTGTATTTGCATCTAATTTTTGAGCTAAAATGTAAGCAAACATGGTAGTAGAAAACCCCTCAACTTTTTGTTCTAAAATCTCTAATGACCTAGTGCACTCATTTGTAATATCTATTAAATTTAATAATGCTGTTGGGGACTCATTCTGAATAACAGGAATATTTATAAAACGTTTTAAATGCGCGTAAACTTGTTCTCTCGAATTTGAATACCGTTCCTCTAAAAGCGACCATGCAACTTCATAATTAGCATCCACAATTGAAATGGATTGAATAATTCTAAAAGCATCTCCCTTCAATGAAGATTTTAAATATTGTAATTTCATTGCCCCTGATAAATTTGAGTTATCATGTACAGTGGCCTTAAATATATCTTTAAAAGAAAGCCACTCATGCAAATTTCCTGTAAATATCGGAAGAGTCAACTTCGGCAATTTTATATTATTTTCAGCCTTTGACGCATTTTCCAAATTAACATTCTGAAATTTTGTTTTTGAAAGCTTTTTGCTGAGTTCAAATTCTAAATTCTCTAATGACTCATTTATTTCCTCGTTTTTTTTGATAAAATCATCAATTTCATCTTCTTTACATGCTTTATAAATCGCGTCAAATAATTCAGAAAAAGTTAGAACCAGCTTATTGTGTTTCTCCTTTATGAGAAGTAGTTCACTTGGTTCTAGTTCAGAACCTGACAATCTGTCTTTTAATTTCGTCAAACTAGTTTTATTTGTTTTCTTTTTAGCTTTAAGCTCTTTCAACTCTTTCAAGCTCATTTTGACAAAAAATATATAAATTAAATGGGTATACACTTACCCCTCTTGACTCTTTAAAATAATTAATCCATGAGCGAAAAAGGAAAACACAAGATCAAAACACGCAGCTGTGATTCACACTTTTTGCCGCTTAAGCACTTAAACGATGACATGTTCACCTTTATCACTTTTATAACGATCGCAGTAAATATTTATATCACTCTCCTGGTTTTTCTCCGGCAATGAATACGGACCATAATATGAGTCGCTTTTGGCCCGGAATTTTAATAAATGCACTCTTACTCTGATTAAATTTCTCATTTTCTTGTTTAAAAATACCGTTTATTGTATACAATCTCACCACACTCAATTCCGGACACAGCTCGGATCACAATACACATAAAAATCTAAACTAAAACTTATTAACAGCACATTCTCGAAGTAGAACTTCGAACCAAAGCTAAAACCAAAGACAATGTCCTTTTCACACAGCTTAGAAAATAACTACAATTTTAAAGGGCCGTGTCTTTTTCTCATAGCTTATATATTTCTAGTACAGACATTTTGATATATCTGCAATGTAGCGACATCTGTTGGTATAATTAAAATATACACTTTATCAAACAGGGTCTAGGTATAGTAAAGTTTCCATGCGCTACTGAATGAAACCGCCTACGGTGCCACCTGGTGGAAAACTGCGGAGTTAGTATTCTTATCTCGAAAACGGAAAGAGATAGGGAAAGAAAGTTATTTACAAAGCTGTAGAACATCATCGACTTAGTATGAAAGTACCTTGTGGACATTAATGCGAAGAATAGAACGGTAAAAACGCGCATTTGTTTTCCGCTGATTTTTCCGCCAGTGCTTCAAAGCAGTCTTAAAGCACACCTCTAATGAGCAAATGCACTAGAGTCGGCGCCATTTTCGTAATTCTCCGTGATGTCTCTTAAATGGAGCTAAGAATAATATTTATAGTTTCATGGTCTCTTACGAGAGACGCGGAGCGGACATTCATCTCGCGTGGTCCTGAGAAGACGCTACATGCGTGCTCGTTGCGGATTGTTCCAGATTTAAATCGAGCGCCGTTTTAAGTTTTCGGAGGAAAATTTGTCAGGAAATCGTCATTCTTTGCCATGGATTAATGGCTTAGAAAAATGCTTCTCTGGGCTGCGTGGCTTCGCTCATCGCCGGCGGCGGTGAGAGTATGAGTTTTTCTCCCGACGAGGTAGCATCCTTTTTAGCGCTGAGCGCAGGCAAAAATAACTGCGATGTCCCTTGATATTTTTCATTAATTCATTCTTTTGCTTCCATAGAAGTTCTTTTCCGAAACACACTAAATTATTCATGCTTCAAAATAAGTCATCAGTTTTCATCAGAAGAGCATACATCTCTAGATCTTTAGATATTCATTGTGCACTGGGCGCGATTTTTTCAGAACTACGTAAACCAACAGCGGCGATTTTTGCAAGTAGAGCAATTATTTTCTGCAAATGACAGCGGAAGCGATTCTGGTAAAAAGGAGCGAATCAATTGATATCTTTGTAACTTCAAATTGCACAGCCTAAATGCAATGGCGATTTTCTTCAATGCCATTTCAACAAATAGTTAATTGACAAATACCATAAACTCTACGTTCCGATGTGTACACCATCTGTCATATGCTTAAAATATCCATCGAGGCTTGAATAAATCTAAATATCTTTATCAACGGACATTTTACCCATACCCCGCTTATCTAGAAACGTATTCATTTATAAATTGCCTCCGTATTTCGAACATTAATTCATCATTCGTGTTCCCAAGATTTCTTTGAACAATTAAATCATTCAATAATTCATAATTGAACAATTTCAATAAGAAAATGGATTCTCTAAACTATGAATAATATGAACACACCTTTCATTAATAAATATAAACTGTTTGATATCCGTAGCTGATGTGTTTCTTCAATATATAAGTTACAATTTACCTCCAATATTCCACCTGTGATCAAATAGTGCTCTGAGATGAACTGTGTATTAATGTTATAATTTTTATTCATAGTATCAAAAAAATAAAATGAACTCTGTATACTCAATATTGACAAGTTGGATCCAACTCGGTAATTTTTATAACTCCAACGGTAATTGCAACTTTGTAAATCACTTTTTACCCCTATCTCTTTCCATTTTCAAGATAGGAATGCTAACTCCGTAGTTTCCCACCAGGTGGCGCCGTAGGTGGTTTCATTCAGTAGTGCATGGCAACTTTACTTTACCTAGACCCCACTTTTATGACTATAGCTATTGCCGTTCAGAAATTATTGGGGTGACAACGGACTTTAGCGGCACACTGTATATAAATGCGTGTGTGTGTGCGTGTGCGTGATTATCGATATGCATACACGATCCAAAACTGAATAAAAAATACAAATTTAAAAAATGCATACCAAATTTGTAAAGAAAGCGTCTTAGTTTCACGGTAGAATGGCACTGTTGGACGTTGCTTTTATCGCAGACTGGGCAAAAATATGATGACGGCGACTATAAAAACGATAAGGACGACCACGATTATGAAGATGTTACATGTTTGTCCAAAATCCGAAGAATGCCTGAAAATATATTTTAAATTGAGCTAACATTTTCTTCAAAATTAGAGTATATAGACAAGTAAAAAATAATTTCAAAAAATATAGAACCGAAATCAACTGATCTCCTTTTCTACTCGACTTCTTTTTTTAACTCACTCCTAGTCCTAGACTCGAACTCAGAACTTCAAACTATAATCATCATGCCATTAAGGCATAATCTTTCGTAGTTATTTCAGAATAGCATTACAGCAATGCTCATACTATCATTGATATAAAAATTTAATTATCAAAATACAGTAGAACCTCTATTATCCGAAGTAATTGGGACCGATCATCTTTCGGAAGATCGAAATTTTCGGATAATCGAGAATGCTTCAATTTTAAGATTAAGGAGAAATATATGCAACATTTCTTATTATAATAAAAAATTCTTAATAAGAGTAAAACAGTAGCAAAAAGGAAACAAGAATAAATTACCTGAATTTTAATTTTAAAATTAAGTACCTTTTACATATATCGCAAGGAAAAAATATTTTGTTTGTCGCAGTTTCGATTGCATTTGCTTTGAAGCTCTATCACGGAGTTTTTTAATATTATTAGTTCACCAGTATCATAGTCTTTCTGTTGTTCCAACCATGCCAAACCTTTTGCAAAACATTCAAAAGCTTCAGAATTGCTAATTTGTTCGTTTTCTTCGTTCCACTCCGCAGCTTACGGGAGCTCAAGTTAAAGTCAAAGGAACTCTAAGAAAGGGGATCGAAAGTATTTATATATACGCGTAGTTCGGAAAGAACCGCTTGCACATAAGGAAAATGATAGCAAAAAAAAAAAGAGCTTTCAAAATGGATTTTGCACACAAAGAATGTGATAGTAAAAAAAAAAAAAGCTTTTAAATTGGATTCGTTTAACGGAGAGTTTCGGTTAAAAGAGTTTCGGATAAAAGAGGCACTACTGTACTGTGCAATTAATAGAAAAAAATTATTAGAATTATCATAATATTAATATTAATTATTATAATTATTATACTATAATATATTAGAATTATTATTATATTAATTATTATGATTATTCATATATTCATATTAATAGTAGAAGATTATTGCTGCAAGGGATATTTCAATGTCTAATGTGTGTTTTTAGAAAATATTACTTATAGTAGAATAACATTTTCGAAAGCGAAAATAGTGTGTGTCAATGTGCGATTAAGGGGACACTTAATGTTAACTTATGGAATAATACAAAGTGTTATCTAATTACACATTATCTAATATAATTTTCAAAAATCTGTTTTTAAAAGCAAAAAATAGAGGTTGGATATCAATGTATTGTTTTTTTTTTTTTTTTTTTAAAGACAGTCTCCTTAAATTTTAAATAATTTTAAAACAACGATAAAGTTTGAAAATTTTGCCTAAGTAAAAATTTTTAATTTATTGAAATTTTAAAAGTACTTATATTTTAGGAAACTGTTTTTTGAAAATGCTGTACTTTTATATTGAGCGTCAACTGTCAGCGGATAGAAGCCAAACTTTGATCATTCTATTAGGTATTGCGCAATCTTGTATTTAAATTTTTCTATAGGTTAATAGGATATTTCACGATATGTGAATGGGAAAAACTTTTCGCACTGCAGCGTCTGCATAAAACTTCTTAAAGTTATTTTTTAAATTAAATTAATTTACTTTATTTATTTATTATATCGAACGTCAACTCTCAGCGGATAGAAACCATACTTTGATAATTCTGTTAGGTAAGGTTAGTTGGGGCAATTGAGCCATGATTTTACAATGTGACACTGGAGCTTCTCACAATTCAGCTTCAAAAAGCTAATGTTCGTTTGAATTAAAGTCTGAACTTCTGTAAATGTGCTCAGTTAGGTTCCCTTTATCAGACAGAAATGCTCAAAATTACATTTTAATATTTAAAAATATAAAAATATGCATATTTCATCTTTCTTTCCTCATGGGTCCAGTTGCCCCATAAAAATGGGGTAAGTGGACCAGGAGGGTCTATGTTCCACACGCATTTAGTTTTTTTCATGAGGGATATCAGATCCTGTTTGAAAAAGTGTAAACAACTTAGAAAAATTCAAACCAGGCGGATCATGTAAATTATATGTCAATAAAGAGCGTTGTAAGGGAAACCTTTGGTGTCAATGTGTCTAAAAAAAGCACTAAAAATGAAAATATTACATTTATTTATATCAAAAACATTAAAATTAAGTAAGTACTTATGTACTTTAGTATAGGTAATAAGTATAAAAGTCACAAGAGTATTTTAAGGGGGGAAAATAGCAAGGTAAATCTATGAACAAACGGCTACGTAAGTACTTAAGTACATTATCTGTATCCAGGGGTCGCATTATATAGGGAAAAGTTTATTGTTCCTACCAGAACCCTTAATGATTTACCTTCATGATCATTTTTCGCTTTCAGGGGCAAAGTATTTGCATTCGCAAAATGTTGAAATAATTTAATGACACCAGTATTTACAAGAGAATCTATTTGAAAACAAGTAAAATATATTTTCGCGTACTTAATAAACATGAAATTTTCATTATGAAATTTCCGGTGCCAATGTGGCAAATAGGAATTAAAATTATGTGATGCCATAACAGCATCACCGCCTCTCAAGGGGTCAAGAAATTTGGTTTGATTTCACCCAATATGTTTTTTATTTTATTTTATTACGTAATTTTAATAAGGTATTCTATAATTTTCTTTATTGTGAGCAAAAAACAATGGAGAAATTTACTTCCCATTGTAAGAGAAACTCAAAAATATTATTAACTATTAGGATTACTGGATCCAGCATGGTCCGGTTACTCCGGATGCATGTCCCAGTTACCTCATTCTTGAAAAATTTATGGGGTAACTGGGATACCAGGCTTACATTTGAAACATGAAGTAAGTATGTATAGAAACCTAATAATATTAACGTAGTTATATGCCTAATCTTAAAAAAAAGAAAATTGATTAATAAAAGTACTTACAGTATTTTACTAAAAAGCCGAAAAAGTTCAAAAAAAAAAAAAAAAAAAAAAAAAAAAAAAAACGTAAATTTTCGAGAACCTATCACAGCAAAGAGAGAGTGATGATTGAGCTGACACACGTTGTTTTCACAAAAGCTAAAACTTAAAATGCATCATCGTTTTTTTATAAAATAGCCTATCGCCCAGTTACCTCGTGGGTCCAGTTACCCCAACTAACATTAATGAGTAATCCTGTATTTAAATTTTCAGATTGGTTATTAGGAGACTTTGCGATATGTGAATGAGAAAAACTTTTTTGCACTACAGCGTCTGCATAAAACTTCTTAAAGTTATTTTTTAAATTTAATTAATTTAATTTATTTATTTATTAAATCGAACGTCAACTCTGAGCGGATAGAAGCCAAACTTTTATAAATTTATAAGGTAATGAATAATCTTATATTTAAATTTTTCTATAGGTTAATAGGATATTTCACGATATGTGAATGGGAAACACTTTTCGCACAATAGCGTCTGCTTAAAATTTCTTAAAATCATTTTTTTTATTTAATTTATTTAATTTATTTATTTATTATATTGGACGTCAACTCTCAGCTTATAAAAACCATACTTTGATAATTCTATTAATTCTATTAGGTAATGAGTAATCTTGTATTTAAACTTTCCCGTAGGTTATTAGGAGTCTTCACGATATGTGAATGAGAAAAATGTTTCGCACTACAGCGTCTGCTTAAAACTCCTTAGAGTTTTTTTTTTTTTTTTTTTTTTTTTTTTTTTTTTTTTTTACCTTTAATTTATTTAATTAATTAATTTATTATATCAAACGTCAACTCTCAGCTGATAGAAACCATACTTTGATAATTCTATAAGGTCTCGCGGCGATAGTAAGTTGCATTTTCAGAAAGTTGTGCTGCTGTATAATCAAGAAATATTATTTTAACAGAAAAATTTTATAGATTCTCAAACTTCATAATATGGGGCTTTAAAATGCACCAGGTCTCAATGCTAGGTGCGAGCCACACCAAAAGTGGTTCCCTTGTAAGTGGTTCTTGTTAATCACACAGATCCAAGTGATAGTTCATCTCCCGCCAGATATTTTGAATGGATTGTGCTTGGATTTCCTGTGACTGCGTTTTATGGAGATATCCCTTCTTTGCCTATCAATGTTGAATTCAGACATCATTCTTCGGGAGGGATTTTTTTTTTGGCTCCTCAGGGGAGGGCATTATAAAATTCCTGGGAAGATTTACACTTTTTGGTTCTTCATAAGCTTAAAATCTCAAATCTCCTGGGGTGTGTGTGGACCCTTTGATGGTCTGGTGGGGAGGGGCTATGCTCCCTCCTCCCCGGATCGCCCATATAAAAGTGAAGGTTCTGAAGGTGCAGATAGAGAATGTACCGATATCAATGTGTATGGGAATATGCTTCACAATATCTGACGCGAAATGGACTGATTGATTGATTGATTTCATGGATATTTTGTGTTTGAATAAAAGGTGCCACAGGAACAGGTATGAAGTACACACGCAAACAATGAGCTTTCTTCTGTGTTGTGTTTAAAGAGTCTTTTCCAATCATTGTTTATAACAAAGTTGATGTTATTTGTAAATGGGTCATTCTTTTTTAAACACCGCGTATAAAATTATTTAAATAATTCAATGCAATCGTTATTTTTAAAGAATTATATTAAAGAAAAAGGAAAACACCATGGAATAAAGGAATACATAAAAGGAAAAGCTCAATTACATAAAAATTATACCACATTAAAATCAGAATTATTTTAGTTTATTTTTCCCTATGAACTTTAAAACAAAAATAAAATTATGGCATTAAAATCTAAACACAGATTATTTTATTTTTAAAAACATCTTGCTTGATCTTTAAGAAAAAGGACCAGAAATAATTTTTAAACACTGCCTCACTCAGCATACTTTTATCTTAGTATACATTTATTAAATAATATTAAAGTGGAAAAAATTAAACTCGTGAAAAATAAAAGCTAACCTACAAAGAATAAACTAATGCCAAATAACAAAACAAAACTACACTTA
The DNA here is from genome assembly GCA_963932465.1 of Maratus speciosus. Classification (NCBI taxonomy): domain Eukaryota; kingdom Metazoa; phylum Arthropoda; class Arachnida; order Araneae; family Salticidae; genus Maratus; species Maratus speciosus. The sequence continues at coordinate 226,682,740 of OZ010800.1, read as the reverse complement.
TAATAAAACACACATACTACAATATATATTAAAAGTAATCGGAATAAGTGGAAGAATAAAGGGGCTGCGGACGAAGATGGGCCGCTCGCTTATTCCCATCTTGGTCCGCAGCCCTTTATTCTTCTACTCTTGTCCGACTCTTTTGCGGAAGCAAGATTCTTAGGTCCCCAGCCACGTCCCAAATAAAAGACTCTCTAGCGAAAGCCAGATTGAAAAAAAAAATCAGTATCAGTATCGAATCAGATCATCGAAATCGAATCAGTAATCCTGTATTTAAATTTTTCGATGGGTTATTAGGAGACTTCATGATGTGTGAATGAGAAAAACTTTTCGGACTACAGCGTCTGCTTAAAACTTCTTAAAGTTATTTTTTTTATTTAATTTATTTAATTTATTTAATTTATTTATTTATTATATCAAATGTCAGCTCTCAATGGATAGAAACCATACTTTGATAATTCTATAAGGTAATAAGTAATCCTGTATTTAAATTTTTCGATAGGTTATTAGGAGACTTCAAGATATGTGAATGAGAAAAATTTTTCGGATTACAGCGTCTGCTTAAAACTTCTTAAAGTTATTTTGTTATTTAATTTATTTTATTTATTTATTTATTATATCGAACGTCAGCTCTCAACGGATAGAAACCATACTTTGATAATTCTATAAGGTAATAAGTTATCCTGTATTTAAATTTTTCGATGGGTTACTAGGAGATTTCATGATATGTGAATGAGAAAAACTTTTCGCACTACAGCGTCTGCTTAAAATTTCTTAAAGTTATTTTTTAAATTAAATTTATTAAATTTATTTATTTATTAAATCGAACGTCAACTCTGAGCAGATAGAAGCCATACTTTGATAATATTATAAGGCAATGAGTAATCTTATATTTAAATTTTTCTATAGGTTAATAGGATATTTCACGATATGTAAATGGGAAACTCTTTTCGCATAATAGCGTCTGCTTAAAATTTCTTAAAATTATTTTTTTTATTTAATTTAATTTATTTATTTATTATATCGAACGTCAACTCTCAATGGATAGAAACCATACTTTGATAATTCTATAAGGTAATAAGTAATCCTGTATTTAAATTTTTCGATAGGTTATTAGGAGACTTCAAGATATGTGAATGAGAAAAAAATTTCGGATTACAGCGTCTGCTTAAAATTTCTTAAAGTTATTTTTTAAATTAAATTTATTAAATTTATTTATTTATTAAATCGAACGTCAACTCTGAGCAGATAGAAGCCATACTTTGATAATATTATAAGGCAATGAGTAATCTTATATTTAAATTTTTCTATAGGTTAATAGGATATTTCACGATATGTAAATGGGAAACACTTTTCGCATAATAGCGTCTGCTTAAAATTTCTTAAAATTATTTTTTTTATTTAATTTAATTTATTTATTTATTATATCGAACGTCAACTCTCAATGGATAGAAACCATACTTTGATAATTCTATAAAGTAATGAGCAACCCTGTATTTAAATTTTTCGATAGGTTATTAGGAGACTTCATGATATGTGAATGAAAAAAACTTTTCGGACTACAGCGTCTGCTTAAAACTTCTTAAAGTTATTTTTTTATTTAATTTATTTAATTTATTTATTTATTATATCGAACGTCAGCTCTCAACGGATAGAAACCATACTTTGATAATTCTATAAGGTAATAAGTAATCCTGTATTTAAATTTTTCGATAGGTTATTAGGAGACTTCAAGATATGTGAATGAGAAAAAAATTTCGGATTACAGCGTCTGCTTAAAACTTCTTAAAGTTATTTTTTTTATTTAATTAATTTATTTATTATATCGAACGTCAGCTCTCAACGGATAAAAACCATACTTTGATAATTCTATAAGGTAATGAGTAATCCTGTATTTAAATTTTTCGATAGGTTATTGGGAGACTTCATGATATGTGAATGAAAAAAAACTTTTCGCACTACAGCGTCTGCTTAAAATTTCTTAAAGTTATTTTAAAAATTAAATTAACTTAATTAATTAATATATTTATTTATTTACTTATACAATTATTAGCTAGCTTGGGCTTTTTGACAGAAACGTAGATGATGAGATATTGACATTTTTTAAGTGTCCCTTTGAAAAAGAAACTATGTATGTTACAATAACTTTTTTTACGAGAATACACATAGCTAGTTGCTTCAATATATATGCAAAATTGAGAAACATCAACGTACGTTTTGCAAAAGTTGCATTACTGAAGGAGAACCAATCAGAAACGGACGTGATATCCATGAATCCAAATAAAATTCTCAGGAGAGGACCACAGAAATGTGTTTTTTCCAATAACAGTTTTATCAGAATACGTCCGAAAATTATGCGTGAACATAAATTATTACACCTTTTCGTATATTACACTTTAAATTTTGACCCATAGATTTTGAAAAAAAGCCTTCAATGCGGACCTACGAATGTTGCTTCCGCAAAAGAGTCGGACTAAATGGAAGAATAAAGGGCTGCGGACGAAGAGAGGCCGCTCGTCGCGGCGGTTCAGGGTATCCGAAAAAGGAAACTTTACAAATTCAATAATTCATTAACTGTAATAAATATGAAAAGGAAATATAGCCGATTAATTTTAGCGATAATTGACAATTTACTGCCGCAAACTGTAAGGATTCTCAAATTAATATCACAATGGTGGTCTAGCGTATAGGGGACCAGGGGTGGGGGGCGGCCGATTGCCCTGGACGCAGACTTTTAGAGTCACTAAAAAATTGTTGCCTAAAGAATTACAGATTAAGAAAACTAAAAATTTATATAGCTTTTGAGGCTGGTTAAGAATAGGTTTTAAATTAGTGAAAAAAAATTTTTGCTTGACTTTATATTAATTGTATGTTCAATATAGAAGAAAAATCTGTCTTTTCTGTTGATAGATTTTAGTTTAATGCCCAAAGTTCGTTCGTTATTTTATAGTTAATCTGCTTTTAATTATTTTTTATTCCCTCAGGGTAATATTGTGATAACTTTGCAATAGTTACTTTACATTATTGTAGCAAACCTTTCATTATTCAGATAGTTAAAAAAAATCGTGTTCGAATTTTTTTTTTTTAAGTTACTAAATTGAGCTACACTTTGTAAACAAATTTCATTCGAATGTAGGGTAGACCGGGTCATGTTGACCATACGGCCACATTGGCCCATTCGCGATATTTTTCAAAATTACTGACAAACTTCATGACTAGATTTGAAAATTATTATTCCTTTCAAGAAGAAAATTCAAAAGGACCCATCGTAATTCTCCTTGTGCATTCCTTCTTTATATATTTTACCCTTAAATGACGCACTATAGAGCATCCACAGCATCATTGCTGAACATCTATTGAATCATATTAAATACTTATGTGAAATCATATAAAGTACAAGAAGCTCCCGTGACCGCGAGCATAAATGCACTACTTTACCACGGTGAAGGTGTCTGGTTCGACATCAAGTGACACCATTTCACACACTTTGTGGAGTTCCGGACTTTAACTTCCAACTGCCATTGGTCCTGGTCACTGGTCATTGTACTGTCATTTACTTTTGTCTATACTATCCTCCTCTTAGCTAGGAGTTATAAAGGGGGAATAGTTTTTGTCAAGCACACAAATCTTAAGTATGAATTCAATTAATTCTTTGTATCACCGCGTTGCATATCTGCACATACCCACAATTCAATGTTTCTTATACAGGGGGCTTTAAAATATTATTTTATTTATTTTCCACTATCTCCCAACGCATTAGTTAATATAAATAGTTTATAGAATTCTCAACAGTCGCCATACTGAGTTAAATACTTCATGTCAAAGTTTTATTTATCATTAGAGCAATTTCGGATCGTTATTGTGCTAAAATAAACAAGGTGAATTTCTAAAATGTAAAAGGCTGTACACGTCCAAAATCAGATATTTTACAAAGATAAATTCATTTAGTTTACAATTTTGTATAAGAAAATTCACAAAATTTATGTATGTAATTATCTGTTTATTGCAGATGTGAAAAAAAATTTTTTTTTAGTCAGTAATATTTTGTCTTTATGTTCTACATTTTCTTAAATGATGTATTCTAACCAGGGTTGGCAAGTTTTTGACGCATCACGATTTTTACCGTCACGTCAAAATCCTCTTTGTCAAAAATATCAAAAACTGTCCAAAACCCATTTTTTAGTAGTAGTTTGTTTTTACATTATTTTTTTTTTCATTCTATCTTTAGTATTAAGTTGTTTCACATGAAATAATCAATATCGAAAAGGCTCTAAAATATATTTATCCATCCAAGAAAAAGAAAAATGAATTGCATTAGAATAATACGCATGTTAATAAGTACTCTGTTAGAAGATCTCTACAATAATCTTAAGCTATTTGGCATATTCTACAAAAATTATATTTTTTGAAGAAATCCCATAACCCATAAGTATAAGATTAAAAAATATGTATAATTTCGGCAGAATGTAGTACACTGTTTAAAACTAAATAGCCTTCTGAGAAATTTCCCCAGAAGTAAGTTTTCTTAAAGTGTTAAATCCAAATTGTCATTGATTATTTTTATTTCTAAATAACAATAAATGAAATAAAATATATTTTAATAGTTGAAAATTACATACATCTTTTGGGAGAAAAGAATAAGACTTGTTCTTTAAAGTTAAATCTTGTAGAGATTAAAATTTGCAAATCAATATTAAAATTTAAACCATGTGAAAACTCAATTTTTAACTATTTTTGTTAAGTAGTTCATTTTAGTCTAGTTATTTCCTTAAACTAAATAAATAAATATTATTTTTAAGCAGAAATGTAGATCCCTAAAGATCCATTAATTAAAAAGTTAACTGCATTCAAAAATAAATAAAATATTTAAGAATCTTTCTAAATTTAATAATAATTTTAAAGGTAAAAGATTTTTACTCATAAAGTCATATGTATGTAATAAAAATATGCAATGCGTTATTTTTTTTTCAGTTCACTTTAAATAATGCCTAAATAATTTTAAGTAAAATGTGTACAATGACATAAATAGATTGTCTTTATGGTAGCTTTAATAAGTTTCAATTTAATCCCCTTCACGGCGAGCATCTTTTACAGAATTTTTAATCTTTTATCACTGGTATTTTAAAACAGAAATTTTTTACTGGATGAATCGAGAAAATGCCTTGATTAAATAAGGCAAAATTTACAATTAAAACTAACTGGTAGGAATAATCACAAGCATTTTTGTGACACTCGTCCCCAAGGGGTTAAAAATATTTCATGACTATTCAGGTATAAATTTATATCTAAAAATATATAAGCTGAAATGGTCTGTTTATAAGGTTCATATATATTTGTACTAAAGTTAACAAACAGCAAAGAAAAGAGAAACTATAGTGTATATATATATAAATTCTATTTTGTTTGTCCTTTATTGTTTTGTTGTGTTAAATTTTAAGTCTAAAAGCTTTCATCTGAAATCAGGTCCTACAGGTTTGTATAAAAATTTTATTAATTTAAAATTTTAAGATTCTGCTTATTGAAGTGAAAATGAAAATCACCATAATTGCATTTATGAAATACATAAGATATGCATTTTAAAATATCATATCTAAAAATATTCAAATTTATTCAATGACCACAGTCCATGCTTGACATCTACCGGGTAAGCAAAAAGTCCATATAAACTTTAAAAATTCATAAAAACCGGAAAAAATAATCGAAATGAAAAACTGTTTGCAGAATTACCATCTATAGGTCACGGGAATTTTTTTTAAACAGAAATAAAAAATAACTCAAAACAGAGCCAACAGATGGCGCTGGTTCGTGCGATTTTGATGGAAATATGCAAACGATAACGGTTATAAGAACTTGTGCTCATAATCCAGAACTAGTTCACGTAAAATAACTTCACCAACAAAGCTTTATCCTTCATACTCAGCATCCTTGATCAGGTATACGGCTCACAACGGTGAACTAGTTCTGGATTAGGAGCGCAAGTTCTTATTACCGTTTCATTTGCATATTTCCACCAAAATCGCACGAACCAGAGCCATCTGTCGGCTGTTTTTTGAGTTATTTTTTATTTATGTCTTAAAAAAATTCCCATGACCTATAGATGCTAATCTTGCAAACAGTTTTTCATTTCGGTTATTTTTCGGTTTTTATAAATTTTTAAAGTTTATACGGACTTTTTGCTCACCCGGTATTTTCATACCCTATAACAGCATTTTTGCATCTCTAAAATAATTTTTATGTATTTTATTAAAAATGTATATTGAATATTATTTAATAATTATAATAACCTTTTATTATCATTTAATATTAATATTCATTGCTGGTCGTAGAATCTATATTAGTGGAAATTATGACAAATATTGTGCTTTCCTTTTACTCTTTTATTTAAAAAATTGTCCCATTTAGGAAATGCTCTTCTTTTAAATAAATTTAACAAAGTAATTGTGAATAATAATAACAAGAACAACAAGGAAAAATCAATCTACAAATGTATTGTATGCTACACTTATACTATAAATTGGGGGGAAATCGAAAATGATAGGTTTTTGACGGAATAAAACCGGTAAAAACACGGTTTTTACCACTATCATGTCAAAAAAAACAGTTTTTGACGTCAAAAACCCAACCTTGGTTCTAACATGTGAGCAAATATTTTTCTGTTGAGTGTTGAGTGAGCTGTTGAGTGTTGAGTTACTTAGTGTTAAATCATTAGAAGTAAGCTTAAAAAACATTCATTTTAGTAACAACATTCGTTTTAGTGAACATTTATTTGAGTGCTCCAGCGCCATCTTTTGGAAAAAGTTTGCATTAAACTTTTTTATTAAATAAATGACAAGTGCATCATTTGAATTGAAGAGTTGAGTGGATGAACATGTTGTGTTACATTTTCTAAAAATATTTTTTATCTTTTGGATGAAAGCGTTATGAGGTATGCTATCACATGGTGAAGCTAAATTACAAAGATTCCATTTAGTCTTGAAGATTTAAGACATTATTCATTAATATTTAATATTTAATAATGTCAATAATATTAATAATTTTTAATATTTGAAAATTAAATATGAATAAGTTTTTCTAAGAGAGTTTAGTACCATACCTGTTAATATTTTAAACACATGGTATCAAATAGAAAATAAATCATTAAAATTTACAGCAAAAACTTTCACTTCAAATTTCTTCAAATGTAATTTTTGCTACTTAACATGTTCTTCCACTTAGCTCTTCAATTGTCTTTAGTTTCGCCTTCCTGTTAATTAAAGCACTAGAACTTAGTCCAGAGCTCCTTAGAAGTTGGTAACTTATTCTTAGTAACCTTATATACATACATTTTTTTGAACGACTGGTTAATAATATGTATGTGTATGTGTATTACAAAATATGCTAGTTGTTCAATTGAGAAACAGTAAATATTTCAAATCCTTTTAAAATACTGATCAATTATATGAATAACATTAAAATTATTTAGACATTCAGCAATAATGATATTAATAAAAATATAATTATTATAAGGCTATAACATTTCAATAAATATATGAGTTTTTTTGTTACCGTAGAAGACAGGAGGTTCTGTAATTTATAAAATAATTGTTTGTTAACCTTTGGAATATCAATTTTCAACCGGTCGGTATATGGTTGCCCATGGACTATTTTTTTACCCTTTGTCTATCACTATTTTCAAACAATAATGTTCGTAATATATGTCGCCAACATTATTTTTTGGAAATGATGGTAGGCAAAATAATAAAAAATAGGTAACTTTGACTACCGTACTGACTGTTTGATGAGGTTTTTTATTCAGAATTCTACCACCACTTTTCAATAGTAATATTCTTTTTAGGTCCAGTGGCTCAGCGGTCAGTCCGTTGCACTGCCACGCCAGAGGTGGTGTTCGGCTCCGGATTGCCTAAGATTTACTGGACCTTTCATCGCTTCGAGATCGATAAAATCTGAAACAAGATTGCTAAGTAGCTAAACCGCATTGACCATCTGGCCGGGACATATGCTGCATTGTATAGCAACCCTGTCCAATCTTTGAAGTGTTGAATTCAGGGGGTGGTCCGGGGGGGGGGGACATCCCCTCCAGAGCAATGAGATCCCCCCCCCCCCCCCCCACGGAAGATTTGAGATTTTGTGCTTTCAATGATCAAGAATTGAAATCGCACCCGGAACTCTATAATGTACGCCCGGAGACAACAGAAATCCCTTCCGGAGAAAAGTGTTTGAATTCAACAGTGTAACCTTTCAGTAAGCAGGGGCGTATCTCAGCTGATGTCAAACAATAAAAGATGCTAAAATAAAAGATGCTAAAACGAACATGATTTGAAACATACAACAATATTATTGCACTGTGGTAGTGATAGCGATGCGCACAAGACTTATACGATACACATAATCTCACAGTGCTTGTCATAAAATGCTACGATTCAGCAACAGTATTTAAGTATTGCGCGGCAGCGCAATACTTATTTATTTCCAGTGTCACTTCTCAATGTTAATTTAACATGGAAAAGCCTATGGAGATCATAACTTTTTCATTTTTTCTTCCCACCTTTTTGTCCCTGATGCCACTCATTTTTTATTCTTTACTAATTCTAATGATATTATAAATTTAAAGTGTAAAAAGGTTTGCCTGACGCCAGGGTCAAAACGAATGGTAAAATGCATTTGCATATGGGTGAATTGTAACCCAGAGAGAAACATGGGCCAATTTTTTTTTTTTTTTTACATTATTCAAATATTTTTCTTAATAATTCCAATTTTCGCTTTTTTCATTGAAAATCAACGGACATTTTACATAGAAAATGTAACATTTTTACTTCATTGTTGCAAAAATTTCAAAAGCCGTAATGATAATTTATTTCTTTTTACTCGAAAGATTTTCACGTGAAATATTAAATTGAGCTAGATTTTTTTTCAAAAATTGAAAAGGTGAATATGGCGTCATAGTGGAAATAAAAAGGATATTTTCAGAATAAGTTTTTGCTTTTGTCAAGTTTATATTTTAGTAAAAAATTTCTAATGGATAACTATTTTTACGCAGGTAGCGAACTTAGTGGGGAATTACATAACTTAAATTTTAAAATGTATTTTTTTTTTCCGAGATTATTTATACCCAATGTTAAACTTAGGTAATAATTTTCTGATGTGTTTACATCACCCCTTGGGAGAGAATAAGGTTTAAAAATAAGTAAAACATTTATTTTTTTATTTTTTACTGTATCACAGCTATAATATTGTTAAATATTAGCAGTAAGGATTCAACACAATTTACATTTACATTCATAGCGTTTCTGAGTGGAAAATAGGGTATCTAAATTTAAGTGAAGTTAATTTTTTATGTTTTGATTATTAACCATTTGGAAAAATGGTTATTGTCCTCTGTCAGGGTAGGAAATCAAAACCATATCTGAAGTGTTTTAATAGTTGAATCCGCGTTTTATTCGTTTTCTGATTGGTTTATACAGTAATCTCTATTTTCCCTTTACTTTCAACAGAGATGGATGAAAGTTGATACCTTATGAGATACCTGTTGCCACTATGACAAAAAAGTAATAAAAACTACAAAAAAAATTAATAACTCAGAAACAAATTGAGATGCAGCTTTCAAACAAATTGCATTTAAAAGTACATTTTGTTCTCTATATGACGATGTAAAAAGTAATATTGTGGGATGTTTAGAAGTTTAAGAATGAAATTTCATTTAAAATTGGTCGATGGAAAAGCCTTTTCCCGAACATCCAATGAAATGCTTGGATAATACGTAAGTTTCAGGAAATTTGACGAGTCGCAAGTGATTTTTGTCGCTTGCTATTTTTACGTGTAATAACATAAGTAATGTTTAATTCATGGCGTACGTAATGTATGATCAACTGCGTGCGATTTTTTATGTCTTAAATTTTAGTCTTTTAAAAAATCATTTTCCAAATGGTCGTTGTAATTTGTTAAATTGCTTTTTTTTATGTTTTGATCATAGATTTTTTACATTCAGATTAGAAGTTTTTGTCCAAACTACCGCAACCTGCATTAGTACAGTGGTGAAACATTTTGAATTACACATTGGTAAACTGCATCACACATTGTGATGCAATACCGCATACATCAAAGCCTGATGATGATACTCTCTATTAATTTTGAAATGCTTTCGTCTGAGTGTAGTAATTATTAAAAAACTTGACATATTAAACAAAAACATAATTTGAAGAACAAATTAAAAAACAAAATTTATTTCCTACATTGTTTAAGACCGAGAAGAGACAGATATTAAGTTATTTCATTCAATTAGTTCTACATTTAATGTTAAATTTTTGTAACAAGTTAGTTAAGCGAATTGAAGATTAAAAAATAAAAATAAAATTTATACAATATGATACTTAAAACACCCTAAAAAATTAGATTCCGTTCAAATGAAATCGAAATAAATCTTAGACTTTTTTTAACCATTTGGAAAAATGGTTATAGTCCTCAGTCAGGGTAGGAAATCAAAAACATATCTGAAGCATTTTATTAGTTGTATCCCGCATTTTATTCGTTTTCTGATTGGTGTATACAGTAATCTATATTTTCCTTTTACTTTCAACAAAGATGGATACCTCTGTTGCCACTATGACTAAAAAGTAATAAAAACTACAAAAAAAAAAAAAATAATAATAACTCAGAAACAAATTAAGATACAGCTTTCAAACAAATTGCATTTAAAAGTACATTTTTTTCTCTATACGACGGTGTAAAAAGTAATATTGTGGGATGTTTAGAAGTTTAAGAATGAAATTTCATTTAAAATTGGTCCAGGAATATTAATTTTTAATCCATGGCGTACGTAATGTATGACCAGCTCCGTAGAAGTTAAAAGATTTACAGTACCGAAAAATGTAATCCATGGCGTACGTAATGTATGATCAACTCCGTGCGATTTTTTGTCTTAATTTTTAGTCTTTGAAAAAAATCATTTTCCAGATGGTCGTTGTAATTTGTTAAATTGAATGTTTTTTTTTAAGTTTTGTATTTTGCATGCATCTTATCATTTTATGCACAATTGTCATAAACTTAATACAAAATCTGCAATACAAATATTCTCAATTAAAAATGGAAGAAGTCTAAGATTTATTTCGATTTCATTTGAACGGAATCTAATTTTTTAGGGTGTTTTAAGTATCATATTGTATGAATTTTATTTTTATTTTTTAATCTTCAATTGGCTTAACTAACTTGTTACAAAAATTTAACATTAAATGTAGAACTAATTGAATGAAATAACTTAATATCTGTCTCTTCTCGGGCAATGTCTCTTCTTAAACAATGTAGGAAATAAATTTTGTTTTTTTAATTTGTTCTTCAAATTGTGTTTTTGTTTAATTTAAATATAATTAGCAGAAAAAAACATAAATCTTAGTCAATACATTTTTCTAAGGAAGAGAGGGAGGTTTTACAGGGTCCAGTTTTATGCAAGGTAAAGAACCAGAAACTTTAATCGCAACTGCAAAAAAATGAATAAAAAAAACACATTCATATTATTGACTTGCTTACCCGCTCGGCATTGTGCGGATTCGTTATAATATTCTTAAATGAACATGAAATTTGTATGATTTTATATCTTAAACTCGATTTTGCCTGAAATACGTGCTGACTGTGTGAAAAATCAGTTTAAAAAAAGGGACAATTGATATTTAGCTGTTAGAAGGCTTAAAGTAACTGCAATGGAAAACGGGGGGGGGGGGCATATGTTTCTGATAACTGCGTAATTTTCGTGCTAAAATATTGATGCTTAACTTTAAATATCACTGTTATACACATAACTACGAGAGGGAATCAAATATTAACCTGAATGGGAGGCCTAAAGGTCATCGCGAGGGCGCTCAATTGTCTGCGCATGGGAGGTTGGGATGTCACATAACTATCTATGCGCCGGTATATGCTACTCTCTGCGTTCCTCAGTCGGCATCACGATGAAAGAGCGAGAGGTTTACCCCACGTTGCGCAACGCATTATTGTTAAATTCCTCACAAATGAAGGCGTAAGACCGGCTGAAATCTTAGGAAGACGTCAAGCACAGTTTAGGGAGATACGCCTGAGGAAAATCCAAGTGTAAGACTGGCACAGAAAGTTTGTGGGAGGACGAGCAGAAAATGAAAACACCTCCCTCCCCCCTCCCCCATGCCTCGAAATAGTTAGAATGAGGAAAGCATTGGCGCCGTTCGGGACATTCTCGAGGGTGCTGCCTATTACTGTCAGCTGTTGGACGAAACAAAACGTGCATATCGGCGGAAAAGACGTGAATTTCTGATCAAAGAAGTGATTTTGCTTCATGACAATGCCCATCCCCATACAGCCAACCTGACTCGCGAAAAGTTGAAAAAATGCATTGGGCAAGACTGGAAAACCCTTCCTATAGTCCTGAACTATCCCCCTGTGATTATCACATATTTGGGCCTTTGAAAGAAGTATTAGCAGGTGAACGATTCAGCGATGGCACTCCTGTTGAAGCCTTCGTGCGCAATTGGCTGGAGACACGCCCCTCTTCTTTCTATGATGACGGCATTAAAAGACTTCCAATCCGTTGGGGATGTGTTTCGAAATTTGGAGATTATACAGAAAACTAATATGTAACTTTCTGTTTTGTATCTTGTACCAATAAATTAAAAAACAAAAATTCCGGTTTATATTTGATTCACCCTCATTCACCCCATATAATTCACCATTTTTTTTCACACCGAAATCGTGAGGGATTTTTTTTGTTGTTGTTTTCAAACTAATTATATATCACCCTTAAATCCGACTATACGTGGATCATATCGATACTCAATCATTAGCTAAAATTTTAGTATATAGTGTTCAAATTTCAGAGCTATTTAATAAAAATAAGTATATTATTTTAATCAAAAAACTTAACCGTATCCTAATTGTAGCGTAACCGTAACTTAATTGTAACCTAACCGCAACCTAACTGCAAAGTAGTGGTGCAACGAATAATAGTTTGGCCGAATAACCGAATACCAATTATTCGGCCTAGTTATGGCCGATTATTCGGCCCATTTGGCCACCGAATAATGAATTCATTTTTGTCTAAAATCAAAATATAGTATGCACTATATGCACAATTCTTGTATATTTCACAATTAAAATGTATTATTTTCTTTTTAAAAAATTATTTATATGCGAATTTAATTTTTTAAAGCATTATTTTGTTTTGAAAAAACTATTCGGCTATGTTCTGCCTAAAAATTGCCTCAATAATATAATTCACACTCCCCCCCCCCTCTCACCACAAAGAAAAAAAAATCTTAGCAAAAGTTCCTCCTCAGGTATATTGTTGTTATATTTTAAAATGATGACAAAATTTTTAAGTACACTAGAAAATATAAATTTCAACTTTCACATGACAGAAAATAAAAAATAAGAAATCTTAATATCTTAAGAAAAATCACTGATAGAAGAATATCCTAAATATGGTGGAAATAAATCACTGTAGATGTTATAAAGCTGACAGTTAACAAAAAAAAGTGTTTTTGTTTTTGTTTTTTTGCTATGTCACTATTAAGAAGTATACAATGAATGTTTTCGGATTTAGAGGAAGGAAATATCTGTAAGGAAAATACATTTCAAAATATTGACTATACAGTATCTTAGGTACTGTATTGTTACAATTTAATAGATATTATGTATGTTGATGCTGGTACATTTTAAAATAATCACAAAATTTTAAATGTACTAGGCAGCATAAATTTCAGGTTTCAGATGAAAGAAAATCTAAATTAAATAGTGATGTAAAATGTACTACTAATTAAAAGAATTTAGTACTTACATTTCTTTTGTTATTTAATAAAAAGTAGTAACACACTTAAAAAAATACTTAAATTATATTTAAGTGCATTTTACAGAAAAAACAGACAAACAAACAAGTATTGCAGCATATACAACTTAAATATTTTTTTTATACATACAATACGTCTATATCTAATCTATAGTATATATTTATGTTTTTTATAGGTCTAATTAAAAATATCATTGAAAGAAATATTTTTTAATGTAACAAGGGATAAATATTAAACTTCCAATTATGCTTTAAAAAAATTTACTTGTACTAGGAAAATTTTGAATAGATTAATTTTAAATTTAACAGATTACGTTAGCTTATTAGATATACTTTTTGTGCTTATAAATACAGCATAAAAGTTTTAACATGATTCCTAAATGACTCTCTTATATAAAATGGGTAGATAAAACCCATTCAGGGTATCAAAGTTAGGGGAAAAAAAGAGTGTTAATTTCAAATAAAATTTTCATTATACATGATGAATATAAATTGTCAAATTAAAAAGTTTTACTGTGTAAATATAAAAACAATTTTTACATTATTATTCGGCTTAGGCCGAATAATGGTCTTGATATGCGACCGAAGCCGAATATTCGGCAGATAGGCCGAATGGGCCGATTATTCGGCTGCGGCCGAATAATCGTTGCATCTCTCTCTATTGAAAACTAACCGTAATTTAAATATGACCTTAATGTAACGTAACCCTAACCTAAAACCAGATGATGGTGTAGATGAGTATGATGATGCTGATGCTGATAGTGGTAAGGCTGATGATTAAAACGCACTTCACTTTTTGACATTCACCATCACAATTACAACCATCATCGTAAGAAAGCCTGAAAATATTATTCAAGTACAACCGAAAATCTATCTATATATATATATATATATATATAGTAGAGGGCTTTGCCCCCTGCAAGCTACGCTCCTCAACCCCCCGTTCAGACACCGCAGAATCTAAAAACACGCTAATCTGATCGGTTTTTAAAATATTAGAGAAGATTGAATTATACTGAAAAAAGCTGTGCAGATCTCCCTGTAAACGGTTTCCCATTCAATTCCATATGATTGCAAAAATTTAAAGCTAAATCAGTTGCTGTTAAGACATCCAAGGGTTGTTTCCGTGTTTGATTAAAGAGGATCAGTTAAACATTTGAAAAGAAGCTAAAATAAAATGATTTAAGTGTACAGAGTCTTTGTCTCCTGGTATTTTAAAACAATTTCTATAACAATAGCCTAAGTCAGGGACGGCAAACCTATGGCACGCGTGCCATAAGTGGCACACTGCAGATTATTTTTGGCACGGCATAGATTTAAGTTTTACATCAAAATATAGTAGAATTTCACAAAATGCATTAATTAATATAGATGTTGTCTGTGTCACTTGAATCCGATTAGTTCGATTGGTTGTGATTGTCACACAGATTGAAGAAATTGAAATATAACTTAATTTATCCGAATCTAGCTCAATATTGGCTCAGAAAATTTTGAGAATTAGAAGATTATCGCTAAACAAAAATTAAAAGTGTAATAAGTAAAAATGCTGATTTTAAAATTATAACAACTTGGAATTCAATTCCAGACACTAAAAGCTATAGTTTCTGGCGCTTGCTATTTTGACAATTTTTTCTGCAAGACATTCTTTTCGCAAAAAAAAAAAAAATCAACTGATAGTCTAGGCAATAGAGACCGTATAGGGACTCTACCTAGCAAAATTAATGGTAGTACTGGAAATCGGCTTTCTAGATGCTTTTTGGGTCGCTGAATCCGAATTTGTAACTTCCCACCAAAATTTCCCCCGGCAATCCCCCCAAATTTTGGTAAAAAGCCCCCCAAAAAAGGTTTTTATTAAAAAATTAATTTTTTTATTGTTTTAGGGGAAAAGTAGCTACAAATTCAGAAAGTAGACAAAATTTGCAACAAATTAGATATATGACATTATGACTTAGGATGGAGGAGAAGGGGGGATCTGCCTCGGAACATGCGCCCCAGTGCTGCGTGGACTAAGTTGCGCAATTCCACTTAACCACTCACACGTTTACATTAGCCCTCCCATCTTCCCTCCGAACTTTCTCTATAAGGTTTACTTTAAGTTTTTTGTGTCGCTGAATCCGAATTTTTAACTTACCCCCAAAATTTTCCCCCCCGAAAACCCCCGCAAATAGTTGTTTTTAACTTAAATTTTATTATTGTTTTAGAGGACAAGCATTACAAAATTCAGAAACTAGAAAAAATTTGCAACAAATAGGATATATGACATTATGACGTAGGATAAACGGGGAGAGAGGGGGCTGCCTCGGAACATTCCCCGCGCGCTTTTTTCAAAAACCATTTTTTTTTTCAAAAAATCAATTTTTTGGGGGTTTGCCGGGTGAACTTTTGGTGGGAAGTTACAAATTCGGATTCAGCGACCCAAAAAACATAAAGTGAGTCGAAATCCCACCAAAATTTCACCCGGCGACTCCCCAAAAAATTGATTTTTTGAAAAATTTGGTTTTTGAGAAAAGCGCGCGGTGAATGTTCCGAGGCAGCCCCCCCCCCTCTCCCCGTTTATCCTACGTCATAATGTCATATATCCTATTTGTTGCAAATTTTGTCTAGTTTCTGAATTTCGTAATGCTTTTCCCCTAAAACAATAAGAAATTTAAGTTAATTACAACTATTTTGAGGGGTTTTCGGGGGGGAAATTTTGGGGGAAGTTAAAAATTCGGATTCAGCGACCCAAAAAACTTAAAGTAAACCTTAAAAGGAAAGTTCGGAGGGGAGATGGGAGGGCGAATGTAAACGTGTGAGTGGTTAAGTGGAATTGCGCAACTTAGTTCACGCAGCATCGCGCGCATGTTCCGAGGCAGATCCCCTCTTCCCCTTCATCCTAAGTCATAATGTCATATATCTAATTTATTGCAAATGTTGTCTACTTTCTGAATTTCTAGATATTTTTTCCCTAAAACAATAAAAAAAAATGATTTTTTTAATAAAAACCTTTTTTGGGGGGCTTTTTACCAAAATTTGGGGGGGGGGGGGTTGCCGGGGGAAATTTTGGTGGGAAGTTACAAATTCGGATTCAGCAACCCAAAAAACATCTGGAAAACCGATTTCTAGTACTACCATTAATTTTGCTAGGTAAAATTCCCTATTGCCTGGACTATAAAAACGTTTTGTCAAGTGAGTGTAATTAAACTTGCATTCTATCGAAAATAACTAAGTACAAGGCGGATATAAATTATTTGGCATTTAAGATGAGACAACAGAAATACTATTTTTTAAATAAATTTCTACAGTATACTGTAGAAAAAAAATACAGGTGATATTTGATGTTATATATAACATCAAATATCACCTGTATTTTTTTAATGCTAAAAAACAAAATTTTAAGTAGTTTTGATTCATTATTATTTGATCCATTAAATTTTTTTATTGTTGGCACGTCATGATCACGTAAAGTATATTTTTGGGGAAATTTGGCACGTGGACGTGAAAAGGTTCGCCATCCCTGGCCTAAGTCATATGACTATCATCAACAGTTCTTGGCGGACCACTTCGCTTTTTATATTCCAGGTGCCATTTTGGTACTTTAATGTTAGCCAAGCGCAGGTGATAGGTACGCCAAATATTATTCTGTCGCCATCATTTTATCTATATTATAATAGTCCAAGTCATGTAACTACCATAAATAAATACGCTCTGATCCCTTCGCTTTTAATATGAAAGTTTGGCCCAGATATCATATACGGCTCCATGTTGGCGCGATTTTTTTCCGACGCTAATTTGGTGAAAACATCAACAGCATAAACAACAACATCCGGCTTACCAAATCAAGCAAAATAACGATACTATGGCGCCAGTTAAGTACCCGTTGCGTATATGACATTGGCGTCAGAAAAAAATCGCGCCAATATGGGTCCGTATATGACATCTGCGCCGAAAGTTTTCCATTTTAATAAAAAAATTAAATTTCTTTTTCAAATAAAACTGCATAAAAGTTGCCATGGCTGCAAAGAATTCTTGGTACTGTTACGCTAGCCGGGTGCAAATCTCGCCAATAGCTTTTTTCAACACGCCAGTTAGCATTTTTTTTATTTTTCGAGCGGTAAATTAAAACATTGCTTTGAAGTTGAAATTAAATGTCATGGTTTGTTACATCATTTAATATTTGGCCAGATGTCATATAAGGGCTTGGCGTGATTTTTTTTTTTTTTTTTTTTTTTTTTTTTTTTACGAAAATTTGGCGAAAACCTCGTTTTCGAATACCAGTTACATATGTATTTTTGGTACTACTTAGTTATCCTGTCGACCAAAAATCTGTCACCAAACTATAAGATTAAATGCCAATAGTGGTTGATCGTAAATGTCACATTCACTTGACTTTAAGCAAGTTACACGTCTTTACGTCATCAAGTGATTTTTATTTCGACGTTTTATTTGTATATTTGCCGAAACGTCAGTGAAGGCTTACTGTGGAGACACGAAAAGTTTTGGTTTCCGTTAGTCTGTCTGTCTGTTCCGCGATAACTGCCGCAAAAAGCATCCGATCGGCTTGAAATTCCCTGGGCATGTTGATGAGCTCCCCGGATTTAGCTGTATAGTTTTGGGTTAAATTTGGTTCATTCGTTCGGAATATACAGAACATTTTATTTTGTGATATAATGCTTTTCTATGGGAAGTCAGACGATTTTCAAATTTTCATTTGTTGAAAGAAATCGCTCATATGAATAATAGATTTAAATGGTAAATTTTGGATGCTGAAATTTTTAAATAAGAGTATTAAATTATTCTTATTAGTTTGCAATTTTGTCAAAACATTTGTCAGAGCTTTTAAATTAGGTGTATAACTTATGATAGAATTTTATACATGTGTTCGAATAATATAAAACATTTTATTTTATGAATTTACTTATATTTCATTTTTTCTTTTAACCGTTGCGTAGCAACAACATCTCATCTAAAAATATCATAAATGTGAAAGTATGTATGGTTTTTTCAAGTCAAATCAAAGCAAAAGGAATGAATTAATGAATGCCTTTGTATAGATATTTGCATATAGATTTATTTAAACGCAGAAATGAAAATAGTATTTATATACTATATAGAATAATATTTCCATTTATTTATTCAACTATTTGATTATAAATGAAAAAGTTCGTTATTTTCATGCAGAATAAACTGACATTATTCTGTTAAATTTTATAAACTTTATTGTTGCCAAAAAAAAAAAATGAATAATAATTTCTCCCAAAGAGTTAATTTTAATTTGTAAGATTTTCACGTGCAAAAGAAAAATGGAATAAGCAAATAAAAAATAAAAAAAAGGATATATAGGACAGGAATGAATACATATAAACATTTCACACCAAATACCACCTAAAATAGTTTTTGTAGCAGTATTTTCCCAGCACTACAAAGAAAGATTCCTCGTTTTGCACGATTTTACTTGGCCTTCCTTTTCTCATCCTTTGCGATTTCATTTTCGCAATTGCGTGCATTAATTGGCACAAAATTTTACATTTTTATGACTGAGATATATGTAAGGCCATACAAATAAGAAATTCCGTATTGTCTCCTATAAAATGTGATAAAGTGTTGGTTAATCATATATGTTTTTATTAAGAGGAGCAGAGCTGCCAAGCCTCCGGCGTTCTGGATACCAGTATTTTAATACAGAAAATGTTACTTTATTTAATTGAAACATTTGCGCGATTTAAAAGAACATTTTCTCTAAGATAATAGTGATGTGCGAAAAGCTTGAGACTTGGCATGTCTGGTGGGGAGTGAAATGTTTTACTTAATGCATTTATCTCTATTTTAATGCTACGTGAACAACGTCTGTGTAACAGCTTGTAGAGTGTAAAATAAATTAAATTTTTAAAATAATCCTTATTACGAAAAATGAAACAGAAAGTCCGGCTAAGGTAAATGAAATGTTAGTTAACCTTTCGCAATTTGACCTGAACGTCAATTGAACGTCAAAAACGTTTGCGTCAAATTTCAACGGTATTTGTAACATCACGATTTTAAATTAAATGTAGATACTATTAAAAGAAAATCACAAAAAATACTTAAAGGCGCCAAATCATGTTTATCTATTTAACGATGATGAATTATTAACTGTTAGGTTTAGAAGCCCCCTACTTTAGGGTGATTTTAGTAAGTTAATGCTATCGAGTACATTTTTTGATATTTAGATTAGATCTTAGATATAAATATTGCAGAATGGTAATCAAAATTATTTTTTTATAAACAAAATTTATAAAGGTATTAGATTTCTAAATTAGATGTTTCAGTTTACATTTCCAAAAGTTCTTTATCCATTAGATACATATATTTGTGGTTAGCAGGCAAGTAAATACTGCTGTATGGATATTAGGATAACGTAAAATGCTTGAAAGAATTATTGCTTATCCTTATAAATCGCAGTGTAAAAAGAAATCTAAGATATAGGGTAATCATTAACTCAATCAGTAGAAAATTACAAATGCAAAATAAATTACACAACGGGGGGTTCAGGGGGGCAGAGCCCCCTGAAGAAATTTGCTTTATTACATAAAAATTACTAGAATAAGTAGCTCGTGAGAATTTCAGAATATCCTTACATAACAACGTGTTTAATTTAACGCTTTTAATGTCTGAAACCATCGAAATATTTTTTTCCTTTTATAAATGTTTGTGTAATTTAAATAGTTTAAATTTTGTTTTTGTAGAAAGATTAATATTACGCAAAGTTTGATAAAAACAATGAGTTGCAGAGATGACGTTGAGGCTCTTGATCTGCAGATTTACTAGTTATTAATGTTATACTATTTTATTTATCCTTTCGTTATTTAAAATAAAATTTATGTCAATTTGTATAATTTGGAAAGTGGTTTGGCGATTTACATAATTTGGCGAAAAGGGTCGCGGAATAACTAAGTAGTACCGTATTTTTTAATTATTTTCTATTATTTTTAAAAGAAAATAACCAAAAAATAATTAACTATAGAACAAAACAATTTATGAAATGTAAAACAAGAAAAAAAAAGTAAATAAACATTTATTATTAAATAAACAACAATAACCGGGTTACCATGTCAACCAAAATAATGCCATTTTGGCGCCAATTAGGTACCCGGTGCGTATATGACATCTGTGCCTAATATTTTCTTTTCGTCTCGTTTAAAAAAAAAAGAAAGAATAGAAAGCCATTTATTTTAAATGTTTCAGTTTGTGTTAAA
The DNA here is from genome assembly GCA_963932465.1 of Maratus speciosus. Lineage (NCBI taxonomy): Eukaryota > Metazoa > Arthropoda > Arachnida > Araneae > Salticidae > Maratus > Maratus speciosus. Next base: position 226,661,725 of record OZ010800.1, on the reverse strand, counting down.
TAAAATGATAATGAAATACAAATTGAATTATGAATAAAAGTAGCATGATACATATCTTAGCATACATTTAAGGGAGGCCAAACTGGTCTCCAAATTAGTATAAAATAGTAACTTTTTCTAAAATATGAAAAAAAAAATCTGTTATGATTAAAAGGTACTTGTTAGTTATCCCGTCGACCAAATTACTTTCGCCAAATTGTAAGATTAAATGCCAATAATGGTTGATCGTAAATGTCACATTCACTTGTCAACACGTGTTTACGGTATCAAGTGATTTTTTTTTTCGACGTTTTATTTGTATTTTTATTAGTGTTATACTAATTTATTTGTTCTTTCGTTATTTAAAATAAAAATTATGTCAATTTGCATAATTTGGCGAGTTGTTTGGCGATTTATATAATTTGGCGAAATTGGTCGACGGGATAACTAACAAGTACCGATTAAAATTTGAGTTGCCATCATTACAGAAAAGTATATAAAATTAGAAAAAAAATTAATATTTCGAAAACTAATTCGAATTGTAAAATTCTAATACCAGTTTTGAGATCTGCAGATCAATACGGATTTTTGGTGTTAATTTCATCACGAAGTATTCCGTATTTTAGGAGAAATCGCCGTGAAACATAATCAGTTGTTTAATCAGTCGTTTCATAGAATCGTTACATAAATTCGTTTCATATTATCCGTTTCATTAGGATTTTATACATATAGGGTAGATATACAGTGAAACTTCTTTTAAAGACCACCTCTATTCAAGAGCCACCTCTATTAAAGGCCAATATTTTTAGGAACGAAAATTTTTCTCACAGACATAATGTTAAATTTACTTCTATTAGGGGCCGTACTTACTCCTCATAAAGGCCATTTTTTATTTCGCATGTGCCTTAAATCATAAACAAGTGTATTGAATTACTGAACCACAAAATAAGAGTTCAGCAAACAACTGCACTTGCAACAAAGACGGTAGGGGGAGATAGGGGGGGATTTAGTAACACAATGAAGGACCACAAACTTTTCCACAAGTGAGACAAACAGGTGTTTCTCACACTTTGTTTGACCTTTAAACTTGTAGGGGTTGGGTTGGAGAGGAAACTTTACCCTTTGTTGTGGGCACACAAAGGATAATAGGTTATCTAGAAAAACTGATTCCACATTTACTAAAACTGCGAATGCATATTCAAGCACTATTTTTACACCTGTCAAGAAACGCTAACAGAAATAAATCAACTAATATTTCATTCTAAGGAATTAATGAATGATGCAAATTTAAGTAATTTGTTTCATAAAGTAAATGAATCATTAGAAACAAAAATTGTCGGCGAAAAAATTATGAAAAGTAAACAAACTTCAATAGAAATTTTTTTCAATCATGTATAGATTTTGAAAATGTTAATAAACAGTTTTTTCACCTATATAGGTTTTGATTTCCTTATTTTAATTGTTTTTTTTTTTTTGGTCACCCCTATTCAAGGACCACTCCTCATAAGGGCCAATTTTCAATGGAATGCCAGGTGGCCCTTACAGAGAGATTTCGCTGTATATTACGCTATCGTACGTGGCACAGAAATCGCGATTATTTAATAATTGCTTAATGGCAACGCCCAAATGAAACGCATCTCATTGATTATTGAACTTCATATAATGCATCTCCATACCTATAACTGGGGTTACCGTAGAGGGACCCTGTTCTGTTGCCAAATGCCGGCAAGTTTGTCGCCAACTCGGCGATATATTCAAATTTGGCAACCAAAATTAGTTGCCAAAAGTGACGCCAACTTGGTGATATTTCTAATATTTCACCAAATTCCCACAGACTTCCATTGTAAATCAATAGGTTTTACTTGCTTACAGAAACATCAACAAATTGGGATATTTAATGCAACAAAAACTAATAGTAGCTTAAGGGATTATATTAACTAGGACTTCCCTCAGAGGGATTAGTCTGAGCGATATTGCTGAGAACATATATTTAATAATAACATGTAGAAGCAAAGAAATAATATTAAAAATAATCCTCTAATATTAAAAATAATGCAATATGTAATCTGTAATTGAAAATATATTTTATGTCATAAGTGATTTTTAAAAAATTAACAGTTGTATGATGTTTTATACAACTATTTAGTAAAAAGTAAAAAAATTAATAGGTTAAAATTATAATTGATATACAATATTATAAATTTTAATTGACAATGAGATTATTAACTGTACTTACAAGTATATTTATAAAACAAAAAATGAGAAAAACAAATGTAGCGCATTCATGTATCGTACCCGGGCCCGCGGTTCAGCCGGCAAACGCCATACCAACTGAGCTACGACCAACCTGTCATTGCGGTTCCAAAGTAAGTATTTAAGTTGTGTACTATTATTAGACCCCCCGGTTTCTCAAGAACTAAGGAGCGTTGGATAAAATCCGTTGAACCTGACACTAAGGGGTCTCTACCCTACAACATATATTAAAATAATCAAAATCTGTGATAAACAAGATTGGCCCTCTCCTTGTAAGACTAAAAAGAAATTAATATAAATGGAAATTTTTTTTTTCAAAATCATGCTTTCATTAAAATTCACAAAAATTTAGAAAATATATGTTTTTTAAATGCACTAAACAGTAGAAAAGTCTTGAAAAAAACTTTAAATGCACGGAGTTTAAATTAAATTTGGTGAGTTCAATATGGAAGATAAATGGATTAAACTGGGAATTTTGCCAAATTAGCCAGCTATCTCCAAGTTGGCTTCATACATAGAAACTGTTTTTCCGCCAAATTTGGCGATATTGTGGTAGCCCTGTCATTAGAAATTTTCAACAAATACTCATTGTTGAAGCTAATGCTGATTTCTCCTTAGAAATCAAACGTAACCATTAAGTAATTCATCCCACCTACCGTTGCCCCCTTAGGGATCGAATTTTAAAAAATCAATGTCCAATTCATGTATTGCTTTCAGGAATACATATACTATATTCCAAATTTTAAAACTCTATGTTAACAGGAAGTGGGTGAAAAATGAATTACAATATTTGAGTGCCACAGACAAACATAATTGTAAATTAAAAGAAAGCATGTAAAAAGAAGAAGAAGAAGCAGAAGAAATGATGCTATAAATCAAAATATTTTATTAAACATCATATAATTATTTCTAATTTTCACACACGAAATATAAAATATGCTTTTGGCGATTAAAAAATGCAAATCTCAAATCAAAGTTTTTATGCCTTTTTTCTTTTAAATAGAAAAACAAACAGATTTCTTTTCCTGTTTGATTAAATTTAAATATGTTTTATTGTAATTCAATATTACTGCGTGCGTATTTTTTTTATTTGCTCCATGTATTCTAATCCGGTTTTCTACGAAAACATCCACCGGTGAAAGTGACGCATATCAAATTTCTGTGACGTTGCAGATAAATTGTGTTTTTTTATCAGTTTTTTTTATATAATTTTTAAACGGTTTGGAACTTATTTTTCATAGTAGGTGCATTCAGTAGGCGACCCTCATAAGTACCTTCTGGTGCAATCAGAAACGAAATCCGACAAATATTTTTTGAGTTATGCTTGACGAAAGGTTTTTATTAGGCTTTTTTTTAGTAGGCCATGGATTTATTATCCATCATAACTATATGTGCCCGGGAAATAATACTGCCCTGTGTATTAGCCTTCGCTTCGCTCAGACAATCATATTTAAGGGAGTTAAGTAAATTAAATTATGAATAAAAGTAACTTGATTCAATGCTTAGCATGCTTTCCCAAACATAAATTTTAAGGGAGACCAAACTGGTCACAAAGGGCGGCTAGATATTTCTAAATTGTTGTTGAAATATCATGTAACAAGTAAATAAATTGAAAAATATAAGAAACACATCAATTATTCTTTTTCCTCCTCACTCCCTTTTACTTATTATTTTTAGAAGAGACTAAGTTGTATTTCTTTCACTACGGACATTTCTGCAGTCGTCCGAAAGTCTATGGATGGCTGCAGAAAACCAGAAATGTTCGACTGAGTTCTACACATACAATCCTTGAAAGTACCTACCTGGTACATGTAAATGGTCAAGTGCGCTTTGTACATGCAGATCATCTAAGAAAGTGCACGGTTCAAATTCCTGAAATCCCTGTGCATCGCAATGTGCCACTGAATTATGTATGAGGATCTTCAGTAACAGTTACTGATTCTAATGCAAAGATTGTTCCTGATTCAATGAAGCATGAGACAGTATCTCAAACGCCAATAGAGACAACTGATGCAGTAGAGAAAGAGCAGATTCAATCAAGAGCTGTTCAAACACCTAAAAGAACTCTGGATTGCCATAAAAAAAAACAATTCCCAGCTATTTAAAACTCCACGACCAAAAAGGCTCATAAAGCCTCCAGATCGATTAGGTTTATAGTTTTGTAAATGATTATTTGTCCCAAACTATGCATGCTTTATTTATTCATTTGTAAATTAAAAAAAAAAATTTAAGGGGAAGAGTGTTGTGTAGTGTATTTAGCTTAAATGTTTATTTTATACTTGGATAATATTTGTGGCAACATGTATTTGCTTTAAGTTTTAAATCTGGTTTTAGCAATGGTCTTAATAAATTATGAATAAATGTTATTCGACGAATTCTTGCTGTCTATCTTTTAAGCGTTATTAACTTGGTTAATTAATGACTTTTGATAATGTTTAGATATATTAAAAAAGTAACAATATTTTTTTTTATATTATTTTTTCATCTTTATTAAGCAAAAACGTTATTTTAAGTTTTGGCGCATTTTGATTTTAGAAATGTAAATTCAGCCAAATGACTAAGAATTAACTAGGAATTTTTTAATTATGATATAACGAATTTAACAATTCATTTTATTTGTTTACAGTTATTTTGTTGCCACTTTACAAAAAAAAAATCATAATATAATTCTTTTAAAATGCGTAAGTATCGTCTGCGTAAATGATTTCACATAATAAGAATAAATTTTAATTCCTTAAAATATGCTATAATTTTCATAAAAAGAGTATTTTAAAAATGTCATAAAAAATATCGTGAAACTATTTAATTAATCATGATTCTACCTATAATTACTAACTCCATGATTAATTTTTTCTTCTGAAAATATACATGTTTCATTTTTTATTTGTAAAAATGCATCCGTAATGGAAAAAAATGTAAAATAAATTAATTAAAATAATAAAATTTTTAAGGTTATTCTGTAAAAAAAAAAAAAAATAATATTGTGCAAATCTACAGATCATAATTTATTTTTATGTTTAATTTCAAGTAAAAATACTGAATAGTTCTTTTGTAAAGTGTACGACAAAACGTAATTTGTGTGGCCTAGTAGAGGATTTGCTTCGCTCAACCTAATAACATCTTCCTTATAAATACATTAATATTTATTATAAATAACACAATAATTGCTAAATATTGAAAGTGCAAAAAACTAAATGTCAAGAAAACCGTACATTTTAATCACTTAAGTGCTTTATCTATTCAAAGCATTAAAACAGTTTATTATATTAATTAAAATATGGAGGAAATTTGTTTTTGAGATAAATTTAATTATATTATGCTGAAGGGGTTTTCAGTGTACACGTAAGTCTAATTAATGACCTTGCTATTTCTTAAACAAAAATATTTTTTTTATGTCAGTAAAATTAAATTTCATATCAGCGATTAAAAAAATAAATAAATAACGAAATATCATTTGAAATTGGGTGAACAGAATTATAAAAATATTAGGGGGAGCTTGCACCCCACGCGCCCATATAAGTTCGCGCCACTGCCGGTAAAAAAACTATATATGCGACTCATTCTCAATTCTATACTCCTGAGAAAGCATGTTGTTCGTTTCACTGTTGAAGACCAATTTCATTTTTTTTTTTTCAAAATATCGTAACATCAATAAAATGCAACGCAAATTATTTTTTCCCATACACCATAATGTAACGGGAATATTTTTGTGTCCCTGTAAACGAACTACAAATGCTTCAAACTTCATTTTCAATACAGAACATTATAGAATAAATCTCAATAACTTATAAAAACAACGCGAGGATCGGATTTAATTTCTGAGATTTAACGCGCACAGATAGACAGGCAGAAAAAGCTAATTTATAAACATTTACAACTACACTGTTAAAAATCTGCAGCAAACTATCCAGCAATTCGACCGTTTTTTAAAGAAAACGGTACATAACCGTAATTTAACTATTTTTTATCGTAATATTGTCAATAATATGGTCAGCTGCGCTTATAATACGCCAAATAACCGTTATCTTTCAAAACGGTCGAATTGCTGGAAAGTTTGCTGCAGATTTTTAACAGCGTACGTCGAAAAGTGTTAAAAGGAAAATAATGTCTTGGCTTTTGTAATTAATTTGCGTGTAAACTTGCTTTCTATAAAAGTGAAAAGATTCAATAATTTTGAACGAGATTTTTCTATTTTTTTGTATCACTAGGGGGCACTGCCCTCTACGAGCTACGCTCGCCAACGCTCCCGTTCAGACGCCACGTTTCAGAAGATTGAATTATAAGCTAAAAAACAGTGGCGATCTTCTTATAAACGAGTTTCTATTAATTTCTCTTTGATTGGGGAATTTTAAGGCCCAATCAGCTGCTGTTAAAAGGTACAATGGCTGTTTCCATCTTTGATTAAATAAAATCAGTTAAACACTTCAAAATAAGCTAATATAAAATGAATTGGGTAAACAGAGTCTTTGTCTCCCGGTATTTTTTTTCCCGGTAAGAAAGTTTTTTTTAAAATACGACACTTTAAATGTATCGTTTTTAATTTGACGTAATTTTCACCAAACTTTTATTTCTCTTAACCTTCCCACCGCCGCGAACTGATATATCCGTTCACTAAGCTGTAGGTTTCACGGCAATAGAAGGAATATTTAAATTAATATAATTCTAGAAATATAATGCAGTTATAAAACATTTTGTTAAGAATAATACTATCAAGGCTTATATTCTTATACCTAATTAAATTTTTTATGTCTTTTTGAAAAATCACCTTTTTTTAGATTTTTAAAACAATTACAGAGAAAAAAAAATTACAATTTTGCCCTTTTGCTCGGCGGTCAGGGGGTTAATAATATTCACGTGAAATTACTTTTGTTAGAAATGAATTATTATTTGCGCTGTCCTAATAAAAATAGTTGAAAATATCATCTTAAAATATGAAATAAATGTCTCGCGAAATTTTAAAATTTAAACTGTTTTGCAATATTTTTTTTTTTCATTTTACGTAATAAGTGTAATTTGACATAAATGTGACGTAATTTCTCCTATTTAAGACTTCTAACGCATGTTAATGAATATATATATATATAAACTCGGTTTATGGCGTCAGATGCCGCCATCCGAAGAATCTACAAGAGTCTTTTTCCATTTCTTCCGGTCAAGGGTCCATTCCTCTTCCAGACCTCTATTCCTCATTGCCTTTGAAATATCATCCATCCAGTTCTTTCGTGGTCTTCCCCGTTTCCTTTTTTTGTTTGTTTCATAGTTGAATGTTATCTTCGGTAGTCTTTCATTATTCATTCTTTTGACATGACCATACCAGATTAATTGCTTTTTTTGAATATCATCTAGTATGGTTCCTTTTATTTTCATTTTACATATTCTTTCTCTTTTAAAATTCACATGTAGATATAGTTTTTATGACGTAATTTTCAATGAGTTCCTGCTTTTTATATTTTCTGTTTATAATAGTCACGTATAAATAAATTTTTAATTTGAAGCAAACATTATTGTTTGCGCTGTTTATACAGTTGGCAACAGTTTAAATTAATATCATTTTCTAAAATAATTAAAAAATATCTCTCGAAATGCTGAAAATTTGAATTTAAAATAGAAATAAAACCTCAAAAAAAAAGAGTCAAATTAAAGAAATAAATGCAATCTGCACACCGGGAAATTCTAACACATAAAATGATCTAAAAATGATTAAATTTCTATGAATAGTTTTTGCTCCTATAAAACTTTTTTAATGGAACGATTTTTTCCAACTTTAGCATTAAATATCTCTTTAAATAATTCTTCCATTTGAAAACTGTCTGCATCAGAGTGTTTATCAAACATTTGTCTATAATACCACCGATTTTCATATTTTTGTATGCAATATTTTACTTAATATTAACGAAGAAAGGACTTCGGTCACAAAAAATTCAAAACCGGCGGCGGTGACAGCGTTAGTTACTTTTTTTTAGAATAGAGAGATTAGTTTTAAGAAAGAGTTTTATTAATAATTTCATTTACCATGTAATCTGAGCATTTTGTGACAACTATGATCAGCTGCGCTTAATAATATGGTCAAGTAACCATTATCTTTCAAAACGGTCGAATTGCTGGACATTTTGGTGCAGATTTTTAACAGTGTATGTTGGAAAGTGTTAAAAGGAAAATAATGTTTTAGCTTTTGTGGTTCATTTGCGTGCAAACTTTCTTTCCGTAAAAGTGAAAAGATTCAATAATTTTGAACGAGATTTTTCTTTTTTTTAATATCATTTGTTTTAAGAAAGGGTTTTATTGATAATTTCATTTACCGTGTAATCTGAGCATTTTGTGACAACTATCATCAGCTGCGCTTAATAATATGGCAAAGTAACCGTTACCTTTCAAAATGGTCGAATTGCTGGACAGTTTGCTGCAGATTTTTAACAGTTTATGTTGGAAAGTGTTAAAAGGAAAATAATGTTTTAGCTTTTGTGGTTCATTTGCGTGCAAACTTTCTTTCCGTAAAAGTGAAAAGATTCAATAATTTTGAACGAGATTTTTCTTTTTTTTAATATCATTTGTTTTAAGAAAGGGTTTTATTGATAATTTCATTTACCGTGTAATCTGAGCATTTTGTGACAACTACGATCAGCTGCGCTTAATAATATGGCAAAGTAACCGTTATCTTTCAAAACGGTCGAATTGCTGGACAGTTTGCTACAGATTTTTAACAGTGTATGTTGGAAAGTGTTAAAAGGAAAATAATGTTTTAACTTATGTAGTAACAATTTCGTGTAAACTTTCTTTGCGTAAAATTGAAAAGATTCAATACTTTTTAACGAGATTTTTCTTTTTTTAGTATCATTCGTTTTAAGAAAGGGTTTTATTGATAATTTCATTTACCGTGTGATCTGAGCATTTTTGACAACTATGATCAGCTGCGCTTAATAATATGGCCAAGTAACCAAAGCGTTATAAGTAAACGTCCTATTTTAAATGGGAGTGGTCGCCGCAAGATTAAAGGCGAGGTCACGTCAATCAAGGTCATACGCCACCTAGCGGACGGAGTGAACTACAAGAGGATTATTAACTTCTTTCCCCTTTGTGGATGATCTATAAGTTCAATATCTATGAAATAACTATGCGCACGCGCAGCCGTGATTTTATTCGTTTGTCGTCTGCAGTACTTAATTGTTGAAAGTGTAGATATAATTCGATTTATTTATTCGTCATTATTTAATTGAGGTTAGTTATTTAAACAAAATTATTCTTTAATATAATTCTTCAAAATAATCTTTTAAGAACTTGTATTATTTGGTAAAATGCCACGTTGGCGTTCAAATTATTGCAGTTTTCAAAACTGCAAAAATAACTCTCTATCTGAGAAAACTCATTTTTTTCGCTTCCCAAAGGAGAAAAACAGGTTAGTTTTGTGTTTTATTATAATTTATTAAAAAGTTAAAATATTATTTAATATATATTATTAAATGTCAGTGATTTTAATACGTTCTATTTGAATTATGTTTTTGTAATGCAATGAACAAGGACATAAAATGAAATTAGTTAATGTTAATTAAGATAGAATTTTACAGCAGCGTTTTTAATTCAATTCCTGATAAGATAAAGTTATAAACATGTGTATTTCCAATGAGAATTAAACGTTTTATTACGCTTAGAGTTTAAGTAAAAATTATTTAATTAATTTTAAGGCATATTTTTTATTTACCGGGCGCAGGCGATAAATTGCCAAATATTCTCTTGATCGAATTGTATTTATAATATTTAAAATAGAAGCATTTCATTCATTCCATTTAAAACTCATTTAATTTTATATTAGGATCCACTTTAATTTAAAATGCAAGCAGTAATTCTTGTACTATTAAACCAGCAATAATTGATTATTTATAGTTTTAAATATTTTGAGAATTTTAGACAACAGCTTTAAAAAAATTCCTAAAATCGTCAAATTACTTTTTTTTTTAAATCTAGAAGTATGTCGGTCATTACGTCATATCCGGGAAAAATAGTTTTCATGGGATACCTGCACTTCGCACAGGTGAATAACATTGCAGAAAGCATACGAAGTATAGAAGAAACTTAAAAAATTGGAATAAAATATAAAATATTTACAAATAGTACGTGGCATGCACAATTAAACATTTATTATCTTGCACCCGTTCTTCGCAGGGGTAAAATGGATAACTTTCCGTAATCGGGCCGATAGCCATGATTGGCGTCAAATGAGAAAACAGAATACAATTATAACTGTATAAAAGTTAAATAATGGTTAGAAAATGAAAGTAACTTTTATCGAAATAACCCAATTGCGGAACATTCTCCAAATTTGAAAAAGGCTTATGAAACACACAACAATTGCCAATAACTGAAATCATTTCATATATTGTTAAACGAACAATATATATATCAGTGGCGTGGCGTCCGGTCATCGCTGGATGCGGCGATGACCAAGCAATATTTTAAAACTCTTAATAAGCTTTTAAAACTCTACGATCCAGTTTTAGCAGAACATTTGGAGTTCATGTATAAGTGAAGGTAAGATTTAAAGTTTCTTTTTTGAACATTCAACCATTGAATTTTAGAGTTAATAATTTTTCACCACAAACTTAAATAATTGCGATGACCACCGAAAAATTTCACGCCACGCCACTGATATATATATATATATATATATATGTGTGTGTATGCATAGATTTTTTCCGGCATATTTTAAAACGGCTGTATTATTTTGATGAACACAGCGGATTACACGTATTTTAGATCTAGAAATCAATTTCAATGTATCATACGGGGGTTACTGCAAACAAAAATTATGCTAGCAATAATATTGTTTCAACTGTATCTATTTATATAAAATCCAAGTCTCTGTGTGTCCCTCACTATTCCGGTAGGACCGCCTCATTGAAATGAGTAATTGTTGAAAAATATTAATGCAGGGTTACCACAGTAGCGCCAAATGTTAGCCAACTTGGCGATAGCTGACTAATTTGGCGAAATTCCCATTTAAAACCATTAATCTTTCATAATGGAGGTCACCGAAATTTAATTTAAACTCCACTCTTTTAAGATATTTTTTCGAAATCTATGGGTGAGAATTTAAAGTACATCTTTAATCTTCCTCCCGATGCTACTAATAAAATAACCGCCAATAGACAACGGTGTACTGTGTGAGCTCCTAACTGCGCGATTTTAATGTGCTTTAGGTACTTTTCCAGTATAGGTGCCTTGGCGAAAAAGGAAATTTGGTAACATATTTTCCGGGAACCTATTCACTGTTTCATTTTATATACACACGCATTTTTTTCGATATTTATACGATTTATTTAACAAAAAAAGCCGTTTCTCTAATTTTATACAGAAACAGATGTAATTTGTACATAAAAACATCAATAATATACATATAAAACAAACAAAAACGCTCATCAAATTTGTTTTCATAGCTGTTTATATGATTTGTATATCAACAAATCTCGATATTTTTCCGTTATACGGACACCATGCCAAAATGTATGCTAATATGCCAATTATTTCAAAATGCTAAAAGATATTTGTAATTTTATGTCAGCAGTTTAATATGAGTTTTATTTTATTGCTTTATTTTACAGCAGTTATTTGTTCACTTATTTTAAGTACATATTTGTGATTTGATGAAATAGTTCGTAAAAGTCTGGAATTTTCAAATGTTATATATTTTAAATGCTCACTTTAGTATCGACAATGGTTTTTCTTTTATTTTTCAAATGCTTCAATTCACGATTTTGCGCCAACTATTACGCTTGGCGACAATGGTGTCGCATAACGGAAAAGTACCCAAATCTCACTTTTTGATGCCCAAATTACACCAAGCTTTTTAAAAAAAATGCCAAAGCCCCTACAGTGGAAAAGTACCAAACTGTCTATTATTTTGCGCTATCCGTGTTATAGTTTGTACTATATGCAAGGGGAGTGGAGCGAAGAGTTTAAACATTAAATATTAAAGTTTCGGCACAGATGTCATATACGCCCCATATTGGCGCGATTTTGTTCTGATGCCAATGTCATATACACAACGGGTACTTAACTGGCGCTAAAGTGTCGTAATTTTGCTTGATATGGTAATCCGGATGTTGTTGTTTATGCTGTTGATGTTTTCGCCAAATTGGCGTCGGAAAAAAATCGCGCCAATATATGATAACGTATATGACAACTGTGCCAAAGTTTCTACAAAGCAGTATAAGACTAAAAAATTAAGAATAAAATAAATGCAAAATAAGACTAAAGAAGAAAGAAAAATCATGCGTTAAGCATAGAATATGAAACACTTTCCAACACATCCTGAATGCTTTAACAAAACTTCGTTATTTAGGGAAATAAGATCAATAAGATAACGTTACTTCTTAGATATCCCGTCGACCAATTTCGCCAAATTATATAAATCGCCAAATCAATAGTAAAACATTAATAAAATACAAATAAAACGTCGAATTAATGGTTTTATTGGCCATTATTGGCATTTAATTAATTAATTAATGGCAACCATTATTGGCAATTAATCTTACAATTTGGCGACAGAAATTTGGTCGACGGGATAACTAAGAAGTACCAGGATAACTAAGTAAACATTTTAGAAAACGCATAAAAAATTTTAAAAATTGATTTCAGCAGTTACCGTCCATAGCCAATAGTACCGTTATTACATGCCACTATTTAGCTAAAATTTAATTTAAACTACTCTTAAAACTACTGAAATCACATTTTCAAATATTATCATCCATAGACGGTTATGTATCCAATTCTTTGCGTGACCATGTATATCATTTTATCTATATTCTACAAACATTTCTTAGGAAACTAAATGCAGTCCAGCGTAAAAATGCATAACTCCTTTAAAAACCACCTTTAAGCAATTTACTCTCATACTCAGTAACCCTTACGAATTCTTTTGTGTAGCCCTGCATATGAACTGTAGCATTTATACACACAGTATAGTATGCATAAATGTAGTGAAACATAAAAGCGCATATCATAATTAAAACTGCATTTCTAGCAATCATTGCTTATGTACAATACTTCGGAGAAAAGTTTCTTGGCGAGAAAGAAGTTTGCCAACGTATTTTCTGGCAACCTGTTTACTGCTTCATACTCACAAGCAATTTTTTCCATATGTATACAATTTGGCACAGATGTCATATACATGTCCCATATTGGCGCGATTTTTTTCCGACTCCAATTTGGCGAAAACATCAACAGCATAAACAACATTCGGGTTACCATTACAAGCAAAATAACAACACTTTGGCGCCAGTTAAGTACCCGGTGCGTATATGACATCGGCGTCAAAAAAAAAAAAAATATCGTGCCAATATAGGCGTATATGACATCTGTGCCGACAATTTAATATAAAAAAAGCTATTTACCCATTTTTATAAAGAACAGAAGTAATTTTTGCACAGATGTCATATACGCATGGGGGTTGGCATGATTTTTCTATGACGCCAATTTGGCAGAAATCTCGCTTTCGAATACCAGTTACTTATATATTTTTCAATTATTTGCTATCATTTTGAAAAGGAAATAATTACAAATAAATAAAATTTTGAATAATAACTATAGAACAAAGCAGTTTATATAATTAAAAAACAGAAAATAAAAGTAAATAAACAATTTATTAATAAATAAAAAACAATAGCCGGGTTACCATAGCAGGCAAAATAACACCATTTTGGCGCCAGTTAGGTATCCCGGTTCATATCTGAAATCTGTGCCGTAATTTGTATATAAAAAAATTATATATATTTAGAAACGATTTTTTTATGCATATACGCGCATATATAAACAAAGATAAAAGTTCATTAGATTTGTTTTCATAACTGTTTATATATTTTCGCAACATATCTCACTTTCTGATGCCCGAATCGCGCCAAGCTTTTTTTAAAAATGCGCTATAATGGAAAAGTACTTAAATAAATAATTAACAGAAATAACAAATTATACAAACTAAAACTTTTTATTTCGAGATCAAAGCATTGTTTTTAATTTCGATTAAAAATACATATATCCTTGGATAACTTCAATTGAAATTAGTTTCATAGCTTAATATCTCATTCCATAAACCTAAACAAAGACAAGTGATTCATTCATCATGAAACGTCAAAAATATTAAATCATTGAGGAAATCATTCACAAAGTAAGTTCTCCAACAATCAATGGGCAATATTCTAATGACGTCATAGTAGGTAAAATGGTGGCGCTATCGTTTGTTTATGGTTCGTAATCACAAAGATTTAATTTTGCAATGTCTCTTAATTACATTATTTTATTGTCATATTTATGAGCTCAGAACAAAAGCCTATTTTTTCATTATTTAGTTATTAAAGACGGAAAAAAATCATGAATGCATGATTTGAAAATTTTAAATAATTTTCTTTTTTAATACTAAAAAATAACATCGGGAAGTAACAGCGGGTTTAAGTTAAATAAGTTTAACTGTTTAATTCTGTTGTAATATTCAAAATAACTGTATTTATTAGATTTCAGAACTCAACATCAGGGCCGATTAAACTTTGAAGTTAGAGGAATTACAATGTCATTTCAGGACCTTTCTATTGGAGAAGCTTTTCTAAATTCCATATATACATGGAAAATCTTCAGTGTTAGAAATATTATTCCTAGGACTGACATAACACGAGAACGGCCTGCAATTTTACACAAGTTTCTGAAAGCTACTTTATATCAGAAATTTTACTAAAAACTGGTTACTTTTTTGTTATAGCGGCCCACACTATTAGGATTATGACAAGTTGCAGCAGCCAATTTCGCCAACGTCGTAACCAAGATCATGAAGCACACACATATAATACCATATAATACCATTTCATGAAATCGTATACGATAATTTAATAGTTTTTAACCTTACTTCAAGCGTGTTATTTATTTATTTTTAAGGCTCAACAATCTAAATTGTCCAATATATGAATTTTAAAAAATGTAACAAAGATTGAATAGACATGACCGCAAAAAGCATCAAATCTGCATAACACTTGGAACCAAACTGTGCAGATTAGTGGTCTTCTACTGTACACAGTTTTTAATAAATGTGTTTCGTTCTTAAAATGTTTTATTTTCATCTATCACTGCGGAACAAGCGAGAAAACTCATATTCTTGCACATGAGTTGTATATATCATTATATCTAAATTTCCGTCATTTTTGACCTACCTTTCTAGTAAGAATTATAATAATGGTATTAAATGTGTCCACTGTGCTTGAAGTCTTTAGTGAATGCGTCTCAGTATCTTTAATGACAACTCTTTTGCAAAGCCGCCTATAAAATTATAGGTGCTGCTTTTCTTCTTTTTTTCAACAATACAGTTAATTGGTAGCATCATTCATCTTTTACGCCAGAATTTTTCATGCAACACGATTGTGTAAAAGTATTTTATAAGTGCCAGACGCATTTTATGATTTTTGTTTTGACTCCCAAATTTTTGATTAAAAATTGTTGGCTAATAAATTGTGGCACTATTAAAAACGTGTTTAATTATTTTTTCAAACGATTATAAAATAAACTGTAAAATAAAATATCTATTATTTTAAGATCGCAACGTATTTTAGTAGGCTTTTGTGAAAATATATTCACTTTATAACATTTTATTTGATAGTTTACTGTGGGATAAAAAAAAAAAAAAAAAAATAGAGAGTTGTTAAAATAGGTAATGATCGCTGTTTCTGTTTGTTTGCTTTATATATTTTTTATATAATTTACTTAGTAAAGTTAATGGAATTAGTAAGAATTCGGTGAATCAATGTTTTAACTCCCATAAACATTACTGTACATGTTTTTAAGGATCTTTAAATTATTGTTGGTACTTTTTTGTAATAGCGACATTCACGTTTACGATTATGCCAATGTTATAATTACGATTTCCCCTAGGTCATTGCCAAACTTGTATATATGTATATATATACTCGAAACGTTCATACATTTTTTATATCCTTCAATATATACGTAATATTTGCATCTTATATGTCATATGCACATTATAATAAAACTTATACCTATGTATGACTATAATATATATCATGAAATGCCGTATATATCATATAATCGCCTTGGTTAGGGAAGGAAATTTGGCAACATATTGCATTGCAAACTATTCAATGTGTCATATAGACAAGAATTTTTTTTTCAATATTTATACAATTTATTTAATACAAAGAATCTTTTTTTATACAAACTAAAGTGACAACAAAGAATAGTATATAAAGAAAAACAATGTCTATATATATATATATATATGATCTTTAGGCAATTAGGAACTGAAGATTCTGACAAACTTCTATAAACATCCATTTTTCTTTTCCTGTTCATTTTATTAATTAATTATTTTTTATATTTAATAGTAATTCTAAATTTTTTTTAATATTTTTATTACATATAATTTATTTTATGTTATAGCATATAGATATATGATATTATCAATGTTATAAAATTATTTAAATTCTGCGTATAAATTAATTGGGTATAGTAGTAGAATATATTGAAAATATTATATTAACATTTGTATTTATTTAATATTTTTGTGAATAATGATATATAATATGGTATTATTTATATATTAGGATTTGTGGGATAAAGCATTTGGTATATTTTGAAAGCATTAGTTGGTTAATCTTATGACATTTTGATCATTACAGTATTAAGTTATCATACTAGATGGTAGCACCAAAATTTAATTTGAATTTTGTCTGTTGCTTCTATTAGAGTAATAATTACAATTTTTAACATTAGGTGGTACTAAATGCTGGTTATTGGCGATATTGCAAAATAACAGTTTTTGGTATTTTTTACTTTAGTTAAGAAATTTAAAAAAATTAACAATGTTAATAGGTTTTTTAAATACTAATAATGTAATTATTTTCTATTTATATTATAATAATTGCATTTATCACGGTATTTCAAAATGGATTAACTGAATCTATTATGTTTTAATATCTGTGTTTACTTAACTGTAAAAATAACCTTAAACTTATCATGCTTTTGGATACCATGTGCAGAAGTACATTTGTATAAAAACTAGGAATCTATTCGGTATGTTGTGTAATAATACCTTTTTTTCCTTGCTATAAATTAAATATTTAAAAAAGGTGTATTGCTTTTTCCATTTCATGGCATTTAATATTATTCTGTTTTCATCTTGAAACTATTCTCTTGGTCATTTTAGTCGTTCGAGTGCAAAAGAAAAAAAAAATTGAGCGTTTAGTTTTTTTTTTCACAGAAAACGACTATTTTGCTTATATAATTGAATTTTGTACTGTTCATAACGTAATTCAATGCATAAGATTTTCAATTATTTTTATCGGCATCCGTATTCTTCTTTTTTTCTTCCATATTAATTCTTGTAATATAGTACAAGGCCCTTTTTTATACATAGCAGCTTGTATATTATATGTTTTTGGTCCATATTAAGTGTTTTGAGGAAACTGTATTATTGTCATTTCATTCATACAATCACAATTTTTGATGGTGGTCTGTAATGTTTAATTAACGGTTACATATATATATAACCATTAATTAAACATTACCGACCACCATCAAAAACCGCAATATTGTGAATGAAATGACGAAATGGATACCACAAACCTATAATATACAACTGTATGTATAAAATAAAGTGCCTTATACTTTATTACAAGAATTAATATGGAAGAAAAAAAGAAGAATATGGATACCGATAAAAATAATTGAAAAACTTATATATTGAATTACGTTTTCAAGAGTACAGAATCCAATGATATAAACAAATCGGTAGTTTTCTGTGAGAAAAAAAGCTGAAAGCTGACAGATTTTTTCTCCTTTACTCAAACATCCAATATGACCAAGAGAATAGTTTCAAGATGAAAACAGAATAATATCAAATGGCATGAAATGGAAAAAACAATACAACCTTTAAATATTTAATTTATAGCATAAAAAATAGAAATATTACACAACATACCGAATGAAATCCCAGTTGTTTTCAAAATATCCTCCTGCACATGGTATCCAAAATCACGATAAGATTAAGGTGAATTAAACAGTTAAGTTGACACAGAAATTAAAACCTATGGATTCAGTTAATTCATTTTGAAATACCGTGATAAATTCAATTAATATAATATAAATAGAAAATAATTACATTATTTAAAATACCAAAAACACTTTTAAATTATTTAATTTCTATTTTACAATATTGCTAATATTCAGCGTTCAATACCACCTGGTGTAAAAAATTAAAAATTTTCTCTAATAGAAGCATCAAAAGACAAAATTTTGGTGCTGCCATCTAGTATGTTATTTTAATACTATTATTATTATTATTCAAATGTCACAAGATGAACCTATTGAAAGCTAATGAATTTAAATATATCAATTGCATTACCACACAAATTCTAATATGTAAATAATATCATACTATATATCATTATTCACAAAAAGAAATTAATAAATACAAATGTTAATAAAATGCTTTTAATATATTCTATTACCATACCCATTTAATCTACTCTGAAAAATTAAATAATTTTATAACATTGATAATATATAACATATAGCTATATGCTATAACATAAAATAAATTATATATAATAAAAATATAAAAAACTTTAATAATTACTATTAAATATAAAAAATAATAAATTAATAAAATGAACAGAAAAAAAAAATGGATGTTTATAGAAGATTGTCAGATTCTTAAATTCCCAATTGCCTAAAGATCACAAATATAGTGTGTGGTTTATTTTCATATTAGCCATTAAAAAAAGTAAAAAATATGATTGTGTGACAATCAAACACATTAAACAGATAATTAATCATATGGAACACAAAGTTGAAAATAAAACAATATTAAAAAGTATAGAGGAATAATATATATATATATATATATATATATATATATGCATAAAGTTCATTAAGTTTGTTTTCATTGCTGTTTATTTCATTTCACAACAAATTTCACTTTCTGAAATCTGAATTGCACCAATCTTCTTAAGTAATCACTCAAGCGTCTATAGTGGTAAACCACCGAAAAATATTTATAATTTGGTTTGCTTGTTTGTCATGTCTGTCCAACCTTCGTAAATCTATTTGAATTTTCACATAATGTATGGCACATGTTTTTGAGGTTTATTATTATAGGACATTATTGAAAATGGTGTGTGTAACATTAATAGTACGTTTAAGAGGGATACATACTTTATTACACGATCATGTATTGCGGAAAATTGTAATTTCTAAAATTGATTTTTAACTATGTTTTGAGTTTTTTTTCCTCAACCTATCAAAAAATGAAATTGCATTAAAAAATTCTAGTAGTGTTGGAAAGTGTTTCATAATCTGTGCATGACGCATAATTTTTTTCTTATTTTATTTTTAAAAGTTAGATATTAAAAAAACTCTATTCATCTTTGTCTTTTCAGGTGCCAGGCCTGGCTAGAATCATGTAAAAATCCTAAGTTAGTTGGAATCCCTGCAGAGAAACTAAATAGAACTTTTCGAATATGTTGCAATCATTTTAAGGACTGGTGCTTCATGAATACCACCTCAAAAAATAGACTTGTACATAATGCTATTCCAGATTCTCCTGATCCTCGTTATAAAATAGAGAAACAAATGGAGAATCCAATCAAAGCATCTTCTACTCACAAAACATCATTAAAACTTCCATCTTTACTTGCTCATCTTTTACAATCTCCAAATTCTTCACAATATACGTTAATTAGAAACACGTCAGTTTCTCCTGATGTGCTTGTGAAAACTTCTACCACAGTCCATTCTTCTGCAGAATGTTTTCTACCTCCTAGCTCAATTCTTAATGGCCAGTTGTCTTCATCACATGTGATTCCTATGGAAGTGACGGCAGAAAATACGGAACTGCATCAGACTGGTCCTGATTCGGCTTATACAAGCAACACTCGAAAAAGAAAATACACACCGACAGAAACTAAATTAGCTAAAAAGTTGAAAAATTGTAGAGACTCTCTAAGCAAATTTAAATCAAGATTTTCAAGTTACAAGAAAAAAATTGAAAATGAAAAAAAAATTTCTCTGGAAGAGAATCTTAAAAAACAGGGTGTTAAAGATAAGATGTCAAAATTTATTGCTCGTCAAGTAAAACTGAGTACTCAAAATAAAAAGAGCAGACGATACACACAGTTTGATAAAATTAATGCTTATCAAATCTTCTGCAAAAGTCGGGCTGCTTACCAAACATTAATGACATTTCTGCCTTTGCCATCGCCTCAGACGCTGAAAAATTTCATTTCATCACGTTTATCTATACCAGGAGTTAACACAAATATCTTAAACGCTCTGAAGGATGTGTTAGATGGGAAGAGCGAATCAGAGCGACTATTTGCTCTTGTCTTTGATGAAATGGCAATCAAGCCTTTTTTAGTGCATGACAAGAAAAATGATAACATCGTAGGTTTTGAGGACTTTGGAAACGGTGCTGGTCAGTCAAACAAAGTTGCTAATCAAGCACTAGCACTTATGCTGCGCACTTTAACAAGCCGCAGAAAGTTGCCGTTAGGATTCTTTTTTTCAAGACATATGACGCCAGCAAATACGTTAAAAGATATAATTATTGGAGCTTTGCAGGCACTTTACAGTATTGGGGCTATTGTGAAAGTCTTAATTTGTGATCAGGGTTCGAATAACATAGGACTTTTCACAATGTTACATATTTCACCCAATAAGCCTTATTTTGAGTTTGAAGGGAATAAAATTTATGGTGTATATGACCCGCCACATCTCTTAAAAAGTTTACGAAGAAATTTAATGAAATATGATTTGATAACTAATAGGGGACTATGTTCGTTTAAGCAAATAAAGAACTTTTACGAATTGGATAAGAAAATGTTTTCCAAAACTGCCCCAAATTTAACAGATAGCCACATTTATGGCAAAGGAAAAAATTCGATGAAAGTGGGACTTGCAGCACAAGTGTTCAGTAATTCAGTATCTGCAGGAATGAATTTGGCCTTGCTTGGTGGTCTGATTGATGCGTCTGCTGGACCAACTGTAGAATTTGTGAAGACAATAAATGACTTGTTCAATTCCACAAATGGCACAAGTCGAAAGCCTAAAAAAGGTAAAATTTTTCTTTGTGCTGTAACAAAAGATTCACAACACCTTCAATTCTGGCAAGACGTGCTGGCATTTGTTCAGTCCTGGAAATTTGTCCAGCCTACTTCAAGTAACCAACCTCGTTGCAGGTCAGGTTGGACATTGACATTAACATCACTAATAATGTTGTCTAATGAGTTGTTGACACAGTTAGAATATTTCATGCCAGGTAGATGCAACCAGGATTGCATAGAAAATTTTTTCAGCCGTGTAAGAGGAAGTGGAGGAAACAGAAAGAACCCCACAGCTTACGAGTTTCAGTCAGCTTATAAATTAGCATCTGTAAATAGTTGCACAACTTCAAATAAGTTTTCAAATTGCAAGGCTGGCGACGATAAATTTATGTTTTATTTGCTATCTCCAGGTTCACAAAATGCTACAGAAACCGAAGATATGTCATTAGATTGCCCAAGCGTAACCCTGACCGAATCTGAGGATGAAACTTTTATTACGACTTTGGATTTTATGGAGAAAAACACATGCGCTTATTTATCAGGCTATCTCGCTCGAAGAGCACTCACAAATATCTGTAATTTATGTGAAGACCTTTTATTAGATAAAACAAAAGCAATGCTGCTTCATACAATGTATTTGTATTTTAAGGAATATGACAATAGCGGAGAATTTGGTTTAAAATATCCATCCGAGAACTTGGTTCTATATACAGCAGCATGCATGTCAATATCGGAAAATTTTCTAACAAATTGTTTATCAGGTCCGAATATTAATGAAAATCTGCAGAATTTGTTATCTAAAACCCCTTTTTAAAATTTTATAAACTGTACTCACCATGCAACAGATATAAAATCAAAGCTTGCCTCTCATGCATCAAAACTGCTCATTAAAATGCATCTTCGAGAATTCAATAGAAAATTGCCTTTCTCAACAACAGACTTGAAATATTTACAATCAGTTAAGAAAAACAATTGACTAGTAACTTCGCCAAGATCCTTCTACTGGGAAAGTACTTAAATTTCTGCCTCTTAACAAGTATTTCGTAATTTTGATAATACTTTGTTTTATTTTTCGATAATAAATCTTTGCTTCATAATATTGCCTTTTAAAATGCTACATAACTTGAAACATGTGTATATATTTGTTAGCGTTATTTGTAGTTTGTATATATTTTTAAAGGATTTAAAATTGCTCAAATTATCTGTAACTAGTTTTAAAATCTTCTCAATGCTCTGGAAATATAGTTGGCTTTAAGTACTGTTTCCAGTTTTACTTTTGAAAGAGTATTCTCGCTCACATTATAATGTTAATATTAAGTTTTTGCTGTTCTAAATGTGGAAATTTGAAAAAAAGAGTTGCCATAAATGTATCAGCTGTTATCCATTATTTAATAAATGTATTTTTATTTCTCCACTTTTTTTAGAACTTATTTATGTGACACTTTTATTATACTTATAGCTTTCGATATGCACCAAATTTAGGGAACAAAGTAAAATAAAAAACTGTGCTTTGTGTCAATAGAATTTTAAGGGGGAAAAATAGTTAAATTTATTACCGAAAATCCTATTTCCAGTTTAATGAAAGGTTGTAATAAAATAGATTATCACAGTTTTAATTTTGATTCCACATATATCACAGATGAACATACATATTATAGTAAATTTCTAATAATACGAGCAATCTTTCTTTTGAATGTGATAAAGTGAGTTCTCAAGAATGAAAAGTAAAAGATTATTTTTTTTACACAAAAAATATTACACTCCTTTTCTCATTGTATTTTATATTTTAACATGTAATATTTTATTTTTTTACTTTTTATTGTTTAAAATTCTTTAAGCATCTGGCAAAATTTTTTATATATGTTTAACGATTCGCAAAATAATAACTATGGAAGTAATTGTTATGTGAATTTGTATTTGATTACCTTACGTATTTATTTATCTTTTCCAGTGGACAAAAAAAAAAAAAAAACATTATTATAAAATAATGTTTAAAGCAACATTTGAATAAAAAATTATATGGCTGAAAATCCCGTTTAAGGTGCTTAAAGGTTTTAAATATTTCTCTTTTGCAATTTCCCAACCAGCTGGTATATTTTAGAAATCGTAGTTTGTTACATAACTTACGCAATTTTTGTACTTGTATATACAGTTGTAACAACCATAAAGAATGTTTAAGGATTTATCAGCTACGTTTAGATAACGTAAAATTAATTTGCTAATTTATAATGAAGTTGTAAATATACTAAAATGCTGTATTGTTACTAGAAACACATCCATGTACATAATTTTTATTTTTCTAGCATATGTGGGAAGGAAAAATCGATTAAATTTTTTTTATCTTTTCATATATATGAACAGGGTTAGATTAAATAAACAGTATAAGAAAGTACTTTTATGTTAGCCGGCCGCAGTTCATAAACCGTCAAATATTTTCCCTATCACCAGCGTTTATGTTGCATTCATTTCATTAACAATATAAAATCATCTTTTTAAAAATATACTCGTCATTTGAAAAACATATCTTTATTTAAAATACATACATACTGGTATATTACATCAATTTAAACACATGCTTTTCGCTCATTATATTTAAAAAATACATTTTTTTTCTAATAAATAATAACATAAACCCAAGGTGGGCAAGTTTCTTCCAATGTGGAAAAAAACCTGGAAAAAACCATGGAATTAAAAGTTACGCCTATAACTTTTATTAACAAAAATGGTTTTCTTTTAGCCTGAATAGTTTGCATAAAATTCAGGTCTATTTGAAGATATTTACAATTTAAGATTTATAGGCGGAACGAGATTTTTCTTTTTTTTTAATATCATTCGTTTTAAGAAAGGGTTTTATTGATAATTTCATTTACCGTGTAATCTGAGCATTTTGTGACAACTATGATCAGCTGCGCTTAATAATATGGCAAAGTAACCGTTATCTTTCAAAACGGTCGAATTGCTGGACAGTTTGCTGCAGATTTTTAACAGTGTATGTTGGAAAGTGTTAAAAGGAAAATAATGTTTTAGCTTTTGTGGTTCATTTGCGTGCAAACTTTCTTTCCGTAAAAGTGAAAAGATTCAATACTTTTCAACGAGATTTTTCTTTTTTTTTGTATCATTCGTTTTAAGAAAGGGTTTCACTGATAATTTCATTTACCGTGTAATCTGAACATTTTATGGCAACTTATATACTCACCTACTTCCGCTATAGCCAGAATTATAATTTCTACTAGACGATGTCGTCCAGACACTAGATCCCGAGGAAGGATTATAATATCCACCAGAGGATGAGCAGACAGCAGGTGAGCTCGGAGGATTATAATATCCGCCCGATGCATCACAACCAGATGATCCCATTTCATATCCTGAAGACGCGGAGCAACCTGCTTCATAAGACATTTTAGCTGTATTAGTACAATAGCTTCGTCACGATATGTTCATATAAAAGAGAAAACAATGAACGTATACATAAAAATTATGCAACGAATGATAAAGAATCCGGAAAAAGGAGTTCTTTCAGACTTTTGTGTAACTGTTAATCAAAATGGATTGAAGCGATAAGAGTGTTTAATCAATACTTCTGATAAGTTGTGTCACATATCAATTTTTATCTTAAATATTTAAATCTATTCATGGACTTTTTAGATCGTTTCCGAAAATGACACGCAAATAAGAATGATAAGACTGGGTGACAGATATTTTCAACAGTTCAAACAAATTTCTATAAGTTAAAACAGGAAATAAAAAACCATGTGCTAAACATAGATTATGAAACACTCTTTAACACATTTAGATTTGGAAACTTACAACACATTTGAAAATCCAATTTCAGCAATTCCCATCTATAGTCGAAAAATTATCCGAAATCTTTGAGCAGCCCTGTACATTATACATAGACTTTTATCTATAAACTACATGCATGTAAAAATTGAGTTCAGTTAGGAAATGCATACCTCAGTTGAAAATTCCCCTTCACACCTTCAGCTATTTCGCTAATAAGGAGGATTGTAATTGAATTATTTGTGCAGCCCTGTATACGAAGTATAAACATATACACACGGAGTAACATGCAAAAAATTAGTTAAATTTACGAGTTAATACCGAAATTGAAAACATACTTCCAGAAATTATGGCTCCAAGACAGTACTGTAACCGATTTCTTTTGTGTGCCCCTGTAAATGAACAATAAATACTATGGATGTCTTATTCTATAGTAATCATCTTGCGGTAAAATTCAGTGATTTATATCAATTTCAATGCAGTTGAAATAGCGTAATGTCATTAAAATACACTGCAAACGATTTTTCCCAAATGACCATAATGTAACGGAATTCTTTTGAGTGGCCTTGTAAACATATTATTAACGCTACTCACTTCATATTAAATTTCGAACTTGATAGGGTCAACATCATTATCATATATCAATTCCATAAAAATCCGAGTCTATTTACATTAGTTAGAGCATGGACAGACAGTCAGACAAACCGAATTCATAAACACTTTTCAACTATGTTGGAAAGTGTTAAAAAGAAAGAAAACTTCTGTGGAAAACAAATATTATGAGACACTTTCTAATGCATTCAACATACTTTAACAAAACTGGAAAACGCATGTCACATTTGAAATACCAATTTCAGTAATTATCACCTATAATAGGATTTCTACATGTTAATCTAAGTCATTTCTTGATTTCTTCAATTAATTTCCTTTCTTTTTTATGAATATAGATGGCATTACTAAACATATTTGTTAAAAACCTAATTACAATATAGTTTTCCTTTTTCACACAAGTTGGCAGCAATGTTTTGGTTTTCAGCAACTGCTGCCCCCACATGTTCTAATAGTCCTAAATCTGTTTGCATCCTCACATGCTTTAATATAGTAAGTCAACTTTCTGAAGTTTTGGATCCTAGTGTGTAATTGAGGTATTGTGCTCTAATAATTTTTAATATCCTGTGTGAGGTGTATCTTTCTTTAGATCTCTTGGTTTTTTATCATTTATTTTCTTTTATGATGCGCTATTAGGAGCTAAATTTTGTCATTTTAGCCTTAATGCCGACAAAATTGGATAAAATACCGCATCTTCACTATGAATTAACCTACAAGCTCCTCTGATGATTCTGTAGGTTAGTCATAGTTTCTTATTTTACATACTGGTTTCCTATGTTCATATCTTGGTCATCTTTAGAATTTTACCATTTGTTCATACATTTGTGATTTCATCTTTATTATATATATACATAGTATACTAAAACATACTTCAGTTAGAAAACGCTTAACTCAGTTGAAAATCCCCTTTCAGCAATCCCCTTCAGTAAACGGAAATGTACTCGAATTCTTTTGTGCATCCTCGTATATTATCTATAGAATTTATATACACCAAATAATATGAAAAAAATGGTTAAATTTAAAAACGCATTTCCAGTAATTATCGCTCATAGACAGCACTGTAACTGAATTCTTTTGCGGGTCCCTGTAAATGAATAATAAATGCTATGTACGTTATATTCAAAAGTAAGCATCTCGTAGTGCACCAGAGTGTTTTTTATACATCAATTTCAATATGTTTGGACATTAAAATCGGACAGTTAGGAGCTAAGATAGTATAGCGCCGTCTAGTGGCGTTTATATGATTAGTAGTATCGGAATTAAGGTGTAAACACATACATTTTCTTATGTTACACTTTAAATTCTGACATATAGGTCTTGTAAAAAAGCTTAAATGCGATCATGGAAGGTTATGGAAGATCAATTAGTTTAAATGGGAATTTTGCCAAATTAGCCAGCTATCGTCAAATGTGCCAAAATTTGATGCTATTGTGGTAACCCTGCTATTTACTGCTTTTCAACAAATACTCATTGTTGAAGCTGATTCCGATTTCTTCATAGGAAAACAAATTATAATTGAGTAACCTTTAAGTAACCACACGTGTTTACTGATTTCAGTTATACCATAGTCATGTCATGTTTTAAGATTTTATTTCCGTTGGTTTATGAGATACGGTATTTTTTTTTTTTTTTAAGTTTACATTTGCCCCCTGTCTACATACTTAGGCAGCGAAAAAAAAAATCAGTTTCCAATTCATATACAGTGAAACCTCTCTATGTAAGGGCCACCTGCCGCTCCATTGAAAATTGGCCCTTATGAGGGGTGGCCCTTGAATAGGGGTGTCCAAAATTTCATTTCTCTTTCTTTTTATTCTGCGATTTTTAAAATCTGCGTATTCTTTTAGTAAGTTCTCTTAGTTTTTAACAGTATTGTTTATTTGATTCTTGCTGCAATTAAACTGTGAAGTCAATTTTCTTGCAGATGTTCCTTGATCGTGACAATTAAGAACTTTGATTTTGTCATTCAAATCCAAATGTACTCTTTGGCTTGATTTAGGTGCCATAATTTTAAATTTTACCTAAGCCTGAGCATAAAACTTCTAGTGTAAAAATTGTGCTTCAATATGCATTCACAATTTTAGTAAATATGGAATCAGTTTTTCTAGATAACCTGTTATCCTTTGTGTGCCCACAACAAAGGGTCAAGTTTTCGCTCCAACCCAACCCCTACAGGTTGAAAGGTCAAACAAAGTGTTAGGAACTCCTGTTTGTCTCACTTGTGGAAAAGTTTGCGGTCCTTCATTGTATTACTAAATCCTCCCCATCTCCCCCAGCGTTCTTTGTTGCAAGTGCAGATGTTTGCTGAACTCTTATCTTTTAGTTCAGGAATTCAATACACCAGTTTAGGTTTTAAGGCACATGTGAAAAAATGGCCTTTATGAGAGGTAGTGCGGCCACTAATGGGAGTAAATTTAACATTATGTCTATGGGGAAATTTTTCATTCCTAAAAATATTGGCCCTTAATAGAGGTGGCCCTTGAATAGGGGTGGCCTTTAAAAGAAGTTTCACTGTATTGCCCTTAGAAATATATATATAATCCAAATTTCAAAGCTCTATGGCAACAACAAGTGAGTGAAAAATGAGTAACAAGATTTGTCTGTCACGTACTAACAAACAGAGTTGTAAGATAAAAGAAAGCCTGTAATAATACTAATAAAAGGAAATTATGCTGCTACAGATAATTTAAATATTACGAATAAAGTCACACTTCGAGGAAACTTCATTCTTGTACCGCATTAGGTGAACCCGAGACTAGATTTAATGAGAAAATCTTCATTGCAACCCACTTGCCGTTGTGTTGTTTGTGCCGGTTGTGTTCATCTCGATATAACAATAAATTATCGCTGTCTTATTGCTATAAAGTATTTCATTTTATAACAGTATTACTTACAGAAGCATTAAAATTTCATATTAAAGTGCATATTAAAACTATGTTACATATTTTTAAACTTTACATCACTTACATATATTAACAACGAAAGGACATCCTTTCAAACTACATTTTTAGTTGAACTCGGGTTGGTTGAATCATGCATCTTGCGCCTATTGCAAATTTCTAGAAAATGCCTTCAGATTCTGAAAGCCAATTTTTTCGCCGAATATCCCCGAATTTGGCGATGTTCTTTCATTTGGAACCAAGCATGTGTTTTACATTGGTAATCTTAATAAACTCGATTTTCGTCTCAAATTTGCCCAAATGTTGCCAATTTTTCAAACAACTTAATAACTTTTTAATCTTCATTCCTATTGAAAAGAATTGACCCGCAGTGACCCCAAAATGACCCTCTAATCGAATTTTGTCGAACATGTGACCTAGCCCAATGGTCTTCTCGTACGCCAAAACGGTCAGATAAAAAATTTAGCCAAAATCGTTAAAGCCTTTTTTTGGTTAATACTTGCACATACACACACACACAAACACATAGACACAATAGATTTGCCGCATAAAATATATGATAGTACTAGCAGAACTACCCGGCTTCGCCCGTGTCAATTATAAGGAGCCTTCCAGGTAAAATAAATTAAAACGAAATAATACGGCAATCACAATAACTGAAACTTGTGCATTCATTCCCATCCACAAAACGTTAAAAAGGCAATCAGAAAACATGACGTTATTGTCTCGCAACCATAGTAAAATCCCTGAGCTTTAATAACAGAATGCGCGTTATCTTTGCCGGATGTAAGAGAAAAATGTGTGATTTTCCTCACAATACGAAAAAAAAAAAATTCCACCAAATCGCGCAGCATTTAGTGAAATTCTCGTTTGCATGGTATATATATATAAAGTACAAACACTATGTCAGTGCTCATAAACTGTGCCCCATAAATTGTAACCCATAAATTGGGCCTTTACTGCAATTTTTCTAACTTCTAAACATCACACAATTTCATTTTTTACAATGTCGAATAGAAAAAAGTTCTTTCAAATGAAATTTGTTTCAAAATTGCATCTCAATTTTCTGATTTTAATGGATTTTAAAGTAATTTTCAAGCATGGATATTTTTAAAGGTACGTGCAACCCGATTACGAAAAATGAACCCGTTTACTCTTAATGCAATTGTATAAAGAAAAGACATGTCTGTGAGTAACGCTGGTATCATATTTTCGGTGGCAACAACCTAATACAACAATTAATTTCCCTTTTACTGCAATTTAACCTCTAAACATCGCACATTCGATTGTTCCAACGTATTATAGAAAACAAAAGTACTTTCGGTAATATTTCTTTGTAATATTTATCTCAATTTACAGATTTTTTATGGATTTTAAAGTAATTTTCAAGCATGCATATTTTTTAAATATGCTTGCAATCCATTTACAAAATATTAACTCAATTGTTCAAAAACATTGTAACTAATTTAGAATTTGTTTGTTTTCGTGTAATGTTCAATAACTAAATTGGCAAACGAAATTAAAACGCCAAAAATGGCATAAAATAAAACACGAACTTAACAGATTATGGCTGTAGTATACAATCGAAGAAGTAAACAAAATATAGGAGCCATTTATTTACGGTGAGTTGACTACACGTTGAAAAGATTTGATGGAATGTGAGGTCATATCTAGCCTTTTTTTTTTTTTTTTTTTTCTTGTTCCTAAATTGTTTTCATGAAATTTGACTGTTTGTATTAAAGCAGATATTTTAATTTTAAAAAACAATTAAATTAAGGCGCTACGTCATTTTACCGCTGTTATAGTTGAAGTTTTTATTTTATATACAGGGTGTCCGGTCTCAACGGTGTCCAATGGCTAATTCCTAAACCGTTAGTCATAGACATATAGTTCCAATTACAAAAATGTTTTAAATCAGGTAAAGAAATATTTTAAAAGCGATTTGGGTCTATAAAATCATTTCTTAAAAAATTACGAAATTTAAATTTTTATACGGTCCCCCGGTCCTATAAGTTATATTTAGTAAATTTTTCCTTTTACACTGACAAGTAATACAAAAAAAGTCCCGTTGTTCTACGATTAAAATTGACCGAGTAATACCAGTTTAAAGTCGGAGCATATTTTTTGCTGCAAATTGGGGGTCATTCACAAATTTAGTCGAAATATAATTTCGTCTGATATATTAAAAAATGGTTGAGAGTAAAATTAACATTGCAATATAAATTTGAAATCTTTAGTAATTTTGACATATTAATGCAAAATATACAATTTGTAATAAACATTTAAGAAGAAAGGAAAAAACAGAATTTTTCTTAAATAAAATGATGCTAAATTAACAGCCTCAATTCTTTACAAAATGATACGTATTTTAAAATATTATTAGATTACACTAGCCTGCAAAAGTTAGGTTATTTCATGTTTTTTAGCTTTTGATAATTGATTCTTATGTATTCTGTACCCCTGAATCCGGAATTGACTTTCATTTTTAGTTATCGCATCAGGATTTTTCGCAAATTGTAAATTTCAAAGTTAAAATTTAATCTCCTCCCCCATCTCATCCCATAACCCAGCTGTAAGGATCCCAAGATACGCAAAAATATCGAATAAATCATTGAATAAAATAAAATAAAAAAAGTTTTACATATTTTATAGTATGAGATTTTCGCTATATTTTAACTTACAGATTTCAAAAAAATTCTAACGTGATGGTTAAAAATGAAAGTCATTTGCAGATTTAGTACTAAAAAGTACGTATAAAACAATTATCAAAAGTTTAAGAATACAACCATCTCCTCTACTTTATAGTATCCGATTTTTGTTATTCTTTAAATTCGACAATTTATGATTTGCGAAATATCCTGCCATGATGGTTAAAAATTAAGGCAATTTTCGGATTCAGTGCTAAAAAATACATAAAAGTTAAAAAACCCAACAATCTCCGTCTTGTATTATCTAATCTAAAACTTTTTCTTAAACTTTTTGGCGGTAATCTATCCGAAATTTTTTGTGTTATCCTGTAAAATAAGTATAAATGGTAACCACCGAAAATCATGATAATATTAGATTGTTTTCGGATTTGCCCCAGTATGTAAAATGTAATCTCGATCGGATATTTGAAAGTGGGTTAAAGTTCGAATATAAATTTTGAACTGGGAAAACATACATAAGATCGTTGAAGTAACATAAAAACTTATAAAAATAACATAATTTTATTAAAAGAAATCATAATAGAAACAGTCTCAAATCCTGACAAAATAAAACACATGTTATTTCAGCCAATCCGAAACTTAATAAATGTTAACTTAATCGTAACCTTGTACGATTTTTTTCAAAGCGCAGATACACACGAAATGAGATCTTCGAATACTTTAAGCACTTGGAATATGACCCCTCAAAGCCAAGCCGAACTCATTTGTTTTCAGAGCAGAAAAGTGGCATAAGTCATGCATTTTTAAAGTTTCATAGCTGATACAATTTTAGTGTTATATGAATGGGACTTTTTTTGTCTTACTTGTCAGTGTAATAAGAAAATTTTACTAAATATAACTTATAGGACCGGGGGACCATATAAAAATTTAAATTTCGTAATTTTTTAAGAAATGTTTTTATTGACCCAAATTGCTTTTAAAATATTTCTTTACCTGATTTAAAGCATTTTTCTAATTGGAACTATATGTCTATGACTAACGGTTTAGGAATTAGCCATTGGACACCGTTGAGACCTGACACCCTGTATAAATAATGTGCGTTTTCTGTTTAGAATGACGTCAATTTCAAAAATGCAAAAATATAGCAACGCGTTATCGTTACTTTTTTCACATTATTGTGTCATTTTTTAGGGTGTGGCAACGGGAAAGAAACGTTTGAATTAAAAGAGATTTAAAAAGAGATATTTCTATAATGTTAAATTATGGAAAGTGGTAGAAAAAAGGGATAAATAGTGGTCTGGTAGTTTTTTAAAGTAGACAGTGATCTTTTCCACGTTCTAAAACGTATATACATGAAGTTTCGTGCAAATTGGTCAAAAATTGAAGATTTGTATAAAGGACATACACACAGAGAACGGCTTTTATATATATAGATAGTGACATAATTTTTATAATCGGTTCAGTAGTTTCATTTGCATTGTCAACTTCCTACAAATAAACAGTTGTTTTTTTTTCCCAGAGTATTAGTAACTTGAATCACCATGAAAATTAAAATTAAGCAATAAGTTAGAAAATACTCTTTGGTATACTTAACCGTCAACCGTCACCGAAAGGCTAAATATGAAGTACTTTCTTACTTAGCTTGCAATCGTATTTTTTATTACTACTAGGGGGCTCGGCCCCTTACGAGCTACGCTCGCCAACCCCCGTCCAGACACCGCAGACTCTAAATGCACGCTAATTTGATCGACTTTAAAAAGATTTCGAAAGATCGAATAATAATTTAAAAAACAGTGGCGATCTCCCTATAAACGGATTTCTATTCATTTCTCTTTGATTGGGGAATTTTAACGCCAAATCCGCTGCGGTACTACTTGATTATCCAGTCGACCAATTTCGCCAAATTATACAAATTGACATAAATTTTATTTTAAATAACGAAAGAACAAATAAATTAGTACAACATGTAAAAATTCACGTGTATACTTTTTATGACGTAATTTTCAATAAGTTCCTGCTTTTTATACGCAATTATTTAATTTTAATTTGAAAGTATCTTTTCTATTTATAATAGTCACGTGTAAATAAATTTTTAATTTGAAGCAAACATTATTGTTTCCGTTGTTTATACAGTTGGCAACAGGTTAAATTAGTACAATTTTCTAAAATAAGTAAAAAATATCGCTCGAAATGCTGAAAATTTGAATTTAAAATAGAAATAAACCCTCGAAAAATCAGTCAAATTAAAAAAATAAATAAATTCTGCACACCGTAAAATTATAACGTATAAAATGATCTAAAAATTATTAAATTCCGATGTATAGTTTTTGCTCCTATAAAACTTTTTTAGTGGATCGATTTTGTCCAACTTTAGCATTAAATATCTCTTAAAATAATTATTCGATTTGAAAACTGTCTGCATCAGCGTGTTTATCAAACATTTCTGTATAATACTACCGATTTTCATATTTTTTATGCATTATTTTTCTTAATATGAACGAAGAAAGACCTCCGGTCACAAGCAATTCAAAACCGGCGGCGGCGGCGGCGGTGACAGCGGTAGTTACTTTTTTTTAGAATAGAGAGATATTTTAATTAATTGTATCAATTACTGGTACTGTTTTTTATTTCATTGCTCTATCTAAAACATGAACCACGAACAATTGATTTTACTTCTCTTTTCAGTTTTGTTTAGGTGCGCTCGTAATTATACAAATACGTGGCACTTATAGTCGTCGTCTGGCCCGTCCGTCCGTCTGTCTGTCCGTTTGTCTACATATAACAGCGCAAAAACTATCCAACCAATTGGTTTGAAATTTAATATATGTAATCGTTGTAGAATTTTGTCGAGTCATTTCAAATTTTAGGAAAATCGAATCTAAACTGCAAAAAATAATAATAAAAGTTTTCTGCATTCTATCAAATCCTATCATAAATAATTAATTCAATAGCCTTCCATGATAGGTAATGATTCTAGGTTGCCATGTTGATTACGTCCCATTGAAGATGGAGTCCTATTATTTCCGTATTACTGAATTTAATATATATTATCGTAATAAATTTTGTATTCATGCAACAGCTGCTCCAAGATGTGAATATTTATAAAACTGGTTATGTTACGAACGCACCTCATTTTCCATGTTTGACGTACAATTTCCGACTTATTTTTATTTATCTAAATTCCAATTTTAGTGTTCTTATTTAGATGTATAATTTCATCAGAATTATTTTCAATAAAAATTTAAAAGTGTTGTTAATTCGTGAAATTATTCTTAGAATGGTTACCGCTTCCATTGAATAGCGACTCAAATAGCGACTCAGGAGTGCTGAGTTTGAATGAAAAAACGGTGTATAAGAATATTATTTTTACATTCAGACTTAAAGAATAATTATTTATTAATATACTTCTGGTGTAAAAATTTCTTGTTTCGATATGTGTGCATGCTCTTTAGGTTGTAAAAATATTTTTTGTATCAAAGTTACTTCAGGTGTATTTTCTTTATTAATATTTTTATATTTGCTCTATGCAAACGGTGGTACACGAAATAGTTTAGCAAAATCGATATCCAAAGATTTCTTCTGTGATTTAGAAATTTAATTTTTAATTCTATATGTTTATTAAGATTAAAATTGTTCTAGTATGTTTTCATAGAAAAATACACAGATTCAACTCTAAACTTACATATTAATTTCAGAAAGATTATTACATTGAATATTCTTATAAAGTCTGAAACCAATAATCCAGTGAATTTTCATGATTTTTTTAACGAAAAAAGGTATGGAGGATGCCTGAAGTGCATTGTTCCAATTTTGAAAAAAAGTTCAGCACATTCATTAAATTCAACTTGTGCATTTATCGTAGAAATCTTAACTTTTCTGGGCAGATTTCTGGACTTGCATCAAAAAATGTTTTGCATATAAGAGAAATGGACAGTCTTGAATCCACTGGGAACGGAGAGTTATCATCACCAAGCTTGACTTGTATCACCGGAATTGGTGGAGATTGAACGTTATCAATGTCTGGGTTCAATTATACGTCTGGGTGTGATGGTAGTTAAAATTAAGTTTTAACCCTTAAATGCCGAGTGTTGCCTTTCAGCAACATACCCAATTAGGCTTCTAAAATACTATTAGAATAATATTGAAGCTATAATACCTAATGTTGCCAATAAAATACATTCTGAAAATATTATTAAATCGATTTTTATCATGTAGATGGCAACACTTCTGCTGTTTAAGAATAAAGATAGATTTTTTTTTCAATTGTTGCTACATGCTCTTTTTGTTTTGTTTGGAAGCTTGCGAAATACCCTATTTTGTTCTGCAGTGATCAAGTAAAATTTATTTCTTATCATAGTTCCTAAAATTCTTGTGTGTTTAATATTATAGAATTTTACCTGGGAAAATTATTTTTTCATTTAAAGATCAGAATTGCCGATTAGTAACAAACTGTTTTTTAGCCGTAAACCATACTTAAAACAAAATATGTATTTTAAGTATTTTTCCTATGATTTATATAAAAAAATGAAAGCTGAAAAACGTTATTAAAATGATTTTCGAAAAATCAGGCATTTAAGGGTTAAATTTGATGAAATTACTGGGCTATAGTTAGTTCTGACCTTTTTAGAAGTCTGTGTGCCACAAGAGATTTATTTGTGCTCCAGCTTGCAAATTCTAGTTTACTAGCTAAGGTAAACAATGATGGTACACTGTAAGAAAAAGAGACATGCCACTTGTCACGCGAAGAAACGAGAACGCTCATGTTAATACTATGGTGGCGTTATATCCTAGTTTCTCGCTTTGATTTTAATATTTTTTAATGATTTTTAGAGTTCCGTACTTAAAAAGTAAAAACGGAACCATTATAAGATCAGTCCTGTGTCTGTCTGTCACAGCCATTTTACTCGTAAACTATGGAACGTGGAAAGTTCAAATTGGGGGGAGTAATAAAGATTATATTAACCTACATATTTACAGATTATTAAACATTCACAAATATTTAGGGAAAATGTGGAAGGGACTAATTAATTTACTAGAAAAAATAAATCTTTTCTTTGTATATCGTGTGGGGGTATCGTCTGAAAGTTTTCGTGACGCTGAATTCAAAAATTACATTTATTTTAATTTTAGGTATTTATATTTTCAGAGATATCGTGGAAAATGTAATGAAAAAATATGCCCCCCCCCCCCACCCCCTCTATATCCGAATCTACTAAAACTAAAATTATGAACAAATTAGAGGTATTTGACATTAATTTAAACCTTGCAGGAAAATTACAAGGATTACCCTACACTGTAAAAAAAAGGAACTATAGTTACGCTTAATTTGAGTTTATGAAATGCCAAATGAGGATTAAATATACTCTAAGTTTGGTGTAAACACCGAATAAAGTGTCATGATGCATTCAAAACGGTTTAAATTTAATTTTTTTAAAGAAATTGTGGAAACCGAACACCAGTTCGGGTGTAAAGTTTTTAAACGACACATGATTGAGTCCGCCATTTTGAATGTCTTCTTTGGCTAATTGCTTCGGAATTGGTTAAGAGCTTAAAACTTATATTTAACTTCATATTTTGAAATATTCCCAATCATTTTCCAACATTTTTGTACTCCCTATGTATCTCTAGCTGCTATATTTATAATTTTATGAGTATATGAAGTCAACCTACTTTGTATTGGTGCCATTTTCAAATTTTGGCATTTTTGTCACTTTTGAGACGCTCAGTATACAATGAATTCCGCTTGTTAACTTTAAAATAATGTTCGATTCAACTAAACTGAAAACCGTAGATTATTTTTTAACCAATAATTTTAAGTTTTCAATAAGTTTTAACTATTTGCGAGCCATTTTAAAAAGTATCGTTTTTAGGATTACGACTTTCGTTTTCCCATAGGAAATCTCAATAGGAAATAGGAATTCTATAGGAATTTCCCATAGGAGTTACAAATGAACATGCATGTACGTAAACAACGATATTTTTAAGCTTTTTTAACTACAAAAATTAACTTTATCTGAAAAACTAATGTGATATTCAGCTCATTTAAAGCTTAAGCTTCAAGATTCTATCTAGTTTTAAAAGTTTTGAACACTTTTTGTGTATTTGCTGAGCGTTTCAAAAGTTGACATTTTTAGATTTTCCAGTTAGAACTCGCCCATAGAAATACATGCGGGATTTTTACTGTTGTTGACATATTTTAACATAGCTTG
Source organism: Maratus speciosus (assembly GCA_963932465.1). NCBI lineage: Eukaryota > Metazoa > Arthropoda > Arachnida > Araneae > Salticidae > Maratus > Maratus speciosus. The sequence goes on along the minus strand of OZ010800.1, from coordinate 226,624,265 downwards.
TTTTCAACTTTTTATTAATTATTTTGAAAAACTAATACTTGTTTTATGTTCTATAAAGTACGGCCTTTGCTCCGCCATCCACCGTGTATTCCTGGGTTGACGTTAGATATGTTTAAAAAATTAATGAAATTCGGTATAAAAATTTTTGTCTCTGACCACTTTCCCATAGCGTTACGCGTTTTGTTTACTTTGTTTTGCACCCTTTTTAACTATTTAAACCTTGTCATTTTGTTTAACTATTAGTATCTTTTTAAAGCTTAAACTTCAAGCTTTCTAGCGGCGTAGTGTCTATTAATTAATTATGCCGTTATTTTTAATTTGCATTTTAAAAGTGATAAAAATTGTTCTTTAGCGCTTGAGAGGTTGGTATTGTTTCTAGCTCTCTGTATCTGATCTTTGTACAATATGCAATGTTTAGTTGTATTTATGGTATCTTTATTTTGTAAGTAAAGTCGCATGACAATATTTAAATTATTTTTTCAAAAGATGAACTCTTGGACAATAGACATTTTTTCCTTACTCCATGTATTTAATTTATTTTTATTCAGACGAAAAACGTGAGATGTTTCGACGATGACACCACGCTGCTAATCGCTTTAGAGCGTAGGAGGCTTGTCGGATTCGACTCCCGCTGGCTCCAATGCACACTCTTTGTGGAGTTCCCGGATGTAAGAATTCTCTGTTTGTAAATTTTATTGTGCTTTCTCGTCCCTGTATATCGACGATGACTTATAAGTGGGCCTTGTTGTCAATCACACAAGTCTGATGTATGTGTCCAATAAAACAAACAAACAAACAAACATGTTCGACGATGAGTTTTAGATTATTATTATGGTTTTTTTGCTTTTGATATGTATTTGTAGTTGCTGTGATGTGATTGTCTAAATAAATGTTTTGTGTGTTTAAAGAAGTTATGTTTATAGTAAAATAATTATCATTATTTTAACTAAAATGTTAAAAATAAATAACAATTTGGTACCGGCGCAGTGGTTTTAAAAAGCGAATTTTGTATTTTGACTGCACAAATAAGAAGAGTAAATAAATATGAATTCCAACAAAACTAGGCCTAATACAAGATAAGAATTTGTTCCATTGGACTAACCGCCAATAGGAAAAATTTAAGAGGTAAGAAATTTATATGCATTTAAAAATAGTTTGGAAGATGAAGTATTTTAACTATGTGTGAATCCAATATGTTTGGAATTCCTAGAATATAACCGTTAACAAGTAAAAACTATACATTATGGAGTATGCGAGTTGAAGCTTTAATTAAATCAAAACATTTATTTGATGTTATCGAAAATGATGAACAGGTGAAAAATGAAGGTGATCCCGATAGTTTAAAAGCGCATAAAACATGGTTAGAAAAGAATGATGAAGTTTATGGTATAATTATATTAACGTTGTCGGCAGAACAAACGATGGCAGTTAGAGGGATTAAAAAAGCTAAGGATTTATGGCAATTACTGAAAAAGCGTTATGCGGGAATTGAAAATCAGAGAAGAATTCAATTAAAAATTAATCTTGCGAGAATAGAGAAAAACGAAACAGAAACAATAGAAGAATATTTAATAAGAGCTCAAGGGATAGCTAATGAAATATTAGAATTGGGTACAGAAATTGATGAATGCGAATTAATAGGATTTATTATAGAAGGGCTCCCAAAAAAATATAGCGAAGTAACAACTGCGATATCATCAAACCCAAATATAACTTATGATGTAATGCGAGAAACTGTGTTAAGATATGAAAGAAAATATGATAGATTTCGCGAAAACGAGTCTAAAGCATTTAGGGCTAATGAAAAGAAAAAGGTTGTATGTTTTGCTTGCGGAAAGCTCAATCATATAGCACGGAATTGTTATAGTAAATCGAATATGACACACTCGCGAAACAATAGTGAATATTCGCCTAAGGAAAAATTTTAAAAACTGTTATAGTAATAAAGTTCAAGATGTAAGAGAATACTCACGCAATAATAAGAACTATAATATGAATAATAATGTTTCAAACAAGAAAGCAAAAGAATATACATGTTTTACAAATGAACATGCATTGCAGTAAATGAATTCAATAAAAATGAGTGTAAAGAATGAAAATAATAGGGAAATAACCTGGATGTTAGATTCAGCTTGCACTTCGCATATGACGCATAAAGAAGATATTGTTGTAGAAAGAAAACCTGAAGATGTAGAAATTGCAACTGCTGGCAGCAAGTGATCAATACAAGCGAAATATCATGGAAATGTTCATTTTACGACTTACGATAAGAAAATTGGCGAAACAAAAATAAAACTTACAGAGGTTCTTTGCGTACCTAATTTAAGGGAAAATTTAATGTCAGTTCCAAGTTTAGTCAGAAAAGGAAAATATGTGATACTTGATAATGAAGAAGCAGCCATTTATGAAAAGAATACAGGCGAATTAATAGCTAAAGGAACATTTGAAGATAATACATTAAAAATAAACTTAGTTGTACAAGAAACACATGAAGTTAGAAACGAATCTTGTTTACGAACAAATGAATCAAAGAAAGAATTATGGCATAGAAGACTTGGACATATAAATTATGTATACTTACAAAGAATGTCGAGAGAAAATCTTGTAAGGAGATTAAAAAAGATGAATGGTGAAGAAACAAAATGTGAAATATGTATTCAAGGGAAATTAACAAGAACACCATTTAATCAAGCGTGATAGAAGGAACAACACGTATTTTAGAAAGATTACATGTTGATTTATGTGGACCAATGAAAGTACACTCATTGATAGGGAGTAAATACATGCTAATGGTAATAGATGAAAATAGTAGATGATATTTTGTAGATTTTTTAAGAAGTAAATATGAAGCAAAAGAAAGAATTATAAATATAATAGAGAGAAGGAAAAAATGAAACCGGCAAGAAAGTAAAAGCGGTTAGGTCAGATAATGGTGGTGAATTTACTAACGAAGAGCTCGTGAATTATTATAAAAGGAAGGGTATAAAGAATGAAAGAACCACAATTCATAGTCCACAAAGTAACGGGATTGCAGAAAGAGCTAATTGGACTGTTATTAATACTGCAAGAACATTGCTGATAGATGCAAAACTACCTTTATCCTTTTGGGCCGAAGCAGTATCAACAGCTGCTTATATACATAATGTTACTCCAACGGCCACGAGAAAGAAAACGCCATAAGAATTATGGTCAAATACTAAACCAACTGTGAAACATATGATAATATTTGGATGTAAAGCTTTTTATCGCAACGATGATATAAATAAAAAGAAATTTGATGTAAGAGCAAAACCAGCAGTGTTTATCTGATATTCAAGAGATCGGCGAGCATACAGATTGTACGATTTAAAGGAAAAGAGAATGCGTGAAAGCAGAGATGTAGTATTTATAGAAGAAAAAATGGGATATGAAGATATAGCTAACAAGGAAGAAATGACTGATGAATTTGAATACATCAACATTACCAGTAATAAGAATGTAATAGATGAACAAGAAGAGATGAAAATGAAGAAGAATTAAACCAGAAAAAGGAAACAATTGAGTTGTCAAATGATTCTGTGATAGAAGAATATGAAGTAAATGATATAATTAATGAAAATGAGGAACAGAAAGAAAAATAAACTAATGAGAATAAGCTATTTGAAGAACTTAGAAGATCATCACGAATTAGGAAACCGAATCCAAAGTATTTAGCAAATCTAGTGCACGAGGAAGTTCCAAAGAATTACAAAGATGTATTAAATTCTAAAGATAAGGATAAATGGATAGAAGCAATCAAAAAGGAATTACACTCGTTAGCAGAACACAAAACGTGGAAAGTTGTTGAAAAACCAAAAGATGTGAAGGCACTGAGAAGCAAATGGATTTTTACTGTAAAAGAAAACGGCGAAGATGTAAAATATAAAGCAAGATTAGTAGCCGACGGATCAAGACTTAAATTTGGAACAAATTATCAAGAATCGTATAGTCCTGTAATGAAAACTGAATCATTTCGAACTTTGTTGGCAGTCGCAGCAATGAAAGGTTACAAAACTAGATTTTTCGACGTAGATACAGCATATCTGAATGCAGATCTAGAAACGGCTGTTTATATGAATCCACCCGAAGTTCTAAAAATTGAAGGAGGGAAAATATTATCGGTAACAGGAAATTTATATGGGTTGCCAGAAGCAGGAAGATGCTGGTATGAAAAATTAGTTAATATATTTGATAAAATTGGGTTACAGTCATGTAAAGCAGATCCATGTGTGTTTTTTAATAAAAATGATAATAAATTTATTACAGTTGGAATATATGTAGATGATGGAATAATCGTTAGTGAATCCGAAGAATTAATAAATAAACTGATACAAAAATTGAATAAAGAAGCAAAAATTAAAGAGCTGAAGAAAAACATTAGATTCCTTGGTACTGATACTGAAGAAAATAATGGAGAATTTTTGCTAGGGCAAGCTAAGTATGCAGAAAAGATCTTAGAAATATTTGATATGGAAAATTGCAAAAGTGTGAAAACTTCTGGTGTTTCTGGAATAAATTTAGATAAATATGAAAGTGAAAATAAAATTGATGAAACATTATATCTAGAAATGCTTGGAAGTATAGGATATCTAGTAAGAGGAACAAGGCCAGATTTAGCTTTCACTTTAAGTAATTTGTCGCAATACGCAAAAGATCCTAGAGAAATTCATTTACAGACAGTGAAGAGAGTTTTGCGGTACATTCAAGGCACTAAAAACAACAAACTTCTAATTAAAAATAAAAAGGGCCAATTATCACTTTGTTCTGATGCTAGCTGGTGTACTACAAAAGATTCAAAATCATTTGGTGGATATATCGTAAAGATAGGAGAATCACTAATTGAATAGAAAAATAACAAACAGAAACTGGTTGCGCTTTCTACAATGGAATCTGAACTTTTAAGTTTATGTGATGCTGTTTGTGAAGGAAAATGGTTAATGGGTCTCTTGGAAGAGTTAAACCAAGAAGAAATGGTGAAGCGTCCAATAGAAATCAGTACCGATAGTCAACCTGTAATTGATTGGATTAAAAACCCAAGAGGGAATAATCGCAACAAATATATAGGTAGAAAATATCATTTTGTAAAAGATGAAAGAGCGAAAGGAGAAATTGAAACAAAATATGTAAACTCATCTGAACTGGAGGCAGATATAATCACTAAGAATTTGAGCTATGATGTCATGAAAAAACATATTACAAGTCTAGGAATTGCTGAGGATTATTGATATGCGAAAGGAGGGATTTGTAAGTAAAGTCGCATGACAATATTTAAATTATTTTTTCAAAAGATGAACTCTTGGACAATAGACATTTTTTCCTTACTCCATGTATTTAATTTATTTTTATTCAGACGAAAAACGTGAGATGTTCGACGATGAGTTTTAGATTATTATTATGGTTTTTTTGCTTTTGATATGTATTCGTAGTTGCTGTGATGTGATTGTCTAAATAAATGTTTTGTGTGTTTAAAGAAGTTATGTTTATAGTAAAATAATTATAATTATTTTAAGTAAAATGTTAAAAAATAACATATTTTAATTTGCTTAGATTATTTATTCGAAAACCAGTCAAGCCTACGCTCAGTTTAAAAAAAAAGAGTCAAGTACACGTGACGTAAGTATAGATGTAACGAACGAATCATTTGTGAAGAAATTTCGTTGTTTACGAAAACTAAAATGTTTAAAATAAATGTCTAATTGAGGTAATAAATTATCACAGTTAAAATAATGTTTAGCAGCCTCTTTGCGTGAAACTATTTATTGTAAATTATGGTTGCATTAGATTTAAAATGTAATCTTTAAATTGTTTTTTTTATTTTAATGTTAAAGTGCAAACCAAATAAGCAGTAGTGTGACTTCACACCAGATAAGCAGCAGCGTGACTTTACGCCAAAAAGGGTGGCAACTAAGTTGCCATTAAAAGTGGTGTTTGTTTACACCATTTGATAGCTGGTGGCTCATTACACCAATTTACAAATGGAATTTCATTACACCACTTGGGGTGGCAACTTAGTTGCCACCCTTTTTGCTGTAAAGTAAGGGAAATATTTTTTACAGTGTAGGTCATGTAATTTTTGAGAAAAGCGCATTTTCCCGTTACTCACAAATTTCGATTTGAGGGCATTCAACAAAAGTGTTGAGGAGTACTGGAGGTACCTATCACAGCAGAACTATAAAAGCTTTCTTGACAACGATTTAAAAAAAATCGTCGGTAATTAACCGAAATATTAACTTTTAAAGACACGAACGGTTTGGACATACATAATGATAGGAGTGGCGTACTATATGTACCATCGGCTTTTGAAGCCTAGATAACAACTTTTAATGATATATTTGTGTAATGCAATCTCCAGTATCTGTATAAAAGCAATAAACGTCAAATTGTTAAAAACAGACCAATCTAATTCGAATTAATCACACAAATACTATGGGATTCGCGAATAATTTGCATTGAGTGGATCTCTCAATACCCCAACCGTGTTTTTAGAAGTTAATTAAAAACCTATCTGGAAAAACGCGGCACGGACAAAGGCGGCGTATCAAAATTGCGACCTCCTTTCGAAGCGCGCTTAGCAAAATGCCAAGTTTAAACTTTAAACAAGGGTTTTGCTTTAGCTACACTGTAAAAAGAAAAGATTATTACTGCGTCGAGTTTACTTTTATGAACTACCAAATGAAGTTTAAATATTCACTACTTTTATTTCCAGTACCGAATTAAGTTCATCATAAACAGATTAGGATAAGATTTAAAAAAAAGAGTTATACAAACTAGCAATATTTTATATTATTTAGTTTTCATATATTTTTGAAATTATGTGGTATACTTATTCATACTTTTCTAGTATATACAGCTATACCCAGCCCTACGTTGTATAGTGTTTTTACAAAGTCTTATTATTGTTTCAGCAACGATTTTTTTAATAATACAGTTAATCATTCATATATTTATTGTGGGAAACCCTCTGAGCGCGAGTAATACTTGCACTTGACTGTTTATATTGCATGGAACAGCTAAAGACGATCTACGACCGGGCTAGTTATTACTTTTCGATTTTGTTTTCAGATTTTTCTTAAAAAAAATACTTCCACTTTCGGAACCGGTTGGAACCGATTCTGAAATTCAAACTGTCCTAATATAAAAAAAAACTCTAACCAAAATCGAAAAAGTAAGAACTATCTCGGTTGTAGACCTTCCTCATCTATCCTATACAAAAATCATTCAAGAATGTTAAATTCAAAGCCAGAAATTTTAAAATTACTTCCCAGGCTTAACATTAGCGTTTCCCTTTCTTCCCGTGACTGAAGTAGGCTCTTAATCTACGGAAATATAATTTAGCCATGAACGAAAATATACAATAACCTTACAATTCCGAGTTGCACACGATTCCAAGAAGCGTTCTTCTATCTATTGGAAACTAAAAAATATATATGATTTCGCAATTTCAAGAAGCGTTTATAAAAACAGAGTTTCTTTTGCTATCACTGATTTTTGGAAAAGTTCCCGAGTAACTTTTATAGTGTATTAATCAGTTTTGTCGAACCCAAATATCGTTTTTTAAAATGCTATAAATCCTCAAATAACTTTTTTCATCAGCTAACTGAATTTTATATGGGCAATAATAACAAAATAATATTAAATTGAATGATAATGTTAATGCTGTTAATTTATCGTGTTTGGATTTGAAACATGTTTGTTGAACATGACGATGTTTGCTTAATGGGGATGTTTGCTTTGGGATGGACTTGCCTCTAGAAGTCCGAAAAAAATGAAGTTTTTTAAATATTTTTCTGGAATAGAAATATGTTAGCTCTAGGTTTTTTAAATATTATTACTTTCTCCTATCTTCAATAGAAGAAAGTATTGTAATCGAAATTTTTTTCGACCTCCGGTTTATGACGGATTTACGCGTTTTAGGGGTCAAAGATCCCAAAACACATATTTATACAAAATGTCTGTCTGTCTGTGTGTCGCCATTGTACCATTGAAAAGTGTATGAATTTATGTATAGAATTGAACCAAATTTTTTGTGCATGTATTTGGCTGTGGCAAGTATATTCAACCTTCAATTTAGAAATATTCTGCAGGTAGGGGGCACCGTAGTTGCAATTTTCGGGCCATTTTCTTTATTTTACCATCGAAAAATGTTATGCATAGAATTGAAACAAATTTTTGTGTATGTTTTTGTGTGTTATGACCAGCAGGTCCTCCTTGAATTTGGAAATATTCCGCCAGAAAGGGGAGCTGTGATAGCGATTTTTGTATAATTTTCTCGAGTTTTCATAGTCCTGTTGTCCAACAGCGGTTCGTGTAGCGACGAGAACTTGCGTCCTGCTAATCCGGCTATTCGCAAATAGCTGATGTACAACAAAATAACGAAAAAGTATTGATTTTACTAAATACAATAATCCCTTAACACGTTCATGCCGGCGCGGTGGGTCTCACTCGACTGTCTCGGAGCTGCCAAGTCTCCGGCTTTTTGGATACCAGTATTTTAATATAGAAAATGTTGTTTTATTTAATTAGAACAATTGGGCGATTTCAAGGGTCACTAAAATAATAGTGATGCGCAAAAAGCCGGAGACTTGACAACTCTGAGACAGTCGAGTGTGACCCACCGCGCCGGCGTGAACGTGTTAACATTCACGAGGTTTAGGTTCCACGAAAGTCAAAACCGCGGCCGCAAAACTGCTATTTTTATATTAAGTTCGCACCACTAGTTTTTAAAAAATACATTTTGCATTATTCTTTTCTTGCAAATGTTGTCAACGCGTATGTAAAAGATTTTTCTTTTTAGAAAGTGGTGTGAATAGTGAATGTTGAAATGTTCTGCATTTTCCATTTGGAAACCAGCGAATGTTAAGAGATTACTGTATCATGATCGAGATTAACTTCTTTTTTACTCCGATTAATTGACTGAAGCAGAAATTTAAGATGAAAATCAAAGTTGGTGTAGTATTGAACTAATAATATTGCGGTATTAACATCTGTAACTACTTTTTGAAGTATTAAGATGTATGAGATAGAAGAAAGTTTTGGGATTGGTACATCCAACTAGTTTATTATCATTTGAAGAACATTTAAAATTTTTTTAACTAGAGAACAGGAATTCTGCTTTTTCAGAGTTTAGTGTCGCCCCCGGCATTTCCATTACTTCAGTTTCTTCTGGTGGACTGGTGGTTTCTAGTATTATGAAATAGCCATTATAAATGAAACGTTAAGTGAAGATGAAAGAGCAGGCGTGAAAAGTTAGAACTCTGATTTTCTAGTCAGAATGGAAAAAAAAAAAGGCAATTTTTTTTATTCCATTCTGACCAGAAAATCAGAGTTCAAACTTTTTACGACTGCTTTTTCATCTTCACCTAACGCTTCATTTATAATGGCTATTTCATAATAATAGAAACCACCAGTCCACCAGAAGAAAATAACTCGGTTAAGCGGGACTCGGATAATCGAGAGTCTACTGCAAAACATATTTCAATTTTAAGACTTAAAGCACATGCATTTATTTTATGTAAAATGACGTCATTTGCATTAATATAGATACTTAAAATTAAATATAGTTTATAATAGCTCCATGTTTTATCATAAATCCTTCATTTACATTTTTCTCAAAATAGCACGTATTTTAATTAATTTTTTTTTTCAATTTTTATGAGAAAATGGCAACAAGAAGATATAATTGCTATTTTTCAACAATTTTTTATTTACTTTCTACAGAAATGGAGTACTTGAGTTGCCAAAATGAAACAAATGTCGCTAAAAACTACAAAAAAAAAATTAATATTTCAAAAACAAATAGAGATGCAGTTTTCAAACAAATTGCATTAAAAAGTACTTTTTTTTCAATACGACGGTATAAACATTGAAAATGTGCGATGCTTAGAAGTTTTTAAAAATACTGTCGAGTGAATGAAACACAATGAAACATCGGCTTTTGTTTTACGGCTGGCGTATACAAGGTAACGTTATTTATTGGAGACAAAATAAGCTGGGAGAAAGAAATAGCAAAACGGGGGCTAATAAACAATTGATGATGGGCTCGAGTTGAGTGGATTGTTATCCTAGCGTGCGCGCTGTGCACTTCCAATCGGGCGGGATCCGATAGATCTCCAGAATCGTTTGCAATGAATTTTCGTTAAGGATTGTGAAAGTAGATACTAATGTCTGGAGCTTCAACCACTTTGTGATTAAAAAGTTGAAAGTTAACAAAGTGGCAGCGATTCGAAAAAAAAAGGCTGTTTTTTTTAAACTCCTTTTTTCGCACTCTTTCGTGCTTCTAAAAATATTTATTTTTATATAAAAATGGCAGAAAGTGATTAGGAAAGGGAAATTACACAAATTAAAGGCACCGAAGAGCGGGAAAGGGAAGTCTCGGGGACCTGAAGCTACCGAACGACCACTGCTGCGTCTAGCTTATTATTAGTCGCAATATTATATTAACTAGGGGATCGTAGCCGGGCTTCCCGGGTTACAGAATATAGGTGAAAACCAATTTTTTTAATTGAAAAGTAATATTTTTTTTTACATGCAATATATTTTTTAAACCACTAAAAATAAAAAAGCATTTTTATAAGAAAAATATTAATTATACAATCAAATAAACTTTTGAAATTTATCAAAAGCGAATCTTTCGTATTAGCCGCATGCTAAGAGTTATTAGCCCAAGATTTTGCTGCTTGCGGCATCCTTTTATTTTCTGATAATTTCAGAAGTTTAAGCGCATAGTTCAATTACATGTCTGTTAGATTTGTGTTTTATTTATATTATTTTATTTATATAATCATAGAGGGAGTTTTAATTTTGCTTACGGTATATTAGTCGTAAGAAAATGATGAACTCTTTATGCTTTTTTAAGAGCAAACGGACTAATTTTTCTTAATCGAGCTCCACGCGATAGAGATAAATTTAAAAATTAGTCTCTCATACCCGCAATCACCCTTTTTAAAAAGCCTCACCAGTGGCCGAGAGGTTCTGCTCTCGAAGCTGGTAGACGGGATGTGCTGGGTTCGATCCCAGCTCCAACGAATTATATCACTTTAAATATATATATATATTTTTTTTAATAGTAAGATCATTTAATAGTTTTTGCGTTCTAATCCCCGCTAGTTTGAAAAAAAGTCATTTTGCGTAAAAATGCATTTACAGTTCCACAAACAGTGTAAGGCAGGTCACACACAAAGTCATATCCCACATTGATACGACAGAGCGACATGTAGCGAAAAACTCGGTCGAAACAAAGAACGAAGTTGTTTTAAACCAGTTTTTCCAGCGAATTCAAGCGACGTGTCTTATATGTCGCCCTAGTGTGTGGCTTGCCTAAGGCGACACATAAGACATGTCGCTTGATTTCGGGGGAAAAACTGGTTTAAAACAGGTTTGAAACACCTTCCTTCTTTGTTCAGACCGGTTTTTTTCTCCCGTGTCGCACTTCATTTTATCGCTGTCGTTTCAGCGTGTGGTGTGCTTTAGCCTACGGACGCGTTGCACTAAAGCACCAAATAACTGCGAAAGGACTTCAAATTCGGCCAAATCGTTGTACATGGGTAATCTACAGCCTATAGGGAATAGAAAAATGTAAATTAAAGTAAAATCGATTTTCTTAACCGAGAAAAGCAAATCCCCCCTTTAAGACTGTTCTCAAATCCAAAGGGTCAACTTTCTGACATAAGTTTTAATTCATTTTTGTTCAGAAACGCATGAAACTAGAAGGTGTTGTTATTCAGAAACTATGTCATCGAACTGTTTTTTTCGTTTTCTTGTAAACGCAAATAGATCTTTCAGAAAATACTGTCAAAGTTGACATTTTGAATTGAACTCCCGAACGAAAGAAGAAAATCCAGTCAGTAAGGGGAGAAAAATGTCGTGTCACGTGATCAAAATCGCTTATAACTCAATAGGTAATTTATGGATCAAAAAATGAAAAACACAGTTCGATTCCAAATCGCTTTCATGGTCAAGCTTTCCAATTTTATATCTCTCCGTTAAAAAATGAATTTGTAAATGTGTCAAAACGTTTCGCGCTTGTTGAGCAGAGCAGTTGAGAACAGCCTTAAGGCATTTGATCCAGCAGTCAAATAATAATTAAAAGAAACTTGCATTTTTTTTTCTTGCTAGTAAAATGCCACAAAATTAAATAAATTAAATAAAGCACACCGCGTATTTCTACGACGATTATCACAGCAAAATTGAAATTTTTGTGCTATACGATCAGGTCTTATTGTGTGAAGTGAGCTGAAAGTTAAAATCAATACAAAACCCTTAACGGGTTAAAAGTTTGACGCAGCACTTTACTTTATGGCTATATGAATCTGAAATATGGGTCTTAAAAATTCTGATATCAAGTTTTAAGTGACGCTGTGCTATTAAAATGAATTTATATATATTTAATTTTTCTTTTTTGTTGTATTTATTTTTAATCAGTGATACTTTTTCATTCAAGATATGAGTTTTAAAAGATATGATATCAAAATTAAAGTGACGCTGTGATCTGACTTAGATTAGTTAAAAAATTACTTTACACATACTTGTGTTTTGTCTTCTGAAATATATTTAGAAATTGAAACATTTTTTTTTTTCAATACACTATCAAATATGTCATACATTTTCTCAGCTGATGTTATGTATTAAATGTATTTAATTCAATAAATTTATTTATCTTTTGCGTCACGATATCCAGAACCATCCGTAAAACTTGTGTAAACGTTTATTTTGCGTCATAGTATCTAAACTAAGTAAATAGTATGCAAATAGATAGTGTGATGCAAAGAAAACATTTACACAAATTTTACCGATGGTTCTGGATATCGTGACGCAAAAGATAAATAAATTTATTGAATTAAATACATTTAATACATAACATCAGCTGAGAAAATGTATGACATATTTGATAGTGTATTGAAAAAAAAATGTTTCAATTTCTAAATATATTTCAGAAGACAAAACACAAGTATGTGTAAAGTAATTTTTTAACTAATCTAAGTCAGATCACAGCGTCACTTTAATTTTGATATCATATCTTTTAAAACTCATATCTTGAATGAAAAAGTATCACTGATTAAAAATAAATACAACAAAAAAGAAAAATTAAATATATATAAATTCATTTTAATAGCACAGCGTCACTTAAAACTTGATATCAGAATTTTTAAGACCCATATTTCAGATTCATATAGCCATAAAGTAAAGTGCTGCGTCAAACTTTTAACCCGTTAAGGGTTTTTGTATTGATATCATTACTTTTTTGAGGTTTAGGATCAAAAGATTAAAAAAGTACACCTTCATAGATAAAATTGGATTAAATTTTCCTAGAAACAAAATAAACTTAATGAAATACCAAAATTTTAGAAAAAGTGCATGAAAAATAGAATACTTTTAATTCATATCTTGGTACTACTTGCGGATTCGCCCGGAGTCCGCCTTGTTTCTTTGTTGATCATCGCCGATGTTAAATTTATTTATTTGGATTTATTTATTTTATGTTATGTTTGCTGTTGTTTATATTATGTTTGTTGTTGTTATGTTATTAAATTAAGCATAAAGTGATTATAAATGACCAACAAAGAAACAAGATAGCGGACTCCGGGTGAATTCGCAAGTAGTTCCCATATCTTTTTAAACTCATACTTTGAATTTATGAGAGATATGAATGATAAAGCATCAATGATTAAACTTTTATACACCTTTTTAAATTGAACATAATTTTTGCACATGCAATTATAAAAAAATAAAATGATGAAATATATACAGAGATTATAATTAATAGTAGGGATTGACCGAATACCGAATAGTTGATTCGGTATTCGGTGGTTCGGCATGTAAACTGAATATTCGGCTCCGGCCGAATACTTTTAAGTATTCGGCCGAATAATTGCAGATAAGTATTTTTTTAGAATTAGAAGAATTGTCTTTTACTTAGCAGTAGAATAGGCTAAACAATGAGGTTTAATATTATGTGCATGAGTTCAGAATTCAGCTTGCACTACAAAAAACAAGTCAAAGGCCATTTTTTATTTCAAAAAAACTTTTTCCTTCCTAAAATAGTCTACATAGGGGTGAAATCAAAACAACTGCCAACTAGAGAAGAAGAAAAAAGTAAGGAAGATGCATCCCTTATTTAATTTTAATTACTTCTACATTAGTTTTTTTTTTAATTTAAATTTATTTAATATGTATTTTCTTTAATATACACATCAAATAAGTATATTAGAGTTCATATCTGTATATCTAAGGTTATTAAAGAAAATACACACATCCAATAAGTATACTCCAATGCTTATCCTATAGCTTTTATAACCGTTATATCAAAATCGTTCAAATTTGTAATCTTCATCACCACAGTGTTAAAATATTAATCAAAATATAAATATCTATCAATAATTTGATAGAAAATAGTTAAATGTACAAATTGATATGATACTTTTTGTATTTTGAGAACATTCCTATTCAATATGTTTATAATTAGACAGTCAGTAAATCAGCTTATTAACAACATTGTTTCTTTTTATTTGAATGAACTTTTGTTATTCTGGTAGTCCTTATCCTTAATAATAGCCTGCATAGTTTAATACTTTCATAGGTTATTTTTGGGTATTGACTAGTGATAAAATAATAAAAAGTGATGGGTTAATAAATTTGTGAGTAGAAAGTCATTAAATTTTTTATTAATTAGATTTAAGAATAAAAATGTAACTGAATTAAATTATTGAGAATTTCATTTCAATTAAAGTTTATTAAAAAAGCTAGTATATGCAAAAATGCGTATTAAAAATTTTCAAGTATTCGGTCGCCGAATACCGAATATTCGGCGTACACTTCGACCGAAGCTTCGGTATTCGGTATTCGGCAAAATTGCTGCTTCGGTCAATCCCTAATTAATAGCATAGCGTCACTCAAAATTTGATATCATTATTTTTAAGTTCCATATTTAAAATTCTTAGAGAATAAGATAAAGTGCTGCATCACTAACTTTTAACCCATTAAGGGTTTTTGTATTGATACTACTACTTACAGGGATGGGGAATTTTCAGAAAATCTTACCAAACAAAGATTTATTTTATGAGCCAACAAGATACAACGTACAGTTCAAAAACAATGAGAAAACACACAGCAAAAATAGTTTACACTGTTACTAAGAAATTGTTACTATAGTAGTCACTGTAACTAAGAAATTATTAATTGTTATTAAAAAATATATACAACAGAGGAAAGTTTAGTATAAGATAGAACTTAGCACTATCGAAGTAAATTTGAAAAATATAACCAACTATTAAAAAAATGTTTTTGCCAGACCTTATATAGCCTGCAGTATTTTCAAAGATTGCCTAAAAATCCACTCGCCCTGCGAGGAAAGGTACTCGCCAGTGGCAAGCAAAATGATATATTTCCCATTCCTGACTATTTAAAGTGTTTTCAACTGGTTATAATTGCAAAAGAAGATCTTTAACATTATAAAGATTATAGTCTGATAATTTCAAAGAAATGTTAATAGTGTATTAATAATTTTAGTATAATGGCTGTGGTTATTGATAAAAGTTTCAAAACAAGTTATCTGACTGTTCTAGTAAAAGTTGCAAGGTAAGAGTAGTGTAAAATGATCATTGCATTCTTTTAACCAAGCATATACAGCATGGTAATTGTGAAAGTACTTTTGTATTTCAATGACATGTTTTGTAATTGTTTGTGGAGTTATATTGTCACCTAGAAGATTTAACCAATGAGTAGAGCAACCATATGCTTTAAGTATCAGTATCTCTTCATTCTTGCCTCATGTAGTTAAAATAAAATCCTTAAAACCCTGTTTTAAAATACTAGTATAATTTTTGCCAGCAACAAAAATTGTGACAAAAGGTATTTTTGATGTGATGGTCTTTTCCACTTCAGCACAAATTGGCCATCAATGGTTGAAGTTCACAGTAATTTTCAGAAACAGATAGGTGAAATTTGTGATATTTACTTTTGCTAAGCAACGTAGATTATAGAAAATTGCAGACAATGGATGCACATATTATTAGTGACATTTTAGATACCGTGTCCTTGCACCATTTAAAAAAATAAAAAGCTAAACGTAACTAGAGATGAAAAAGCTGTATTTTATTTGACGATAGATAATATTTTTTAATTGCCACTTTAAAAACTTTAATTGCCATGCGGCAGGGTTGGCCTTTTATGACTCATTCGAGACAAATTATTAATAATCTAAAATATTTCTATAGCAACAGTAAAAAAGTCTTAAAGATTCACTAGATGGAACCCGTCAAAACTTGATGGCACCAAACAAAAAAGTCTAACTCTTTAAAATGTTATTTACTGACATAACAACATCAATAAATCTCTCATTATTTGGTACTAATTTCATATAAAATACATTCATATCTACTACGATCATAAAATCCTTATTAGAATCGGTAGATAATAAACTATGTAGTGCATACAAATGCATTTTGTGTGCACTAATGTTAGATAATGACGAAAATGTATTGTACAATATTATCGGTATCATTACATCGGTACAATATTATCGGTACATAGATATCGGTATCATGCTGATCGATGGCAAAGCACTTTTAAGTAGGGATGGGCAATGTCTAGAATTAAATATCATGATAAATCAGCATCTTTATATCATATTCCGATATATCGATTTAGGAAAGTGCCCCCCGGGGAGGGGAGGGGAGCAAAGTGGTGGGCGGAGCACTGGAAGTGCATAAAATGATTAAGCAGTCACAGGCCTTTCCAACGATATGTCACATAACGGGTGTCGGCAAAATTTAGGAAAGTGCCCCCCATGGGGGAAAAGTGGTGAGCGGTGCACCGGAGGGCCATAAAATGATTAAGCGGTCACAGGCCTTTGCAACGATATGTCTTATGAGGGGTGATGGCAAAATATACAAAAAGACCCTCCCTCGGGGGGGGGGGGAGGGACAAGTGGGGAGAGGGACCCTGATGGTGCATAACATGAATAAGCAGTCACAGGCCTTTCCAATGATGTCACATGATGGGTGTCAGCAAAATTTAGAAAAGTGCCCCCCCAGGGGTGTCCAAGTGGTGGGCGATGCACCGGAAGGCCATAAAATGATTAAGCGGTCACTGGCCTTTGCAACGATATGTCAGATGAGGGGTGACGGTAAAACTTAGAAAAAAGCCCTCCCGCAAGGGGGGGACAAGGGGGGAGAGGAATGCTGAAGGTGCATAACATGAATAAATGGTCACATGATGAGTGTCGGCAAAATTTAGGAAAGTGCCACCTTGGGGGCAAAGTGGTGGGCGGAGCACCGGAAATGCATAAAATGATCAAGCGGTCACAGGTCTTTGCAAGATACGTCACATAAGGGGGGGGGGGCAAATTTTAGAAATGGCCCTCCCATGGGGGGGGGATAGGGATGCTGGAGGGGCATAACATGAATAAGCGGCAACAGGCCATTCCAATGATATGTCACATGAGGGGTCTCGGTAAAATTTAGAAAAGTGCCCCCCAGACGTGGAAGTGGGGGGTGGTCACCGGAGGTGCATAACATGAATAAGTGGTCACAGGCCTTTCCAATGATATGCCACATGAGGGGTCTCGGCCAAAGTTAGAAAAGTGGCCCTGAGGACCCAGCTATATAATTATTATTTCATTTGTCTAATTAAATCCACTGTTGCAAATAAAATGTTATATTTCATTTCTTTATCGTCCTGATTCACACATTGTTCGATAACAAAGAGCAAATATTCATCAACATCGCTGAAATCTAAATACCATAATGAAATGAAAGACATGGTGTCTGAAGCATAAAACGCATATGCTCAGAGATTCAGCTTATACCGTCAATACCATAAATATATATATGTATCATCTGATGTCAGTGATCACACAGAAAACTGCATGTACGATACTTATCACCCACCAAAACGAAATCACATACCATTAGTATCATGAACATGGAACCCGAGGAGTCTGTATTTAATATCACAATTTAGACTGGCAGAAGTCGCACCGTTAATATCAAGAATACTGAAACCGAGGAATTGGTATTTTTAATACCACGGTTTAGACTTGAGAGGAGACACTCCGTTAGTATCATAATAATCGGAACAGACGATTCAGTATTTAATACCACGGTTTAGACTGGGTCGAATCTGAAGAAGTGCTGCTTAATGTTGCGGTTTAATGAAGAACCACGATAATCACGGTTTACATCACGATTATGATATTCATGATATACCGTTTTGTAAGGTTTTTTAATATCGTTATCACAATTACCATTTTATATCAATTTTATCAATATATCGCCCAGCTCTACTTTTAAGTTATTTGCATTAAAGTACATACAGATTTTTACCACAGAAAACAGCGAATGCTTACATGCATAAATATATAAATACATTGGCCCAGAAGCAGAATTTTCTGCGTCAGTCTGCAGCAAACAAAAATTTATCTGTGACCCAATAAGCCTACTATCATAAGAAATAACAGAAACACTTAAAGTAAGCAAAATTTCCATTTATAAAGAATATATATAATATAAGGATACAACAAATACCATAAATCTATAGACTTAAAGCAAATTTCAGCTATTTTTTAAGCCCAGCATTTATTTTTAAGTTGGTGGATTAATCTGCAAGGTTTAAAATAATCTGCAGCTCCCGCTTCCGTGCTGCACTGTTTCTGCTACTGGGTTGATTGGAATATATATATATATATATTTTAAACCCTCCGAGCATCTTGAAGGCATTCCGGCATTTTCATAAAAATGCTTATAAAAATAATTTTAATTAAAATTTTCTTTTCCTGTTTGTTTCTAAAATACACTTCATGCTCCTTTATTTGATAGACATCTTGAAATACAATTCTGCTGAAAATATTTTTGTCTACAACAGATTAAAGTTGTTTTTGGGAAACAGAAAAATATGCTCAAACCGCTCAGAGAGTTAAAATATATCTTAATTTATTTCTGAGTAATATTGTACTGAGTACTGTTTCGGCCAGGTGTCATGAACTGTGCAAATACCGAATTAAAAAAAAAAAAAAAAAAACTTGTGCACACATAAATGCACTCGCATATTAAAGTATAAATTTTTTAAATATAAATCAGTGTTGATTTCACCCCCCCCCCCCAGAAGATTTGAGATTTTGT
The DNA here is from genome assembly GCA_963932465.1 of Maratus speciosus. Lineage (NCBI taxonomy): Eukaryota > Metazoa > Arthropoda > Arachnida > Araneae > Salticidae > Maratus > Maratus speciosus. The sequence goes on along the minus strand of OZ010800.1, from coordinate 226,605,132 downwards.
GTTTTCAATGGTCAAAAAGTGCAATCCCTCCTGGAGAAAAGTGTCTGAATTCAACACTGATATAAACAATGATTAAAGTGATGACCTGTAATATGCAAAATGCTTAAAAACAAACAGTGTCGATTAATTTTCTTGTTTATACAGTACATACAGTGTTTAGTTTTGCTTGCTACTTTTTCGGCCAGATGTCACGCACTCTGCAAATACACAATTAAAAAAAAAAAAAAAAAAAAAAAAAAAATCACTGGTGCACACATATGTGCACTTGCATATTAATGTATACATTTTAAAAATATAAACAATCAGTCAAGAAACAGTACAAAGTCTCTTAATTTTTAATCTGCATTACAACAGTTCTTTAATTATGTTAGCTTACTTATCATAGAGTACTTTTTTAAATACACGACTTGATTAAAATGTTTTGCATTACAGTTTAATTGCTACAAACCTACAAACTGGTTAATTTATTTAATAGAAAACTTACCAATTGCTGAATAATGATCACCATCTTGCTGGGAAAAAAATAGTGTAACCAGTTTTGTGCTTCACACACTAATTGAGGAAGCATGTAAAACAATTTACTACACTAACTGAAAGATATCTGCATTAGAGTCCTGCATCAGATCGGGTTACTTGCTTTTACCCGAACCGACTCTTGGTTCGGATCGGATCAATAGTAGATTTTTTGTTGCAGGCCGGGTTCACTTTCATTGTTTCGGTTTGGGTTTTGACTCTAATTGGTCGACCTGAATTTCAAATGATATCCAAAGTATTTTTTCAGGTTGAAGATCTATGTACAGGGGTGGGGAATTTCTAGAAAATCTTACCAGCCAAGGATTTATTTCACCAGCCAGTAAAATGCAATCTACAGTTGAAAATTTTTATGACAAAATTATGCAACTCAAAAATAGTTGGTTACTATTACTATAATGCATTCTCATATTTTTCTTCCCTATAAATTAAAAAAAAATAAACAAGAGATTAAAGTTTAATATAAAATAGAACTTAGTACCATGTTTACATCGCAATAATTAGGAAAGTTGAAAAATATAGCTAACTAATAAAAAAAAAAGTTTTCGGTATATCTCTATAGTTTGCAGTTTTCAAAAACTACCTAAAAATTCACTCGCCCTGTTAGAAAATTCACTTGCCAATGGCGAGTAAAATGATGCATTTCCCTACCCCTGTCTATGTACAATAAGACCTCCATAATGGCTTTTCTTTCAAAAGGCAGACATTTCTATTTAACAAACACTTTTTAATTCCTAAACTTTATATATTTGAACTTTTATATAAGTTTGAATAACAGGCACCTCTCAATTTAAACACATGTAACATGTGTACATAAACTATCAAAAATATGATACATGTGGTTTTTGTGTGTATCAAAAACAAAATATTGATAATATTTTTCATATTTTGAAAATTATTTTTGCAGGTTCGGGTCGTATTGACTTAAAATCAGACATGGTACAGGCTCAGCAAAAAAAAAAAAAAGCTGAACTTTCACAGCCTCACAGACTTTTTACGAAATTCGAAATTTTCCGTAACATTTTGAGGAAATTTTCATTTATTCTGCGATCCCTTGACAAAATTAGTCTTTTTCTGCGACCATTTGACGAATCTTACCACAGGAATCTTATTAATGCATGAATTTTGTCTATCATCACTGTAGATTATAAATGTATGTAGAGAAATTTCTAAATCGCTCTTGTGAAGGAAAAGAAAATCAAAAAATTCACAAGTTGGTTACAAGAAATTCTTCAGTTAGTCATGAAGAAAAAAAAAATCGATTAATTTGCCCATCTACTGCTTAAAAAATCACAAAATTCATCAATCAGTCACAGATGAAAAAGAAAAATCGACAGTCGGTTGTTAGGGGAAAAATCATAAAATTTGTCAAGTGGTCACATAAAAAACACACAAAAATTGCCAATCGGTAGGAGAAAACATACGATTCATTCATAATTAATATCCATTATGAGGTTTTTAGGTTAAGAAGGAATGATTTTTTTTTCTTTTTCAGAACTGAATGGCTGAAATTTCAGAACAGAATCACCCCTTGCTCTTGAAAATAAAAGTGATGTTCTCAGAAAATCATTGGCAAAAAAATAATTCCCCCCCCCCCCCCTGAAATCATGCCATGTTGGACAGCGCTGATAAAATACATTAAATGTTTTCCCACCAACCAAAACACTCATAATTTTATTGTCAGTGTATGTGAATGAATTCTTACTTTGGAAAAAAGCTTTTTAAAATAGGATTACACATATTATGTATTTTGAAATTTATTTATTCTGACTTTTTGGGAATTAATCGTGAACTTTTCTTATGATTTAGTAATCTTAATGGTCTTCAGATTTTCAAGTGGAAGCTGTTTAGAAATCTATTGGTATGCATCATATGATAGGGCATAGAGAATGTCACTTTGGTGGTTTTTAACACAAATCGCAACCGTCTGTCAACAAACATTGAAAAAACAATGATAACTTAGTTTAAAATATTTTTTGAGTTATGGGGATCCCACAATAAACAATTTAATTAATTTGTAATTCTGACTTTGAATTTTAAATTTACTTTAGTGAAAGCATTGAAAAATCCATTTATTTGTTCCCATCAGAAACATTGTAATCTGTTCAAGCTAAATAGTTTTAAGTTTTTTTAGTACCTTTTTTCGCGAAAAATCAATCGGCAAAATTAAGAACTTCATTTTGTTTAAATTTGTTAATATTTAAAGATATTTTAGTTAAAACATTGTGATTAAACATTCATTGTAAGATATCTGCTTTAAAAATTTATATTTGTCTCAGCCTTTCCAAGTATTAAAATTTTCAGGCTTAATTTAACATATAATTTTTTGTTAATGATTCAATTGTTAAAATTATCATTTTAGTTACATTTTCTAAAGAGTCAAGAACATATTTTTTGTTACTCGATATGTAATCAAAACGAAAGTTTAAGTTACTGCTGGATATTAAAACATTCCTATCGTAATCGATATGTAAACAAAAGTTTTCAGAAATTTCTGTTGCCCTTTTCAGAAGAAGCTATTCAACTATGAAGCCATAAGGTATTATAAAAATAATTATTGATGCTGGATATTAAAACATTAATAGATATTTCAAGAGAAAATAAAAGGTTCGTAATATCTACAAAACGATAGCGTGGTTAGGTTAAATCGGCAGAAAATAAAAAAGGACTCATTAAATCTAAGTAAATCAAAAGAAAAGTTAAAAATGGAATCGTAAATCAGATTAAAAAACAAATAATAAATTAACAAAATACCTAATAAAGTGTAATCCAATAATTATTTATGCAAAGCAATGAGAAATAGCAATGGTTGAGTTGAGTCACAAGTCGAAAACCTCAAGTCACGATCATAAACAAAAAATTAAAAATAATTTTTTTTGAAAATTGAAAAAGAATGATAAATAACAATTATATTGAATACATATAATTAAAAATAAAATTCTCCTTTTTTAAAAATGAATCTAAATATTTTTTCGACAAAAAGCAGTAATATGGAATAATAATTTCTTCATAACAAAAGAGAAAGATAATATCAATCGAAATTTCATTTAATATATTTAATATTTTAAAACACATAATAATTAACATTTAAAATTTTAATATTTAAAAAAAAAAAAAAAAGATTTACTGCCTACATTCAGATTGTTAACTGAACTTAGAATACCTAAAATGACTTTGCAAATCTTCTGATTTTATATTTTATACTCACAGCAGATGGATTAAGACTCCTCCTACATACGAAGTGACGTCAAACCTATTCACCAATCACAGACGAGAAAAGTAAAAAAAGCGATTTTTTAAAATAACGATTTTTAAAATAAAACGAGTTTTCCCAGAAAAAAGAAAAGTGTTATTCACCTCGTATTAATCAGATTTATATTATAATATCAATTTGAAGAAAATCGTTAGAAGCGTTTTCGAGATTTTCATATTAGGAACTTCCTCGATAATCATACCAACGTTTTCACTTTAAAAATGGCTATTTAAATCTCAAAATATACTGCACGTAGAAATGTAAAAATTTCAGTATACGATTAGACTGTAGATATAAGACTGTTCTAGAAAATTCAGAACAATAGGACCTATATCTGCTGAGTTATTAAAAGGCGGCTTTTCGCGTTTTCTTTGATCTCAAGTTAGCTGTATATATAGAGTTCCGCCATCTACGAATTCTACGATACGATACGATACGATTTTAACGATACGATACGATACGATTTTAGGCTTAAGGCTGCGTCACTCGGAATACTACCGTCTTCCATGATATCTCTCAAAATTGACTTTGAGGCACTGATCGGAAGGTTAACTAGCTCAACACCTCAAAGAGAAGTATAAAAAAAGAAAGAAAGAAAAAAGAACTAGTCGGATGTGGCAATCCCAAAACTTTCTTCTGTCTCATACACGTTAATATTTCCTGAAAAATAAAGCATATCAATGCCACCGATTAGGTGATTTACACCAAAATCCAATCAACAACAACTTCTGTCAAATTCCAGCTGAATCTGAAGTTTGATGAAAATCCGTGCATCAGTTTTTGAGGTAGAATTATTGCGGACATCGTAAAAAAATCTACCTAGCAGCGCCACCTGTTGGTCGATTTACTCTAAAAACTAATCAGGTCCCATTTATATCAGGTACTCACTGAATCTGAAGTTTGATGAAAATTCATGCATTAGTCCTTGAGATACAGTTATTTCGGAAATCGTGATAAATATAGCCTAGCAGAGCCACCTCTTGGGCGATTTACACTAAAAACTAAACAGCCCTAATTTATATCAGGGACTAACTGAACCTAAAGTTTATGGAAAATTCGTGAGTTAGTTCTTGAAATAGAGCTATTATGATAACCATGAATAATGCCGCATAGCGGCACCACCTGTTGAACGATTTACACTAAAAAGTAATAAGCACCAAATTATATCAAGGAGTAACGGAATCTGAAGTTTTATAAAAATCCGTGCATTTTTTCTTGAGATATAGCTATTGGAGAAATCGTGAAAAATGCACCATAGCAGCGCCACCTGTTCGGTGATTTACAACAAAAAGTAATCAGAACCAGTTTATATCAGGGACTAATTGAATCTAAAGTTTTATTAAATTCTGTTCATTAGTTCTTGAGATAGAGCGCCCACAAAATTTGTGTCACAGACAGACTCACAGACAGACATTTTGTACAAACATTATTTTTGGTTCTCTGACCCCTAAACCTTGTAAATCCGTCGAAAACCGGAAATCGAAAATTTTCATGAATCCAATACTTTCTTCTTGTAAAGATAGACGAAAATAATAAATAAATAAATAAAAATCTAAATCATGTTTTATGTTGTGCGAACTGCATAGACACAGTCGTGGGGGGAAAAAAATAAACACCCCGTACTAACTCCTCAACAAATTATCGTGTAGAAGAAAGTTACTGGCACTGGCAGAACGATTGGAAATAAAGTCTACTTTTAAATGATGTATATAAAATTTTCTTGGGTCATCTACATATTAAAACGAACCCAGACTTCATTTTTTTAATGGTTTTACCCAATTTTAACATTTCAAATCTTCGTTTCAAACTATGCCTAGACACCAAATTTTAAGTCATTTGAATGATAAATTTTTGAATTATAAACATTCAAAATTTAGTGCTTCTAATGTTAAAGCTTCTAATGTTAAAGCTTCTAATGTTAATTCTCATATTTTTATTAATATCTTCTGAAATTATACTCCTAATGTGCTAATCTTTCGTGTAGTAATAATACTAAAATACCCAAATATAAATACGTTGAATTTGCAATTTTTATAATTTTATGATATGAATTATGAAATTAATACTTCAAAACATTATGAATTGCAACCTACAATTTTTTTTATGGATTTAGATTTATTAAGTCATTTTTTATGGAAATCCAAAATTTCACATTTTTCTTCCAAGTAGTTTTCAAATTATACTTAAAAAACGGCAAAATGACGGTTTAAGGGGCCGTCTATGATAGAAGTAACTAGATATTTTGAAATTTCTTATGTTATCCTGTAATCTAGCAGTCTTCAATGACTGCTTGAATGGCGCTTAACATGCTTTGATCAAGATCAGATTCTCTCGGTGAACAATCGAGTACCGAACTTCAATTTGGATACAACCCCTAAAATACCCTCGTTTTAAAATAATGAATTTCTCGGAAACTTATCGTATGACTTGCATAAAAATTTGTTTTTTGGCTAATTGAAGAGTGTAGAGTTTATTTATGCTGTCAGAATTGTGTACTGCTATTGAAAAAAAAACAAAGTTATGGTTTCTTTTAATATGTAAATGGCCTCCTAAGCAAATTTTATATACATAATTTAAAAGAAGACTTTACTACCAATCGTGTGGTACCAGTAACTTACTGCTGCGATACTTTTTTGCAGAGTTAGTAAGGGGTCTTTACTTTTTTTCTCTTAAACACATCACAAAAGGAATACGTGGCCCATCCAACATGGTCTTTTAAACACTTTCCAACTAACAAGGGCACCACCAAACATGATGCGCACAGATTTTGATGATTTCAGAGTATGTTGTTGGGGTCATACCACTAATTATTCTGTTGAAAGGGTTTCTTCAAATGGGCCTTAGTTTTTGAGAAATTGGGGGTTAAAGTTCAGTGTATATTTCAAATACCCGTTAGTGTGACTTACTGAATGTGAATTCGTGGTGCAGCGGTAACGTGCGAGCTTACGGATCAAGACATTGCGGGTTCGATTCCAATTCGAGGATTTTTTTTTTCTTTTTTTAATTATTTTTATATTTTTCATACGTTAAAAATTTTAAACAGATTCTACAGTTTTCAACTTTGATATTTTCTTAATAAACTACATTTAGATTTTCGAATTTTTCATGGCAATTTATTTTTCTCTTCAATTTTTAAACTAATATTTCTATTTGCAAAACTCCAACACTAATTTATGCCTAAAACTTTTTTTAGAATTAATTATTATTTACATTTTTTATTTTAAGCACAATTCTGAAATAATGATTTTTCTTTTTTCTATCTTTTTTTTTCTTTTAACTTTATGGAATTTTAAAGGAAATTTTATCCTTTTCTTGTATAAATTATACAAAATAATTTTCAGGTGCAATTTCTCAAACGTATTTAGGGTTAGATAATTCAAATAATGCATATCTTCGAAAGAGTAATAAAATATTAAAGCAGTAATGCTTAAATACAAGTTTTTTACCAGTTGTGCAAATTTTTAATACTCTGTAAAATACATTTATCTTTAAATTTGAACCTCAACATCATTTTTCGTTTGCACAAATGAAAAATTAAATTTAAAAAAATATTTTTTTTTTTATTATAGCAAATAAAAACACTCTCTACGTGATTCATAAAAATTCAACTGGATTGCAAAAACCGTCTGTTAATGAGATAAAATTTATGATACATATAAATATATTTATATATTTTTTAATCGTCTGCTTTTCTTTTCTCGGTAATATTGAAATAAATAAAAATTTCTTTTATTGATCTTGTTTACCTTCTTTTTCAGACAATTAGAAGATTTGAAATATTGTTATATATAGGGAAAATTTCGGTATGAAAATTGAAAGAAGACTACAGATTGTGACAGATTGAATGCTAAAGATTGTGTTATGGAAAGAACCAACGCTGATGCGGAAAATTCTCGTTTGGAAGAGAAACAAAAAGGCCGAATTACAAATGTATTAAAATATTGCGAGACGTTGTTACAAAACGATGATCTGTTTAAAAGTTCTCCACCGGATGAAATATCCGGTGCTGCTATTCCGGTGCAATTTTAGAAATATTAGAAGATCGACAAATTATTGAGGCCGAGGAATTGATATTGAATGAAGAAGATGAATTTAACGAATTTACAAAGGTATGATTTTTTACTTTAGCAAAAAAAAAAAAAAAAAAAAAAAAAAAAAAAATATTCGTTATATTTCATTGTTAAAAAATATCGAAATCAAACAACTGAATTTTAAATATTTTTTTTATAGTATCCGGGATTTCATGAAGATCGTGAGAATTTTGTACCTGAAGAATTTGCACCTGAACCACGCGATTATATTCCATTGTGGTACAAAAAGATTGCTGTTGCATTAGTTGTAGCCTGTAATAAATAAGTAAAAAAGTAAATAAAAGTAAATAATAAAAATTTAAAAAAGGGCGCCAGGGTGGAATCGAACCCGCAATATCCTGGTCCGTAAGCTCGCACTCTACCGCTGAGCCACGAATTTATATGCAGGTAGTCATACTAATTGGTATTTGAAATATACGCTGAACTTTAACCCCCAATTTTTCAAAAACTAAGGCCCATTTGAAGAAATCCTTTCATCTGAATAATTAGTGGTATGACACCTACAACATACTTTGAAATCATCAAAATCTGTGCGCATCATGTTTGGTGGTGCCCTTGTAAGTTGAAAAATGATTATGAATTTGTTTTGTCTGTCCGTCCGTCCACGCTCTAACTCGCGTAAATATGCTCGAATTTTCATGCAATTGATATATGTTAATGATGTTTACCAAGGCATGTTCGGTATTAAATAGGAAGTGTGTAACATTAATAATTCATTAACAGGAGCCCTCAAAAGAATTCCGTTATATTATGGTCAATGGGAAAAAATTTTTGCTGATTATTTTAATGACGTTACGCTATTTCAAATTTATTGAAATGAATATAAATCACTGAATTTCAATACACGATGATAATTTTAGAATAGGGCACTCATCGCATTTGTTATTCATTTACAGTAGGGATGCACAACCTGTGGCCCGCGATGGATTAACTTGTGGCGCGCGAATTTCGTTAAGTTATAATTTGAAAAAATCGCAAATTTCGTCAACTTGCCGCGGGAAATAATTGCAAATTTTGTTACTCAGTTAAGAGTCGGAAATTTCGTTGATCGAGTTCGGAAAAATCGCGAATTTTGTCGATAATGTGCGGAAAAATCTCAAGCTTTGTTGATCGGCTGCGGAAAAATCGCGTGTTTCGTCAATTTATCCCTAGAAAAAATCGCGAATTTTGTCACTCTATCGCGGTAAAATAATCACGAGTTTCGACAATTGATGGAAAAAAATTACAATTTTTGTCAATTGGTCGAAAACGTATCGCAAGATTCTTCAATCGATCGTGAATTTTGTCAAAAGTTCACAAATTTCGTGAATCATTCATATAAGAAAATTACAAATATTGTGTCGATCACAAAAAATATCGTGAAATAGAAAAATCCATCGGTCGCAGGAAAAATTCACAAATTTCGTCGATCGTGTGTGGAAAAGAAATCGCGACTTTCGTCAATTTATTGCGGGAAAAAATCACGAATTACATCAATGTATATCAGGGGGGGAAATCACGAATTTCGTCAATTGGTCGTTGGAAAAAATTGCAAATATTGTCAATCAGCGACGGAAAATATCGCAAAATTCACCAATAACTCATGAAAAAAAACGTAAAGTTTGTCAATCGCTTATGGAAAAAAATACAAATTTCGCCTATCGCAGAACAAAAAAGTCGCGAAATAATTCGATCGGGAGCGGAAAAAGTCGCAAATTTCGTTAATCCGGTCGTGTGGAGGAAAAATCGCGAATTTTGAAAATTTTCCCTGAAAAAAAAAAACCGCGAATTTTATCAATTTATCGAAGGTATCGAAAATTGGTTGTTCGAAAAGATTGCGAATTTTGCCAATCGGCGATGGAAAATTACCACAAAATCAGTCAATCGGTCGTTGAAAAAAAATCGCGACCTTCGTCAATTACTCGCGCTTGATTGGCAAATAGAAAAAAAAATCAATTTTGTTAATAGAAAAAGTGGCATAATTAGTCCATCATGCTTTGTTATTTCAAAAATAAATTTTCCTTTTCTTTAAAATGAAGTTATTCTTCAAGAAAAATTTATAATTTTCAATAACATTCGATATTTTAGAAGTTTTGTGTATTTTTTTTTTTTTTTTTTTTTTTACTACAAATTTCAATTTATGAAGAAGGAACAGTTAGTCTTCATAAAGTGTTGTATGGTTATTCATGATGCAGATGTGGAGAAATCCTGCATACAATTATTTATTTCTATTTGTATATTTTTTATATACAAAAAGTCATTATTCATTAAGAATAATGAGTTATTATCCCCCATCTCCCGATATAGAATTCTCTCTGTATTACTGGTGTGGCCCTCGACAACCCAAACATTTTTGTAAGTGGCCCTTCTCTTAAAAAGGTTGTGCACCCCTAATTTACAGGAACACACAAAAGAAGTAGGTTACAGTATAGTGTGTTTGAGCAATAATTTCTGGAAGTGCATTTTCAATTTCGGTATGCGCTTTTAAATTGAACTAATTTTTGCATGTTACTCGTTGGGTATAAATTCTATACGTCGTATACAGGGCTGCACAAAAGAATTGACACCATTCTCCTTATCAGTGGAAATCGCTAAAGGTGAATTTTCAACTGAGGTATGCATTCCCTAATTGAACTCAATTTTTGCATGCATGTAATTAACAGATACAAATCTATAGATCCTATGCAGGGCTGCTCAAAGATTTCGGATAATTTTCCGACTGTAGATGGGAATTGCTGAAATAGGATTTTCAAATGTGTTATACATTTCCAACTGGTTCAACTAAACATCCTATTTCAACTTATTAAACCGTGAAGATTTATTGCATTATTCTAAACGTGTTGGAAAGTATTTCGTAATTTATGCTTGACGCATGATTTTTTTTTTTTTTTGTTTTTTGTTTTTGTTTTTGTTTCACAAACCGCTTAGAAGAGGGATTGTAGATGCATTAGAGGCAACACTGTGCAATTTTTTACCCAATGTTCATGTCGTTGTTAGAAGGCTAGAAAGAGCGCAATCTTCTGAGTTCACTAAATGTGTTAAATCATTGGTAAAAACAAGAGGTTTTATTTTATGCGTTTCTGAAAGCGAAAAACAAGATTCTGCTATCAAAAAGTTTGGTGAGAAATGGAATAAATTAAAGCCTGCTGCATATATTTTAATCTTGCACTATATATTGTCAATCAATTGCAGTAGAAGTTGCTCAAGGCTAATTCCATGAAAGCTTGTCATGTCTGTCACACAGCTGAAAATCATTATGCTAGTTGGCTACCAGTATTTTAGAACGGAAAAATGTCACTTATTTTATCGGAGATATCTCATCAATTGAATAACCTGAAGCAAACTTTTCGAAAATAACGGTGGCCAACAAGCATAGAGATTTTCAGCTGTGTGACAGACATGGCAAGTTTTCATGGAATTAGCCTCAAGTGACAATAACATCTTAACGTGAAAAATCTAAAAAAAATCTGGTGACATTAGAAGAGGAATTTGAGATAGGTGATTGTTCAGTAATCGTTAAATTTATGGTTGTTTCTTTAACATCATCCGGAAATAATATTTATTTAATTGATATATATATATATATATATATCTGGTATTGTAATGGTTTCTACCATTTTAAAAATTATGTCCATTCCAAACACATATTTCAGTCCATTTTTTACATTTAAGTATCGTAAAATGGTCCGTTTCATCTGTTGGGCGGTATACACACTAATGTAATCAGCCCTGATTTACGTCAAGCTCCAGCTGAATCTGAAGTTTGATTAAAATTCGTACATTAGTTTTAGAAATAGAACGCGCTCAAAAGTTGTCACGCACATATCAACAGACAGACAGACAGACATTTTCCAAAAATAGTCAAATCGTGTTTAAAATGTTTCAAAACCTGTAAATCCGTGAAAAAATGATGTTGGAAATTTTCACGATTCCAGTACTTTCTTTTTGTGTATGTAGAAGAAAGCCTAAAGGTCACGGCTCTAAACATGTAGGAGGAATTTTTATTATTTATTTATTTCAATATAAAACATATGAATTTAATACATGTAGCTGCGCTATCTAATGCTCAAATATTTAAAGATGCCATACCACGACTTAAAGTTTAAACCTTAAAGTTGGCTATTGCAATCGTTCACCACGCTCCTTAAAGAATTTTCCGGCAAGCATGAGGTGATGCCCCCTAGTTTAAACATAAACAGCGATAAATTATACCATTAATTAAACATTTTATTCACAAAAAATAGCAAAAGCTATTCGTTTAAAAGCTATTTTCAAATGCATGACATTTACTAGGATTTTACTGTAATTCGAAAGGTTCGAGCTACATTTTTGCAACCAATTTTAATTTCGATGACTTTGGTATACGTTATAGATGAAGTGGTACACATAATGAAGTGTTTCCATAGAAATATCGCACAGCCCACTGAAAAATGATATGAATAGTATCCCATGTATCGATGATAAGATGACTATGCTGGTATCGTCCGTAATTAGGATACCACACGTTTCCCATTGCAGAGGGATGCACCATGAAGCTTTGGCAACATCACTCACTGGTGCGTCTGATGACTGGAGGTTGCGTTATCTGTATCAAATAATTTACCATATGTACCAAAATCATCATTGTTAAAATTCGTTGCAATAATACAACGCTACGTTCCCAGATTACTAGTTTTTATTTGTAAATCACTTCTGCTTGATGTTCACCAAACTTGGCTTTTGCGATAAAACTTCCATTTATTTTTATTTAATTTTGACGATAAAAGTTTAATTTTTTACCTGGTTATGTGTCGAGAATTCGCCACTAAATTTGACTGATATTCTACATTGCGTACCTGTGTACATTCTTCAGATTTTCTTTTGCACAGTCGTGGAAAAAAAAAAAAGTAAACACCCCCTACTAACTCCTCAACAAATTATCGTAGACGAAAGTTACTGGTACCGGACGATTGGAAATAAAGTCTACTTTTAAATGGTGTGTATAAAATTTGCTTAGGGGGCCATATACATATTAAAACGAATTCAAACTTCATTTTTTTTCAACGGCAGTACCCAAATTTAACGAGATATTTCAAATCTTCGGTTCAAAATATGCCTAGAAACCAAATTTCAAGTCATTCGAATGATAAGTTTTTGAATTATAGACATTCAAAATTGAGTACTTCTAATGTTAAATTACATTTTCTTATTTTTATTTATATCTCCTGAAATTATGCTCCTAATGAGCTAATTTTTTGTGTAGCAATAATACTAATATACCCAAACATAAGTACGTTGAATTTGCAATTTTTATAATTTTAGGATATGAATTATGAAATGTAATGAATGTACCAAAATCATCATTGCTAAAATTCGTTGCAATAATACAACTCTACGTTCCCAGATTACTAGTTTTTATTTGTAAATCACTTCTGCTTGATGTTCACCAAACTTGGCTTTTGCGATAAAACTTCCATTTATTATTATTTAATTTTGACGATAAAAGTTTAATTTTTTACCTGGTTATGTGTCGAGAATTCGCCACTAAATTTGACTGATATTCTACATTGCGTACCTGTGTACATTCTTCAGATTTTCTTTTGCACAGTCGTGGAAAAAAAAAAAGTAAACACCCCCCTACTAACTCCTCAACAATTTATCGTAGACGAAAGTTACTGGTACCGGACGATTGGAAATAAAGTCTACTTTTAAATGGTGTGTATAAAATTTGCTTAGGGGGCCATATACATATTAAAACGAATTCAAACTTCATTTTTTTTTCAACGGCAGTACCCAAATTTAACGAGATATTTCAAATCTTCGGTTCAAAATATGCCTAGAAACCAAATTTCAAGTCATTCGAATGATAAGTTTTTGAATTATAGACATTCAAAATTGAGTACTTCTAATGTTAAATTACATTTTCATATTTTTATTTATATCTTCTGAAATTATGCTCCTAATGAGCTAATTTTTTGTGTAGAAATAATACTAATATACCCAAACATAAGTACGTTGAATTTGCAATTTTTATAATTTTAGGATATGAATTATGAAATTAATATTCCAAAAAATTATGAATTGCAACCTACAATTTTTTTGATGGATTTAGATTTATTAAGTCCTGCTTTATGGAAATCCCAAATTTCACATTTTTCTTCCAAGTAGTTTTCAAATTATGCTTAAAAAACGGCAAAATGATGGTTTAAGGGGCCGTCTACGATAGAAATGAGTAAATTTTTGAAATTTATTGTGCTATCCTGTAATCAAACACGTTTCATTGACGCTTAAACGTGCCTTGATCAAGAAGGCGGCTCGCTCGGTTAACAATCGAGTTCGGAACTTCAATTTGGATACAGCCCTTAAAATACGCTCGTTTTAAAATAATTAATTTCTCGGAAATTTATGGCACGAATTGCATAAAAATTTGTTTATAGGCTAATTGGAAGGTGTAGAGTTCATTTATGCTGTCAAAATTGTGTACTGCTATTAAAAAAAACAAAGTTATGGTTCGTTTTAATATGTAGATGGCCCCTTAAACAAATTTTATATACATCAATTAAAAGTAGACTTTATTACCAATCGTTCGGTACCAGTAACTTTCTTCTACGATAATTTGTTGAGAAGTTAGTAGGGGGTGTTTACTTTTTTTTTTCCACGACTGTACATATAAGGAGACTTTCTTTGTGAAACATATGCCATTTATGTATTAGATGAAGCAGAATTAATTTCCTTAACCACTTTGGGACGACCCCTTTGTCACGTATACGTGACGCATAAACTGCGCAGAATCGTCGATTGCTCCCACCAGTTATTTTTTATTACAAATTTTGCCTTATTTAATCAGTTTTTCAATAAGGCAAAAATTTCTGTTTTGAAAAACAGATTATAAATAATTAAAAATTTTGTAAAAAACGCTCGTCGTGAAGGGGTTAATTATAGCGTTTCATTGAACACAGATATAGGGTGATTTCGTTCCATAGTGAAGAATGACTATTCGGCTATAATTATTCTTAAAATTCGAAGTAGAAATTGTTTTACAAAATAAAAGAACACGGTGGTCGCATAAAACAAAAACTCTTTATTTATATATTTACAAGAAGAGAAGTGAAATACGACAAGTTTCACTTTCGCTTGCGAACATGTATATGTCGTCATCGACTCACGCACACACGCACAAAAAAAAAAAAAGGATTACGCAGGTAGAGCGCAGATTGTTCGGCCGCCGATTAACCCGATAGTCCAATTAACCGGATCGATCAAGGTATCATATTCAAAGTATTTATCTTCAATGTATCACATTCCGGATGGATCATACGTTTTTTCGCCGCCTTCTTTAAAATTATTGAAGTGAAACTTCAAGGTAAGGTATATTCGGCAGGATGTCCTTTAAGCTGAAAATAAGCCATTAAACAACCATTTCCGAATCCTGAAATAATAAAATCGCCAAAAAATGCAAAGAGAGCAATGCATAAAATCAACTGTTTCTTGAATCTTAGAAGTTTCACTTCTAACGCGCAAGAGTCCCACGCACATTTTTTCCCCCCATGAATATCCTTCTTCTCAAGCAGAAGACTTATCAAGAATTTCTTTCCCTATCACAATGATTTTTTTTTTTTTAATGTATGTACATTACAGTGTATGTATGCATACACGTAATAATTTCTATGTGTACTTCTATGCATAACTTAAACCAATTTTGTAGAAAATAAAATTTATAACTTCTAAACACGCCATTTGTAATATGCTAAAATGTGCACTTACTATAATCGTCAGTCCTAAGCCTGGAAAAGTGTAAAGGGAAGTCACCAATAAAAAAAAAAAACTGTCATAGCCGTTTTATAAAGTTGTACAATTATTCGGAGTTTTCACTAACCGGATCGGCCTCAGTCCCAACCGGTCCGAGTAATCCGCACTCTTCTATATTCCCTTATAAATCGGTTCCAAGTAAATATAGTTAACATTTATTTGACCGCCAATTCAATATGAGATCTTTTTTCCTCTTTATTTAATCGCATATTTCTATTAATCAATAAGATGGAGATTTGTCACCTTCTCCCCTTACGCACACGTGTTAACTTCGGCTGATGACGTACTGTTAAAATTTCCGAACCCTGCGGTTTTTTATATCCTTATGGCGATTTATACAAAGTTTTATTATTTAATTGTGAAGATTTTATTCAAAAATAGTGGTAACAAAAAATCGGCAGCTATGCAAACACCGCTGTATTCGGAACTGGTCAACAATATATTAAATATAGTATAAAACAAAGATTTTTCCCAGTAGTATTACAATACATGTTGACTAATTGATAATCCATTTATTTTTATTTTTTAATATTTCTTTATTACCATGCATAGAAATATTTTTTTGCGAAAGTAACCAAGGTTAACGCTATGTTTAGCACAGATATTGCAGTTTTCAGCTGAAGCAATAACAACAGCTCTCTCACTCAGTCGTTCTTCTGTGGGATGTATCTGTAAAGAGACAAAATGATAGAGTTTAATACGCTGTGATCAACACAAAAGTTTCTTCTATATCACGCTACAATATTAATTTAAATATCGCAGGTGCACACCAATAATAATGGATAGATGTTGCATTTCTGTGAATTTAACATTGATTTATGGATCAGTAAAAATATAAAGTACTGTGTAAATCTTTGTTGGAAATTAAAATTCCAAACTTCGTCAATAAATATGGTTAAATTATTAGCACCAAATACAGAGTTTGATATAAATCTGGTGAATGACGCACTGCTATAATGTTCATCGCAAACAGCATATGACTATTAATTTATCAGATTGGCAGATAAGGTTCGTAGAAAACACCAATTCCGTACAATTGCATCTTTTAGATACCGAGATATAATTACTACGAAAATCATGAAAACACAATATGTCAGCGAGACACTTGTTAGACAATGTACATGCAATAATGCGCCCGTTTTCTTTCTCTTTTAATATTCACTAGAGATGGGAAATATAGCTACTTTTGGTTAACAGGTTACATCTTTCCACACTTATACAGGTAACAGGTTCCAACAACCTGTTATTTTTATAACATATAACTAATCGCTGTGTATGCGGTCAACGGATGTTTTAATTAGAAGGGTTTTTAAACAAAATGTTTGGAATAATTTTTGACAAAATTATAAATGCTGTTTTCTATTGAGATGAATCAAAATTAGTTTGTGATTAAAAACTTAATTTTTGCAAGACAAAAACTTACCTAGTTATGATACTTTGAATTTCATGCATTTTAGCGATTTCTGACACTAAAAATGTGTTTTTCCATTTATGGTGATTAAAACATTGAAAATTTATAAAATTCTAATCATCATAACTCAGTAAGTTTTGACCATAAAAGAATACATTTTTGCTGTTTTACTTGTTAGAACATGGAAAAACGTTTTCTAAATAAAACTTATAGGACAGAGGCATTGTATAAAATTTGTAATTTCTTACCTATTTGAAAAGTAATTATTGTAATGCAAATCGATTTTTGTGTGATGCAGAACAAAATGTGAAACATTTTTGCTATTGAAACTACACCTTTATAACTAACGGCTTAGAAATTAGTTATTGGTAAACGATAAGAGATACCCTGTATAATAATTAACACAGTTTTAACAACACGATTTCTAATCCCTCTCCCCCAAAAAAAGAATCATGCATACAGCATAGATTATGAAGCACTTTCCAACACAATCAGAATACCATAACAAAACATCTCAATTGACAAAGGTGAAAGATGACGTCTTAATGAACAATTTGGAAAACGCATAATGCATTTGAAAACACGAACTCTGCCATTACTATGAAGAGTCGTTAAAATATACGATTTTTTTGCAGCCCTGTATAGAATCTACGGATATGTATGCATACTACCATAGTATGCAAAAAGTTAGCCCAGTTAAACGCATAATACATTTTTTTATTTCCGCTCAGCAATTTCAGTCAATAAACAAATGTTGTTGAGAACTGTTGTTCGACTTTGTATATGATCTGGAATTGATACACACCAAGTAATATTTAAAAAATAGTTAAATTTAAAAATGCATGCCACAATTGAAAACGCTCTTCCAGCAATTATTTTTCGTGGCTTCAAAAGTTAAATTACCGCCCCCTTTCTTCTACATCCAAATACTTTTGTGTGTTCCTGCAAATAAACGATAAGTTCTATTAACACCCTAATTTATAGTAAGAATCTTGCAGTACACCTCAGTGATTTATATCAATTTCAATATGTTTTAAATACTGTAATATCATTAAAATACACAGCAAGCGATTTTCCCCCATATACCGTAATGTAACGGAATTCTTTTGAGTGACGCTGTAAATGAACCAAGTATGTTATACACATTTCCTTTACAATACCGAACATACCCATACTAAACCCAAATAAAATATATCCATTTCATGGCAATCGATCTAATATTTACACGAGTTAAAGCAAGGGCAGACAGACGGACAGACAATCTGAATTCATAAACACTTTTCAACTACGTTGGAAAGTATTAAAAAAAAGAAATTTCATCCCCGACTTCATAGCAGCCATATCTATCAACGCATATTCAAAGCTAATTTCACAAGAACACAAAAATATTATTTATATATTTTTAATCAAATGCAATTCCTCCAAACAAATTTCATTCGTACAAATATGTTTTTCAAATTAATTACAACTGTACTAAAATTAAGTTTTCTCACAAATTATAGGAGGCTATTTTCTTTCTTTTTTTCAGCAAATTAAAACAATGACAAAATAAAATTAATAAAAAAACTTTGCCAAAAAACAAAATTTATAGTACTAGAATCCCCTCGCCCCCACCCTATCCCCTAAAAAAACAACAACTCCATGAGTACGTAGTAAAAATCTTTTAAATATTCAAATAAACCACCAACGCAAAACGCTCCATTCCTTCCAAAAAACATGAAGAGTAAATAAAAACTTTTAATCAAATGTCATTTCACTCGGTCAAAATTATTCATTCAGATAAATTTATCCTCCAGCCTATTTTTTTAATTTAAAAGACTGTTTTACCAAATACTTCGAAATAAGCAAATGTTATATTGACCGCAGAAAATTTTAACAGATAAATGATTGCAAAGATGTTCTATTATCTCTCTTTATTCAAAAGCTTACCAAGCGATGAAATGATAATTTTATGTGTTAAGAACTACAGTTACTGATGGCGTGATTCAGAATGAATTAAGGAATTAACTGTGGTTGGTTTCAAACTGATTCAGCTGCTTTCAGTTGAAATGAAGTTTTAATGTACCCGTTTTAAATGCGCTAATCAGTTAAAAAATATATAAATTCGTGGATTTTATTTGAATGTAGCTAAACAATGTTTTGTTATTTTTGGAAATAGATTTTCTATTCAAAATCGAGAATTAAAATTTTTAAGAGATAAAATTATAAATAATAAATGTCTTTTACTTAAATGTTGCAAATTTATAAAAAGGTACTTTTTATAAATTTAATGAATCTGAACTCCTGTTTCGCCGCATTTTTTAAAGGGAGGTGGGTGAAGCAAGCCCCCTCCCCCCCCCCCCCCAAAAAAAAAAAAAAACACGAAAATATATTTTTAGTTGAAAAGAAATTGCTCAGATCAAAAATTAGACAAAACTTTGCTGGGTATTATAAGTCAAACTTGACTTTTTGTTATGGAGATGCTAAATGAAGGCAATATATACGGTTCATGGGTACAAAACTTGTCAAGCATGAGCTTTTTTCTTAGAAATTTTCAGATGTTTTCCTGATTTACTATTTGTGCCAGTGTTTCGTTTAAGCTCTAATTTGCGCCATCAGAATCAGTGAAAGTATGTGATGATGCTGATGACCCAGCACCAGGCACCAAGGCGAAAAAGCTTTTAATTAGTGCTGCAAGTCATCACTATGCATGCATTAGGGATCGATGAAATCCAAAATAAATTTTTAGTACCACACACCTAACAGAGTTGCCCATAACTAGAGGGTGAAGATGGGCCAAACTAGGGGCGCACGTCTGAAAAGATCGAGGGCGTTTTTTGTGAATATTGTTCTATTTGAAAAGCACGAAATTGAATTCTTGATTAAGGCAAATGACTAAAGACGCTGCCATTTAAAACCATATGTTATTTAATTAACAAGGACTTTTCGGTAACATAATAATTCAATATTAGGTTCCAGCATAGTAACAAGGTTTTTATCCTAAAACGCTAAATAATGCCCATCCCTAATATTCACATGTAAAGTGTTTGATGATTGGTTGGTTGATTTTTGACGGCCAATTATCTGTACGAGGGATATAGGCCCAGTGGGGGAGTGCCCTTCTTGAGGGTCTTTCTAAGGGAACCTAACCCGTATTTACGCATGGAAATCCATGGCTCGAAGAAAACCACGAAAACTCTGAACGATTAGGCCGACGGGCGCGATTGGGTTCGAACCCAGCACCTCCCGTCTACCAGCTTCGAGAGCAGAGCCTCTCAGCCACTGGTGGGGCGTAAAGTGTTTGAATATGTTATTACCTCGGCTTTTAAAATATGGCCTAATTTTCCCCATTAAATGTTTTTCGCTTTCATAATTAAATGATTATAAAGTTTTCTTTCCTTTCAATGCTCATGTGTAAATGTATTTTTAATTCAAAAGTGTTAGTAAATTTCATTTTGGTTTTACTTCTTTTTAATCGGGCAACAGTAGGTAAAAAAACTGTAATTTTTTGAATTAAATCTCTATTCACATAGTGAAATTTTGAATAAAAAATTGGAAAAAAAAATCTTTAAAAAATTAAAATTTAAAAAGGATTGAACACTGCACACCATAATCTAATCAAGTATTTGCGGGCAAAAAATAGTCAAATTGTTTTGCATAGTGTTTGATCCTATAAAACTTATTTAACTGATCTACTTTTAAAGAAAATAAGTTGAAATTGGTGTAAATCAATAAGAACTAAAAGATCTTCTTAAAACACCGTCTACTTTTGCCAATTTCAACATGAAGTAGTTCTTAAAATAATTCTTCGATTTAAAATCTGACTGGTTCAGCGGGTTTATCATACGTTTCTCTATAAAACTGCCAGTTTTCTTATTTTGATATGCTATAGTTTTCTTAATTTGATCCGAGAAATTCAAAAATTCTGAATAAATTCAATTACGGCAGTACCAGCGATAGCAGCGTTAATTACTTTTTCTAAGAATAGAGAGACAATTAAAAGTTTAATTTAGATCGGGGGGAAAAACATTCCATTAAAATATTGTTGTGGGGAAATTTCCCGCCAGAGATTTTGAATCTTCTCGATAGTAGTTATCCCTACTGACTCTTTTTTTTTTATAAGTCTCGAAAGCTAAGGACAAGGACTAAGGGCACCCAACCAAGAAACCAACCGTGAAGTTTAGGGATTAAACGTCCTCGCGGAAAACGTCCCCTCCGCTATCCAGCGATAACACCGGCAGGGGAACAAGCCAAACCAACGGCGTTTGTTGAAAATTCACAAATCAAAATAAAACCCTCAACTTGGACAAAAGACAAAAATGGCAATTGGCCACACGCCAGCCCAAAAGAAAAATACAAAACTAAAAATATTTACAGATAAGTAACAGTTTATAGGTAACTGACAAAATTTAAGAATAAAGCAAACGAATAACAGTCATAGAGCCAATTTATGGGTCACCGGAACTGGAAACCAAAGTTCAAAAGTTCTACAGAGTTCTAAAAGCAGTTCTTGTATAAGTATAATTGAAGTAGCTAACTGAATTTAGTATAGTGAATAAAGTGTATTATAATTTTCAGTCAGCTTGGCATAATTATCTGGATTCAACAAAACACTTCTTAAGTTCTCCCTAACAGTCCTACTTTGCTTAAAAACAAAAAATTACATATACAGTTAGCAGTACTAGTAGACCAGGCAGAAGGGAGAGGGACGCCGGCGAAACGATGAAAAGTAACCGAGTAGAAGATACAAACCGCCGACGTAGATTATGTTTCTGGTTTTTAAACGTAATCTTTAAGCATGTACAGTCGTGGAAAAAAAAAAGTAAACACCTCCTACTAACTCCTCAACAAATTATCGTAGACTAAAGTTACTGGTACCGAACGATTGAAAATAAAGTCTTCTTTTAAATGGTGTATATAAAATTTTCTTAGGGGGTCATGTACATATTAAAACGAATCCAAACTTCATTTTTTTTCAGTGGCAGTACCCAATTTTAACGAGATATTTCAAATCTTTGGTTCAAACTATGCCTAGACACCAAATTTCAAGTCATTTGAATGATAAGTTTTTAAATTATAAACATTCAAAATTTAGTGCTTCTAATGTTAAATTACATTTTCATATTTTTATTTATATCTCCTGAAATTATGCTTCTAATGTGCTAATTTTTTTGTAGCAATAATACTAATATACTCAAACATAAATACGCTGAATTTGAAATTCTTATAATTTTATGATATGAATTTTGAATTATGAAATTAATATTCGAAAAAATTATGAATTGCAACCTACAATTTTTTTGATGGATTTAGATTTATTAAGTCCTGCTTTATGGAAAACCAAAATTTCACATTTTTCTTCCAAGTAGTTTTCAAATTATGCTTAAAAAACGGCAAAATGATGGTTTAAGGTAGGGATGCACAACCTGTGGCCCGCGGAGGGTTAACTGGTGGCCCACGAACACCTGCTAAGATGATGTTCCAGTTTATTTTCCGCTAGTGACTGTGAAATTCGCAATTTTTTGCCGCGAGTGGTCTACAAAATTAGCAATTTTTTTTTTCTGTTATACAATGGTCCACGCCTCCACGGCCATATAAAACGGCCACATTTAACGCGTCAACTGATGATTTTATAAACACTTCACGAAAAAAACCGCAAAATAATAAAATTCTTGGTTGAAAGCTTCCGCTGTTTATCAAAACAGGGTCTTCTTTCTTATGTAAACAGCTTGATGTCAGTTTTCGATAGTAATTAAGGGTACCTACCTACTGACTCACAGAGGTTTTTGTATCTGTTTATTTTGCATATAAAGACATCTGTCTACACTACATATTAGAAGTTCAGCGATGATTTATTTTTATCATTTTTTTTTTTAAATCTTGAATTATAATGAAAGGCAAAATGATTTTCACTTGAATTGATATTTAAACGTTGTGTTTATGCAGGATTTTCGTAATTTAAGGAAAGAATGTATGTCTTAAGAGTTTATATATGATAGGAATAAAAGATGTTAGACGTGGGTCTCGCTCATTAAGCCCCAGTGAGGATTCACAGGCGGTGCCCCGGCATCAGGTGTCATGTCAGGTTATAGCCCTCAGTTACCGTCACTGACACAGTAGAATCCTACATCGTCTCGACTTGGCTCTGATTTTTAATCAATTTCCAACAAAGGAGGTTATACAAATCACTCGTGTTTTTTTTTTTTCCTTTCACTTTTCAGATTTTTTTTTTTTTTTAGACGTGCCAATATAAATTTAAACGAGATGTAAAAGTGATTTCTTTGCCGGTGTTCTTTACTTTTTTAAAAATTGAGAAATCACCACAAAATTCCAATATCTTGTTAAGGTACTGCTTTATGTCATTAAGTGCGTTCGTAATTATATAAATACGTAGAGTCGTAGACCTATGGTCGACGTCTGGTCCGTCCGTTTGTCCGCATATAAGAACGCAATAACTACCCAACCGATTGCTTTGAAATGTATATAATCGTTGCAGAATTTTGTCGAGTCACTTCAAATTTTATGAAAAATTGAATCAAAACGTAAAAATATATTAATAAAAGGTTTCTTCATGCTATAAAATCCGATCATGCGTAATTAATTCAATGATATCACATGATAGGTGATTTCCATGGTGGTGACGTCCTAATTAAGAGGGAGTTCTATTATTTTCGTATGACTGAATTTAATATATACAATCGTAATAAATTTTGTATTCATGCATTTTTGCGTAAGAGTGCAACACCTATTGCAAGAAGATCTGAATATTTATAAAACATCCTTATAGTACGAATATAGTCCTTTACCACGTTTGACGTACAATTTCAGACTTGTTAAAATAGTTGTCGCATATAGCTTTTTTAGAGACATAAAAAATTATATAGTCACCTATTGAGCACCAAAATGAGCAATATTGCCAATAATGGGATTTAAGTTTGTAGTCAAATTTAACTTGTGTACTTTGCGACACATTCGCGAAATCTGTTTTATTCAGAAATGCACGGCTTTTGTAAGTGTTCCAGAAACTGGGAAATCAAATAGTGTTTCCAATTTTCAATAAAAGGAAAAAAAAAATCTTTCATAAAATGATATCAAAGTTGGCGTTTTGAACTGTTTTTCGAAATGCAAATGTTTGAAAAAGGACTTTATGAGAGGGCAATGATTTATACCTTAATTTATAATATATTTATCAAAAAACGCTGTTCGTTTGTAAATCACTTCACTAATTATTCTCAATTTATGCTTTTACGGATAAATATGACTCAGCGTATGTGGCAGAAAGTTTCCTTATTGAGTGGTGGAAATTTTTTTTCTGAGAACTCTCTCTTAAAATAAATATAGATAACAAAAAAGGATTGCCAAGCTATTATTCTCACTGAAATACGCTAACCTGCATGTAATAACTTTTTTAATGCAATACGGTAAGAAACAATCCCAAATGGGATTTATTTAATTTTTCAAAATTACTTGTTTTCCTCCGGGTTGGGTTTTTATGTATCCATTTTTTTTTTTTCGGGGCAGATGCAAAATCGAGTCTGCAGGTTTTGTTTCTCGCAGATCGGGTTTGGCTATATCCGATTTTTTAAGGAAAAGCACAAAATCGTGTTGTCGCTGATATATATTTAAAGATCAATGTGAATACAGATATTAATTTGATTTTACAAGAGATAAAATTATTACACATATATTATATGTAAATTTTCTTTTACTAAATCTTATACAGGCGAAATTTCGCGTGCAATATCTCAAATCGCGATTGGACGGATAGTTTGTTTTTCATAGAAGTAAACATATGTCACCCTTCCCTTGTGGTTGTTTTCTTTCTTCACTGGAGCTATGGGCTGAGATTGTTATTATTAGGCAATGATACAACCAGGTGTATGGGTGGGTGGGGGCGATAGAAAAAATTAATGCGCATGCTCATCGAGAGCGAATTGGCCCGGTGGTTTTATATATTTTTTTTCTCTTGTACTTTTGGTGATTAGAGAGTAATTAGTTATAGTTGTTTATATTTCACACATCTTTATGCTTTTTTTCGTATTTCTTTAAAACGGTCCTTCTCAGGACCATTATTAAATTTCTTGCTTTGAATATTCCGTTGTTTGTGTTATTTATTTATTATTAGTTCTAGAACACGACAAAGGTTAGAATTTTCGGCATTGTTCTTTAACGTGTCTTGATAATTGTTTGTCACAATGTCCGATTTGAAAAGGAAAAGAAAGGAAGAAATTGTTAATAGAAAGTTTTCGGAAGTATGGACTTCGAAATACTTTTTTGTAGAGAAGAACAATCGAGCGACATGCTTAATATGTAATTTTACAGTTGCTGTTTGCAAAGAATATAATGTTAAGCGGCACTATGAGGCGAAACATTCAACATTTTCAAGATTTGAGGGGAAAGAACGCGAGCGCAAAATAGAGTTACTTAATCGTTCTCTTTCTTCACAAAAAGATATGATTGCAAAGGGGAGTTCAGAAATAAAGAATTGCATTGAGGTTAGTTTAGGAATTGCGGCCTTAATTGCTAAAAGTGGTCGCCCATTTACCGATGGTGATTTTGCCAAGGAATGCCTTTTGTTAGCTGCTGACAAAGTGTGTCCAGAAGCAAAAAAATAAATTTAAAAATGTGAGCCTAAATAGAATGACTATTCAAAGAAGAATTGAAAATTTAGCTGAAAATATTAAGGAACAACTAACGACTGCTGTCGCTAAATTTAAGTACTTTTCCCTGGCAACTGATGGATCAACAGACATTTCTTCAACAGCTCAGTTGCTTTTGTTTGTTAGAGGGATTTCTGATAACTTTAAAGTAACTGAAGAGCTTGTTGGAATGAGTTCAATGAAGGGGCGAACAACTGGAGCTGATATTTTATCCTCCATTTTGAGTTTGTGTTCTGCACATAATTTGGAGCTAAGCAATAACCTTGTAAGTATCACTACTGATGGTGCTCCAGCTATGACTGGGGTTCAGAATGGTATGGTGAGTTTGCTGAGAAACCACTTGGGTGACCGTGGAAAAGATATTCTCGGATATCATTGCATTATCCACCAGGAACAGCTGTGTGCAAAAGAATTGGGATTTGACCGCTTAATGAAATCAGTGAGTGATGCTATTAATTTTGTTCGCTCCCACGGTTTAAACCACAGGCATTTTAAGGAAATATTAGAGCATACAGATGCACCACATAGTGATCTGATATATTATTCTGAAATACGGTGGTTGAGCCGTGGGGAGGCATTAAAAAGATTTGCTGATTTGATTGATGAAGTCGTACCATTCCTTGAAGACAAAGGTAAACCAACTAAGATGCTAAAAGAACAATCTTTCAAATGTGACCTAGCATTTTTAGTTGATGTGACAGCGCATCTTAATGAGCTAAACAAAAAATTGATGGGAAAAAACCAATTTATTAATCAACTGGCCAATGCAGTATCTGCTTTTTAAATTAAACTGCAACTATTTTCAAAGCAGTTAAGCTCTCAGAACTTCACCAACTTTCCTTATCTAAAACAAATCAAGGAAAAATTTCCAGACAAACAGCTGAATTATACAGAAAAAATATAAAATGTTGCTTAGCTCATTTGAAAAGCGATTTACAGATTTTGAGTCTCATAAGCTTGATTTTAAATTATTCGGCGACCCATTTTCAGTTCCAGTTGAGGAAGCTCCTGAACATATGCAAATGGAACTCATCGATTTGCAAACTTCAGACTTATGCAAGTCTAGATTCAGAGACTTAGACATTCTGGACTTTTATAAAACTCTACCTGACGCATTCTTGCACTTAAAAAATAATGCAAGTAAATGTGCTACCATGTTTGGGAGCACTTACATATGTGAGCAGACATTTTCGGTTATGACTCAAAATAAATTTAAGCTAAGAAATAAATTGACAGATGAACGTTTGGAATCTATTTTGAAAGTATCCACATCTAGCTTTCAACCAAATATATCAAAAATTGTGGATAAAATTCAATCACAACCATCACATTAATGTTTCTAAAACTGCACAATTTTTATACATTTCTGTAATCTTTTATTTTATATGCATATACCACAAATATTTTCAATGCCTCCCTCTGCAAGTGTTTTTCACAAAATTCTTGAAGTCACATTATTCCTAGACAAAGGTAAACAACTAAGATGCTACTAAGATGCAAACAAAAAATTAAAAATCAAAATTGTGCTTTAAAAATTTAATCATGTGTATTTTCATTTTAAAAAATAAATCTCTATTTTTTGAAAATGAAGTTATTCTTCATTAAAAAAAGTGTATAGTTATCAATAATGTATAGTTTTTAGAAATTTTGCATAAAATGTTTTCATCATCAAATCTGTATTTATCAAAAAGGAGCAGTTAATCTTCATAAAATTTGGTATAGTTATTCATATGGATATTTAGAAGCCCAGCATATAGTTATTTATTTTTGATAAACAAAAATTGCCATTAATCAGGAATGAAGAATTATTTTTAATAAAATTTTGTATAATTAAAAAATATATATATATATATATGTATGTATGTATGCATATATTCAGATGGTTAGGAAAACTATGTATATTTTCATCAGCAACAAGAATTAATGTCAGGAAAAAGTGAACATTCATGCTTTGTCAGCTTTCAATATTTTTTAGAAATTTGTTTTAATTTCTTACATATGAAGGTTTCCACTAAGGAAGATTCTTCGATCTCATAAAAGATTATAAGGTGAGTGATATTTTGGTGTATATTGTGAGATTAAAATATTATATTATGAAAATTTATATTTATTTTAAAATTGATCATTTTCTGTTATTTAACTTACTAACTTACTTAAAGTAGAATTGAGAATAATATATGTTTCTCCTCCTCCTCCCTTCTTTAATGCAACACACATTTTTTTTCGGCACTGGCTACTTTCATGCCTATCTTTGTTTTTTACTTCTTTTAATAAAGCTAAATTTACTACTCCGAATAAAGTCGGAATATTTCCACCCTTTGAAAAATATCTTTGCTATATGTCTGTTTTATATACAAACGTAAACAGTTGATATATCCTTGCCAACTGGATTGGGTATGTTTACTGGGTAGTAGAACCTAAAGGAGTAAACTGCTCCCCAAAATCATGTTTTTAATCTGATTATAGGCCATAGATCCCACCCCACCCTCTCTGAAATAAAATTTTCTCTGTGTTACTGGTGTGGCCCGCGGCAACAGAGATATTTTTGTAAGTGGCCCTTCACTTAAAAAGGTTGTGCACCCCTAGTTTAAGGGGTCTTCTATGATGGAAGTGAGTAGATATTTTAAAATTTCTTCTGCTGTACTATAATCTAACAGGTTTCATAAGAAAGGGGCTCTCTCGGTTAACAATCGAGTACGGAACTTCAATTTGGATACAGCCCTTAAAATACGCTCGTTTTAAAATAATTAATTTCTCGGAAACTTATGGTGCGAATTGCATAAAAATTTGTTTTTAGGCTAATTGAAGGCTGTAGAGCTCAGAGTAATCATATATTAGAGGGGGAATTCTCCGATGCTTTCTTCAGCCAGGATAAAATCACGTGACTCGGGGCAAGAAGCTTCCCGGTCCGCGTGCTAATAGCATTGATTTCTACGGAGGATATTAGACAATTTGATGTTTACGATTCAAAAATATCACGTTAGCAAGTTGTTGTGGCTATGGATGTACAGAAAGAGCAAACAAAACAACTTCTGTTACCTTCCATTGCTATGTATTTATTATTTATTTATTTTTATTAATATTTAAAGGGTCTTAAAAATATATCATTGGAACTATGATATCATTTATTCACGTTGTTACGATGAAAATACAAAATATTTTACTTTTAATAACATAAATGTATGTAATAATAGGATTTACTGTTATCTAGTGTTATCAGTTTAAATATTAAAAGTGTAGGTTTGATTAATTTAAATTTTAAGAACATTTCGTATTACGGTGTTTGGCGATACATTTTTTTCGCCAAAAAAAACTTGTTTTCGTCGCTTTAAAACCTAAATACTTATGTTTTTTTTTTTTTTCAGTAATAAATATCACATCAAAATGCGTGATTCTTAAATAAGCTTCAATTATTTTGTAATATTGAAATTAACGTTAAGGCTCAACTGCTCTGCTCAACAAGCGCAAAACGTTTTTACGCATTTACAAATTCATTTTTTAACGGAAAGATATAAAATTGGAAAGCCTGACCATGGAAGCTATTTGGAATCGAACTTTATTTTCCATTTTTTGATACATAAATTACCTATTGAGTTAGAAGCGATTTTGATCACGTGACAAACACGTTTTTCATACTTTCTTGAGTGGATATTTTTCTTTCGCGCGGAAAAGCGGTTCAAAACACTCACTTTGACACTATTTTTTGAAAGATCTATTGCGTTTGCAAAAAAACGGAAAAAACAGCTCGATTACATAGTTTCTAAACAACAACACCTGCTATTTTCCTGCATTTCCGAACAAAAATGAATTAAAACTTATGTCATAAAGTTGTCCTTTTGGATTTGAGAACAGCCTTAATAATTTTGATACAATTAAACAAACTTTTGAAGCTTTTTGTTATGATTAAATAAGATGGTGATTATTATTAAAAAATAGTGGTATCAATCGCGTAGGCAAGAAAGTGACACTCCTCATTTATAATTTTATTTTATTGAACAGGTATGTTTCATTTTAATAGAATAAACATTCTGTGATAATTATTGTACAAATACATTTTTATTGTTAAAAAATTCTTATTAGTACTCCGTGTGATTTCAAATTTTGAATTTAGTGTTCCGTGAGGTTTAGAAGTTGGCAACCGCTACTATAAATGAATTAAGCATAGCCAAATAACTTTTTTTTATTATTGTTCTATTATTTCTGAAACTGAAACTTTGCATTTTGGACATTTTATATTTCTAACTGCTTTGTGTGTATTTATGCAATTTGTATTGTAAAATAATTCCTGTATGTGTGTTATAGTTGTGTACTAAGTTATTATTTATAAACTTCCATCCATGAAGCAAAATTTGTAAATAAAATTATGTGTGTAAGTTTGAGTTATGATCGTTACTGTATTATTCAGTTAAACTTTCAATTAATTGAATGTGTTGTTATAGATGTATTTTTTTGGAAAGAAAAACAATAAACATTTAATGAATTCAGAAAGTTTAAAGCTGACATTTCTTTTTCCATTAAAATGTCCTTTATGTAATATCAGCGTTTTCCAATTAAAATAACTATTAAATTCTTTAATTTACATTAAAAAAAAAGACCTGTTTGTTAAATTTGTAATTTTGTAGTAATAATAGGTAAATAATTCATCACCTAAATTCACTTCCCCGAAATTTCACCTTTATCTCAACCCCCCCTCCCCCTTCCCTTTGGCCTTCTAACACACAAAGTTAAACTTCTTAACTAATTTCTTTATTTTTTTCTGTCCTATTTTTTACTTTGTATTCACAATAATAAAAAAAAAAAAAAAAAAAAAAAAAGTATCTAATGAAATTAAATATAAACAAAACCATGTCAAAGTTTGAAAATAGCTAAATTATTAATTAAACATATGCATATTTATCTAAATAAAAGTTTCATAATTTCTGTTATTTATTTATTACTCATGAGCCATTCTTTGAATGATAAAGAAAACATTAGGATAAATATCCGGTGTACATTCAGATTTCTTTTACCTGATTTGTATTTCTGTCAACTCTCAAATTTCTGAATCACAGCATAAAAATACTGCACTCCTGCCAAGAGCTGCGATAAAGTGACAAAAATATCGTTACTTCTAGTAACCTTTTATCGCCAAATGCCAACTGTCACGTGGGTCATCCTGGCCCCACTTTTTACGAGCGAAAGTAACGGGGTTGAGCTCTCTATATGATATTTACTCTGAGCTGTAGAGTTCATTTATGCTGTCAGAATTGTGTATTGCTATTGAAAAAAACAAAGTTATGGTTCGTTTTAATATGTAGATGACCCCTAAGAAAATTTCATATACATCATTTAAAAGTAGACTTTATTTCCAATCGTTTGGTACCAGTAACTTTCTTTTACGATAATTTGTTGAGGAGTCAGTAGGGGGTGTTTACTTTTTTTTCCACGACTGTACATTAGGGTGGAACTTAAGTATAGGGTAAAAAAAAAAAACTTTTTTGTTTTAATGTGTAATAGTGAAAACTTTTTTCCTTTTTGGATGTCTAAACTTTTGG
This sequence comes from Maratus speciosus, assembly GCA_963932465.1. NCBI lineage: Eukaryota > Metazoa > Arthropoda > Arachnida > Araneae > Salticidae > Maratus > Maratus speciosus. Next base: position 226,573,906 of record OZ010800.1, on the reverse strand, counting down.
CTGAAAAGGTTTTTTTAAATTAAATTGTTTTTTGGTTCCTCAAGGAGGTCAAAGTTTTGAAATCTCAGTATAAAGTAACTTAAAGTAAACAACGTAGCTGTTAGCTCATATCTACTTTTATTTAGCAAATACTATCCAGAAGTCACCACGAGGAGGTTGTTAAATATCGACTTCCACCCTCCTTGCCTCCCTTTGTTATGGATTAATTCAATTGGATATTCAACCTACTGTCTTTTTAGGCAAACATTGTCAGTACATTGTGGGAATTCAACTTTCCCAAGATTAAGCCATCTTTTGCTTAATATTTAAAGACGGTTGACGCAGCTCGCGGCACAATTTTGACACACGTTTCTCTGTTTGAGTATGACAAGGAAAATCTAAAATTCAAGTGTATCCCCTGTTTGTACTTTTTTTAAGTTCTTCATCCGATCAGTCCGTCAAGATAGGATCAATGTTTTTATGGTCTATAATTTCAATATGCTCGCATTTTTTCAAGTCGCTTTCCTACTGGTCCTGAAAATCCTTTTGTACCCGTAATTTTTCCAGCAAGATGTTGAAATAAGTATCTAAGAAAAAAGTTCATTTGCATGTAATAATCAAATTATCCATTATAAAGTTTTTAGGTATTGCTTCCGACGTTTAAACAACTCCAGATTTGCATCCTGCATTAAAGTCGTTTCTGTTTCACCCAATAACTTTCAAACTTGAAATGTCTGTATTATTATTTTGAAAATACACCAAAATTGCAGTGGCTATATTAATATAAGAGGAAGATGTCAATGAAATATGACCAATATATTTGCATCCTGGTTTTTGAACTAAGATCAGGTGTTCGTCTTTAATGATTCTTAGTTATACTTTTTCCCTCTGCTTCAGTTATCATACTGTTATCCTTTCTGCCATCAAAATACTAACCTTCTAAAATTAACTCATTTCGTCTTTCCTGTTCTTTCAAATTATTCCTTTTCTTTTCTCTTTGTCGTCTTCAAGTCCTTCTTTCAGTTACCTTTTCTTTATTATCATCAGAAATACCGATATCTTCTAAGGTGCCATTTGCAATAATATTTGCAGTTCTGTCTAATACTCTGGTTCTTTCACCTTGTTAATTATCAAATTCAGGTTTAGAAAAACAACTGATTGAACTATTTCCTTCCGAACTACTTTTTACACTTGACGATCATTCAATCAAAACATCATTTTTTTTGTTTTAAAATAACGTTTTTCCTTGATATTTCCTTTTCCAGTCTTGCTACACATTTTTTGTAGTTTTTATATCTATTGATCCTATTGCCATCACCCCATCTATCTTTGGTCTTTGAGAAAGTGACGTTCTTGTTCTGATACACGATAATATTTAGGGCTTTTACACAGAGAAATGTTTTTTGCAGGATTACCTAACACTGTGCAATTTTATATTGGATGTGGGATTATTCTTCTTAATCTTAATATTTTTCTTCAAATTTTGACATTTCTCGCGCTAGCCTTTAATCATTTTTTATGATTTGTGTATCCGAAACCGTTAGAATTGAAGGTCTCAGCAATACAATTTTAATTGTATCATCAACAGCCTTAGATATTTTAGAAATAGTGTGTACCAGATTCCAGCTGTCAGATTTTAAGTTAAATTGAACCCAAAAATAATGTTTCATAACATCTTCATATGTTCGTCAAAGATGACAGTCTAATGTTAATTGTTTTGGTTCACGAAATACAGGACACTTCAATAATTATCTAGATTTAGGTACGTTAACAGACTTTGTCACTTTTGACGCCGAATGTTTATTGAAAAATAATTAAAGAAACTGTTAACACACGTTAAATCGGACTAACTTGTTATGTGTCGCAGCCAAATAAATCAGAGACAATGAAAGTTGACGCCCGTGACACTGGCTTCTACAAAAGTCAAATAAAGTGGGGCTAACTTTTCTAAGGCACTCAGAATAAATTATTCTCTTTATTACAGGATATTAACACTTAATTAATTTAATTTTGCAAATTGTAAATTTAACAATAAGCTTAAAAACCTTTTCATGCAATTATTGGCTTTTTTTCGTTTTTTAGAGAAAATCAGGTGCTTTGAGGAACCGGAAAATATCATTTTAAAATTAAGAGAAAAATATTTTCTTTTTATGGAGTTAAAAAGGAAAAAAATAATCACTATTAGAATATAAAATTCGAAACTTCGTTTTTTAGTTCCACCCTACTGTACATAAACCTGATCTGTAAATGGTTCTTCCTTTCAACATATTATTTAGTTAAACATTTTGATCCCTCTTAGTAATTTTTGTCGTGTATTTCTAAATACAATATATCTAAAAACTAGTTGGATGTGCCAATCCCAAAACTTTCTTCTATCTTATACATCTTAATATTTCAAAACCTAGCTACACATGTTAATACTTCAATATTATTAGTTCAATACTATACCAACTTTGATTTTCATCTTAAATTTCTGCTCAAGTCAATTAAACGGACTAAAAACGAGTTAATCTATATCATGATATTTGTTAAAATTATTAATTTTTCCTTATTCTGTCGTTATCAGCTGTTTGCGAATAGCCGGCATAGCAGGAAGCGAGTTCCCACCGTTGCATGAGCCGCCGATGCACAATAGAACTACGAAAAATCAAGAAAAGTATACAAAAATCGCTAGCACGGAGCCCCTTTACCGCGCAATATTTCCAAATTCAAGGAGAACCTGTTGGCCAAAGCCAAAAACAAGCACAAACATTTTGGTGCAATTGTATGCATAATTTTATACGCTGTTCGATGGTACAATAATGAAAATGGCACAGAGATCGGAATTATAGCGCCCCCTTCTGTCGGAATTTTTTCAAGTTCAGGGAGGACTTGTTTGCCATAGCCAGAAGCATGCACAAAAAATTTGGTTCAATTATATGGATAACTTCATACACTTTTCGATGGTACAATAATGAAAATGGTACAGACATCGCAATTATAGTGCCCCCTTCCCGCAGAATTTTTCCAAATTCAGGGAGGACCTTCGTGACATGACCAAAAATAAACACATAAAATTTGGTTCAATTCTATGCATAACTTCATACACTTTTCGGCGGTACAATATTCAAAATGGCACAAAAATTGTACAAAAATCGCTATTACAGCGCCCTCTACGAGCGATTTTTTTACAAATTAAGGGAGGACAACCTTGCCTTAGCCAAGAACTTAAAATTTTTTTTGGTTCAATTCTATGCATAACTTCATACACTTTTCGATGGTGCAATATTCAAAATCGCACAAAAATCGCTATTACAGCGCCCCCTAACGGCGAATTTTTTGCAAATTCATGGAGGACCTGCTTGCTATATCCAAAAACTTAAAATAAAAATTTGGTTTAATTCTATGCATAACTTCATACACTTTTGGACGGTACAATATTCAAAATCGCACAAAAATCGCTATTACAGCGCCCCCTACCGGCGAATATTTTCCAAATTCAGGGAGGACCTGCTTGCCATAGCCAAAAGCTTAAAATAAAAATTTGGTTTAATTCTATGCATAACTTCATATACTTTTGGACGGTACAATATTCAAAATCGCACAAAAATCGCTATTACAGTGCCCCCTACCGGCGAATTTTTTCCAAATTCAGGGAGGACCTGCTTGCCATACCAAAAACTTAAACTAAAAATTTGGTTCAATTCTATGCATAACTTCATACACTTTTCGATGGTAAAATATTCAAAATCGCACAAAAAACGCATTTACAGCGCCCACTACCGGCGAATTTTTTTCCAAATTCAGGGAGGACCTGCTTGTCATATCCAAAAACTTAAACTAAAAATTTGGTTCAATTCTATGCATAACTCCATACACTTTTGGATGGTACAATATTCAAAATCGCACAAAAATTGTTATATCAGCGCCCCCTACCGGCGAATATTTTCCAAATTCCAGGAGGACCTGCTTGCCATAGCCAAAAACTTATAATAAAATTTTGGTTTAATTCTATACATAACTTCATACACTTTTGATGGTACAATGGCGACAGACAGACGGACAGACGGACGGACGGACAGACGGACATTTTCTATAAACATGTTTTTTGGAGTCTCTGACCCCTAAAACATGTAAATCCGTCGAAAACCGGAAGTCGAAAAAAATTTCGATTACAATACTTTCTTCTATTGAAGATAGAAGAAAGTAAAAAATTAAGGTCCAGTCCAAACAGGTTTACTTTCTGACGCTTTCCTCAATTCATTTTTATTCGTAACCACATTAAACTGTCTGGTATTCTTGTTCCGAATCGAAGATATCGAGTACCGTTTTGCAATAAGTTCTATGGAGGAAGAGAATCTTTAAAAACACTTTGTCAGTTTTCAGACGATTTTCCGAACGTGACAGCCGATACAGGACGGCATGAGACAGAATTCGCGTATAATCCAAGATGTAATTAATTCATTTATCGAGAAATGGAAAACGCACTTTGATTCCAAATCGCCTGAATAGTCGTGCCTGAATATACAACTTCAATATTCTATTAAAGCAAAAATATAAACTAGTTGGATGTGCCAATCCCAAAACTTTCTTCTATCTTATACATCTTAATATTTCAAAACCTAGTTACACATGTTAATACTTCAATATTATTAGTTCAATACTATACCAACTTTGATTTTCATCTTAAATTTCTGCTCAAGTCAATTAAACGGACTAAAAACGAGTTAATCTATATTATGATATTTGTTAAAATTATTAATTTTTCCTTATTTTGTTGTTATCAGCTGTTTGCGAATAGCCGCCTTAGCAGGAAGCGAGTTCCCGCCGCTGCATGAGCCGCCGATGAACAATAGAACTACGAAAAATCATAAAAGTATACAAAAATCGCTAACACGGAGCCCCTTTACCGCACAATATTTCCGAATTCAAGGAGGACCTGTTGGCCAAAGCCAAAAACAAGCACAAACATTTTGGTTCAATTGTATGCATAATTTTATACGCTGTTCGATGGTACAATAATGAACATGGCACAGAGATCGGAATTATAGCGCCCCCTTCTTTCGGAATTTTTTCAAGTTCAGGGAGGACTTGTTTGCCATAGCCAGAAACATGCACAAAAAATTTGGTTCAATTATATGGATAACTTCATACACTTTTCGATGGTACAATAATGAAAATTGTACAGACATCGCAATTATAGTGCTCCCTACCGGCAGAATTTTTCCAAATTCAGGAAGAACCTTCGTGACATGACCAAAAATAAACACATAAAATTTGGTTCAATTCTATGCATAACTTCATACACTTTTCGACGGTACAATATTCAAAATGGCACAAAAATTGTACAAAAATCGCTATTACAGCGCCCTCTACGAGCGATTTTTTTACAAATTAAGGGAGGACCTCCTTGCCATAGCCAAGAACTTAAAAATTTTTTTTTTGGTTCAATTCTATGCATAACTTCATACACTTTTCGATGGTGCAATATTCAAAATCGCACAAAAATCGCTATTACAGCGCCCCCTAACGGCGAATTTTTTGCAAATTCAGGGAGGACCTGCTTGCCATATCCAAAAACTTAAAATAAAAATTTGGTTTAATTCTATGCATAACTTCATACACTTTTGGACGGTACAATATTCAAAATCGCACAAAAATCGCTATTACAGCGCCCCCTACCGGCGAATTTTTTCCAAATTCAGGGAGGACCTGCTTGCCATACCAAAAACTTAAAATAAAAATTTGGTTCAATTCTATGCATAACTTCATACACTTTTCGATGGTAAAATATTCAAAATCGCACAAAAAACGCATTTACAGCGCCCACTACCGGCGAATTTTTTTCCAAATTCAGGGAGGACCTGCTTGTCATATCCAAAAACTTAAACTAAAAATTTGGTTCAATTCTATGCATAACTCCATACACTTTTGGATGGTACAATATTCAAAATCGCACAAAAATTGTTATATCAGCGCCCCCTACCGGCGAATATTTTCCAAATTCCAGGAGGACCTGCTTGCCATAGCCAAAAACTTATAATAAAATTTTGGTTTAATTCTATACATAACTTCATACACTTTTGATGGTACAATGGCGACAGACAGACGGACAGACGGACGGACGGACAGACGGACACACAGACAGACAGACATTTTCTATAAACATGTTTTTTGGAGTCTCTGACCCCTAAAACATGTAAATCCGTCGAAAACCGGAAGTCGAAAAAAATTTCGATTACAATACTTTCTTCTATTGAAGATAGAAGAAAGTAAAAAATTAAGGTCCAGTCCAAACAGGTTTACTTTCTGACGCTTTCCTCAATTCATTTTTATTCGTAACCACATTAAACTGTCTGGTATTCTTGTTCCGAATCGAAGATATCGAGTACCGTTTTGCAATAAGTTCTATGGAGGAAGAGAATCTTTAAAAACACTTTGTCAGTTTTCAGACGATTTTCCGAACGTGACAGCCGATACAGGACGGCATGAGACAGAATTCGCGTATAATCCAAGATGTAATTAATTCATTTATCGAGAAATGGAAAACGCACTTTGATTCCAAATCGCCTGAATAGTCGTGCCTGAATATACAACTTCAATATTCTATTAAAGCAAAAATATAAACTAGTTGGATGTGCCAATCCCAAAACTTTCTTCTATCTTATACATCTTAATATTTCAAAACCTAGTTACACATGTTAATACTTCAATATTATTAGTTCAATACTATACCAACTTTGATTTTCATCTTAAATTTCTGCTCAAGTCAATTAAACGGACTAAAAACGAGTTAATCTATATTATGATATTTGTTAAAATTATTAATTTTTCCTTATTTTGTTGTTATCAGCTGTTTGCGAATAGCCGCCTTAGCAGGAAGCGAGTTCCCGCCGCTGCATGAGCCGCCGATGAACAATAGAACTACGAAAAATCATAAAAGTATACAAAAATCGCTAACACGGAGCCCCTTTACCGCACAATATTTCCGAATTCAAGGAGGACCTGTTGGCCAAAGCCAAAAACAAGCACAAACATTTTGGTTCAATTGTATGCATAATTTTATACGCTGTTCGATGGTACAATAATGAACATGGCACAGAGATCGGAATTATAGCGCCCCCTTCTTTCGGAATTTTTTCAAGTTCAGGGAGGACTTGTTTGCCATAGCCAGAAACATGCACAAAAAATTTGGTTCAATTATATGGATAACTTCATACACTTTTCGATGGTACAATAATGAAAATTGTACAGACATCGCAATTATAGTGCTCCCTACCGGCAGAATTTTTCCAAATTCAGGAAGAACCTTCGTGACATGACCAAAAATAAACACATAAAATTTGGTTCAATTCTATGCATAACTTCATACACTTTTCGACGGTACAATATTCAAAATGGCACAAAAATTGTACAAAAATCGCTATTACAGCGCCCTCTACGAGCGATTTTTTTACAAATTAAGGGAGGACCTCCTTGCCATAGCCAAGAACTTAAAAATTTTTTTTTTGGTTCAATTCTATGCATAACTTCATACACTTTTCGATGGTGCAATATTCAAAATCGCACAAAAATCGCTATTACAGCGCCCCCTAACGGCGAATTTTTTGCAAATTCAGGGAGGACCTGCTTGCCATATCCAAAAACTTAAAATAAAAATTTGGTTTAATTCTATGCATAACTTCATACACTTTTGGACGGTACAATATTCAAAATCGCACAAAAATCGCTATTACAGCGCCCCCTACCGGCGAATTTTTTCCAAATTCAGGGAGGACCTGCTTGCCATACAAAAAACTTAAAATAAAAATTTGGTTCAATTCTATGCATAACTTCATACACTTTTCGATGGTAAAATATTCAAAATCGCACAAAAAACGCATTTACAGCGCCCACTACCGGCGAATTTTTTTCCAAATTCAGGGAGGACCTGCTTGTCATATCCAAAAACTTAAACTAAAAATTTGGTTCAATTCTATGCATAACTCCATACACTTTTGGATGGTACAATATTCAAAATCGCACAAAAATTGTTATATCAGCGCCCCCTACCGGCGAATATTTTCCAAATTCCAGGAGGACCTGCTTGCCATAGCCAAAAACTTATAATAAAATTTTGGTTTAATTCTATACATAACTTCATACACTTTTGATGGTACAATGGCGACAGACAGACGGACAGACGGACTGACGGACAGACGGACATTTTCTATAAACATGTTTTTTGGAGTCTCTGACCCCTAAAACATGTAAATCCGTCGAAAACCGGAAGTCGAAAAAAATTTCGATTACAATACTTTCTTCTATTGAAGATAGAAGAAAGTAAAAAATTAAGGTCCAGTCCAAACAGGTTTACTTTCTGACGCTTTCCTCAATTCATTTTTATTCGTAACCACATTAAACTGTCTGGTATTCTTGTTCCGAATCGAAGATATCGAGTACCGTTTTGCAATAAGTTCTATGGAGGAAGAGAATCTTTAAAAACACTTTGTCAGTTTTCAGACGATTTTCCGAACGTGACAGCCGATACAGGACGGCATGAGACAGAATTCGCGTATAATCCAAGATGTAATTAATTCATTTATCGAGAAATGGAAAACGCACTTTGATTCCAAATCGCCTGAATAGTCGTGCCTGAATATACAACTTCAATATTCTATTAAAGCAAAAATATAAACTAGTTGGATGTGCCAATCCCAAAACTTTCTTCTATCTTATACATCTTAATATTTCAAAACCTAGTTACACATGTTAATACTTCAATATTATTAGTTCAATACTATACCAACTTTGATTTTCATCTTAAATTTCTGCTCAAGTCAATTAAACGGACTAAAAACGAGTTAATCTATATTATGATATTTGTTAAAATTATTAATTTTTCCTTATTTTGTTGTTATCAGCTGTTTGCGAATAGCCGCCTTAGCAGGAAGCGAGGAGCCGCCGATGAACAATAGAGCTACGAAAAATCATAAAAGTATACAAAAATCGCTAACACGGAGCCCCTTTACCGCACAATATTTCCGAATTCAAGGAGGACCTGTTGGCCAAAGCCAAAAACAAGCACAAACATTTTGGTTCAATTGTATGCATAATTTTATACGCTGTTCGATGGTACAATAATGAAAATGGCACAGAGATCGGAATTATAGCGCCCCCTTCTTTCGGAATTTTTTCAAGTTCAGGGAGGACTTGTTTGCCATAGCCAGAAACATGCACAAAAAATTTGGTTCAATTATATGGATAACTTCATACACTTTTCGATGGTACAATAATGAAAATTGTACAGACATCGCAATTATAGTGCTCCCTACCGGCAGAATTTTTCCAAATTCAGGAAGAACCTTCGTGACATGACCAAAAATAAACACATAAAATTTGGTTCAATTCTATGCATAACTTCATACACTTTTCGACGGTACAATATTCAAAATGGCACAAAAATTGTACAAAAATCGCTATTACAGCGCCCTCTACGAGCGATTTTTTTACAAATTAAGGGAGGACCTCCTTGCCATAGCCAAGAACTTAAAAATTTTTTTTTTGGTTCAATTCTATGCATAACTTCATACACTTTTCGATGGTGCAATATTCAAAATCGCACAAAAATCGCTATTACAGCGCCCCCTAACGGCGAATTTTTTGCAAATTCAGGGAGGACCTGCTTGCCATATCCAAAAACTTAAAATAAAAATTTGGTTTAATTCTATGCATAACTTCATACACTTTTGGACGGTACAATATTCAAAATCGCACAAAAATCGCTATTACAGCGCCCCCTACCGGCGAATTTTTTCCAAATTCAGGGAGGACCTGCTTGCCATACCAAAAACTTAAAATAAAAATTTGGTTCAATTCTATGCATAACTTCATACACTTTTCGATGGTAAAATATTCAAAATCGCACAAAAAACGCATTTACAGCGCCCACTACCGGCGAATTTTTTTCCAAATTCAGGGAGGACCTGCTTGTCATATCCAAAAACTTAAACTAAAAATTTGGTTCAATTCTATGCATAACTCCATACACTTTTGGATGGTACAATATTCAAAATCGCACAAAAATTGTTATATCAGCGCCCCCTACCAGCGAATATTTTCCAAATTCCAGGAGGACCTGCTTGCCATAGCCAAAAACTTATAATAAAATTTTGGTTTAATTCTATACATAACTTCATACACTTTTGATGGTACAATGGCGACAGACAGACGGACAGACGGACTGACGGACAGACGGACATTTTCTATAAACATGTTTTTTGGAGTCTCTGACCCCTAAAACATGTAAATCCGTCGATAACCGGAAGTCGAAAAAAATTTCGATTACAATACTTTCTTCTATTGAAGATAGAAGAAAGTAAAAAATTAAGGTCCAGTCCAAACAGGTTTACTTTCTGACGCTTTCCTCAATTCATTTTTATTCGTAACCACATTAAACTGTCTGGTATTCTTGTTCCGAATCGAAGATATCGAGTACCGTTTTGCAATAAGTTCTATGGAGGAAGAGAATCTTTAAAAACACTTTGTCAGTTTTCAGACGATTTTCCGAACGTGACAGCCGATACAGGACGGCATGAGACAGAATTCGCGTATAATCCAAGATGTAATTAATTCATTTATCGAGAAATGGAAAACGCACTTTGATTCCAAATCGCCTGAATAGTCGTGCCTGAATATACAACTTCAATATTCTATTAAAGCAAAAATATAAACTAGTTGGATGTGCCAATCCCAAAACTTTCTTCTATCTTATACATCTTAATATTTCAAAACCTAGTTACACATGTTAATACTTCAATATTATTAGTTCAATACTATACCAACTTTGATTTTCATCTTAAATTTCTGCTCAAGTCAATTAAACGGACTAAAAACGAGTTAATCTATATTATGATATTTGTTAAAATTATTAATTTTTCCTTATTTTGTTGTTATCAGCTGTTTGCGAATAGCCGCCTTAGCAGGAAGCGAGGAGCCGCCGATGAACAATAGAGCTACGAAAAATCATAAAAGTATACAAAAATCGCTAACACGGAGCCCCTTTACCGCACAATATTTCCGAATTCAAGGAGGACCTGTTGGCCAAAGCCAAAAACAAGCACAAACATTTTGGTTCAATTGTATGCATAATTTTATACGCTGTTCGATGGTACAATAATGAAAATGGCACAGAGATCGGAATTATAGCGCCCCCTTCTTTCGGAATTTTTTCAAGTTCAGGGAGGACTTGTTTGCCATAGCCAGAAACATGCACAAAAAATTTGGTTCAATTATATGGATAACTTCATACACTTTTCGATGGTACAATAATGAAAATTGTACAGACATCGCAATTATAGTGCTCCCTACCGGCAGAATTTTTCCAAATTCAGGAAGAACCTTCGTGACATGACCAAAAATAAACACATAAAATTTGGTTCAATTCTATGCATAACTTCATACACTTTTCGACGGTACAATATTCAAAATGGCACAAAAATTGTACAAAAATCGCTATTACAGCGCCCTCTACGAGCGATTTTTTTACAAATTAAGGGAGGACCTCCTTGCCATAGCCAAGAACTTAAAAATTTTTTTTTTGGTTCAATTCTATGCATAACTTCATACACTTTTCGATGGTGCAATATTCAAAATCGCACAAAAATCGCTATTACAGCGCCCCCTAACGGCGAATTTTTTGCAAATTCAGGGAGGACCTGCTTGCCATATCCAAAAACTTAAAATAAAAATTTGGTTTAATTCTATGCATAACTTCATACACTTTTGGACGGTACAATATTCAAAATCGCACAAAAATCGCTATTACAGCGCCCCCTACCGGCGAATTTTTTCCAAATTCAGGGAGGACCTGCTTGCCATACCAAAAACTTAAAATAAAAATTTGGTTCAATTCTATGCATAACTTCATACACTTTTCGATGGTAAAATATTCAAAATCGCACAAAAAACGCATTTACAGCGCCCACTACCGGCGAATTTTTTTCCAAATTCAGGGAGGACCTGCTTGTCATATCCAAAAACTTAAACTAAAAATTTGGTTCAATTCTATGCATAACTCCATACACTTTTGGATGGTACAATATTCAAAATCGCACAAAAATTGTTATATCAGCGCCCCCTACCAGCGAATATTTTCCAAATTCCAGGAGGACCTGCTTGCCATAGCCAAAAACTTATAATAAAATTTTGGTTTAATTCTATACATAACTTCATACACTTTTGATGGTACAATGGCGACAGACAGACGGACAGACGGACTGACGGACAGACGGACATTTTCTATAAACATGTTTTTTGGAGTCTCTGACCCCTAAAACATGTAAATCCGTCGATAACCGGAAGTCGAAAAAAATTTCGATTACAATACTTTCTTCTATTGAAGATAGAAGAAAGTAAAAAATTAAGGTCCAGTCCAAACAGGTTTACTTTCTGACGCTTTCCTCAATTCATTTTTATTCGTAACCACATTAAACTGTCTGGTATTCTTGTTCCGAATCGAAGATATCGAGTACCGTTTTGCAATAAGTTCTATGGAGGAAGAGAATCTTTAAAAACACTTTGTCAGTTTTCAGACGATTTTCCGAACGTGACAGCCGATACAGGACGGCATGAGACAGAATTCGCGTATAATCCAAGATGTAATTAATTCATTTATCGAGAAATGGAAAACGCACTTTGATTCCAAATCGCCTGAATAGTCGTGCCTGAATATACAACTTCAATATTCTATTAAAGCAAAAATATAAACTAGTTGGATGTGCCAATCCCAAAACTTTCTTCTATCTTATACATCTTAATATTTCAAAACCTAGTTACACATGTTAATACTTCAATATTATTAGTTCAATACTATACCAACTTTGATTTTCATCTTAAATTTCTGCTCAAGTCAATTAAACGGACTAAAAACGAGTTAATCTATATTATGATATTTGTTAAAATTATTAATTTTTCCTTATTTTGTTGTTATCAGCTGTTTGCGAATAGCCGCCTTAGCAGGAAGCGAGTTCCCGCCGCTGCATGAGCCGCCGATGAACAATAGAACTACGAAAAATCATAAAAGTATACAAAAATCGCTAACACGGAGCCCCTTTACCGCACAATATTTCCGAATTCAGGGAGGACCTGTTGGCCAAAGCCAAAAACAAGCACAAACATTTTGGTTCAATTGTATGCATAATTTTATACGCTGTTCGATGGTACAATAATGAAAATGGCACAGAGATCGGAATTATAGCGCCCCCTTCTTTCGGAATTTTTTCAAGTTCAGGGAGGACTTGTTTGCCATAGCCAGAAACATGCACAAAAAATTTGGTTCAATTATATGGATAACTTCATACACTTTTCGATGGTACAATAATGAAAATTGTACAGACATCGCAATTATAGTGCTCCCTACCGGCAGAATTTTTCCAAATTCAGGAAGAACCTTCGTGACATGACCAAAAATAAACACATAAAATTTGGTTCAATTCTATGCATAACTTCATACACTTTTCGACGGTACAATATTCAAAATGGCACAAAAATTGTACAAAAATCGCTATTACAGCGCCCTCTACGAGCGATTTTTTTACAAATTAAGGGAGGACCTCCTTGCCATAGCCAAGAACTTAAAAATTTTTTTTTTGGTTCAATTCTATGCATAACTTCATACACTTTTTCGATGGTGCAATATTCAAAATCGCACAAAAATCGCTATTACAGCGCCCCCTAACGGCGAATTTTTTGCAAATTCAGGGAGGACCTGCTTGCCATATCCAAAAACTTAAAATAAAAATTTGGTTTAATTCTATGCATAACTTCATACACTTTTGGACGGTACAATATTCAAAATCGCACAAAAATCGCTATTACAGCGCCCCCTACCGGCGAATTTTTTCCAAATTCAGGGAGGACCTGCTTGCCATACCAAAAACTTAAAATAAAAATTTGGTTCAATTCTATGCATAACTTCATACACTTTTCGATGGTAAAATATTCAAAATCGCACAAAAAACGCATTTACAGCGCCCACTACCGGCGAATTTTTTTCCAAATTCAGGGAGGACCTGCTTGTCATATCCAAAAACTTAAACTAAAAATTTGGTTCAATTCTATGCATAACTCCATACACTTTTGGATGGTACAATATTCAAAATCGCACAAAAATTGTTATATCAGCGCCCCCTACCGGCGAATATTTTCCAAATTCCAGGAGGACCTGCTTGCCATAGCCAAAAACTTATAATAAAATTTTGGTTTAATTCTATACATAACTTCATACACTTTTGATGGTACAATGGCGACAGACAGACGGACAGACGGACGGACGGACAGACGGACACACAGACAGACAGACATTTTCTATAAACATGTTTTTTGGAGTCTCTGACCCCTAAAACATGTAAATCCGTCGAAAACCGGAAGTCGAAAAAAATTTCGATTACAATACTTTCTTCTATTGAAGATAGAAGAAAGTAAAAAATTAAGGTCCAGTCCAAACAGGTTTACTTTCTGACGCTTTCCTCAATTCATTTTTATTCGTAACCACATTAAACTGTCTGGTATTCTTGTTCCGAATCGAAGATATCGAGTACCGTTTTGCAATAAGTTCTATGGAGGAAGAGAATCTTTAAAAACACTTTGTCAGTTTTCAGACGATTTTCCGAACGTGACAGCCGATACAGGACGGCATGAGACAGAATTCGCGTATAATCCAAGATGTAATTAATTCATTTATCGAGAAATGGAAAACGCACTTTGATTCCAAATCGCCTGAATAGTCGTGCCTGAATATACAACTTCAATATTCTATTAAAGCAAAAATATAAACTAGTTGGATGTGCCAATCCCAAAACTTTCTTCTATCTTATACATCTTAATATTTCAAAACCTAGTTACACATGTTAATACTTCAATATTATTAGTTCAATACTATACCAACTTTGATTTTCATCTTAAATTTCTGCTCAAGTCAATTAAACGGACAAAAAACGAGTTAATCTATATTATGATATTTGTTAAAATTATTAATTTTTCCTTATTTTGTTGTTATCAGCTGTTTGCGAATAGCCGCCTTAGCAGGAAGCGAGTTCCCGCCGCTGCATGAGCCGCCGATGAACAATAGAACTACGAAAAATCATAAAAGTATACAAAAATCGCTAACACGGAGCCCCTTTACCGCACAATATTTCCGAATTCAAGGAGGACCTGTTGGCCAAAGCCAAAAACAAGCACAAACATTTTGGTTCAATTGTATGCATAATTTTATACGCTGTTCGATGGCACAATAATGAAAATGGCACAGAGATCGGAATTATAGCGCCCCCTTCTTTCGGAATTTTTTCAAGTTCAGGGAGGACTTGTTTGCCATAGCCAGAAACATGCACAAAAAATTTGGTTCAATTATATGGATAACTTCATACACTTTTCGATGGTACAATAATGAAAATTGTACAGACATCGCAATTATAGTGCTCCCTACCGGCAGAATTTTTCCAAATTCAGGAAGAACCTTCGTGACATGACCAAAAATAAACACATAAAATTTGGTTCAATTCTATGCATAACTTCATACACTTTTCGACGGTACAATATTCAAAATGGCACAAAAATTGTACAAAAATCGCTATTACAGCGCCCTCTACGAGCGATTTTTTTACAAATTAAGGGAGGACCTCCTTGCCATAGCCAAGAACTTAAAAATTTTTTTTTGGTTCAATTCTATGCATAACTTCATACACTTTTCGATGGTGCAATATTCAAAATCGCACAAAAATCGCTATTACAGCGCCCCCTAACGGCGAATTTTTTGCAAATTCAGGGAGGACCTGCTTGCCATATCCAAAAACTTAAAATAAAAATTTGGTTTAATTCTATGCATAACTTCATACACTTTTGGACGGTACAATATTCAAAATCGCACAAAAATCGCTATTACAGCGCCCCCTACCGGTGAATTTTTTCCAAATTCAGGGAGGACCTGCTTGCCATACCAAAAACTTAAAATAAAAATTTGGTTCAATTCTATGCATAACTTCATACACTTTTCGATGGTAAAATATTCAAAATCGCACAAAAAACGCATTTACAGCGCCCCCTACCGGCGAATTTTTTCCAAATTCAGGGAGGACCTGCTTGTCATATCCAAAAACTTAAAATAAAAATTTGGTTCAATTCTATGCATAACTCCATACACTTTTGGATGGTACAATATTCAAAATCGCACAAAAATTGTTATATCAGCGCCCCCTACCGGCGAATTTTTTCCAAATTCCGGGAGGACCTGCTTGCCATAGCCAAAAACTTATAATAAAATTTTGGTTTAATTCTATACATAACTTCATATACTTTTTGATGGTACAAAGGCGACAGACAGACGGACAGACGGACACACAGACAGACAGACATTTTCTATAAACATGTTTTTTGGAATCTCTGACCCCTAAAACATGCAAATCCGTCGAAAACCGGAAGTCGAAAAAAATTTCGATTACAATACTTTCTTCTATTTAAGATAGAAGAAAGTAAAAATAAGAAGTTACATATAATTTTTTTAAAGACATTAAGAGATCTCGACACGTTCTCCGTGATATCAGATCAAGAGAACGGGGTTGCCATGGCATTGGGTTTCCACGTTCAGTCCAGAGTCAGGAATAATGGTGATCTAAACACTTTCATACATCGAATCCAAAGTCCAAAGTGGAGGTACTGCTGGTAAAGGATACCTTTTGCTGTGGCGCTGTTTGTATTTAAGGTATCTATCTGCCTACATTAAAATGGCTGTTTTGGAGAAATTTTTCAAAAAAAAAATTTTTATTGCTTTGTTTGGAAGAAACTTTTGAAACTCCAAATCCATTTGAATTTTTTACTTCAGTTACAAGAAGAAAAGTTATGGCCAATTTAATAAACTGGAAGTAATGAGTCGAATACCGAAAGTAGGCGTAGGAAGGGCAGAAGACATGTAAACATGTTTTTATGCAGGATTTTCTTATTTTTTATATAAAAACACTAATAAAACTTAATAGACACTTTTACCTTAATTTTATAGATAAGAAATATTTAAATGCGATTTCTGCAAACTGCATACATATTAAGCGTACAATGTTAATGATGGGATCTGGAGTAAATTGACACAGCTGCGCCATCTGGTAGATGGGGTTGTTAACACGGGCGTAGCTAAAGATATTTTTTCTGGTGGGAGCATTCAAAAATTTCCCAACTTGAAACAAATTTCTCTATTTTCCAGCTGAAATTATATGTGCACTGTGTGGTTAATGATAATCATACTTACACTTAAAAAAATTCTTTCCATAGAAAAATACTGAAACCAAAAATATAAAAATTATAATTATTGGTTCATTTAATGAATGTGTTTGTCTTATATTGTGTAGAAATCATCATACTTCATATGAAAATAGTCTCATGATATTTTGAGATTTTTCAGAAATGAACATAGTTTTGGGAGGAAATAGGTTACAGGCATTGTTTATGGACAACAGCAGGGAAATTTAGGTCTGGTTAGATGTATGATATTTCCGTTGCACAAAGGAAGACAATGACAAATTGAGTCTGTCTCCTTTTTGTATTTCTATTGATAATTTAACTAGTTTGCTGTTACAGAACTCAGAAAAGTAGCCGACAAAACAATAAAAAATTCTTATTTTTTTTTTACTATTATTTAAAAAAAAAGTCTTTAAAAAATCTATAATTTCCCAACTTTAAGCTCAAATTTCCCAAGTTCACATATATTGGAAGGGGAGGCTCCCCCCCCCCCCCCCCACTGCAATGCCTCTGGTTGTTAATGCAAATACGAGGTTTTTAGTATGGCGTCATATATGACAGATTATCTACTATCTGCGCATCTCTTGCGCATATTTTCTAAATCTTTATTTATAGAAGATGGATCTTGTTTACCAGATTTATTGCATAATATTTTTATTACAATATGTTTTGATAAAATTATGTACATCAAAAAAAAAATAGTCGCAATATCATTTTAATTTCGGAAGAAAAAGCACTAATGCTACAAAATGTTATTGCCTTTTGTCTTAAACTAACATGACATTGCGACTGTTTTTTTTAAAGACACATATTTTTATCAAAACAAGCTGTAACAAAAATATTTTGCAATAAATCTGGTAAACAAGATTCATCTTCTGTGAGTTAATAAAAATTTGAATTTCGTGACTGAATTTTCAACAGAGATTCTATAAATGGATGGCTTTGTCTGTTCTTTTTTTTTTGTTTTTGTTTTTTTTTTTAAGAAAAAAAAATCTAATCTGCCGATTTTAGGAAAATTATTGAAGTTATTGTTTAGACTATAGGTGCAGATTCCCAAAACTTTTAAGGAGCCAGTGGCTCCTGAATCCCAAAAATCCAGTCGCCACTTTGGCTTCTAACCAAACTCATAAAACAATAGTATTTATATGGAAAAAACTTAAAAAAAACTTTAAAAAAAACTCAGGAATTCAAAATGAAAAATAGTTTAATTAATAAATGCACATGTACAACAAAACTCAGACTAATTACAACAAATGTGTATACTTAATTTAATCCTAAAATTCGTGAAACTTTGATTTTAAAAAAGTATAATATAAATCTGGAAAAATCAGAAGATAAAGTTGAACAAAATACAATTGAATAACAAAACATGTATAAGTTAAGCAGTCATGATAATGGGAAATATTAGGAAAACTTTATTTCTTATTTTGATTTTGTCATATAAATGTACACATTGTAATGTAAGAGACGATGGTACACTTTAATAATGAACACAATTGATAAATGAAGAGGCCATCGGATGGTTTTTCTTGATTTAATTTGACATTCACAAAACACGAAATTACGAACACAAACACAAAATATAATCGCGGCAACATTTTCTACTTTTTAAAAACATCACTTCACAACCAAAATCAACAGACTGCGCTCACCCCCGCTTCTCTTCAGAATTGGAAAAATGCAGAACAATATTTTTATCATCAGATGACTACCGCCATCTATCGATGTAAAATGTTAGTTTTCTGTCAGTGAGTTATAATTGAGTTATTTCTTTACAGACTAGACTCCTCCCCACCTGGAGAAAACTTTTCACTGTTGGCGGGGAAAAGTTTTTTTCTGAGTTATTGCTTTTCTAGCACCAGTTCCAAACAAAGTTTAGCACCTTGAACCACAACTGACTTATTCCCACCGTGAAAACATAAATATATAGAATACAAATAAAATTTATAAATACTCAAACATTATACTCAAGATACAAATGAAAAGTAATTTATACATAAGCAAAACAATAAATTCAAATTTAACTGTTATACAAATTATCATATTTACATATTAGCATTCTAATCAAACTTAGGCTTTTAGGGCTCGACTCAAACTATCAGCATTCTGATGATGTTTTCCTTTTTTATGAACAATTTCATAATTGAAGGACTGTAAAAGTAAGGCCCATCTTAAAAGTCTAGGATTAGTTCCGCTGTTTTTATCTAACCATACTAAGGGGTTGTGGTCCGTCTGGATCTGAAATTTTTGATGTCCATCCAAATAGCGTCGTAGTTTTCGCACTGCAAACACAATAGCAGCACATTCTTTTTCGGTGGTACTAAAGTTTCTTTCTCTGTCTGAAAACTTTTTGCTCAGATACAATATAGGATGTTCTTCATTATTTTCATTCAGCTGGGATAACACGATACCAATTCCCAAATTTGAAGCATTACACTGAACGATGAAAGGTTTTGTAAAGTCAGGACTAAATAAAACAGGATTTTCAGAGAGTTTACCTTTCAGTTCATCAAATGCCTTTTGACAGTCGTCATTCCAGTCTACTATTGAATTGCGAACCTTTCCTTTTAATAAATTAGTGAGAGGCGTTGCAGTTACAGAAAAATTCGGAATATAGTTCCGATAATATCCGGCTAAACCTAAGAAAGATCGGATTTGAGTTTTAGTAGTAGGAACTGGAAACTCTTTTATGGCTTGAACCTTCAGTTCTCCTGGAGTTCTAAGACCTTGACCCACTAAGTGTCCAAGATATTTTACATAAGCTTGGGCGAATTGACATTTAGATGGTTTAATATGCAGGTTTGCTTCACTCAGTCTTTTGAAAACGTCTTCCAGGTGTTTTAGATGATCTTCCCAAGTTTGAGAAAAAACAGCAACATCATCCAAATAAGGCACCGCATACTCTTCACAGTTTCTGAGTAATCCAGCCATAAGTCGGCTAAATTCATACGGAGCATTTTTAAACCAAATGGGAGGCGTAAAGGTCTGTACGTCCCAAAATTTGTCACAAAATTTGCATACCTTTGAGCACGTTTGGTTAACGGAATTTGCCAGTAACCTCTGATCAGATCTAAAACTGAAATATATTTAGCTGAAGACACCTTTTCTATTAACTGGTCAATGTTGGGCAAAGGATAAAATTTTGTGCGAGTCACTTTATTTAAACGGCGATAATCTATGCAAGGTCTCGCTTCTCTGTCTGGAACTTCAACTAAAATTAACGGAGAGGCAAAGTCAGATTCACCTGGCTCAATGACTTCCAGTTTCAGCATTTTCTCGACTTCGGCCTTAAGGATTTCCGTTTGTCTAGGCGACATTTTATAAGGCCGGGAACAGATTGGTTTTTCTGATTCAAGCTCAATATCATGTTCAGCTAAATTCGTGCACCCTGGTTCAGTCGAAAAAGAGTCAGCATATTTTCCAATAAGTTGTCCTAATTCTTCGCGATGACTTTCAATTAATCTGTTGTTTTTTTTATTTCTTGCAATACTTCTAACAACGCATTGTCATTATTTTCCTCATCCAGTTTAGGAATTTCATCCTCTTCTTCATCGTTAGAGGTTGTTTTTATAGTCAGTAAATTTATACTTTCTATTTTTCCTTGATGGTAGGGCTTTAACATATTTACGTGATACACTTGGGACTTCTTTCTCTTTGGATCGTAAATAACATAGTTAGTTTCTGACAATCTCTTCATTACTTCTCCAGGTCCTATCCAACTAACTGACAGTTTATTTGGTTTGGACGGGGCCACAATTAATACTTGATCTCCCTCTTTAAACTCTTGTTTTCTGGCTTTTATATCATACCAATATTTTTGGTTTTGTTTCTCTTTTTCCATATTTTCTGCAGCGAGCTCTTGGCATTTCTTCATTCTGTTCATTAAGTCAAATATATAGGCTATCACACTATCTTCTTCTATCTCTTGCTCAGTCAATTTTTCATAGAGTAGCATCATTGGAGTTCTTAAGTTCTGGCCATGGACAAATTCTGCTGGACTGAACCCAGTGCTATTGTGAGTTACAATTCTTAATGTAAAAAGGGCAGGAGGGAGTACTTTCTCCCAGTCAGCTCCAGATTCTAAACAAAGTACTCTGAGAATTCGTTTCAAAGTCCTGTGCATTCTTTCAACTGGATTACTTTGTGGATGATAAACCGAACTTCGCACAACTCTAACTCCAAATTTCTCTAAGAATTCCGTTGTAAGCACACTCATGAATGACTTTCCTTGGTCAGGTTGTAGTATACGAGGAAATCCAAGTCGACTGAAAATTTGCAATAAAGCATCAATAATCGTCGTAGAATACAAATTAGGCGTAGGAACCGCGTCAGGATATTTCGAAGCTAAACAAATTACAGTTATTATGTATTTGTTCCCTAGTGTACTGACAGGTAAAGGTCCACAAGCATCAACATTTAACTTTGTAAATATTTCTGAAATAACTGGAACAATCTGTAAAGGTGCTTTCTTTTTGTCTTGAGTCTTTCCAACTCGTTGACAGTAGTCACAGGTTCTTACATAATCTTCAATATCTTTAAAGCAATTTGGCCAATAAAAAGTCTTAAACAAAGCATCTTTAGTTTTAGCTACCCCCAAATGAGTTGCAACAGTTTCATGACAAAAATTTTTTAACTGCTCACGAAATCTTTCCGCGACAACTAATAATTTTCTTTCAGTACCATTTCTTTTCAACATATAAAAAATTTAGAAATGTGTAACAATTTTTTGCGTTATAAAAATCTCGCACTTGCAGAAAACATATACATAGCAAGAATATATCTCGTTTTAAGTATTTTTTCGTGCAAGTTTCTTTTTGTTCTTTTTTCTTCAGAGTTCGGAAACCTCTAGCCTCGAAACTCCATGATCCAAAGCCCTTAAATAATCTCCATCGCATCGGGAACTTTGGACTGTCTCGTGAGCCGATCTGCAGTAAAGGAGTAGTATTTATTTCAACTCCGGATCTCGGACGAAACCTTCGAAGGAATGCTTTCTTTCTCTGGTGTACAAAGCAGAAGCCTTAGCATTAGCGCGCTCATTAGTCGAGTTTCGCACCTGCCAAGTTTTGTAGTGGAGCGGACATGCGCAGAATTATATTCATCACAGGGCCAGCGTTCACGACGGTAACTAAGATCGCAAAAATTCCCTAACTTTTTATCAAAGTCATACTTGATTTCGGCCAGTGAAAAGAGCAGTTGCTTTTCTATTTGCAAAAGAAAAAAAATCAAAATTCCACTACGGGGATTGGGAACATTGAAACTCTGGCGATTAAGACTCTGAAAGTTAGTCGCCACAACAAAAAATTTAGTCGCCACGTGGCGACTGGCGACCGTAAACCTGCACCTACAGTTTAGACTCGCAAAATATTTAAACAATAAATGAACAATACTTGCTCGTTTAACAGTACAACTACAACATTTAATGCATGCATTTTAAATTAAAGTGATTCCGAATATAAAAGGAAAATTTTAAATTAAATGAATGAAATATTTGTAAGTTAAATACATGATTGCAATACAATCGAAAGAACATTGGAAATTTATCGTCTGCGCTGGATAAACGAAGAAAAGGACTTAAAATTGAATATTTTATATATTATTAAATTCTGTACATATTCTAAAATTCATAAACGTTGTATTCTCATCGGGAATACAACCGTGTATATCATTTTTTATAACTTCAGCACATCAAGAATTCCGAAAAAAGTGAGACTACAAAATTCCAAATTAACTAGACTAATTTTTATGCGTCATTTTTCCTTACACTAATAAAACACAATTAAAATCGAAAGTATTTAAATCAGCAACATTTGCGTAATATAATTAAATAAGATTTTATCTTTTTTTTATATAAATTAAAATAAAAACATGTAATTAACTTGTTTTCTTCTTTGGAAAAGGAAAGAGATGAATTCCACCAAGAAAAGAATTTTCTTACAATTTCTAAAACTACAGCTATTCGATGGCCAACATTTTGCCATTTTAACACATATTAGTTCTAAAAAGAACTATTTTTATTTAAACAATTAACGACAATAAATAAATTAAATAATCACAAATAAAAATTAATAGAATATTCTATGCTGTCAGAATGTAAATACTACAAACAAATGAAAACACGACGTTTGAGCGTGCACAGTTATTTCATAGATGTACAATTAATAGATTATCCATAAAGAAGAAAACAGTTAAGTATATCCCTGTAGTTCAACCCCGTCTTCTACGTGGTGTCTGACCTTGATTGATGTGACCTCGCCTTTAATCTTGCGGTTACTTCTCCCAATTAAGATAAGACGCTTACTTTATATATTGCTTTGGATTTCTGGAAAATATATTTTTCCTTTATTTCCATGTTCGATAAACTCCATTACATAAGATGTTTTAAGGATATTTCAGTGAAATGTTGTCAGAATGCTTATCCTATTCTCACTATGTTCTGAAGTAACATTTAATTCTATGTGATAATGTAATTATTTTATAGGTACTACTTGTATATAAAACTAGTCGTTGGGGGGCACCGTAATACTTGCACATTATGGATATGCATAATATAAAATATGGAAATAAAACATGTATAAACTATTTATAAAGTGCATTTGCAATTCCAAAATACAATTTAAACATATTTAAATATCTTTAATACATAGTAATACTTAATTACTGAACTGAGGGTACTACTCGATTATCTCGTCAACCCATTTCGATAAATTATATAAATCGCCAAACTACTCGCAAAATTATAAAAACTAGCCGCCCTTGGCGACCAGTTTGGTTTCCCTTAAAATTTTTCTTTGGGAAAGCATGCTAAGTATTGTATCGTGTTACTTTTATTCATAATTTAATTTACTTGGACTCCCTTAAATATAATTAATATAATCCCTTAATCTAATATTAGTTTTTGTTGCATTAAAATATCTCAATTTCTTGATTTTCTGTAAGCAAGTAAACCCTATTGGTTTACCATGAAGTCTATAGGAATTTGGCGAGATATTAGAGATATCGCCAAGCTGGCGTCACGTTTGGCGATATATCGCCACGTTGGCGACAAACTTGGTGGCATTTAACGACGGAACAGATATATAGATTAGCATAATTCTTATTTTAAATAACGAAAGATCAAATAAATTAGTAAAATATTGATAAAAATACAAATAAAACGTCGAATTAAAAAGCACTTGATGATGCGACAAACACATGTAACTTGTTTAATGTCAAGTGATTGTGACATTTACGATAGGTCATTATTGGCATTTAATCTGAAGAGAGAGTAGTAGATCGGCGCCTGTTGGATATGAACCAGGGATCTCATGATCAGGAGGCGAGAACGTTAGCGTCAAACAAAAGGCCAAGCCAGTTACTCTAAGCTTGTAGCTCGCTTTATACTGATCATGTGAGATGAGATCGCTATACACACTATCCCCAGTGAGAAAGACGTGTTGCTGACGTCTAACGAGCGATATGCCCTCGTAAATGATGATGTCCTACGCATGTATGATGCGTGACATGACAGGCTTTGTGCTGTGAGCGTTTCACAGGCTTTGGGTGCAGGGGATGATATTTTTAGTGCTACCATCTGTTGGTTATGAGATGAGATGATTGTTGTTGAAAGTTGCGTGTATGACCGGGTCACCAATGAGCTGAGAAGTTGATTTGGCACCGGTGGGATATGAATCAGGGATCTCATGATCAGGAGGCGAGAACGTTAGCGTCGAACAAAAGGCCGAGCCAGTTACTCTAAGCTAGTAACTCGCTTTATACTGATCGTGTGAGATGAGATCGCTATAAATCTTATAGTTTGGCGGTAGTTTTTATATCGACGGGTTAATCGAGTAGTACCGAATTGCGTAAAAGAAACATCTTTATAACTCCAAAAATTATAATCCTATTAACTAACAGTTTACTGCGTCGGATTAAGCTTCTCATTTCCATTTAAAATATATATTTGAATTGAAATTTGAATGAAATACAGATGTCATGAAAAATCGAAAAATATGAAAAATACGATTACATATATCTCGGCAACTAATTATCCGATCGACTTCATTCTTTATGCAAAATTTATGTTTTTTATTGTCTTTTATATTAATTCCTTCAAATAAACAATTTCGAAAATATGTGTACACCTTTTATTAGAAGGAATATTTCGAGAATCTGAAAAAAATAGTTCCGGATAATCGAGGTTATTGATATTCAATAGGTTTCTTACCATTATTAGTTCCTAAGTACACACCAAATTTTCTTCTTACCATTATTACTTCCTAAGTACACACCGATTTCAAGTCTCGATCTCAATTTGTTCGGGAGATAGAGCGTTTACAGTCACACACACATACAGACAGACGGACGGCAATTTTTTTTTTCTAAAAATATGTTTTCCGAAATTTCCAGTGTCTGAAACGTGATAATACGTCAAAAAAAATTTTCGATTTTTAAAACGATTACAAGACTTACCCTATACTACGTATGATGGATAAGTAAAAAACAAGTGGGTAAATGTGATCACAGATCGCACTGAGGGTTTCGTTTAATATTCCTTTTAAAACACTTTATCCTTTTGAAAAATCTGTTAGTTCCACATTTCGCAACCAGGGGCGCACTCTATTCTACGCCTCCAACCTAATTAGGATTCACTTAGAAAGACTTGTTTAAAATACACATGTGGGAGTCCAAAGGGTTAAATGTACGACTTTTTGAAAATTTTATGATTTGTCGTTCGATGCGAGGTGCTCAGCTATAAGTATGCAAAATTTCACGCTTCCAACCTAAATAGGGGATCACTTACAAAGAATTGTTTAAAATACACATGTGGGATCTCAAAGGGTTAAATGTACGACTTTTTGAAAATTTTATGATTTTTCGTTTGATGTGAGGTATTCAGCTATAAGTATGCAAAATTTCACTCTCCAACCTAATTAGGGGCTAACTTACAAAGAATTGTTTAAAATACACATGTGGGAGACCAAAGGGTTAAATGTACGACTTTTTAAAAATTTTATAGTTTGTCGTTTGATGTGAGGTGTTCAGCTATAGGTATGTAAAATCTCACGCCTCCAACCTAATTAAAGGCTCACATAGAAAGAATTGTTTAAAATACACACGTGGGAGCCCAAAGGGTTAAATGTACGACTTTTTCAAAATTTTATGATTTGTCGTTTGATGTGAGGTATTCAGCTATAAGTATTCAAAATTTCACGCCTCCAACCTAATTAGAGGTTCACATAGAATGAATTGTTTAAAATACATCTGTGGGAATCCAAAGGGTTAAATGTACGACTTTTTCAAAATTTTATAATTTGTCGTTTGATCTGAGGTGTCCATCTATAAGTACGCAAAATTTCACGCCTGCAACCTAATTAGGGACTCACTTAGAAAGAATTGTTTAAAATTCACATGTGGGAGCCCAAAGGGTTAAATGTACGACTTTTTCAAAATTTTATGATTTGTCGTATGATGTGTGGTGTTCATCTATAAGTATGCGCAATTTCAAGCCTCCAACATGTATAGTTTCTGAGAACGCGCTCTGTGACGGACAGACAGACGGACAGACAGACAGACAGACAGAGGAGCGAGACGAATAGGGTTTCGTCAGATGAACGAAACCCTAATGATAAATTTTTATTAGAAAAAATATGTATTTTTTTACATGTTGAAATAGTTCAATGACTTTTGAAGATATTGAAATGATTAGAAATTAATTTTATCGTCTGCCAAGACTCAATGAGGGCATTTTTTGTGTAAGTTTATTTTCTAAAAATGGCCACGTTTTGTTGGCATGTAATTATTCTGTTCCAAAACAGTGTGAAACCAAGAGGGTTTATAATTAAAAGCGTGATACAGCTCACTTTTTTGTTTATTATGTGTTGAGAGTTATGGACGAGACCGTGTTTTACTTAATTACAACCAGCGCGTTATCAAATGGTAAATTTTTATTTGAAAAAATATGTATTTTCTTACATATTTTGAAATAGTTCTGTGAATTTTGAAGATATTGTAAAACTTCTAGTTCAGTGCATAGGTAAGTATAATAGTAATAGGTATCAAAAGAAATTGAGATAAATTTACCTGAATTGAGAGTATGCTGAGCGTAAGCATGTAATTTTGCTGTAAAACTGGAAAAAAAAAAACCCAATGTTTTAAAAGGTTATAAAGATATTGCTAGGGTTTTATGTTTTTTTTTTTTTTTTTTTTTTTTTTTTTATCATTCTGCATTACAACTGAATAAAAAATATGTGTATTTATTCAATATTGTACATTGTTTTTAAAAAAGCGCTCCGAACGTAGGCAGATAACTTGATGATATTTCTCATCTTATAAGACACTCAACACTATTTACCGTTACGATTACAAACTTTAACATTTTGTCCATCTTCTAATAAATAAAATACGAAATTGCTTTAACTACATTTTCTAACGGAATATTGAAGTTGTATATTTCATTTGTGGACGCCTTGTAGCGCACTTACAAATGACTTGGTGAATGTGTCAAATACTTTTGTGTTCCTGGAGTCCTACCACGAACAGATCAAATTCTACCCTTTCTCGGAAAATCTTCTGCATTTCCCGATGTGACGTTGCATTCCGATGACCCTGGGATAAATGCTACCACGAGACAATCGAGAACGTCTTCCATCGGATTACTGTCATCGAGATCTCCACGAAAACTTCCGACCCCATTGAAGGGAGTGAGAAAAGCATATATTGTCGGAAGTGTGTCTATGGGGAGAGATTTTAAAGCAGTTGATATTGTTTTCTCTGTTTAGTAAAAATACCATCGACACATGCCTAATTAAGATATTTTCATAATCTTTTTTTTAAACGAGAGTGAAATGTTCAGATTTTCAATTGTCAAAATCTCAAAGTGATATGACGGATAGTTATTTATAAAAGGGAAAATAAAAATGAAATTTGTTTTTTTAACCAAGCAAGGGTTTTTCATTGAAAATTAATAAAAAATTAACATGTTAACCTACAAATATTTAATTAGTATCATAAGAAAGATCTTATTCTAGATTTTTAAATGGTATAAAAAGAAAAGTGTTATAATTTCTTCTTAAGCAAATATGTGTATAAATACGCCAAAATTTAAAGAAATTCTACTTAAATATAAAATAACTGGGAAAATATTATAAGCTTTTAAACTAATTTTTAGCACTAATAATAAGCGTTTTTTTTTTTTTTTTTTTTTTTTTTTTTTTGGAAATACTGCAAGCAATTTTTTGTAGATTTAGATTGATTTTTCTTTGTTATATGCTATTTTTTTAAAATGAAATGTTAACTTAAAATAACAAAAACTAATACTAATTTTTTAAAAAAGTAATTGAAATGCTTATTAAAACATAGTCTAACAAATCATCACGCACACTGTTATTAATCTGCTTTAAATAAACAATGCGCAATACCAAGAAAGTTAATTACATCATAGTTCTTGCACAAATAATTAGCAGTGTAACCAAGCGCTGCATATGCCCCAAAAATAAT
Organism: Maratus speciosus; assembly: GCA_963932465.1. Lineage (NCBI taxonomy): Eukaryota > Metazoa > Arthropoda > Arachnida > Araneae > Salticidae > Maratus > Maratus speciosus. Next base: position 226,545,208 of record OZ010800.1, on the reverse strand, counting down.
TGGCCATATACTTTTACTAAAACTTCTGTATACTAAATATAACATTTATGCTAATATTTAAGCCCATGTGCGCTCTATCGTTGTTTACTCAAACAAAATAATTATCCAAAATTTCCAAAAGATTTTCCTTTTCTTTTTTTAAAATTATTATTAAATGCTTGCTGTATCAATTTTAATGATTTGTTGTATAATGTATATATCTATATATAAATATATAAAATATTTTAATAACATTCAATGAGAATTTCCGATTAGTACAAAATCAAAATATTCAGTTAAAAAGTTTTCGAAAAGAAAATATCTTAGAAAAGTTTTGCATGTTTTTGAACGGCATATTTTACAATGGAATTTAAATAAATTGTAGCGTTTCTAAGGTCATCAAAAAACAACGCATTTCCTCGTAACTTTTTTACAATAAATTTCGAAAACTTTCAAACAAAACAATATATATATATATATATATATATATATACTATATACTATATATTGTTTGAAGATGATGTGAATCAGTCTTCTTGACTTTTCTTTTTTTTCTGCCTTTTATTATAAAACTATTTTTCGGAATATAAAATAATTATTGCTCAAAAAAAAAAAAAAAAAAAAAAAAAAAAAGGAAGTTTTGATATTAAATAAAGCTTAATATTAGGATCACCAGAGAGTCCTATTTTTGTGTGTGTGTGTGCACTCTCCTACCCTCCCTTTTGAGTACCTAAAGTGGTTTAAACACCAACGTAAGGAGTAACCAATTTCAATTCGAGTAACTTTTGCCGGTTACTCGATTTGTTTAAGCATACCATGACGTTCCTGAAGCATTTTTCTATGCATTGCACCACTTTTTTCGAAGTTACTCAGAAAAGCGTTATTCCACAGTCATTCATACACACCGTGTGTTATGTAAAATCTAAAATCTGTATATCGCCATCTGGCGGTGTGTAAAAATGCAGCCTCAAACCCAGGGAGTTTCCTAACGAATACTCGGTAAAACGGTAATAGTCCAATAATGGCAACCCTTGTGTGTTTGGTTTCTTTGGTAATACAGGTTTGCTATATAAGATTTTCCTCTCTATTTAGCGGTTACTCACTAAAGCGGCAATAATTCAAGAATGGCAACTCTTGTGTGTTTAGATTCTTTGGTAATTCAGTTTGGCTATGTAAGTTTTTCCTCTCCATTTAACTACATTTTTGATAGAAGAATATCTGTCTATATAGTTTTTTAAATATAACGAAAAAAATCAAATTAGAAATTCACGATTTTATTAAACGTAGCTTTCAAGCGTGAATTTCTCACGAAATAAAGATCTGAAATAACTTAAAATATTCAATGAATGGAATAAAAATAGACCTAATATTAATAGCGTAAATTGTCAATATTTCAACTAAATTCATTTTAAACATCCCCTCCCGGCGCCAGTCGGAACAATAGGTTATTTCTTCTTTTTTATTCTTTTAAAGATACAATGTGTCAGATTTAATAAAAATTAAACAAATTGGTGTTGTTCCTCCTAAATTTATTATTTTGTTAAGAAAGTTAATTTGAAGCAAAATTTTAAATTTCCTTACCGATTGCAATTAAATGCATATGAGATAGCTGTAGCAAATTTGTCAAGCAATTATTGAAATTACCTAATAAAAATACCCACTGGCTATAATATATTCCCTATTTCATACAAGGTCTGAACACAAATCATTCAATGAAAGACATCAAAATTTTTAAATGTCTCGTCTAGCAAAATAAACAACTTTTATTGAAATCAAAGAATTTTAACATAATCTAATAATGAGTTGATGGATTGAAAATATATTTCCTATAACTGTAAAGTTGTTCGAATTTTCAAATGACCATTATTATCGAATTGAAATTCCCAAATTTCGTTCTAGTCTTTTTTTTTTTTTTGACGTTCTTGTGGCAACGCAAGGTTATATGATGATCTAGACACACGGCAGTGTGTCAGCCAAGTTCGCCTGACATAGCCGTGTGTTATTTACACGAACCATTTCAAGCTGTTTTCGTCAAATTTCAATGCTCTACTACTGAAAATCTATGAGACCTACATACTTGTTATACGAAATGTGTAGTAAGGCCGCCCTAATTACCTAAAATCCAAAATTTTATAAATAACGCATAATTAGTTTCCGAGATAATGACATTTGAAAATGTCTGATAATCGATAATTTTACCACTGACTGACTGACTGACTGACTCACTCATCAAAAAGATCTCGTATATCTACTGCAGCGACATACTTCAAATTTGGTGCGAAGTTCGTTTACACTATAAAACTAAGGAAAAAAATAAAAAAATTGTGAAAATCGATGAATTACCCACCTGGGGGTGCCCATTTTTACTTTAACATTACGTCTATTAGACGAAATTTTAATTTGCCGTATGAGGGGACTCTGTTCTGTCGCCAAATACCGCCAAGTTTCTCGCCAACATGGTGATATATAGCCAAATTTGGCGACCAAAATTAGTCGCCAAAAGTGACGCCACCTTGGCGATATCTCTAATATTTCGCCAAATTCCCATAGACTTCCATTGTAAACCTATCTACTTACTGGGGGTTTATCTAGGTTTACTTGCTTACAGAAAATCAACAAATTGAGATATTCTGTCTGTCACAGAGCCCGTTCTCAGAAACTATACTCGTTGGAGACTTGAAATTTTGCATACTTATAGCTGAACACCACACATCATACGACAAATTATAAAATTTTGAAAAAGTCGTACATTTAACCCTTTGGACTCCCACATGTGTATTTTAAACAATTCTTTCTATGTGAGCCTCTAACTAGGTTGGAGGCGTGAAATTTTGCATACTTATAGCTGAACACCTCACATCAAATGACAGTCTATAAAATTTTGAAAAAGTCGTACATTTAACCCTTTGCGCTCCCACATGTGTATTTTAAACAATTCTTTCTAAGTGAGCCCTAATTAGGTTGGAGGGGTGAAATTTTGCATTCTTATAGCTGAACACCTCACAACAAACGAGAAATCATAAAATTTTGAAAAAGTCGAATATTTAACCCTTTGGGCTCCCCCATGTGCATTTTAAACAATTCTTTCAAAGTGAGCCTCTAATTGGGTTGAAGGCGTGAAATTTTGCATACTTATAGCTGAACACCTCATATCAAACGACAAATCATAAAATTTTCAAAAAGTCGTACATTTAACCCTTTGGGCTCCCACATGTGTATTTTAAACAATTCTTTCTAAGTGAGCCCCTATTTAGGTTGGAGGCGTGAAATTTTGCATACTTATAGCTGAACACCTCACATCAAATGACAAACCATAAAATTTTGAAAAAGTCGTACATTTAGCCCTTCGGGCTCTCACATGTGTATTTTAAACAATATTTCCTAAGTGAGCCCCTAATTAGGTTGGAGGCGTGAAAATTTGCATACTTATAGCGGAACACCATCATGCGACAAATCATAAAATTTTGAAAAAGTCGTACATTTAACCCTTTGGGCTTCCACATGCGTATTTTAAGCAATTCTTTCTAACTGAGCCCCTTATTTAATTGCAGACTTGAAATTTTGCATACTTTTAGCAGAACACTTGAGGTCAGGCGACAAATCATAAAATCTTGAAAAAGTCTTACGCTTAACCCTTTGAGCTACCACATATGTATTTTAAGCAATTCTATCTAAGGGAGCCCCTAATTAAGTTGGAGACATGACTTTTTGCATACGTATAGCTGAATAACTCGGACCACATGACAAATCATAAAATTTTCAAAAAGTCTTATATTATTTACTCCTCCGGGCTCTAACTTGTGTATTTTAAGCAATTTTTCTAACCTCCACCCTTTTCACCAGGGGAGCACTTTTCTAACTTTTGCCGACACCCCTTTGACCATTCTTTAATATTATGCACCATAACCTTACATATTTTAGTTCCACTTTTTACCGCCAGGTGCGCCTACTTATCTCAGTGCTATGGGTTCAATCCCCTCGACTAATATATCTACGGGTAGTATGTAAAACAGAGTTTCGTTCGGATAAAGGTTTGTTTAGAATAGAGTGCGCCCCTGGTTGCGAAATGTAGAACTAAGATTTTTCAAAAGGATAAAGTGTTTTGAAAGGAATATTAAACGAAACCCTCTGTGCGATCTGCGATCACACTTACCCACTTGTTATTTTCAAAATCATCAGAGAAAAGGATATTTAGTTAATTAAATTTGAAAATCCAGGGAGGGGCGATATCCTTCCTCTGCACTTCCTCTTTGCCGGCACCCATGGATGAATGATACATAGTGTTGCATAAGCACATAACTTTATTATTCACTTTCAGTACAAAAAAGCAGGCCCAGCTATAGGATATTTAATTGGAAAATTAATAGGAAAATTTAATATAGGAATTTAATAGGAATTGTTGTTTCAGAAACAATAAAAGTTTCGAATCAATACATTTCGTCTCAAAACATGCATTCAATGTAGCAGTATTAAAATGTAGATTTCTGCCGCAAACTGACAGCTAAATAGTTTGTTGCAGGAAATTTAATTTATAATTGAATGTTGCTTAGTGAATAAAATAGTCACATGTAAACACATTAAAAAGCATTAAGTAAAGTGTCTAAATATATTGTAACTTTACAAAAAGTAATGATATCTAACAAAAACATAGCTGTGAAAAAAGGGAGCCAAGTTCTGTAAAGACAATGGCAAGAAAAGAAGTGATATCTAAGTGGGTGCCAAGTTCAAATAAAATTCACTCAAACTTACCTACTGAAGTATTATAGCATTTTTTTAAATTGTTTAGAAATAAAAATTATTGATAGCATATTAATAATAAATCTAGAACTTGGCAAGTTTTTGATAAATGTTACGCCTATCAATTTCATGTCTTAATAAAATGGTGATGTTAATATTAATTTCAATGACATTACAAAAAAAATTAATATAGATATTATTATAATAAAATGACTCATGTTAAAGATTTGATAAACCAATAAATACACAGATACACTCCCGCTCGTCTTTGGTTATCACTCTAGCACCCACCTCCAGAAACCTCAATGCAAACAGACTAAGATGCCTGACAAAGCGACATATATACTTACGCTTGTTCTTAGTCATCACTCTAGAGACTGCACACCTTTTACCCTTTCAGGGGCAAATAACTTTTATTCGTGAAATGCTGAAATGATTGAATCACACCAGCATTTACAAAATAAATTTATTTCAAAATGGGTAAAAGCTTCTTTTCACGTATTTAATAAAATTAAACTTTTTAGTCCTGAATTCTAGTATCAATGTGGAATTTTGCAGTTAAATTAGGTGGGATATATTTTATCCCACCGCTCTTCAAGGTGAAGGAGCTCACTCAAATTAAGGCTTCCAATCATGAAATAACAAGATTTGATATGATAATGTCATTATTAAAAATAAATGAGTCGTAAGTAAAAACTTGTCAAGTTCTAAATTTATTATTAATATGCTATCAATAATTTTTATTTCTAAACAATTTAAAAAATGCTATAATACTTCAGTAGGTAAGTTTGAGTGAATTTTATTTGAACTTGGCACCCACTTAGATATCACTTCTTTTCTTGCCATTGTCTTTACAGAACTTGGCTCCCTTTTTTCACAGCTATGTTTTTGTTAGATACTAAGTAACATATGATGATACTAAGATACAATTACGATACAAATGAGGTTCGAATGCAAACCATTCAATGAATAACAATAAAATTATTTTAGTATGTCTGTCACCAAAGTAAACAACTCCCAATGAATTTAATGAAATCGTTAGAAATTTACCATGTATTTCTAAAAACTGAACATAAAGATTCTTTGACCATAGTGTCTGTCATTTAGATTTTCAAAGGGTCGTTATTTACAAACAAATTTCCGATTTTTTAAAATTAATGAACAAACCCAATATAATTTACTTAAAAAAAAGAAAACAAATATTTTTCTTTTCCACCTGAGCAAATACAACTTGTATATTGTAATAATTCCTTGTAGAGCAGCGGGTCAAATATCATTTTGAGGGCCAATCTTCTGTCTATCCATAGAAATTGTTCATAAAGAGTATGCTTAAGTAACTACTACTAATCTTCATGCCTTTTGTGCATATACATAAATTTTATACCATGCAGCATTCACAGTAGCATATGGGATATCACAGTGGCGTACACAGGATTTTATTTCGGGGGGGGGGGGACTTAAATTTCCCTAATGTTCTAAATTTTACAAAACACGTTGAATTGTGTTGTAAACGGAAATCATTTTTGGCAATAGGGCCGTAGCCAGAGGTGGGAAAGGGTGGTTCTGTTCCGAATTTTCCAAAAATTTACCGCATGGCTTGAGGTTCCGTCAATTTGGACTTAAATATATCCCGATTTTTGACAAATGGTCCCGAAAAAAATATCAATTTCGTCAATGTCTGATGACATTGAATTTTCGGAGAGAACGAGAAAATATAAAACAGGTGTGTCTTGCGGTTTAAAAACGGGACTGAGAATTGTGATAAATGAGCAATTTTTTATTTTTATTTTTTATCTACGATTTTTATGCCATCCGACGTAAAATTTCATACTCTCTCAGAATCTGTCTTTATTTCTTAATTTCGACAATTGGAAGCCAAGATAATAATTCCAGAATTTCCTTTTTTGCACGGCAGACTACGTAACACGGAAAGAAAAGGATATACATTTTTACACTAGGGTTTGATAATCGCAGTACAAATTTTTTTAACTTTTGATTTTACAAATTTGGTTCTTTCGCATCTGAATGTTATTTCGTGCGCTGGTACATAAAATCTAAATTTTAAAAAAAAATCGGACAACAATTTTCCGATTTGTGAAAAAATCGATTTTTAAATTTATAAAAGAGATGCTTTTGCTCGCACAGACAATTGATGGGAATTTGTTAAATTTAGGAAAAGTGAAGAACCGATCGCTTTTAAAGAATGACATAGTTTATAACACATAATAAGAACTTTATAAATTTAAGTTAAGTTGAATTTTTGTTAAGGGGGGGGGGGGCTCCATCGAAAATCGCCTCCTCCCTCGAGTAGTATACCTACTGAGAGGTTGTTTAACAGAGTTTCGGTCAGATACAGTTTTGTTAAGAATAGAGTGCGCTCCCTAGTGGTGGAATGTGGAACTAACAGCCCGCGCTTTTGTGAAAATTAGGAAACCTAACACGGCGATCTGTTTTAAAGTTTAAGATAGTTTATAACACACGATAAAAAAAAAAATTATCAAAAAGAATGGCGCGTCACATTTAGGGAGGGGAGGGGGGGGGGGAGTCGGAAACAAAATTAGGAAATATAACAAGGCGATCTGTTTGAAATTTTAAGATAGTTTAGGGAGGGTTTACCATAATTTAAAAGGGGTTCCATGGCGATAAATGTACTACGCGTTTTGAAAGCAATGTTAAACGAAACCCTCTGGGTCGATCTGTGATCACACTTACCACCTGTTTTCTATTTGAATACACGTGGGACATTTTCCCAGAACCCACAGATTTAAACGGCCCGAAAATTTCTCATGTTTCATATGAATAAGGGACTAATTCGGGAGGGAGCTGTAACCCCATTAGCCCTATTCCAGCTATTTCGTTATACTGTGGTACCCCTATGCTCTAATATGGGACTAAAGAGTATGTTGTAGTTGAATGATGGGAGGGAAAATTGCAAATTTCTCTCAAGCAGAAATGTTAACAAATCAGCACTTTTTTTTCATTTTCGACATTTTTTGAAGGGAGGGGCCTGTAACCCCAACAGTCTCCTTCCCCATTTTTGAGTATGCTGTAGTGTCAATGTGGACTAATAAGGGCTAACGAGAATTGCTAATCCTCTGTATAACAGAAAATTAAATTACAAATTTATCTCAAACAAACAAAACAAAAAAAAAATCAGCACCTTTTTCATTTTATTTTCAGCTACTTCGTAAGGAGAGCTGTAACCCATTACCCCCTTTCAACGTCTTTGGGCAACTGTGCACTGATAAGACTGAAGAGAAGTGAGTGGCTGTTCCGTTGAATGATAGGAGGGAAAAAATTATAAATTTCTCTCATCTCAAACAGAAAGAAAACAAATCAGCGCATTTTTCATTTCAATTTCCACTGTTTCGAAAGAGGGCCTGTAACCCCATCAGGCCCCTTCCCCTCGTTGGGTTTACTGTGGTGTAACTGTGCTCTGATATGGGACTAATCAGAATGGCTAGTTTGTTGTATTGCAGAAAACAAAGTTACAAACCTATCTCAATCAAAAAGAAAAAAAACAGCGTTTTTTTTAAATATCATTTTCGACTATTTTGGGAGGAGGCTGTTGCTCACTTCTTTGGGTATAATGTAATGTCATTCTGCACGAATGTGGAACTAAAGAGAAGAGAGCGGCTAGTTTGTTGAATGATAAGGAGAAAATGCAAATTTATCACAAATAGAAAGAAAAAAAGCACTATTTTTTCATTTCATTTTGACTATTTAAGGAGGAAGGGGTTGTAATTCCATCAGTCCTCCCCCTCCCCCTCTTTCGGTATGCTCTGATGTCAATGAGGACTAACATGGAGCTAACGAGAATGGCTATTCCGCTGTATGACAGAAGAAAAATTTCAGACTTATCTAAAAAGATAAGAATTTCAGAAAACAAAATTATAAATCTATCTCAAACAAAAAGAAAAAAAAATCAGCATTTCTTTCATTTCATTTTCGGCTATTTTGGGAGGTGTCTGTAACCCCATTAGCCCCTTTCACCTCTTTGGGTATAATGCAGTGTCACTGTGCACTAATATGGAACTAAAGATAAGAGAGCGGCTAGTCTGCTGATCGATAGGGGAAAAATACAAATTTATCTAAAAAAAAAGCAACACTTTTTTCATTTCCGACTATTTTGTGAGGGAGCAGCAACTCTATTATCCCCACTTCCACCTTTTTGGGTATAATGTGGTGTCACTGTGCACTAATTTGGAACTAAAGGGAAGGGAGTGACTAGTCTGTTAAATGAAAGGGGAAAAATACAAATTTATCTCAAACAGAAAGAAACAAAAATCAGCACTTTTTTCATTTCATTTTCGACTATTTCGAGAGGAGGAGGCTGTAATTCCATCATCCATCTCCCCAGCTTTGGGTATGCTGTGATGTCAATGTGCAGTAATATGGGGTTAACGAGAGAATGGCTATTTCGCTGTATGACAGAAGAAAAAATTTCAGATTTATCTAAAAAAGTAAGGAAGAAACACTTTTTTTATTTAATTTTCGACTATTTCGGGAGGAGAGAGCCTGTAACCCCATCAGCCCCCTTTCTCTTCTTTGGTGACAATGTGCACTAATATGGGTCTAATGAGAATGACTAGTCCGCTGCATGACAGAAAAAGTTAATTTGTTTTCCAAAAAAGAAGCAGCAAAAAACAGCCCTTTTTTCATATCACTTTCGAAAATTTCAAGGGTCGGGGGGTGGCTGTAGTCCCTTCAGCCCTTTCCCTTGGGTACGCTTTGGGATATCACAATTTTAAGAAACTATCTAGTAGAAAAACTAATAGGAAACTAATAGAAAAATTGATGGATTGGTTTCTGAGATAAAAGTTTGCAAACTTCATTTTTGTTTATCTATGAATGTCACAAAATGTCTAAAAGAACACCCCGCTCCCCCCGCATTGATCATCATGAATTGTTTTAACTTGCTTTGTTAAGAGGAAAACACCAATAATTTAACTTGAAAACAATGTAGTACTATGTTTATAGAATAAAATGTTAACCATTAGATTTTTGATGATGTAGCTCATTCTTTTATATTCGGGGGGGGGGGGGGAGCATGAGCTAAAGAGAGGAAACGCTCTTCCTTAATGTTTAAAAGTCTTTTTTGTGAAAGAGAATATTTGTAATTTTTGGCCAATTTTACTCATTACGGCACCCTAATTCCTGCCATGGTGAACTCGCTCAAATGAGGTGGCTCTGCATGACCGTGCATTAGTCAAGCTCATAACGATAACTTTTAAGAACACTTTCCCAAAGCCATGTATATTATCAGCAGAATTTATAAACACTATACAATTGAAATGAGTGCAGCTAATATTAAAAACACATACAATACATAAAAATGCACTTTTAGTTATGTAAGTATCGCTCATAAACAGTAATGAAACCTAATTTCTGTCTAATGCTCTAAATAAGTTACTGTTGACATCTTTTAATGTATCCTTGTAAAATATTTATAAATACCACAGCTACACACTCTACATTTTACAGAAAACATGTTGTAATATACCTCAGTAACTGGATGTGATTAAAGCAATTCCCAACTGGACAGTTGCCCTATGGTCTCTGACTTTTTGGCTCTGAAATTTAGTATGCAACGTTAATAAAGCTGATATTTTAAATCTATTTTATTCTAATGTTAATCTAACTAATCAGGGAAACGCCTTATCAGAATGAACCTATTTACAACATTTGCAGCAAATTGGATAAATCTGCATGAAAAATACATTTAACTAAATTAAGGGGGGGGGGGGAGGATTATACCCCGTCCCCCTTAATACTTAACCAATGAATGCCAAAAACTAATCTGGGGAGCGCCTTATCAGAATGAACCTATTTACAAAATTTGAAGCAAATCGGATATTTCTATCAAGAGTTATCGCTTTACGTACATACATACATACAGAACCTGCCGGCACATTAGCTCTCAGGCATTGATAGCCTGTGAGCTAAAAATGAAAGGAAATTCATCAACAACCTTCCACAGTCTCAGCATTCCCACCTCAATATATATACATATGTCGTAGGCTAATTGAGAAATCCGGCTCTTTGAAAAGAGCCGGGCTAATTGGAGAATCCATCTCCCTTTTTCCAATTAGCCTGATATTTTTCAGGCTTATTGCAAAGAGCCTAGAAAGCGTTAGGCTAATTGAAAAATGACCACTTATTATCCGATCAGGGTGATATTTTTAGCTCACAGGCTATCAAAGACTGAGAGCTTATGTGCCCGCCGATTCTGTATGTAGGTGTGTACGTACGTACGTACGTATGTACGTAACACGATAACTCTTGATAGAAATATCCGATTTGCTTCAAAAAAAATTTTCTAGGTTCATTCTGATAAGGTGCTTCCCTGATTAGTTTTGGGGGTTCATTGGTTAAGAATAAAGGGGGAAAAGGGGGGCTAGTCCCCCCTTCGTTAATTTGTATACATGGGTTTTTCATGCAGAAATATTCGATTTGCTCCAAATTTGGTATACCGGTTTATAATGTTAAGGAGCTTCCCTGATTAGATTTGGAAGCTCACTATTTAAGTATAAAGGGGGGAAAGGGGGGCTACCCCCTTAATTTAGATAAATCGGTTTTTTCATGATGAATTATTCGATTTGCTCCAAATTTGGTATACCGGTTTATTAAGTTAAGGAGCTGCCTTGATTTGATTTGGAGGTTCATTAGTTACATATAAAGGGAGGAAAGGGGGGGGGGCTATCCCCCCCCCTCCGTAATTTAGATAAATGGGTTTTTCATGCAGAAATATGCGATTTGCAATAAATTTGGTATACCGGTTAATTATGTTAAACAGCTTCCCTGATTACATTTGGACGATCATTATCATGTATAAAGGAGGGAAAGGGGGCAATTGCCTCTCCCTTTAATTTAGATAAATGCGTTTTTCATGTAGAATTATTCTATTAGCTCAAATTTGGTATACTGGTTTATTATGTTAAGGAGATGGCTTGATTAGATTTGGAGGTTTATTAGTTAAATATAAAGGGAGGAAAGGGGGGGGGGGGCTAGAACCACTTAATTTAGGTAAATGGGTTTTTAATGCAAAATTATTCGATTTGCTCCAAATTTGGTATACCAGATTATTATGGTAAGGAGCTTCCCTGATTAGATTTGGAGGTTCATTAGTTAAGTATAAAGGGAGGAAAGGGGGCTAGACACCCCCCTTAATTTAGATAAATGGGTTCTTCATGCAGAGTTATTCGATTTGCTCCAAATTTCGTATACCGGTTTATTATGTTAAGGAGCTGCCTTGATTAGATTTGGAGATTTATTGGTTAAGTATAAAGGAGGGGCAGGGGCTAGTGTCCCCTTAATTTAGATAAATGGGTTTTTCATACAGAATTATTCGATTTGCTTCAAATTTGATATACCAGTTTATTACGATATGGCTTCCTTCATTTGATTTGGAGTTCATTGGTTAAGTATAAAAGGGGGGAAATCGGGGCAATTGCCCCTCCCCTTAATTTAGATAAATGGGTTTTCATGCAGAATTATCTTATTTAGTTTAATTTTTTTTCAACCGGATCCGAACTTGAAGGTTCCATTTTAAGTCAACCCGAAAACCGACCACAACCAGGTTTCGGATTGACTTCAATTAGAACTTTCAGGTTCGGAATGGGTTGCCGGTGGACGAAGATTATTTCGTCTGGCTTGCATCGGGTTATATTTCTTTGGAATATTTTTGTCGGTTAAGATTTTGTTCGGGACGGGTTTCAGGTTGACTTCGAATGGAATTTTTAGTTTCTGGTAGCGTTGCGTGTCCACGGAAACTAATTTGTCTTGTTCGGATCCGGTTATGGATCTTTGGAATATTTTTGTCGGTTATCAGATTTGGTTCGGGATTTCGGGTTTTTTCAAATGGAACTCTCAGGTTCGGGTCAGCTTGCGCGTAGACTGAAATTATTTTGTCTTGCTCGAATCGGGGTACGGTCTGCTGTAATTTATTTTTCGGGTTTGTGTAGGGTTATGCGTTAATAAACCTAATAAAAAAAAATTGCCCAGTTAAACTGATGGCATTGAGCTCACAAGCTATTCACACTAATTGTATATTATACTCTTATTTCAAAGAATAATGCCCCTCGAAAAATAAATGAAGGTATTAGTCCCGTTGCCCCCCTTTCTACTTAACCAAAGAACCTCCAAATCTAATCAGGGAAGCTACTTATAAACTGGTATACCAAATTTGAAGCAAATCAGATAATTCTGCATGAAAAAACCATTTCACTAAATGAAGGGGGGGGGGTATTAGCTCCCCCATTTCACCCTTTATGCTGAACCAATGAACTTTCAAATATAATCAGAAAAGCTCCTTATTAGAATGAACCTAGAAAAAAAATTAAACTAAATCAGATAATTCTGCGTGAAAACACATTTATCTAAATTAAGGGGAGGGGCAATTGCCCCCCTTTCCCCCCTTTTATACTTAACCAATGAACCTCAAAATCAAATGAAGGAAGCCATGTCGTAATAAACTGGTATATCAAATTTGAAGCAAATCGAATAATTCTATATGAAAAACCCATTTATCTAAATTAAGGGGACACTAGCCCCTGTCCCTCCTTTATACTTAACCAATAAATCTCCAAATCTAATCAAGGTAGCTCCTTAACATAATAAACCGGTATACGAAATTTGGAGCAAATCGAATAACTCTGCATGAAGAACCCATTTATCTAAATTAAGGGGGGTGTCTAGCCCCCTTTCCTCCCTTTATACTTAACTAATGAACCTCCAAATCTAATCAGGGAAGCTCCTTAACATAATAAACCGGTATACGAAATTTGGAGCAAATCGAATAACTCTGCATGAAAAAGCCATTTATCTAAATTAAGGGGGGGTCTAGCCCCCCTTTCCTCCCTTTATACTTAACTAATGAACCTCCAAATCTAATGAGGGTAGCTCCTTAACATAATAAACCGGTATACCAAATTTGGAGCAAGTCGAATAATTTTGCACTAAAAACCCATTTACCTAAATTAAGGGGGGGGGGGTCTAGCCCTCCTTTCCTCCCTTTATACGTAACTAATGAACCTCCAAATCTAATCAAGCCATCTCCTTAACATAATAAACCAGCATACCAACTTTGAGCTAATCGAATAATTCTACATTAAAAACGCATTTATCTAAATTAAGGGGAGAGGCAATTGACCCCTTTCCCCCCTTTATACATAATAATGATCTTTCAAATGTAATCAGGGAAGCTGCTTAACATAATTAACCGGTATACCAAATTTATATCAAATCGCATATTTCTGCATGAAGAACCCATTTATCTAAATTACGGGGGGGATAGCCCCCCTTTCCTCCCTTTATATGTAACTAATGAACCTCCAAATCTAATCAAGGCAGATCCTTAACTTAATAAACCGGTATACCAAATTTGGAGCAAATCGAATAATTCATCATGAAAAACCGATTTATCTAAATTAAGGGGGTAGCCCCCTTTCCCCCCTTTATATTTAAATAATGATCTTCCAAATCTAATCAGGGAAGCTGCTTAACACAATAAACCGGTATACCAAATTTGGAGCAAATCGAATATTTCTGCATGAAAAACCCATTTATATAAATTAAGGGGGGGGGGACTAGTCCCCCTTTTCCCCCTTTTTCCTTAACCAATGAAACCCCAAAAATAATCAGGGAAGCACCTTATCAGAATGAACCTAGAAAAAAAAATTGAAGCAAATCGGATATTTCTATCAAGAGTTATCGTGTTACGTACATACATACGTCCGTACGTACACACGTACATATACAAAATCGGTGGGCACATAAGTTCTCAGGCTTTGATAGCCTGTCAGCTAAAATATCACCCTGATAGTGGTCATTTTTCAATTAGCCTAACGCTTTCTAGGCTCTTTGCAATAAGCCTGAAAAATATCAGGCTAATTGGAAAAAGGGAGATGGATTCTCGACTTAGCCCGGCTCTTTGCAAAGAGCTTAGGCTGTTTGCAAAGAGCCGGATTTCTCAGTTAGCCTACGACATATATATATTTCGCATTTTGCATCATCTGGTGTTTTTCACCCCTGTTCTTTCATTTTGGTACAAAGACTTACGAAAGGGCTCCATTATGAAACATTGGAGAAAATTTACTTTAGATATGTGTGCTTTAAATTGCGTCGATTTTTTACATGTCATGTGCATACTAAAACATGACGTTCTAAACGTTTAAGGCGGTTCTTAAATAATAATAATAATAATAACAATAATAATAATAATAATAATAATAATTCCAGTAATAGCCCGAAACTTTGAAACATTTTCAGACTATCTTTTAAATATAAAAGCTTGCTACTTGCAGACATAGTTCTGGCAGTAATTTGTAATAGATCATTTTTTTTTCGATAAATGAATCACTTCTTTAGTTATAAACGATTGTAGTATTCGGACGATGCTTTTTCCTTTTCTGTATTGTCGTCTACGAAAATCGGCCAAAGAGAGACTGAATTAAATCCTACATTTAATGCAGCGCAATGTGCATAAGAACGCATTTTACCTAAAAAAGATTATTCTTCATCTATATATTACTAGCAAGCTTTGCCCGTTACACCGATCGGTTTCGCCAAACTAACTTTGAAACAAATGAAAAATTTTAATGAATTTCACCATGTGTTTTAAAGTAATATGGAACGTTATCTGTCTTTCTGTATTGCTGAAAACTATACGAATGGCATTGTGATCTAATGGCATTGATATCTAATGTGTTAGGTGAAAATTGTTCTGTTAAGGATCGACTCCTTTTGTTGATCATTTATTGTAAATTTGATATAGAATGATATGCAAAATGCTAAAATCTCCCCTAAAATTACCTAATTAACAGTGCAAGTCCCATCAAAATCCATTTAGCAGAATTCACGTTATCAACAGCCGGAAATATTTTTCCAATTGCATTTTATATATATATAGTAAATATTATAAATCCCAAATATTTCACCAGATGCACTGATTTTCTGTCAAGTAAGCTGAGGTTACTCGAAGATGCAATATTTTACCAATTCCTACGCACAGCTCTTTTAGTTACTCAATAATGCAATCTTCTGCCGTGTGTTACGCAACAATATAAGTTACACGGTGACACGGTATTTTGCCAATTACTATACACAACTATCTCAGTTACTCGATAATGCGATATTTTGTCGATTTATACACACAGTGATATAGTAAGTTACTCAATGGTACGTTTTTTTTCTATTCCTACACACACTATCTAAGTTACTCGATTTCGCAATCTTCTACCGTCCTCATCTACCTGACGCCGTTCTACCGTCACAGCAATTTAAGTTACTCAGCGATACGGTATTTTGTAAATTACTACACACAACTATCTCAGTTACTCGAGAACGCGACCTTCTGCCCATCTATAACACAAAGCCATTTAAGTTACTCCATGATATGGTATTTAACCAATTCTTACACTCAACTATTCATTTACTCGATAATGCGATCTTCTGCTCTTCTCTACACACATTAAGCAAAGTTACTCGATGATACTATCGTTTATCTAGTCATAATAGCGCTGATAATATCATAAAAAGGGAAAAGATTAAGTGAGAGGAGATGGGACTCGCAAGAATTCGGCCGTTTTCGTTTTGTGAAATTTTTGAATGGTCTGCAGACCTACGTCGATTAATGTTTTAAATCGAAATTAAAGGATAAAGCAAATATGAACTAGATATATAATCAATATAATATTTTAAATATTTTAATTGTAGTTGGTCGTAGTTTAAGCGGGCTTTGCCTCTTGAAGACTGAAAAAAAGCTGTTTTTAGCTTTTTTTTTTTTAAGTATAGTAATGAAAATTTGTGTTCCGAAATTTTTGCATGTAATTTATTATCATTTGAAGGATATTGCATTTTTTAAAAATCAAAAATTGATGACGTAAATTGAGTTGCGTATGTGATGCGCGTCGGACCGGGCTCTTTCCGGTCTCCCGCGTCTTCTCCACCCTCGGGTGGAGTCCAGTTGTGGGGGACGGGCGGGACTCCGGACCCTCCAACCCCTAGCGAGGCGGGATCTATCCCGTCTAGGTGGAGCTTTCCGTGCCCGCCTGGGGTCGCTAACGGCACTTGTCTGGTCTCCTTTGACTCCCAGCGTCGAGCTTCGAGGGATTCCGCAGGTGAGCGGGGAGATTGGGGGAAAAGCCCGGAACAGGGACGCTTTACGTCCTGACGGGGGTTTTTCTGCCCCTCCAGGCTCTTCCGCTAGTGGCGCCTTCATACTCCATTGGTTGGCTCGCATAAATGTCTTTGCCGGATAATGGTATTTGATCTTGTGAGCCCTCCGTAAAGTAACTCCGGCTCGGGAAACCTCGTGTAGGTTCGTGGGCCCGGCTCCTTTATAGGTGTCCGGTTCCTGCGGGCTGTCGGGGCGTACCGGGTCGGAAACCGAGAGAAGGGACCATTTGGCTCTTCTAGCTGCGTGGTGAGGATTGTCGTATTCGACCAATTCATTTATCTTGGGAATAACCGGCGTGACGTGCGCTGGGCAGTGCGCAGGTCTGGCCGGAGCATCTCTGAGGGCTGCCTTGTTGGGGCTTGTCTGGTGGAGACCTTCAGGACGCGTCGCGGGGCTTGTGTCACGGATAGTTTCGAGCAGGAGCAAATGGGCTTGAAAGAGCCTGCACTTAAATCAATTGACAAAAAGAGACTATTGAAACACTTTCATTGCCAAGCTGAAAATTGTGCCGTTTCGCTGTGGCCGCCATACTATTCCACTTGGAAACTTGATAGCGTCGTCCACGCGATAACGCGTGATCAACCGTTTGGTAAGAACTCGCATTACACGACTTACTGTGATTGGCAAATGAAAGTGTTAAAGGTCTAAATGTATTATGCAATGCATATTTTAAATATAGAATCCGAGGAAAAGTATGGTTATTTATAGGAAATATTTTAATTTTAATTGATTGTAAACTTTTATGAAAGACATATTAACCGACTTTTTTTTTCCCAATCCTAATTCATGAATCTGGGTTATGATAAGAGAAAAACGAATTTGAGGTGGAATAGACAAACAACTAGAATGGAAGATTATTTTAGAATTCTTGTGCACTTGGGTAGCCGCCTTGAACTTCAGGCAAAAATTACGGTTGTTGGATGAATCCAGTATATTTTCTACTGATTTTTGAATACTTAATAATCACATGAAAAAAAAAATAATTCTAGAAAAATACCTGACACTTATGACCGACTAGCTGTTACCCGTGACGTCGTTCACGCAACATAAAAAGAAGCAATGAATTAATTAAGCAAAACGTTTCCCTTCCGATAATTAAAAAAATATATAATAAACCAATTGTTTATCACATTTTATAAGAGACAATCTATATATATAAATATATATTACGCTATCGTACGTGGCACATAAATCGCAGTTATTTTTTAATTGTTTAATGGCAACGCCCAAATGAAACGCATCTCATTGGTTATTGAACAGCATTTAATGCATCACTATACCTATAAGAGGGTATCCGTATGGGACCGCATTCTGCCATCAAAAGTGACGCGAACTTGGCGATATCTCTAATAATTCGCAAAATTCCCATAGACTTCCATTGTAAACCATTAGGGTTTACTTGCTTACAGAAAATCAACAAATTGGGGTATTTTAATGCAACAAAAACTAATATTAGCTTAAGGGATTATATTATTTATATTTAACCCTCTCGCTGCGTATTTTTTTTATTATCAAAATAGGTTCAAAAATCACGCATTGTTTTATTAAATATTTCAACTCTATAGATAGCTTAGAGTTTAAATATGTAAACATTTTTTGTAAAAGAGTTCGAGATCATAAATGGGATATGATATTAGAAATTAGGCGAAATCAGGACTGTCAATGGAGACATTTATCGTCTCGCACCACTATTGTAAGAAAATCAATTTTGCAGTATATTACACTTGTAGATGTTGTTAAAGTCTATATGAATTTTTTGTATTTAAAAAGTGGTCCGACTTCAAATAAAAAATAGTCGCCAGTGGAAAAAAATGAATCCCCGAGGAAATCTCGGATTGCGAAAATTTTGCTACTTTTACGTTGCCCGATGAAATCTCGGGTTGTGCAGCGAGAGGGTTAAGGGAGTCCAAGTAAATTAAATTATGAATAAAAGTAACATGATACAATGCTTAGCATGCTTTCCCAAACATAAATTTTAAGGGAGACCAAACTGGTCGCCAAGGGCGGCTAGTATGAGTAATTTAAGGTATTTCTTTATTATAAGGTCATTGGCATAACTTAGGTTTATACGCTGAACCAGGATGTCTGTTTATATCATGAAGTAATAAGAAAATGGCAAAGATGTCATATAAGCACCGGGAACCTAATTATCGCCAACATAGATTATTTTGATTGATATGGTAACCCAGCTATTGTTGTTTATTTATTAATATATAGTTTATTTACTTTAATTTTATTTTAAAATTATATAAATTGCTTTGTTCTATAGTTATTAATGAAGATTTTATTTATTTATTGTTATTTCCTTTTTTCAGTAATAGAACATAATTTAAAAATATACATGTAACTGGTATTCGAAAACGATGTTTTCTCCAAATTGGTATCAAAAAGAGATCGCACCAAACCAAGTGCGTATATGGCATTTGTGCCAAGAAAATTATCGAATGATACTGTTTTATATGCTTTACAATCATACTTGTCATCAAAGGTGGGCGAAGAATTGGTCATCTGGAATATTATTAAGTCTTTACCACACAAAAAACAAACCTGTTTACAACAATGTATTTACTTTTGCACCTAATTTCTTTCTCTAAAAAAGCAAATTGATTACGAACCCGATTACAGAACATAACCTTTCTATCTACTTACTTTTTTACTTTTTAAGAATGAAAATACATATTTCATGCTAATCACTACGTCATTTTCGAATTTGCTAATTTTACTGTGCATATTATTGACATTTGCTGCCCATTTGCTCTTCAAAAGTTTTTTTTTTTTTTTTTTTTTTTTTTAATTTTCAATCTTTGTGTTAACCGTGCGCAGACGATAAACCGTAATCCTTGATAACAATTTTCTTTAAATAATAAGAATTAATATCATAACACAATCTCATTTTATTTCAACATCAAAGCATATCCGTTTTATATTTTCCATATATGACGTCACATTTGCCTTCTTTCTGCACTTACTCAAAATTCATGCTCTTTGTATAATTAAAAATACTTGAAAATTTCCGTTTTAATCTTTCAATTAGAAATTAAATTATTATTCTAAGTTTTTATTTTTTGGCAACGGAAAAAGGAAGATGGTTAAATTTTATCGGAAAAATGTCAATTCATTGTGTATGAAAAATAATGAAATTTAGGATTATTAAGCAAAATATTTGAATAAAACAAATTAAACATAGCCTATGTTCATTTCCGGGTTGTAATCCATCTATATCCGAAAATACAAAAGCATTAATTCATTCGTGACTCTCCGAGCACTGGTGTTGCCAGGCGCCCGCGTAAATCAGCGCTTCAAATGCTCCGGACACCATTAATTTCTTACAGTTTATTTCGACATCTTTAATCGCAGATAATTATGACATGAGATAAGGCGAAAAAAATGACCTTAAGATACCGGTTTCCAGAGCATTTGGAGGCCCGGATTACGCGAGACACATGGAAACACTATTGGTGAATGAGAGTCATCTCCCGAGTAGAAAGGGTTAAATTTCACGCCTGGCCTTGATTATAAAAAATTCACTGCCTTTTTTCAGCTTTAGAAAACTTTAGGAAACGAGTGATTTTAATAAATATATATATAAGTTATATATATATATATATATATATATATATATATATATAAGTTTTTATATATATATATATATATATATATATATATATATATATATATATATAATAAAATATATAAATATATATTTTTTACTTTGTTCCTTTTTTTACATTAGCAAGATGAATAGAAAAAAGCATTATTTAAACTTTCTAATCTAGGGGAGGTAGGTTTAATTCGTTAATTGGGATCAGGGGTACTTCAGGGATAATCTGTAACACATTTAAAAAATTGACCATGCTAATTATGAAGTCAGACCAATATTCTACATGTGCAATTTTGTGCAGAGAAAATGCATGTTTCTGCAGAAGTAATCACTGTTTTTCCAGAACACAAAGAAAAACGTCTGTCAAGGTGAGAATGTTTTAATTAAAAAATCCCTGCCGGCTCGGTCTGCAGGCGGAGGTAGATTTCGAAGTTAAGTACTAAATTCACCAACAAAACTTAAATCAAGATTAGAGATAAACCCAGATCCTTCACTAAGAATGAGTTCTAGGGAGCTAAACTTTTGGTGAAAATTCTAATATACACGAAAACACACACGCATGTATATGGAATAGGTTTAATAATGGATACAGCAAATTCAGAGAACCTTAAAATGTTAAAATATGTTAATATTTCCATAGTCGGGTTTTTATCATGTTTTAATACGTTTCTTCAAACTCATATAACGTTACATATTCACCTGCTGAGGTCCATTATATTTCCAGTATGACGCAATATACATATTTTTTTAATTCGTCAGACTATTTATTTTATTTTAAGTTTTCATGCAGAAATCTTGCTCTAGAAAACTTATGAAGACATATGAAATTTCATAAATTCCAAATACCCCCCTCCTCACCCTCCTAATTTTTTTACCCTTTTCACAAAAGTTCCAATTATAAGCACCCCTTAAAATCATTAGAATTTCCTATTTGCTAAAGAGGGGCTTACTTTCGGTACTTTACGGTACTTAATATAACTTATTTTAGGAATATCCTGATTCATTTACTTTTATAATTTAAGAGAAAACTATAATAGCTCTGCCATTTTTTAATTTTTATTTTTTATTTCCAATCGTAAGGCGATTCTCTAACTCTTTTCTCAAAAATGGGACACTTTTTGACACATTGTCCGACTCATTTTCAAGCGTAAAAGCATAAAATTGGCAGGCCAGGCTATTAACATAATTTGGAATCGAATGGCGTTTTGAATTTTTTGATAAATAAATTACTTAAAGTGTTATAAGCAATTGTTGATAGCAGATTTCCTCCTTTCCTGTGCTATCACGCCCGGCAATTCCGTTCAAATTGCAAACTTACGCAAGATTTTCTGAAAGATCCTCTGCTTTTACCAAAAAGTTGAAAAATACATTAGAATACATAATTACATAATCATAACACTTACCAATTCCATGCGTTTCCGAAAAAAATGAATTCAGAAAGGTGACATAAAGTATTTTCTTTTGATTTGAGAACAACCGTAATTTTATAAAATTAAAGGCTCATTTGTAAAATAAGTAAATAACAAAATCAAATTTCGAGATGTGAAGACTCGAGTTTTTTAAAGAAAACTATAACTATCCTCTCGTGAACTATCGTGATTGTTTCGTCTAAAACAGCTAATGTGTTAAAGACTATATTCTCAACATCCTCAGTTGCACTTATGTACCACACATTTTGTATGATTCATTTTATTTTATTGGATTTATATGCAAGAAGTCTTCTTTTCTAAAATTTATAAAATTTATGGCATAACTTTTGAAACTCATATCTTATATTATGATATATATGATTCAAAAACAAATCTTGTACATTTAAAAAGATGTCATGATGTAATTAACGGCTTTACACGAGAATAATAATAATAATCAAAATTCACAGTTACCATTTTTTACGCCCAAATCCTTCATATATGTTCGTCTTCAATCAGTGAATTTAATATTTCTCTGAAGTTATTGCTACTGCTCAGTTCAAAGTAATATTTAGAGCTACCAGCTTATGTTAAAAGGATTTCGTAAATAAATATGTAAAGTAGCATACGTTACAAGTCTGATTGATATGTTGCTTTTGTATCTAATTTTATTCGGTCTAATATACTTAATTCTTTAAAGCTTTTAGGCTGTAGTTTCATAGCTGCCAACTTTTATACTTTTTTATTACCGCTATTTTTTTAAAAGCATTTTTTGCATTATCTATCGCCAAATTTCGAAAATTAAATAAAGGGAAGATTGTATTAAAGTAGAGTAGCAGCTTTCTGCTACTTTTGCACTTTGCTACTTTTTTTTGTGCTTTTGCACAAAAGTTGGCAGTTTTATCGCTACCATATCTACTTTATCAAACTACCTTTTCTATGTTAAAGTTGAAAGGCCTATTAGCTTAAAGCATTCAACATTTAAATTAGTATTTATTAATATCCGAATAATTAATTATAGGAATATGTTAAAAATTTATAAAGGATTTGATTCTGTTACAAAGTAATAGATTTGCTCAAAATCTCTCAGTGTACTCCTAGATTTTTTGAGTATTTTTCGGTTTCTTATTTTCCTGGTAAATATTTTATTACTAAGTATTTGGGTTAGTGATGTTTGACAACTTTCATTTCTTTATCTGAGCATGTCATTTTATTTCTTCTTCTTATTATTTGTTTTGTGTGTGAGGGGGGGGGGGGGATGCTTTTCTTTCTTTTTTTTCTTCAATGAAACTAGCATGCCGACTTTTGAAGTTGTTTTTCATCGAAGTACCCATACCAATAGCAAAAAAAAAAAAAAAAAATCACATGTGTTTATTGTTTCTGTTATTTCTCTTTTATTGATGAATAGGTTCTTTTTATATAAATCCTTGAAACATCTGAATGCTAAAGTTTTGCCTGCTGGGGCTACTTATTATGTCGATTTTTACAAGACAAGTATTTAATAAATATCAAAAAATATAAAACAGTACCCTTTGCAACTGAATATCATTCCTGGGGAATTATTATCCAACACTTACTATTACTGTTATATTGCCACAGAAAACTACTTTCGAAAGGCTCTGCAGAAAAAGACCTGATTTTTCTTCTTTTTATTTCTTTTTTTTTTTTTTTTTTTTTTTTTTTTTGTGCAGGATAGATGGGAAAAATCACCATATACATAGAGGGTAACGCTTGTACAAAATACTAAGAGAATAATACTAATATTGCATTAATATAATGTTGAAAGTTGATTTATACCATAAGTAAGCTATGTTAAGTATAACGTTTGTATCAAAATAAGTCTAATTTTTGCTAAACAAAGACTCTTCCGTTATGAATATTAAAGGCATAATTTAACAATGCAATACGACTTACATTATACGAAACTGTTAGCTGATTTTCAGCTAATTATATTTTTTCAAGCATGAAACATGGCCAATTTGATTTTGAAAAAAATATATTTGACATATTAAAATAATTTGGTATGGAGTTAAAACGGCAATCGCTAATCTTTAATAAATTTGATAGAAATTTGAAAGGAAAATATTGGAGAAAGATCCAATGAAATGACGAATTTGCTGATTTCTTTTCTTATGTATTATTTCTTTTATATTCATGAATAGAAAAAAAAACGCTACTGATGTATATTTTTTGAAAGCGCAGTTTCTGAGACTTCCTAAACTTAAAAAAATAAATATTTAATATTGAGAAGAACCAATACACATTTTTAATAACTAACTCATGGGTCCACAGAAATAAAGTCAGTAAAGTCATAAGTAGAAATAAAGTCAGGAAAGTTATATTGACAACATAACTTTTTCATTCGAGAAGCCTGATTTTTATTTGAAACAATTGTTACATAAATCTACGAATCGCTTTACCAACATGTCTGCCCATAGAGAAAGGATCGAAATACTACTTTGGTCTATATTTTCTTAAATAAAATTAGATAAAGAAAGGACTATAATTTAAAGTTGCAAACTTATTAAGTTAGAAAGCACTTGATCTAAAATTTTTGATACCACGATATTTTCATTAATTACGTTCAAGTTGAAATAGTAAAATCCCGATCTCTTAAAATAGATTTCGCAAAAATGGTGCGAAAAGAAAAAAAAAACATTTATGCATTCTAAATTTTCCTATACCAACGTTATTCTGGGAACTCTTCTACTACAAGTTCTCTAGTTTTACTTACTGTTGACTTTACTATGTTTTTCAAGTTGAAAGGACAAGTTTTCTTATCTTGGAATTGGAGAATAGATAGGGAATATGCTGTTATCTATTATGTTCCTGAGCGGGTTTGCAAAGCATCTGCTAATCATTTAAAGGGTTCTTTTTTTTTTTAAAAAAGGGGAGGGTGTACGCCATAGATTTCTAATATAACCCAATTCCTCCTCTAAGGTGTATGCGCATATTTGAAAATTATCACATGTTCTACAGAGAGAATCCTTTATGGTTTGAGATTTTAAAAATTAAAGCAATCTGGATTTTTAATTTATGATTGCTTCAAAGGAATACTTACAATAATATTTTAAACGTATCTCATAGAGTCAATGGTGTATCTAATAATCCTAATTTCGCGTTTTTTGCTTATATATTCTTTTAATTTTTTTCCAATGACATTTTAATTTCATTATAATTATCCCGCAAGATTTACTCATAATAAAAAAAAAATAATAAGAACGTACCTTAAATTTTGAAGATAAATCTACAAATTGCTTTTTTTTTTTTTTAACATCCTGCTCTTACTTCAAAATTTAGATTAATTGCATTACAGATATTTTCGCATGATTATAATTCAAACAATGTGTATAGATTTTATGTGGAATTACTCAATTTATGTATGTATGCACTTACCATCAAATTAAAGCTCTTGAATTTGATTTGTTTAAGATTAAACTTTTATTTACAATATCTCTGTAAAAACGGAAAATGAACTGCGCTAAAAGTGTAGTTACCTAAAAATATAATTGAAAGTAAGTTGTAAATGAATTTGAACATAAAATTTTAGTGAAAATAAAATAATTTAATTTAGAATGCTTGACATTCAATAAGGAACTTTTTGAAAACTAACACGAAGTCACTCTTTCAGTTTGAGAAAATATGTTTTCTCTATTAATAAAATATGCATTTGAATTAATATTTCATATTTATTTTTTTTTTCAAATTTTGTCTATAATTTGATTAAGTGTCAAATTAAATAAATAAGTAAACAAAAGAGAGAGGGGAATACAAGAAGTCAAGAGAAGAAAGGAAATTTTGAATACGTCAATAGATTATATTGCGGCGAAGGTCAAAGGACTTTTTTAAGTGCGATGAAGAAGGGGGGGGGGGGGTATAGTAAAATTTTATTTATTTCAGTCTACATAAAATTAATTTTCCATTTTGATTTTTGATTTTCTTTAAATACTTTTTCCCTTATAAGAGATTCTCCAAAATAATTTATTTGTTGAGCAAATGGTTATGGGGTCTTTACTCCCTATCGGTGTGTGTTTTTATTCAATCAGTGCTTCTTCAAGGAATAGATCAAGGAATATCGCTAACGAAAATGAATATGGACGCTAGTAAGACGGAAAAGAAGTACAACATTTTGCATTTCAAAAATAGCACATAATTTTGCTGTCCTAAATTCGTCTTGAGTTACACATTACTACAATGCAAATTAGTTAAAATGAATGTTTATCTAGGGATCCACATTTAGAAATTTACTGTTTTAATAGATGCTAAAGTAATGCCAGGTATGTAAAAGTTACATAATTATAAAGTTTATAATGTTAATATTCTGTGGGGGAGGGGGGGGGGGACCAAAAGTTTATAGGCATATTTTCATCTAATAAGACAAAGTTAAATTAATCTATGAATGTGTATAGATTAATGAACAAATACGCGTGATTTTATCTTTTAATTTAATGCAGATTTAGTTAGGGGTTCTTTGACAGTTATGACAAAGTTACTAAATTTCAAAGTTCAATAAATCACAAAGTTACAAAATTTATAATGTTCATATTAAAAAAAAAAAAAAAAAAAAAAAAAGTTTACCAAAAGTTATCCGCAGTTTTTTTTTCTTCTTATAAGATAAAGTTAATCTCTAAATGTGTACATATATTAATAACCGTGATTTTATCTTTTATTTTAACACAGATTTAGTTAATTGTATGCTATTTATGCAGATTATTTAGGAGAATATTCAATTTTCTAGCAATTTTAAAATTCTGCCTCTTCTATAATTTATATGAGAACGTGAGTTTCAAAACTCGCCTTATACAAAATTAAAAATATCGCATTTTCCCTATCAATATATTCTAATGGTAAATCTGCACAGCAGAACACAAGAAAATAACAAGAAACACAACTATCTGCCAAAAAGCTGGATTTATCCTGTATTTTTGCTATTAGATTCTTGGTTTATTTGATTTTCTGGATAAAGTTATTTTTGAAACTCACCTCCTCTCATATATATATATATATATATATATATATATATATCTTTTTTCTTTTGTTTTATATTTACGATGACCATATTTCATTAAACTAGTTGGATATGCCAATTTCAAAACTTTCTTCTATCTTATACATAATATTTCAAAAATTAGTTACACATGTTAATACTTCAATATTATTAGTTCAATACTATCCCAACTTTGATTTTCATCTTAAATTTCTGCTTCAGTCAATTAAACGGACTAAAAACGAGTTAATCAATATCATGATATTTGTTAAAATTAATAGTTTTTGCTTATTCTGTGGTTATCAGATGTTTGCGAATAGCCGGCTTAGCAAAAAGCGAGTTTCCGCGTCTCCACGCGCCGCCGATAGACAACAGAACTACGGAAAATCAAGAAAAACATATAAAAATCGCTATCACAGAGCCCCTTTACCGCGCAATATTTCCAAATTCAAGGAGGGCCTGTTGGCCAAAGTCAAAAACATGCAAGAAAAAATTTGGTTCAATTGTATGCATAATTTTATACACTTTTCGATTGTACAATAAAGAAAATGGTACAGACATCGTAATTATAGCGCCCCCTTCCAGCGGAATTTTTCCAAATTCAGGGAGGACCTGCTTAACATCAAAAACTTAAAATAAAAATTTGGCTCAATTCTATGCATAACTTCATACACTTTTGGATGGTACAGTATTCAAAATCGCTGTTACAGCGCCCTCTACCGGCTATTTTTTCCAAATTCAGGGAGGATCTGCTTGCCATAGCCAAAAACTTAAAATAAAAATTTGGTTCAATTCTATGCATAACTTCATACACTTTTGGATGGTACAATATTGAAAAATCTAAAAAAAATCGCTATTACAGAGCCCCCTGCAGGCGATTTTTTTCAAAATTCAGGGAGGATCTGCTTGCCATAGCCAAAAACTTAACATAAAAATTTGGTTCAATTCTGTGCATAACTTCATACACTTTTTGATGGTACAATGGCGACAGACGCACGGACACACACATTTTCTATAAACATGTTTTTTGAGATCTCTGACCCCTAAAACGTATAAATCCGTCGAAAACCGGAAGTCGAAAAAAATTTCGATTACAATACTTTCTTCTATTGAAGATAGAAGAAAGTAAAAATATAGGGGCAGCAAATAATAAATGTTGATAACTCATCACTCTCCCTTCATAGAATAAATAGAAAAACCTTCATGATGGAATCTTTATTTAGCGAACAATCTATTTTTAATCCACAGCACATATTTATGTACTTTTTCTCTTTAGCAGATTTTGAATTCTGAAGCAAATTTGAAATTTAAAATTAATATATATACTTACTATTTCAAAGCAAAAAAAAAAATAAATAAATAAATAAATAAATAAAAATGAAAATAAATTAAGAAAGAAACTTAATGCTATACCTTTTTCAAATTTAAAATCACTATATAATTCTGTCACTATTTCACAAGGATAATTGCATATTATGTGTTAGCTTCTCGATAATGCTTTCCCTTACCATTTACGGAAAAAAAGGAAATAAATCAAATTGTAGAAGAAATTTGCACATGTTGGAAAGTGCATTTATATTATAAGCAAAGATAAAAACTGTCTAATTTTTATAGACTTACATAAGACCATTTTATATCATTATTGATAATTATAATACCATTAATTTTCATTTGAATTATTACTTTATTTTTAGAAGAACAACAAATTTCAATAGCACTATTTTTGCAGCTCATGAATAATAGAAATGTGCATTAATCAAATTAATTTCTTGATTTTCTTTTACTGATATTATACAAAATAAAGATAGAACCTTTAACTAGTAATACAGAATCAAGCACAATATCTCTGATTCACTAGCATATTGCGAACGATAAATCCATATAAACATATGAAAAAACACCATATATATATATATATATATATATATATATATATATATATATTCGCTTACGATTTTGCAGACCTCTATAACACAATAGATTTGACAGATTTAAAAGATAAAATAGTAAATTTTTATAATACAAATAGTACTTTGGATGTTCATAATGATTTTTTTCATAAATTTATTTCAGTTAGTAGTACAAGAAAACTACCTTTACGAAGGAAATACAATATTTAAACAGATTCGGGGTATTCCAATGGGGGGGAGTTGCAGTTCCATTTTGGCAAACATTTACTTACATATATATGAAAGAAATAATAATTTAAACAGTAACACATTATCCTACAGGTATATAGACGATGTTTTGATAGTCAAATTAAACAATGATATTGAAAATATTGATTTTACATATTATCCTACGTCACTGAGTCTGGAACCCTCCTCCCAGAATTGTAAAAATATTAATTTTCTAGATGTGAACCTAAGCATAGAAAGTGAAAATTTGATATCTAAGTTATTTGACAAGCGAAATGATTTGAACTTTAATACCTTAAAGCTGATATATTTTGATTCCAACGTGCATGTTTCGATTAAAAGAAATGTACTTAGAAATGGATTAATACGAATCGAAAGACTGAGTACTAGAGTTAAAGATATGTTTAGTGATATTTTAGAGTGGTGCCGCTTGGGATTCAAGCATGGTTATCCTCGCAATTTCATCAGGAGAATAACTAGTGATTTTATTAAGAGTAGCAGGTACGGAACTGAACTGAACTCAGTGATGGATGAGAATGGAGGTTTTGATGAGTTGATTGATCTAATGAGTTAGAGTGATATTTTGGTGGATGTTGTAGTTCTGTTTAGTTTTTCATAGTTTTTCATTTTTTCAATTTTGGTCTTGGCGAGTGAAGGGGGACGTAGCATGCGTAAAGTCTGACTTAACCCTGCAGTGTATGTCGTTAGCCATACCGCTCGCCTTCTGTCCTGTTCTGTTATGTCTTGCAATTATATATATTTTCTTTAGTTTGGTTATTTAGTTTGATTTTAAGAGTTAAAGTTTATGTTGGTTATTATAATATTTTCGATGTGAATTTCAATGCAGCTATGGTGAGTGATGGATTTTGATATTTTGTTTGTGGTTTTAAATAAATAAATAAATATATATATATATATATATATCATATTTAGTTTTAAAAAACGCAATTTTCCTAATGAAAAAAAAATACGAAACTTTTTAAATATATTTTTAATTGTAAAGAAAAAAATATTTTTAATATGATTTCTTACATCAAAAATGCCATATGCTTGTATTTTGTTGGTAAAAAATCCAATGTTAAAATTTTGAAAGCAACAGTATTAAACCGACGATGTTCATTTAGTCTATACCAGAAAAATCAAATTAAATAATAAAAAGTTTAATTAGCATTTTGTTTTAATAACACATATATGGGTGATATTAAAAAATGAAATTCCGGAATACAAATAACTCCAAATTTGATTTCAGTATAGAAGATTTTGATCGTAATTTTCTCATATTAATGAATAATGACACAAACGCCTTTAAAATTTAGCAATACAAAGTGATAAAAAATAATCATAACAAAAATCTGGCAAATAAGAAATGGTAGACCACACCAGAACAAACTATTTTTTATATAGGAAGCCAAGATTGAATAACATATTCTTCTGTCAAAAATACAGGGTGTCTCTCCTCCAGCACCACAGCAAATCCATTTGGCGCACGGGGCGGAAGAGATTGTGAATTGTGATATACCATTGGCGCATAATGATAACTGACAAAAAAAAAAAAAAAAAAAAAGTAAATATTTCGGATTGAGCATCGGTCAGGAATTTTTATATGGGGTTGTAAAATTTATTTTGTTGGTTCAACATTTTTTCAATTGGGGAAGAGGGGTTCGATATTTTATTAAAGCTTAACATGATGGTATTAAATTGAACATTTCAAAAATCATAAAGGTAATATTCTTTATAGAAATTTAAATAAACTTTGATAATTAATGATTAATGAAACCGATCGGGTTCATACTCACATAAACATGTGGAGGGCTACTTCATTCTCTCGAAAAGACCCGCTCGCTAATGCTAATCCAATGAAAGAAATTTATAATGGTACCTCGTTTGCATTTCAATATTTTTAAATGATAAATATATATCATTTTTATGATATGATATTTTATGACCCATATTTGATATCGATCTGTACAAAGGCTATCATTTATTTTTTCGATTTTGATTGCAGATTTTTTTTTTTTTTTTTTTTTTTTTTTTAATGAGGATGCTTTTCTTTTCGAAACCGTTTCCGAAAATGAAAGTGTCCTAATTAAAAATACCTGTAAACAAAATCGAAAAATTAAAAAAAAAATTCTCTTTGCACAGATTTATCTCAACTATCCAATGAATAAAAAATCAATTAAAATATTGCAAAGTAGCATTAGCGGGTGGTTCTTTTCGCTTGACAGAAATAGCCTCTTAATGCAGAAGTGCCATTTCTGATAATCTTTTTATTTCTGAACTTTTTACTGAGAATATGATGCAGCTGAAAATATTCTTACAATTGTTTTTTTTTTTTTTTTTTTTTTTTTTTTTTTTTTTTTTAAGAAAATAAATAAACGCTTTATTTGTATTATTAATAATAATTTAAAATGTCGTGTTCCTTTACCATAATGTTTTGCTTTATCTGTTACACACATTTAAACATCAGTTAGATAATCGATGCATCTTTTTCACAAAGGTTAAGATTCAGCCAAATGAAAAAGGGGGAAGGGAAGAACAAGAAACAAGAAAAAACTCTCGATTTTCTAATATTTATTTTTAAAGTTGAAATTTATCTGAATATACAATAAAATCATGTATTATTTTAATAAAAAGTTTCTGGAAAATATGAATTCTTATTTTGAATTGCTGTCCTAGTTGGATTCAAAAATCCACTACAAAAAACAATTTTTGTATTGGAAACAAAGGATGAAAAACATTTTCTTCTGAGAAAAATACAGGGTGTCTCATTCCAGACTAAACACAAATTTTCTCAAAGGTTAAACACTGAATGAACTATATTACAGTAAGATTTCAACAGACTTGAGTTGCATTGTTAAAATGCAAATATAAAACGCGAATTTGTGGAAACTGTTGCCCTTATTTACCTCCAAACAATATTGAACTAGATGCTCCGTAATTGGAAATATATTTCACATTTCATACGGTGTCACTGACCGACTTACAGATCACTCCCAGAACCTTTTTTTAGCGCCATTACATTTTACATATAAAATATAAATCAGACAAAAAATTCTAAAAATCTTTATTATTCCGTTTCCCGTTCTTTCAGGCATAGACACTCGCGAGCTAATGTTAAAGCTTTGGAAGGTTCTTTTCAAATATTCCGTGTGCATTTCAACTTTTTTATTTCTTTTTGCATTGAATAGTTGAGGTCGATCGCTTATTCACCCTTTTTTGATTTTGTGTGCAATTTTTTAAAAATATATAAAGTTACTCTTACTTTCAGAATGGGTTCCGAAAGTGAAAGTGTCATCATAAGAAAAAAAACTGCAGCCAAAATCGAAAAAATAAAAATGGGTGAATGTAAGGATCAACCACTGCTATTAAATGCAACAAAAATCATTTAAAAATACTGAAATGCAAATGAGATATTTGAAAAGAATCTTCCAGAAGTTTAACATTCGCTCGCGAGTGTTTTCACCTGCCGAGACGGGAGCCTCATCTTATAATATGCTGTTCATTTTTTAATTATAATAAAATCCGAGAAAAAAAGCTGGCTGTGGAATATTTTAATGTTAATAGATAATAAATTTTCATCTGGTGGTTGGATAAATAAAGTACATTTGTGCTGATTTTCGAATACTTAATAATCACATTAAACAACATGAAAAAAATTAAACCAATTTGGAAAAATGCCTGACAGAAATAATCAATGTTGTTAGAATTTGCAGATAAATTCAATTTTGTAAAATATTTTATAAATTTATCTACAGTACATTTTCATTTCATGAAAAAAATTACTTAATAAAAGAAAGAAAGTTATTTTATTTTATTAGTTTTTTATTTTAGTTATTTTTTATTTTATTAGTTATTTTTTAATTATTTTATTATTATTAGTGTTTTTATTATTACTAGAAGATCTAATCCGGACATCGCGGTTACAGAATATTCGTAAAAAATCTAATATATTTCTTCCAATTAATATATATTAAGATTGTCCACTAACAACTCCTAAAAGCATTTATAAGCCTAAAAGCATTATATAATATTTTACTTATTTATTTACAAAGTTTCATTTTCGTTATCGAATTATAGTTAGAAATAAATACAGGGCTATTTATATTGTGTAAATGTATACATTAAATGTAAATATTTATGTGTTTCGTAATCTCAAAAGAAAAGCGCAATTTTTTAATCTAATTTTTCTACCAATATAACAATATACTATACATACATTTCCTTCAGTCATTATTCATTGAAAAAAAAAAAAAAAAAAACACATCTGATCAATTTCAGAAACAGAAATTATTTCGACAATTTGAAAACACCCTGTATTTATACTCTATATTATGATTAATAAATTTTGCCAAAAGTTACTGCAGATTTCTGTTGACAGTCAGGCTTAAAAAATACTTAGAAAAAAAAAAAAACATTTTTTTCGTAATTCAACAAATTTAA
Source organism: Maratus speciosus (assembly GCA_963932465.1). Classification (NCBI taxonomy): domain Eukaryota; kingdom Metazoa; phylum Arthropoda; class Arachnida; order Araneae; family Salticidae; genus Maratus; species Maratus speciosus. Next base: position 226,511,739 of record OZ010800.1, on the reverse strand, counting down.
AGAATTTAACAGTTAGGAAAATATTAAGAATGTTTAGTGAGTTTCACCATTATCTATAAATAATTAATGCATATGTAATGTAGTATTGCTGATATTAGCTATTAAATAAAAAAAAAAATATAAGCTATTATTTTTTTATATATATATCTGAGTAACTGTAGCAAAATTTACATGAAATTTGAAAAAAAGATTATGATTCCTATTTCATTTTTCTTTCTTTAAAAAATTTTAAAGAATACATTCTGTTAAGGTATTATAATAAAAAAATACATTATATTTTTCTTTATTTGAGACCCCTTTTTAACGAGCATTTTTTGTTCACCACATGAAAATATCGTAAAAGTAGTAATAGTAATAGTTTAGTTATTTCCTAGTTCTTTGAAAAATATCTCAGAATTTTAATAGATGTATTTAAACAGATGTTCTTTATTACTCCCTTTTTTAGTTCTTTAGTATCAGTTCAAGTCCTTTGCCTGAAGCGATATTTGCACGTCTCCGCACTCCTTTGTCTACGATATCATCAGGCATCTGGTTAAATCAGCGGGATATGGTCAAAAAATGTGCGACGCTAGAAACTCCGTTGAAATGAATAAGATACTGCTATTAGGAAACACGTGTCGAAGGACATTCAGAAAGACTTTTAAGAGAGTTTTAAATACTGTTTTGTTTTTAACATTATTAAATAATAGAATTTTTTTAATAACATTAAAGTATTTTAGTATTAGTTAGATACATTAACGTTTCTCTTGTTCTTAATATTCCGTTGCAAAATGTAAAACTAATATCAATTTTTTTTTCTTTAAATATGCATCAAAAACAGTTTTAAACTATAAATCAAGATAAAAATTGCTATAAGTGACTTAAATCAAAGAAGTGAAAAACTTAGACAAGTGTCAATATCCTTGTTGATACAAACATTTTAGCAAAAAATTTTGAAAATTTCGCCGGTTGTGCGATGTTTTCATATTTAAACATATGTTGATCTAAATAAAGGCATTATGAATTTTAACTGTATTATTTTTATCACTTTTAGAAATTTGTAACTTCATTTAGTTGATTACAAGTGATTTTCATGCTTGCTTTTATAACAGTTTTAAAGTAGAATTTATAACATTCTGTATTAAAATTGACAATATTAACGAGATATTTAAAGTCTTACTCTAACATGCAGTTCCTTTTTTAATTATAGACTCAGAGAAAAATTAATGGTTATTTGAGAAAGTTATTTAATTCTTATTGATAATAAACTTTTACGAAAGATATATTCTTGCTCTAATTCGAATTCCATGAATCTAGGTATAGGAATAAACGAAATCTCAGACAAAAAATTATGGTGGTTCGATGAATACTGTACATTAGGGTGGGTCGAAAAAACCGAAATATTTATAATCGAAATGTAATAGAGCGGAAAAGTTGCCTTTTGTAATAAAGAATAAATTCGTAAAATACTACACCGATCTGTTAATATCTTCTACCGCCGCAAGGGGGCTAAAATTTCCAAAAATCGCAAAAAACATGTTTTTTTCAGTATTTTTTTTTAATTATCCAAACGTACAAATGCAATTTCTGATAGGACGTAATAGCTACATGAAGATATAAGAAATGTCCCGGTAAATGTTCATTATGATAAAGTAACATCTTTTACTGCCGCAAAAAAATCATATTTAAAAAAAAAAAAAAAAAGTAAAAATTTCAAATTTTTATTTTTTTTAAATTTTTATAATTTTTATAATATGTCTAGAAGTAAATAAGTTTACTTCATATCTATTAATATGTCGTAAATTTTGTTAACTATTTGATATAGACTGGGAAAAAAGAGTAATCGTTCATTATTCTTGACGATCGCTTTATCTACTGCTGTTTTACTGCATATCAGCAGTTCATATACCAAAAATCACAAAAAATGATATAAAATGAACAAAATATTTTAGCATTTTATTAATTAAAATACAGAGATGATTAACCGAAACGGATTAAATAAACATAAAATGAAGAAGTATTTAAAGTAATTGAATTTTATAATATGACTTGCTTCCAAATAAAGCCATTGTTCCTCGGGAGGCCAAAATTGATCATATGGGATCCTCGCTCTGTTCTGGTCCACAAACTTTACCAGCACTTTAGAGACTAATTTCACGCATCTTTCTACTGATTGAGTGGACAAGGAAAATGATAATAATTGGTATCTTTCATCGAACATTCTAAACTCACCAGCGTCGTTAGATCGTCAGTCCATAGGCAAACCGGAACTGGTGGTTTCATTAGTTTACAGTTTTGCCACTCTATTAAATCCATACAATTTTAATCTTCAAAGTTCAATCCTGGATTGACGAAATGACGGATGGCACTATTCGTGTCCACAGAACTTCGTAAATTGGCAATTTTCTTTATGGCTGGTATCCTGATGTCGTCTCCTTCATATGCTATCATTCCAATGAAGCTATTTTCATGATTTGCGAAACAGGCATTTCGTGAAATTACAGGAACTATAATCTTCCGTAGATGATATGGCAAGTAACGAGGGTTACTAATTATAGTCCACATAATCTGAAAAACATAATGGATTCATTTTTATTGTGAACCAACTGATGCAGTACACATCCTGATCAGCCAATTGCCGACTGCATCAGGCGATTGCCAAAACTGAAAATTGCAAAGCACGAAGTTCTGTGGACACGAATAGTGCCATCCGTCATTTCGTCTTTCCAGACATGAACTTTGAAGCTTAAAGTTATATGGCTTTAGTCGAAAGGCAAAACTGTAAACTACCGAAACCACCTGTTACGGTTTGCCTATCGACTGACGATCTAACAACGCTAGTGAGTTCAGAATGTTCGATTAAAGATACCAGCTATTATAACTTTCCTTGTCCCACTCAATCAGTAGAAAGATGCGTGAAATTAGTCACTGAAGTGCTGGTAAAGTTTGTGGACCAGAACAGACTGAGGATCACATATGATCAATTTCGGCTTCTCGAGGAACAATGGCTTTATTTGAAAGCAAGTCAGATTATAAAATTCATTTACTTTAAATACTTCTTCATTTTAAGTTTATTTGATCCGTTTCGGTTAAACATTTCTGTATTTTAATTAACAAAGTGCTAAAATATTTTGTTCATTTTATATCAGTTTTGTGATTTGTGGTATATGAACTGCTGCTATGAAGTAAAAGAGCAGTAGATGAAGCGATCGTAAAGAACAATGAATGTTTACCTTTTTTATTTTCCAGTCTATGACGAATAGTTAACAAAATTTATGACATATTAATAGATATAAAGTAAATTTATTTACTTATAGACCATATTATAGAAATTAAAAAAATATAGAAAAATAAAAACTTGAAAATTTTACAATTTGATTTTTAAATATGGTCCCTTTGCGGCAGCAAAAGATATTATTTTATCATAATGAACGTTTACCGGGACTTTTCTTATATCTTCATGTAGCTATTGCGTCCTATTAGAAATTGTATTCGTAGGTTTGGATAATTAAAAAAATATATTAAAAAAAGCAAGTTTTTTGCAATTTTTTTAAACTTTGGCCCCCTTGCGGCGGTAAAAGATATTAACCGATCAGTATAATATTTTACGAATTTATTCTTGATTACAAAAGGCAACTTTTCCGCTCTATTACATTTCGATTGTAAAAATTTCGGTTTTTTCGACCCACCCTACTGTACATTTTCTACTGATTTTCGAATATTTAATAATCGCATAAAAAATCAAGACCCCCCCCCCCCCCCCCACCACCACCACCACATACACACAAAATCTAGAAAAATGCCTCACAGCTACGACCACTATAGTCAGAATTTGAAGTTAAATCCACTAGCTTTGTAGAATAAGTTGCATATATCTACCGTACTATTTCATTACATTAAAAATACCACTTAAAAGAAAATCCAACATTCTTTTAAATTTTTATTAGAGGATCTAATCGGATACCGCGGGTCACAGTACATTGGTAAAAACTTACTGTTTAACTGTAATAGATTTCTTAAAATTAATATGTTTTTAGATTGCCCACTAACAACTCCAAAAATAATTGTGTATAAAAAAATATCTAAATGTATTCAAATAAAGTTTTGAAATTTATTAAAAGCAATATTTTTGTATTAGCACCAAGCCAGATATTAATATCCGAAGCAATCAGTAAGGATTTTGTTAATTACAGCAGCCTTTTTTTTATGATCATTTAAGTGGTTTTAGTAAGTAGTTAGATTACTTGTTTATTAAATTTGTGCTATATTTATATTATTTGTACTATTTTTTTATTTATTTATTAAGTTTCAATTTCGTTACGGAATACTACCCGGAAGTAAACGTTAGACTATTTATACTGTTTCGTGTGTAAATGGGTTAATTTTTCGTAGTCAGAAAGAACAGCACAAGTCTGTTATGTAATTTTTTTATTAATCTAGCAATACACTATATATATATTTCCCTTGGTCATATTTCATTAAAAAAATCTGTTTCAACAATTTTAAAGACAAAAAAACTTTCGACGTGTATATAATCTATAAAGAGATTAACAAAATTTGCCAAAAAGATGCCTACAGTCAAGCTTAAAACATATTTAGAAAAAAAAAATCATAATTCAACAAACTTAAAAAATATAACAATGAAAAAAATATTAAGAATGTTTATTGTCATTCCGTTTATTTGTATTTCTTCTTTTTACTAAAATATCTAAATGAATTGCATTGCAATACTGTCGGAATTTTTAAATTGAAAATATTAATTTAATATACTAAAAAAATAGATCAAGTGATTTTATTATTGGAATTATAAATTATTTTAGGTATATTTAGCGCCATGCAGTGTCATGCCATTTTTCGAGCACACAATATTATTTTTCGCTTGCGCTGTTCCCTTTTCCGGGTGTGCCGTTCTATTTTTGACGATGAATAAGGTCTCATTCGAAAGGTTTAAACAGAATTTTCATATCGTACATTCACGTATCAATTCATATTCGCCTGTTTGAATAAAAATTAATAAAAAAAAATTTATACAAATAATTCTAAATATTGCAGTGTGAAAGGTTCACGTGGTGCACTTGTAATTTAATAATAAGTAGAGTTGTATCTGTACAAATTTTAAAAATATTTTTTTATGTTTATTTAAGAATGGTTTGTTTCTAACAAAAAAAACAGAAAGAAAAAAAAGAAAAAATAATGAAATTAAATACTCTGAAGTTCTAGCTATGAGATTATTTGAACTTCTTTGATTTAATTTAATCACTAGGACTAGGTTTCGATAAATTTCCACGGAAAAATGTTTCAAACAAAAGAAAAAAGAAACGTAATGTAAGTAAGCCGAATTTTGACTTTCTTGCAAGAAAATGAACAAAATTTTCACACAGATCATTTGGGGATCATCGCATATGCGTAGAAAAGGTAGAGAAAGCAATTTGCCTTCATTTTTCCTCCCTAGTAGTCTTCCCTTTTTAAAATATAAGTAAGCGGAATCCAGGCTTTTAGTCATTCCAAGCATAAAAAGCGTGAAAGTTTTAGGCATAAATATAGAAGGAAAAGAAAACCTCCATTTAATAACTCCAATATTTTCATTAAGAGTGGACTTTGAGGGGAGGGAGATAAAATATCAGCAACTACAGAGATTGAAAAAGAAAAGAAATAATGGGAAGGGGGGTGAATATTAATGAACAAAGGGTAACTTTACATTGTGGAGACTTTCCCAATATGGGGTGGGGATGAAGCAGAATTAAGGCAATAACATTAAAATTTAAGAAGAAAATATTTATATTTTGAACACGATTAATAAGTTTTCGAAGTTTAATGAGAATATTCCTTAATGCCTTATTTCTTAAAGGGAAGCTTAGAAGGGCAATTAATGGGTTTAAAACTTCTCCCAGCATACTCAAAAACTTATGCAGTCAAAACTCATTGCATTAAGATAAATACATGATGCGTTAAAAAACGGAAGGAAAAACATAAAGAGCACCCACCTTATCCCGTCCCCCCCCCCCCCCAAGTCAGCAGAAAAACATTTTTTTTTTATTATATATATATAGTATGTTCAAGAACTACTTTAAAACTTTATAATAAAAGTCCCTTTCTCAGTGTAAAAAACAATGAATGAAATACGTGTGAAATAAAAGCAGCCAAGTTCGTGTGTTACATTTTCTAATGTTACTCACTCCTATTCTTTTATTGTCATGTATCTCTCTCTGTTTTAAAAAAAACATAACTAATGCTGTCACCTCCGCAGTAAATGAATTTTTCGTGACCTAGGGCCTTACTTCGCTAATATTAAGAAAACTACTGCACACAAAAATATGAAAATGATAGCATTATAGAGAAATGTTTGATAAATACCCTGAAGAAAACCGTTTTTAAATAAAAATTTTATTTTAAGAGGTATTTAATGTTAAAGTTGGTCAAATTCGTTCTATTAAAGAAGTTTTATATTAGCAAAAACTATACATAAGAATTTAATCCTTTATTCTAAGGATATATATTAGAAGTTTCCGGTGTGCCGACTGCATTTAGTTTTTTAGTTTGACTAATTTTTTGAGGTCTTATACCATTTTAAATCCAAATTTTCAGCTTTTTGAGAGATATTTTTTACATACTTTAGAAAAGGTTATTATTTCAAATTGTTGCTAATTGTAAAACAGAAAAAAACAACAATATTTACTTCAAATTAAGAATATATTTGCACGTGACTATTATAAACAGAGAAAAACTTTCAAATTAGAATTAAATGATTACGTATTAAAATCAAGAAAATATTGAAAATTACGTCATAAAAACTATATTTGCTACATGTGAATATTAAAAGAGAAAGAAAATTTTAAAATAATAAATCCATTAATCTGTGTTAAATGTCGTAATTGGAAGAAATTATGTCCTATTTAAAATGACCAAATAATAATATTGTAAAACAGTTTAAATTAAAAAATATATTTACACGAGACATTTATTTCATATTTGGAGATGATCTTTTTAACTATTGTTGTGAATTCTAAGACAACGCAAATATTTCCTTTCTAACAGCAAAAGTATTTTTACGTTAATATTAAAAAGAGAAATAAAACTCTTGTGAAAATTATATTAGATATAAAACGATACATTTAAAATGTCTTATTTAAAACAATTTTCTTATAGCGTTGTTAAAAAAAATACCAGGAGGATAAGACTCTGTTTACATAGTTCATTTTATATTAGCTTTTTTTTTTCGAATGTTTAACTCATCTTATTTAATCAAACATGAAAACAGTCAGTAGAGGTTTAACAGCAGCTGATCCGGCCTTAAAATTTCCAATCAAAAGGAAGTGAATGGAAATCCGTTTACAAGGAGATCGCCATAGATTTTTTAAATTATGTTTCCGTATTCCGCAATATTTTTGAAGCCGATCAAATTACCGTGTTTTTAGAGTTTGCGGTGCAGGGCCGTAACCAGCAAGGCACGTCAGGGGGGGGGGGGGGGTCTGAAAATTTTTGGGAGGGCTAACATCTTTTAACAATCTATATCTCTTTTTAAATTAAACACAGTAAAACCTGTGGATACGGGGTTGTCGGTAAAGAAACCCGACTATAACGTAACCTGTCTATAAAAAAAAAAAAAAAAAAAAAAAAAAAAAAGAAAAGAAAAAAAAAGTCTATAACCTGTCTGTAACGAATTTCTTAAACGAAAAAAAGTTATGATTCTTTGAAAAAAGGAATACAAAACAATTAGAGGCATTGTACCGTTTGCTAAGACGAAAACCTATCTAAAATGGAATTTTCTCCCATTCTGTGTGATTTTGCATTAACAGGTCTAGTTTTATTTAATGGAAAACAGATTGCATCCAACATCTCATAAAAAAAAGTAGCTTTATTCAAATTTTAATAAAGAAAAATCGTGCACATTGTGTATAAAATTATCATAGCTTATAACTGTTTTCACTTTATTAAGCATATTTTAGAAAACCTAGTAAGTAAAAATATTTCTGATTAAAAATAATTTACGATTGGTATAATAAGTAAAAATTAACTGTTTTTTTTTTTTTTTTTTTTTTTTTTTTTTAACTGCTTACTTAACAAAAGTGAAATGAAAAAAAAATCATGCATTGAATACTGATTAAGGTTGTACTTTACAATTTATTATATTACAGTGCATGCTATTGATCTCATTTAATTCAGTCCATTGTAAAAGTAACAAGCAAACATAGTTCAGATTACATAATATTTCCGTAAAGTATAAATAGTAACTTTCTAAATAACGTTTAAAGCTTCGTTAAAATGTAGAGCATGTTCGCACATTTTTGTAATGATTTTGGATTTCTCTGTGATTTAAATGTAAATGAAAAACAGATAAATAAATACAACCTATATAGCATTTTTAATCGACTGATTTAAAAAAAAAATCATTGATTTAAATCATAAATTTTCTAAATGTTTAAAATGACATTAGAAAGTATAAAATTTAAGATGAACATAATTTGGAAAGTTTCTACAGGTATTTTGACTTATGAATACATAAAAAAAGCTTTAAATAATTGTTTTTAAGCTTAATTCCAGACTGTGGAAAAAAGTTTAAGAACAGTAATTTTCTAAAAAGCCTAGTTTTTATCTAACATAAAATAAAAAGGATTTTATTTTAAAATGATATTTAAATCTAATATAAAATGCAACGTTATAATTTTCTTTTAGTAATAAAATTATTCATTCTTTTGTATAAAATAAGCATAGCAAGTATAGTAAATTTCTGCAAGTAAAAGAATAAAATAGCCATAACCTCATTTTCGCATTCTACGTTTGTAACAATAAATTTATAGCAGATAAAGAAGAATTAAAGAATGATATCGGCTGAACCGCTATTGTAAAAGAATGTATAAGAGAAAAAGAAGCAATTGGTATAAAATATTAAGCACAGCAAAAGCTTCTTCAATAAAGGTTGAATAAATGTTTGTTATTTAAAATTTTTGAACTCATATATACCAAATAAAAATTGCTAGGGATTAAAAAAGCACCAAAACTATTTGAAACACTGAATGCTGAGAGACCCCACTGAGTGCTGATAATGCTGCTGTTTATGGTTTGAGGATTTCAGATATAACATGGTTATTCCTTATATTTACTCTGTATGTGTATATGAATGGGTTAAAACATTTTCATATTTTATGCTAATCCCAAAATATTTTTCTGGGATTAGCATATGCATACATGTGTGTAGGTTCAGATTTAGGCGATTAACAGTACAAATGAAAAATGAGCTGCAAATAATATTTGTTAGTTTTGCTATTTGTGCTACTAATTAATGAAATCACTTATTTGCAGTTTTTATTAATTCTGTAATTATTTACTCTTTTCTCTAGGTAATTTTTTTAGGGTGCCACAACCTGTCCTTTATGAAATTGGCAGAATGCGCCCCGCCCTTTTAAAAAATAGTGAAATTCACCAGTAGTGGTAGCCAGAGATTTCTTGTAAAAAACTTCCCCATTCCACAGTATTTCTAAATCCATGTGCCCAAGACTTTGCAAAAAGGATAGAACTTTATTTCTTTTAAAAAAAATTAAAACTTGTTATTTAATTGTATTTTTCAATTTGTAATTCAAAAATTATTAAAATTAATGACACTTTATTAACGACACAATTAATTAATAACACTTTATTATACTAAGAAACTATATACTTTTTTCCCCTTATATAATTACTAAACAGATGACTAATATATTTCCTCATGAAATAGCGCCCTTTTTTGGAACTAGCATCCTGCCCCTTTTTCTTTCTAGAATGAATACTAAATTATTACAGATCATTTTAATAATTAAAGCATAAAAATGTATATTATGTTCCTAATTAAAGAGTTAATTTTTTGTTTAACAATCATTAATTTTAGTGTTAAACAATTTAATAGTAAATACAGTTATTAATAATTTTAATAAATGTAAATATCACTAGTTAGTACTTAATACAGTTTTACATAATTATTACAAAATGTTAATGTATATAACATTATTGTATGCTACTAATTAATGAAACTACTAATTTGCAGTTTTTATAATTTATGTAATTACTAATTAATAATAATTTTATTAATTAAAGTGTAAAATCACAGAATATATTAGCAATTAGAGGTTAAATTGGTTTGGAAACCTAAAACTCTTGGTAGCTATTCAGTATTTGAGCGCTGGGAAAAAAAATCATAAAAATCCGATTTAAATAAAAAAAAATCTGATTTTATCAAAATCCGATTTTTATATTTTTTTTCAAAAAAATCATGATTTTTTTTATACCTAAAAATAGGTGACATAATTAATTATAAAAAAAGAGAAATGTCAAAGTTTACGTTTGGCTGGGGAAAAGGTACAAAATGCATACCCAACAAAGGTACTTGCTTATCACAGCTTATTATATTTAAAGTCGTATCTCATGTTTTAAAATAAAATCCAATCTCCACGCCTTTGCCGAAATACTATCACAAAATCTTTAAACATCTCTATAGGAAATGTAAACAAAATTATAAAATCTGATTTAGAGTTAATAAGGGGAAAAAAAATGTTCATCACCTAATGCGAAATCATGTTTATCAGCATAAAATTATGTAGAGATTTTTCCATGAAATTTATTTGGCAGGAGAAAAATGGAAATATGCAGTTACAATTGATGAGGCTTGGATATGTTTACCTGACTGCAATAGAAAAAGACCTAAAATGTTGGTTCAGTGAAAACAAAGAAAGTTTTGCTATAGGTTTTATGGTTACTGCTAGATTCTCTTATAACAGAAAACTTAAAATAAGGAAAAAAGAAAAAAAAAAAGTCAAAATTTACTCGGATTACTATCAGAAATATGTTTTAACAGCTGCATTCAAAGAAGACATTCCATCACTTTACCCAAACACTGTTCACTGAGTTAAATTCCAAAAGTATAAAGCTACCAGCAGGGCCGGATTAAGGGGGGGGGGGGCAAGGGGGCTGCAGCCCCTGGCCCCAACTCGCGAGGAGTCCTTTACCAGTGGGTTAAGTTGTATAAAAATTTCATTTTAAAAATTACTTAATTTCTTAAAAAAAAAAAATAGAAATTCTGAAATGCTAAAAGTATTCTGAAATGCCGAGAAAAAGCCGTGTTTCAAGGGTCAACAACCATTACCTTTTACATTTGCAATTTTAAAGCTTCGTGAGACCGATAGTAACTGTTGCTAAGGCATCCGTTTAGTATTTTTACCCTCTTTCCCCGAGACAAAAGCAGAAAAACATCTTTATTCATCTCCCTCTTCAGCCTCAAAAACACATATACTCAGCATTAAGTTTTCCAAGAAATTACTAACGAGCACAGACTCGACACCCCACTGCCTGAAATCTACACTTCCGATCTTCGGAATGACACTGACCAGTATCTTTCAACAATATTTTGTGTAAGCGACCATAACGATTTGTTTTTACATCTTTTCTTCTCCTGCATAAAGTCACTGTTAAAAGAGACAAAGAAGTGCGTGTTTTTTTTAAAGGGTGTGCTTTTTCATAAACTTTTATTTGAATATTATAAGAATATTTCAGGAAATGTAATATTTAGAAATTGTTCTTAGCACTTTAGATCACCAATTAGTCGAAATTAAGCATAGGGTATGGATTAGTCATTGGAATAAAATTTTAAAGATATGCGGAAAAAATAGGGGGATGCTTAAAACAGGGCCCTAGGGTCCCTATAAAAATATGAGAGTATTTTGTCCGGGGAGAGGAGTCCAAGACTCAACTCTAAAATTTTGCATTGAGAATGCCAGAAAATTAGGGGTGAAAAAAGCATACCGCACAAAAAGTTCAAAGGGCCCCGAATCGGGCCCTACGAGACCCTAGGATGCCCTGGGATTTTAACTGGAAACTAGAAACGGGACAATAACTAAATGGAAAAAAGGTTCCAAAAATGAATATCGGATTAAGAAGGGGTAGTTTATTAACAATTTAGGGTGCAAAAACTTCAAGGGGCCAGGGACTTAACTGGCATGTAGTTCAGTATAAAGATACTTTTCAGTAGTTTTTAAAATAATCAGAGGATGCTAGAACTATGTTAAATAAAATTGCAAGCAATTCAGATCCTTTTTAAAGAAGCTGCACCAAAGGCCCCAAATAGGCGATTAATATTAAAAATCGGTGGTAGCTGAAGTCAGCGAAATTTTTTTGTCTTCTTGTGGTAGCTGAAGGAGCTAAGAAGTTGTTAGAAAATAAAGCTAGTGAATCGGACTATTTTTAAGGGACCTGTAATAGGGGCCCAAAAGGAGCCAATTGATAGTTGAGAGCAGGGCCCTAACATGAAATCATCTTAAAATGTTTTAGTACTTAGCGTTTTAGATCTTCAATTAGTCAAAATTAAACATAGGGTATGAATTAATCCTTATAATAATATTTTAAAGAAATGCACAAAAATGGTGTGTGTGTGTGTGGGGGGGGGGGGGGGTATAACGCTTAAAACATGGCCCTAGGGTTCCAGTTAAAATTATGAGAGTGTTAGTCCAGGAAGAAGAGTCAAATATTCAACTTTAAAACAATGCACTGAGAAGGTGAGAAAATTAAGAGGGGGGAGGGGAATGCATGACACACAAGAAGTTCAAGGGGGCCGTACGGGAGCATAGAGGGCCCCAGGTCTTAACTGGAATGTAGAAAGGTGAGAATAACTAAGTGGAAAATGAATATCGGATTAAAAGGAAGTAATGTATTAACAATTTAGGACACAAAAACCTGAAGGGGCCCTGTACCGTGTCCCAGGTGTCGAGGACCTTAACTGGAATATAGAAATGGGGGAATAACTAAATGGAGATTTAGCCCCAAAAACGAAGAAGATCAGAAAAAATGGGGCACGTTATTAACAATTTAGGGCATAAAAACTTAAAGGGTCCCCGGCCCTTAAAAAATTAAAAATCTGTGCCTCAGGTGCATCAGGACATTTCTTGGGCTATCCTCACCTAAATTGTCAGACTTATACATGCGATAGATTTCGCTAGCCACGCACACAGAGCGAAACTTTCTTTTATTAGTACAGATTTCATTATTTAAATAGACAGACATTATTTAAATACACACATCCTTATTTTATTAAAATTTCCATATTCATGGATTTTTTCCTTTTGTACCATTTACTAAAACTCAATACGCATGGGTTAAATTGTTTAAGATGCTCACATTAATTTATTTAAGGTGGTTTTCAAATTGCTAGCTCAACAACGCAAAACTTACTGAGGCATTTTCAAACAAATTTTAAACTGGCGTAAAATTGACAGGTCTGACTATTGAAGCGATTTGGAATCGAATAACGGTTTCCATTTTTTATAAATTAATTACAAAGTATAAAGTACAAAGTTATAAAGTAATAAGCGATTCTTGTCATGTGACAAATATTTTACCCCTTTCTCGTGCTGCCTCATCCGGAAATTTCGCTCGAAACATTTACTTTGACAGTATTTTCTGAAAGACCTGCCTTTATCAAAAAATGGGGAAACGCCATTCGATGACATAGTTTCTGAATAAGAATACCTGCCAATTTTATGCGTTTCCGAAAGAAAATGAATTCAGAAATGTGTCAGAAAATAGTTCCTTTGAATTTGAGAACAGCCTTAATAAGATTTATCATACTTTGCACAAAATTGACTTATTTCATTAAAAATGAAAAATTTTAGCACTCATATTTAGAACTTTTAATTCTGAAGATACGGATTGAACTAGAAAAGTAAATTTTCTAAAAATTTTGAATTGAATTTTTTTTTAATCAGGAAAAATTATTTTTTTCGTAATAAAAATTTATCTCACAGTTAACATTTTCTAACAAAATTAGACTGTTCTGACCACTACGAGCTACGCTCGCCAATTTCGTGCAGACACCGCCAAAATATTCTAATTTGTTCTCATTTGAAAAGTTTACTTGATTGCAGAAGTTTGATTACGAATAATTTATTTATTAAAATTTATCATGTTTTGTACAAAAATTGACTTATTTCAGCCAAACTGAAAACTTTTAGTATACACATTTATAACATTTAGTTGATTGTCTTGGTTGAATTTAAAAAAGTAAATTTTCTGAAAAGTTCGAAGAAGTTTTCATTTATTTTTATTATTTTTGTTTAAATGAGGAAAAAAATATTTTTTCGCAGTAAAAGTTTATCTCAGTTACATTTTCTAACAAAACTAGAGGGTTCTGACCCATTCGAGCTACGTTCTCAATCCCACGTGCAGCAGACCCCGCAGTCTCTAAAAACATGCTAATTTGTTGTATTTTAAAAAGATATTTTGATTACGAAAAATTCGATGATATTATCACAACCAGTAGTGGTCTGCTGCAATCCCGTTGCTCTTAAGTTCTCTTTGGCTAGGAAATTTTTCGGTTTCCAAGACCGCATCCACCGCTAACGCAATAGCTGACGGTTGTTTTCGTGTTAGATTAAGTAGGATCTATCAGACATTTGAAAATCAGTTTGTTTAAAATTATTTAGAGAAAAATGTTGTTGCCTCCCGGTCTTTTTAGGCCCCACCAGCGGCCGAGAGGTTCTGCTCTCGAAGCTGGTAGACGGGAGGTGCTGGGTTCGATCGCAATCGCGCCCGTCGGCCTAATCGTTCGGAGTTTTCGTGGTTTTCTTCGAACCTTGGTTCTCCAAGCGTTAATACGGGTTAGGTTCCCTTAGAAAGACCTCCACGGAAGGCACTCCCGCCTTAGGGCCTATATCCCACGTGCAGATAATTGGCTGACGTAAATACAACCAACCCGGTCTTTTTAGGCCCCGGCTAGAATTTTTTTTTCCTTTTGGACTTTATAAGGAAATCGTTTTAAATATATAAATATGATATAATTTTTCACCATTTAATGCTTTTCGCACGCAAAAATTTAATTATTTTAAAGTTTTCTTTTCCTTTTAATATTCACGTGTAAATATATTTTCGATTTTCCAATTGAAAGTGTGCCCCACCAGTGGCCGAGAGGTTCTGCTCTCGAAGCTGGAAGACGGGGGGTGCTGGGTTCGAACCTACTTTCGCCCGTCGGTCTAATCGTGCGGAGTTTTCGTGGTTTTCCAAGCGTAAATATGGTTTAGGTCCCCTTAGAAAGACCCCCCATGAAGGTCACCTCCCCCACCTTAGGGCCTATATCCTTCGTGCTGATAATTGTCCGTCATAAACACAACCAACCAATTGAAAGTGCTTGGAAATATTACTATTTGGGTTTTTTTAAATATGATGTAATTTTCTCCATAAAATGCTTTTCACGTGTAATAATTTAATTAATTTAAAGTTTCCTGTCTTTCTGAATATTCACGCATAAGTATATTTTTCAATTGAAAAATGTTTGGAAATATTATTATAAGGAAAGGGAATGGAAATTTAAGGGTAGAAGCGGAATTTTTTTGAGTCAGGTGACACAGAGTAATTTTGATGCTCTTTTAATTATTAATACAGAAACTTTATAAATAGGGAAAACATGTGATTTTAAACTATGTACTGGAGCGGTGGAGGAAGGAAAAATGGGATTTTTTTTCTGGTGGGGGGGGGGGGGGATAATTTAGATGTTTATTCAAATATTGTTGCAACAAAACGACAAATAAAAGAGAAAAAAATTAAAGATTTTAAACTTCATGATATGCTTGGGGGGCATTGCGAAGTGCAATGGAAGAATTGTGATGTAAGTTAACACCACATCTAATGTCAACTACAATCCAAAATATTAAGTGCCTAGTTCAAAGCTGATTGTATGCTGACGGGACTTGGGCTGCTTCCAATACTTCAAGTGATATTATTATATTTCACACAAAGAAGGATAAGTATGTTCAAAATTTCAATTGAAATATTTCAATTAGTGTTATGAACAAATATCTGAAATTTGGATCACAGGTATAAACACCTTGTATTCCTCAGTGAAAATTGGATTTCGACCCAGGTTCATATATAAAGGTTGTTAAACTTTCTATGTACTAATCAGCTCATTCAGTTTGTCTCCATACATTAATTGAAAATGTTGCTACCACATATACATACATACATATATGCTGAAGTTCAAAAAATTCAGGGGCAGTGAATGGATGATTTCGATTGTACACGGTTTGTTGAATATCTATTGAAAATCTTGATGAATTATGTTTGAACTTTGAGGATGTAAAGAACATGTTTGACTATCTTT
This sequence comes from Maratus speciosus, assembly GCA_963932465.1. Lineage (NCBI taxonomy): Eukaryota > Metazoa > Arthropoda > Arachnida > Araneae > Salticidae > Maratus > Maratus speciosus. Next base: position 226,495,646 of record OZ010800.1, on the reverse strand, counting down.
TTCAGGGAAGATTTAGTCGCGATACAATTAGGAGGACAACAATAGATTTAATAATAAACAGGGCTTAATTTGGGCCGGAGCCTACGGGAGCCCGGCTCCGGTACTTCTCTGTTTTTAGTAAATGTTTAAATATTTGTCGGAATTCACCGGAGCTCATAAATACAGGGCTCCGGAGCCCCATGAAAAGCGCTCCCGAAAAACCTAAGCCTAAATTACCCATTCCTATCTCGAAGCTTTTGCATTATTTTTGCCAAAACACTTATATGTAACGTAATGTGTCGCACACGCAGGAGATGGAGATAAAACGGACTCGATTTTTATATCAGTTTTTGGTCTTGGACTGACTCGAGCTCAATCTGTACTACATTTAAATTCTTATTTATTCATGTATAGAAAAAAAAACTTTTCGTCCTTTAAAATTACATATTATATTCTATTTCAAATCATTTTAATGCTGTTTTGATCGAAAGACGAATGAAGGGGAAACAGAAATCGTGTTTTTCTATTTCAAATTTATGTCGGCGATGTGTTGATACGGCGCCACTCAAGAGACTGAATTTGCTTTCAGTTCGATCCCTTTTAATGACAGTAGGAATTTTTTCTTATTGGCTGTTTTTTTTTAAATTTTATTTAGATATAACATGAAAAGAATATTTTCTATGTTAGCCAACGAGCATCAGCTTGGGTTTTTGTTTGTTGGACGTTTATTGTCTTCTATTGCGTGCGACTATAAAAATCACGTTAGTGATTTTTCTATTTATTTTGTATCATGAACGGTACCCATGCTAAGGCTCTGCTCTGCACATTTACGAAGTCACTTTCATTTGTAAGTAGATATAATTGCCATGTATTGTTATTCTGATAGAAAGCAATCGAGCAGTGTTTTCTTTTTTTCTATAAAAGCGTCAATTCTTTCCGACAACGGTGTCAAATGTTTAATTTAATCTGATTTTCAGGGACTCACCACAAAAGATTGAAATCCATTATACTTTAAGATATGCACCTTTTATAGGAAATTGTAAAACATTGCTCCATTCTTCAGCATATAAATATTAATTTCTGTAAATTTCCTTTATTTTTTCTTAAAAATGCATAGCTGCGATCTATCTCTTTTTTGAGTTAACACTATTTCATCATAATCCTTGCCATATTTAATCGCAAAATTCTGCAATTAATTAACATTAAAATTAGGCAAAGATTTCTATTCAGAAGGAGTGATAACTAAAAAGTGGAACAGTTGATAGCTAAATATATGCTGATAGATATACTTGAAATTTTTATTTTGCTAAAAGAAGAAAAAAATGCTTTAATTTTTGCGCATAATGTACGAAATATAAATATGCAGATTGGAGTGACAGGGGGGGGGGGGGGGAGGGAACGGTACGGTTGTTGTACCGGTACAGCAAAATATTAGGGCTCCGGTACTTTTTTTGTTAGAAATTAAGCTCTGATAATAAATAATGGTTGCGATCACCCATGTGACAGAAAATGCTCAAAAGGGTCTGTCACTGTAGCAAATGACTATGTGGGTCCTGTGAATCGTTTGTGTGCATTTGTGTAAACATAGCACGCATATTCGTGAAGGTTTTAACGTTTCTGAGAAAAATGTAAAATCTTTTTGCTTATAGAACACAGTGTTTTCAACCAAATTTAACACCACTTTCCAAAAACTTCACAAAGAACAGCAGAAATAGTATACTGGAATTAAAATATTAATATATCGAATATTTGATGAGGCTTTGGCATTTGTGTAAAATATTTTTAACTGCGCATGCGTGAAAGAGTCCAAAAATTTTCATAATTTGGTAGTCAGCTATTTGGGACAACTTATATAAATAGTCCGGTCAAAAATTGCAAAAATTCAGAAAGATAGGCGCGATAGAGTGAGTTGCTTCCTAAAAGTAGCTTTATTATAAAGGATTTTTCACAGTTTGTCAATCAGTTCACTGTATCTTTCTGAGTTTTCGCAATATTTGACTGGACTTTTTATATAAGTTGCCCTAATAGCTGACTACCAAATTAGGAAATAAAAATTTTGGAATCTTTCACGCATGCATAATTAAAAATTATTTCATACAAATGCACATATCTCATGAAATATTCAATATATTCATGATTTAATCGCAGTATACTTTTTCTACTGTTCTTTTTCATATTTTCGTTATGTTCTGTTAGATTTGGTTGAAATCTACATGCTATAAACAAAAAACATTTAAATTTTTCACAGAAATGTTAAAATCTTCACGCCTATGCGTATTATGCTTCCAGATATGCCCACAAACGTTAGACAGGACCAACATAGTCATTTGCTACAGTGACAGACCATTGTGAGCATTTTCTGTCACATGGATGATCACGAGCATTATTTTATTATTAAATTTATTGTTTTGCCCTTAATTGTCTCCTCGTCTACATCTTCACTGAAAAATGTGAAGTCAAACATGTTCTTTACACCCTTGAATTTGGATGACATTTCGTCAAGATTTTCACATATATTCGAGAAATCGTGTACTGTCGAAAGCGTCCGGGCATTACCCCTTAATTTTTGGACATCAGTGTATATATATATACACTGATATATATGCACACAGTGTTTTGTCTAAGCTACCCTGACCTTTCTAAAATGGGCTAAATGTACCCAGCCCTTTTTAACCCTAGAATACACGCGCAAGGTATGACATATCCAGAATATGTACGGTACGGTATTTACATTTGTCACCACTATTTTTCGAAAAGTAACCTTCAAATTGTATAATCGCAGAATTTGTAACAAATGTCAGCAATTAAATAATATGGTGATTTTTATTTGAATGTATCGGTGTTAAAGTACAGTTTTCTCTGGCGTAAGCAATACGCCGCGCGTGTATTTGAAGGTTAAAAATAGTGAAATGCAACTTTAGCCATCTCAGAGATCGAGAAATTTCTCTTAAAAATCTTCCCCAAATTACAGTATTTCTAAATCTATGTGGTCAAAAGGTTGTAAAAATCATAGACCTTCCATGTTTCGTTAAGTTTTTTTTTTTAATTAGCTTAATTTTAAATAAAGAAAATCTAGAATATGTTTATAAAGTATCTTTGAATTATATGTGTAATAAATACGTTTAAATAAAATAATTAAGAGCACTATTAAAGATAACAAAAAAAGTTTTTGTTAATACATATATATATAATATTAATATATAATATAAAAAATATATAAAAAAATTTACATATTCAACTTTTAAAATTGGTATTTTAAGATTAAAAAAAAAAAAAAAAAAGTTTCATGTGAGTGTGTGCGGGGGGAATTTCCAGTAGCAGGGTGAGGAAAACCAAACTTTTCATTAGCCCCGGGCCTCAGAAATGCTTAATCCGGCTCTGGCTACATACCTATAAATCTACTGCTATACTTATAGAAAGAAAAAGAAATGAGAAATGAAATCGAAACTAAGACTATCCCATTTTTGGGCTTTTATAACAAGCTCTTTATAAGCAGCATTCTAAAACATTAGATGGACTCTGGAAGATTGTTGAGGAATGGCACAAAACCTTTACATTAGATAAAAGTTGTAATATGATAGTTCAAGAAAAGGGCTATCAGAAAAACACATTCGAAAATAAAATTATTATCTTTGTTTATATATTTCTTTTTCCAAAATCGTTACAAAAATGTGTGTACATTCATTCGCAATAAAAATTAAGATTTCGCGAGAATTGAATTTTAAATTCCGCATATTATTATATCCTTTAAAATATGAATCGTTATAAATATATATATATATATATATATTAATTATATATTTTCAACACATAACTGGATTTTATAAGAATAATAATAAAAAATCTATTATAATTCCAATTTCTTTATTTTTCAATACTTTTATCAGAAGGCAGGGGGTTGGGGGTGAGAAAGCTATAGCATACGTTTTACGTGTTTTTCGTTTCCTGAAATTCGCTGGATTAAAATTTAATCACTAAAAAATTACTTTTTGCAAATATGTCAGAACGTAGCTTGTTTAGATTTGAAAAAAGCATCTAAAACGTAAAATTTGTTGAGCTTGAATAACTATATCTGTACATTTTATGCCTTTATCATTCTTTTTTCCCTTTTTTCCCCACAAATGTGTCAGAAAGTAACTGATTTAAACATGAAAACAGATTTAAATACAATAGCCACTGTTTACACGAAGAGATTTTTGTATAAACCTTATAATACACATAACTTTAAACTTAACATAATACTTTTGCGTATAATGTTTAATTATAAGATAAAAGAAAAATTGTTTTTTCAATCACCAAATGTAAACAAAAAATTCGATAAAAGGGATCAAAAGCAAAAAAGGAATGTGTCTTTCCCACGCTTTTCTAATACTATACTCCTGCCAACACCCATAGCTAGAAACGGCGTTCAATTATTTTTTTTCTCCCACTTGTATAAATTGACAATCTTTTTCTTTAGTAATACACATGTTGTCAACAGGCAACCATTTAAAAAAAAAAAGAAAAGAAACGTGTTTCAGTGAATAGTTTGAAGACGGTTTGCCCATTGCTGCACTAATTCTGATCAGTTTGAAAAATATATGCTTATTTCCGTTCGCACTGAGGGAATCAGGTGTACTAACGCATGTGGGGACCGGTTTATGCATCTGGACTTCAGGAGGAAAAAATGTTCCTAATTATCTTGCAATTCGAGAATTGTACCACAAGATAATATAACACAACTGATACGCTTCTGAATAGAAGGTTTTTTTTTTCTTTTTCTTTCTTTCTTTCTTTCTTTCTTTTTTTTTTTTTTCATATTTCGTTGCATTGAAGGATTCAAGGCAGTTGAAAGTTGGAACATCTAAAATGTTTTTCTTGCAAATATAGATTTTTTTTTTTTTTTTTTTTTTTTTACATTAGTTGAAATATACATTTAAAAAAATAAATAAATAGTGAAATGATTAGGGGGGGCTCTAGAGGAAGCTAAGGGGGGGGGGGGGCTCAGCCCACCTAAGCTTTCACATATTTTACCGTATATATAAAATAACCTATTAAAATTCTGGTCTATTTATTATATTGAAATTATTCTTATCTTAATTCCTTTCATATTAGGAATCAGAAGCTTTTCTCTTTTCTTAAATATTTTAAGCTGTTTCTTTAAGTTTGATTTTTATTTTAAGCAGTTGTGCTACATTCTATTTTTCCTTTTTTTCTGTTGTTTTCTTTATACTTTCGGAGTAGTTTTACAAACATAATATAGCAATCAATGACGCATTTCTTCTATTGCTGAGATATACTTCTTTCTTTTAAAGTGATTAAAAAAGGAACTGGTTACTACAATATATACAGAATGCTTTAACTTGAAATTTAGGGCATTTTTAAGGTTCTAACAAATTAATAGTTCTCAAAAACAAATATATTCCCTCTATTTAACAACACGAAATTTTTAACATATTCTCGGAATCAATTCATAATTAAACGTAAAAGCAGGTAATATTAAAGCATAACTATTGAAGTGTTTTGGAATCGAATAACGTTTTTTCTTTTTTGATAAATGTATTACATATTGGGTAATAAGGGATTGTTGTATCATGGCGACTTTTCTTGGTTGTCGTGGCCGGACATTCAGTTTAAAAAACTAATATTTTACATAATTTTCCGGAAAGGCTTTTTCATTTATAGAACAATGGAAAACGCTAGTCAATGTCATAGTTTTTACTGTATTATTTATCGATTTCCCCCTGTACTTCTTCCCTCTTTGTTTTTTTTCTAATGCCCCCCCCTCCCCCCCAACACACACACACACTGTCTCTCTAATAAAACATTATTTATTTGCATTTTTAAACCTCTCCGTTATATTTAAAGAAATATATATATTTTTAAATGCAACAATAATTTTGCAACCAGAATCATATTTATTGTTTAATAAAACAGTTATTGCGAAACTAAATTTGGATATTTGAAGTATTTATATATGAACGTATACAAATTATCTCTTTACTGTAGCACAATACTTATATAAAAATTTAATGAATGTGAGCGATTTAAGAACAAATAAAAATATATTATTGATTATAAAAAAAAAACTCATTTGCTTTTGCATTTTCGCACCTAATTTTTAGATTACACTTCACTTTTTTACGGAAATATATGTATAATATATTTTTTCAAATGCATCTTGCTGCACATTTCAGCATAGTAAAAGTGCAAAATGTTACTAAAACAAATTTCAACCGAATGACATATGGTGATAAGTAGAAGTATGAAAGTGAAAGGATATAAATGTGATAGTTTTTATAAAATTTCCATACAAATTTCCCCGAGAATAATAAAAATAATTGTTCTTCTTTCTCTAGAATAATGTTCGCGAAGCGTCGCGTCGTGCCGCTTTGAATTCGACCGCAGATTACAGAAGATCGTCGAGGATTATCCCTTTTCTGCTGATATCCTACAAAAAACTGGCTAAACAAGAAAGCAATAAGGAATGCCTTTTCAAATACCATACTATTTGACATGACTTTTCACATCTGTGGGAAATTACTACTCACTCCCGCTATAATTAGCAAAGAAAGATAAAAAAAAACCGGAAGCAAGTATTGAGAAAAGATAGTTTAAAAATGCGAAGTGCTGTCTACTACATAATGTATATAAAGAAAAATAAGAATTATAAACTTTCTCTCAATTTTATTCCTTTAAATGTTTTTTCCCTTTTTATTTCAGTGTACATTATGATATTATAATTTTAAACATCGTACTCATATTTTATTTCAAACGAGTTAGAATGCGTAAAAAAGGAAAAAAGGGAGATGTTGATGTTGATTAAAAAGACTATGCTAATAAATAAAGTGTCCAAGTAAAATATGTTATATAAAAGTTAGAAATACATAAATAAGCAAAAATTCAAAATTCTGATTCTTCTTTTTATTATATACATTTCTATCATAATTTTATTTTTATAAATAACACGGGGAATGCACTATTGTAAATCTATTTCAATCAATTTTAATATTTTAATAATATACAATACTAATGCATTTCCTTCCGCTTAGTCTAAAAGAAAATGGCTTCTGACGCGAAAAATGTCATAAACTGAATTCTTTTAACTTAAAATAATGCATACATATTAACGTACATAAAAATATGTGTATGTGTATATACGAAACTTTTCGTAATTATTGACTATAAATTTCATGTACTTTAATAATAACACCCTTTTATGGTACACAAATCAGTTGGAGATCTCAGATGATAAAGGTGGTACGTGAAAAAGAAAAAAAGAAAAGGAAAAGGGAGCTACTCCAGTCACACGAAAAGATCCGTTCGCTAATGCTAATCCTGTGGAAGAAATTTATATAGATATTTCGGTTGCATTTCAATATTTTTTAAATTATATTTTTGGCATTGGATAGCTGAGATCCATCTGTACAAAGACCGTTTTTTACTTTTTTCTATTTTGCTTGCAGGTTTTTTTAATGATTATGCTCACACTTTCGAAACCGGTTCCGAAAATGGAAGTATACTCATTAAAAATACCTGTAAACAAAATCGAAAAAGTAAAAAACGGTCTTTGTATAGATCGATCTCAGCTGCCCAATGCAAAAAATATCATTTAAAAATACTGAAATGCAACCGAGATATCTTTATAAATGTCTTCCATAGGATTAGCATTAGCGAACGGGTCTTTTCGCTTTACTGAAGCAACCTCTTAATAAATAGTCCTCTATCATCTGTTAAATTACTATTTAAAAAAAAAAAAAAAAAAAAAACAATATTTACTGAAGATTTTAATTGATAAAGGAGGCATTTGACAATAAATAAAAATAGATGTTTGGAACTTTGCAACTCATTTTCTCAAAATGATGATTGTGTCACTTACCACTTTTATCATCTGAACTCTTCAATTGAAAAAACAATGTAACAATTTAATGTCTTACTGGAATATGTATTTCATTTTTTAATTATAGAATCCGAGAAAAAAAACGTTATTATAGAAAACATTTTAATTTTAATTGATAATAAACTTTCACGAAAGACGACTTCTTGTTCCCAATCTAAATACCATGAATCTAAGAATCCGGAGAACAGAAAAACGGATTTTAGGTGAAATGAACAAGCGACTTGAATGAAAGACACCTTTTCTGATTTTTGCACACTGGTTGTATTGTCGCCTTTCATATCAGAAAAAAATTATGGTAGTCTCATTGATACATACCCTTTTCTAATGATTTTCGGATATTTAATAATGACATGAAATAATATGGAAAAAAACACCACAAAATCTAGAAAAATGCCTCACAGATATGACCGATATTGTAAGAAGTGGAAGGTAAATCCAGTTTTGTAGACTAATTTACATGTATATAAACATCTACCGTACAATTTCATTACATGCAAAAACTCACTTAAAAGAAAATCAAGCATTTTTTAACACTTTCCAACAAAGTTGAAAAGTGTTTATGCATTCGTTTTGTCTGTCCGTCTGCCCGTCTGTAAGCGCTCTAACTCCCGTGATTATACTCGGATCGTTTTGAAATTTTTGGATGTTAGTGACCCCTACCATATAACGAACCCTATTTCAAATGATGTTTGTAGCACGTTTAGTTCATTTACAGGGACAGTCTAAATTTTTCCGTTACATTACGGCCTATGGGAAAAAATCGTTAAAAATGATTTTTAATGATGTTACATGCTTTCAAACATAATAAAATTGACATGCATTTATCAAAGTCCACTAAAATATGCATTCCGTAGAATATGTGGTACAAAGAATAATATTATTCATTTACAGGGCCACACAAAAGAATTCTGTCACATAATGATATACGAGTGGAGGGAATTGTTTCCGGCGCATTTTAATTATGTTAAATTATTTCATGTATAATGAAATTGATATACGTCGCTGAGGTTTACTATAACTTATTTCATGTATAATACGAAGTACATAGGATTTACAGGGACACACAAAAGATTTCAGATACTATATTGTATCCGAAGTACTGTACGGTAGCGATGATTGCTCGAAATGCATTTTTAATTATGTATGCGCTTTTATGTTTCACTATATTTATGCATTGTATATGGTGTGTATAAATGCTGTAATTCATATACAGGGCTACACAAAATAATTCGTAATGGTTACTGGGTATGATTGCAAATTGCTTAAAAGGTAGTTTTTAAATGAGTTATGCATTTTTACAATGAACTGCATTTTGTTTACTAAGAAATGTTTGTAGAACATAGATAAAATTATATACAGGGACACGCAAAGAATTGAATACATGGCCGTCTATAAATGATAATTTCTGGAAATGTGATTCCAGTAGTTTTAAGAGTGTTTTACTTTGAATTAAACTTTAGCCAAATAGTGGCGTGTAATAAAGGTACTAGGTTAACTACAGGGTTGTTCAAAAGTATACAAGTATGTTTCTATCTATTAGTATAAATTACTGAAAGAGAAATTTCAACCTGTTATTCGTTTTCTTACTAAACTAAATTTCAACCTGTTATTCGTTTTCTTACTAAACTAAATTTCCCCGTTATATAGCATGTATATCAACCTACGGGTAAAATACAGAGCTGTTCAAAAAAATTGGAATACGTATTTGCTACGGAGGGTAACTGCTGAAATCAGTTTTTGAAATGTTTTATGCGTTTTCTAAAATGTTTACTTAGTTCTCTTATATACCTTATTTCCCTAAATAACGAAGTTTTTTTAAAGCATTCAGGAAGTATTGGAAATTGTTTCATAATCTATGCTTAACGCATGATTTTTCTTTCTTGTTTTATTTTTAAGAGGGGATCTAACTCGGACATCGCGGCTTACAGAGCATTGGTAAAATCTTTCTTTTTTTTTTCTTAAAAAAAAAAAAAAAAAAAAAAAAAAAAAAAACTCTAATTGATTTCTTACAATCAATACCTTTTTAGATTGCCCACTAAAAACTCCTAAAACCATTTTATATAAAATATATCAAATTCAAGTAAAATTTAAAGCATTCAAGTAAAGTTTTCAAAATTATTAAAAGCAATATTTTTGTATTAGCGCCGTACCAGAAGTTAATAATCGAAGCAATTGATAAAGATTTCGCTACTCATAGCAGCCTTTTTGTTTCTGATCATTTTAATGGTTTTAGCTAATAATTAGAATACTTGTCTGTTAAATTTGTGTTTTATTCCTATTATTTATACATTTTTTAATTTATTAATAAAGTTTAAATTTCCTTATGGAATACTATCCGTAAATAAATGCTTTACTAATTTAAATTGTTTCATGTGTAAATGGGTTAATCTTTCATAATCGGAAAGAGCAGCGCAATTCTTTCTATGTAATTTTCTACCTGTATAGTAATATACTATACATACATTTCCCTTGGTCATATTTCATTCAAAAAATCTGAACAATTTCAAAAACAGAAAACCTTTCGACCTGCATATAATCTATAAATAGAATAAAAAATTTTGCCAAAAGCCACTACACATTTCTGCCTATAGTCAATCTTAAAAGATACTTAGGAAAAGACATTTTTTTTTTCATAATTCAACAAATTTAAAGAATATAACTGTTAAAAATATATATTAAGAATGTTTATTTTGTTTCCATTTCTTTGTATTTCTTCTTATTACCAAAATAAATAAATGAAATACGTTGCAATATTGTCGCAATTTTGAAACTGAAAATATTAATTTAATATATTAAAAAATAGATGAAGTAATTTCATTATTGGAATTATAAATTGTTTTAGGTATAATTAGTGTCATGCAGTGCCATGCCATTTTTCAAGCACACAATATTATTTTTCGCGTGTGCTGTTCTCTTTTCCGAGTGCGCCGTTCTATTTTTGATTGCGCTGTTAAATTTTTATTTCCTAGGATAAACAATTACTGTGTCTACTCTTAATTTTATAAAAATTCTTATCGGTATTTTCTATTTTGAAAGTCATACTAATAAATTATTACACCATTTTAGCCCCCGGTATGCTATTTCTTTCTCCCAGCTTATTTTGCGTCGTCTCCAAAAAATAACGTTACGTTGTATAAGCCAGCCGTAGAACAAAGCAGATGTATCATTGTACGATTAAATACTCTACAGCAATTTTTTAAACTTCTAAGCATCGCACATTTTCAATTTTCATACCGTCGTATTGGGGAAAAAAAGTACTTTTAAATGAAATTTGTTTGAAAACTGTATCTCCATTTATTTTTGAAATATTAATTTTTTTGTAGTGTTTAGAGCCATTTGCTTAATTTTGGTCACGGAAGTACTTCACTTCTGTATAAAGTAAAGAAAAAATAGTTCTAATAGTAATTATATATTTTTGTTGCCATTTTCTCATAACAACCGAAAGAAAATGTAATTAAATACGTGCTATTTTGAAAAAATATAAACGAATGATTTCTGTTAAACCATGGAGCTATTATAAAATATATTTAATTTTAAGTACCTGTATTAATGTTACAAACAAATTGAGGTCTATGAATCATTAGATAGCCGTTCTTTTTGTGGAGTTTCTTTAATGATGGCATCTTTTTGCTGCATTTGTGTATTATTTTGCGATAGTGACCTATGCATGTTTTACTGTAGATGTTTAAGAGTGGATCGTAAATGTGGAATTTTTAAGCGGATGCGAATGACGTCATATTACATAAAATAAAAGCGTGTGCTTTAACCCCTTCGGGATGTGCGTCTTTTGCAGAATTTTTAATCTTTTATCACCAGTTTTTCGAAACAGAAAATCTTGCCTTATTGAGTAGGGAAAAGGCTCGGATTAAATAAGGCAAAATTTACTGGTGAGAATAATCACTGATTCTGAGTACCTTACGTGGAACGTATACCGATCGCTCGTCCGCAAAGGGTTCAGTCTTAAAATTGAGATATGTTTTGTACTATTTATATATACATATATACATTTTTTTTTAAATCGGAGGTGACATTACATTCTGAAAAAGTAGAATTTCTGTTCTCCAGTTATTTTTCTGTTTCGTATACAGAAAAAAAAATAAATAGATAAATCTTTAAAATGTGTTTATATTTCTCATTATATCAAATGAATGCAAATTATATCAAACAATTATTAAAATTCTTGAAGTTCTCTCCCCCCTCCTCCCCCCCAAAAAACCCAGGAAAGCTTTATTAATGCATGTTTAATATTTTGTTACTTTCATTATAGTTTTTGTTTATTCTAGTAGAATTTCTGTCTATCAATAAGAAATATTATATTCCGAAGATCGCCCTGTAAGTAATGAGTAATTTGCAGTCGTACAGAATTTTTATATGAATGACCATGTGTATTTAAATAAACGTGTAAAGTATTCTTGTAAATTGTAGAATGAAGAGAAGGAAGAAGATATTTTTATGTATGGAATGTAAGCTCAAAGTCTGGTTTAGAAATTCAGAGTCCTAGGACCAAACAGAAGCATGGATTCTTATAACAGTTTATCTTACATGATTTGTTTCTATTGCGTGAAACAATGTCAAATGTTTTTTAAATATGGCCAAAGAATTATTGTCTAGATGATGACAGGCACAAAAATCTATATTTTTTTTTAATACAGATTCTATAGTGCGTAGTTTTTATAGTATCTAGAAGCTACGCACAAGTGTTTTCTTTTTATCCAGGTGTCAAAATTGTTAATAGCAACAGGATATTACCCTCTGATGATTTTTTCTGTACGTTATCGCTATCGCGCGTAAACAGTAAATGCCAGACTATGACTTTTTGATGTCCGGGACACAAATATGACTTGAAGCCCTCCGTACTTACGTTAGTTAGTAAGCTGAAATATTTTTTAAATGTGTATTTTGAATGGTTCTATTAAACTTGAAATTTGCTATTTTGTGGAATATTTGTGAAGTCAATTTTATTAATAAATGCACGAAATTTGCGTTAGCTTTTACTCAAATATCAAATAATTAAATAGTATTTATAATTTTTCTATAAATAAAAAACATGTTCTCAAAATTGAAAAAAATTTTGGAGATAGCGCAGTGGGGAAAATGTTATTTTCGGTGAAGTATTAACTCAAGCTTATAAATTATAGCGGAAACGATGTTTGATATCTAAAATTTGCTCACCTTTAGATATAAAATTGTCATGTGTCAGGAAGATGTGCATTGTCAATTGCAGATAAAAAAAGAAAAAACACAAGAACACCCAAATATAACTTTTAAATGCATGTATCATTGGATATTTTTTAGATATGATTATCATGATCAATCATTAAGTCGCGATGTCATTTTCTTTTTTGTTGTTCATTTTGAAATGCATTAGGCATATGCGTTCGTGGGACCTAACAACGAAAATTACTGGTTAATTATTATCTTTGTATTGTACAATATAAAACTATGTTAATAATGAAACTAAACAGGCAGTTTTTAAAAATTGTGTCTTTTGATTATCTCACTCCAAGCTTATAGGATTATAGACCATACTTTAATCTGGCCCCCTGATCACTCAGATCCAGTTCAATAGCTTAAGTTGGTAAGCTTAAAGCGTATAGAATTATAGAATTGAGATACCCCAAGTTTATGAAGCCTTATACCAGTGCCCCGTTTGCCTATGTCCTAGTCCTGTGACAATTATGACTGGTTATTATTATTTTTTTTTTTTTGCCTATATTGATATCGTTAAGAGGCTACTGCATTCAAGTGAAAACACCCACTCGCTAATGTTGTTTTTATAGGAGAATTCTATTAAATATCTCACTTGCATTTCAATATTTTCCCGTTTTGTTTTCAGTTTTTTTTTTATTATTATTATTATTAGGATACTTTGACTTTCGGAACCGGTTTCGAAAGTAAAGGTATCCTCATAAAAAGAAAAACCCTCGCAAACAAAATAAAAAAAAAGCAAACAAAGGCATTTGTTGAGATCGACTTCAGCTACCCAATGCAAAAAAAAACCATTTAAGAATATTGAAATGCAAGCAAGATAATAATTAAAAAAATTCTCCCTTAGGAATAACATTAGCGACTGAATGTTTCCGCGTAATTGAAGTAGCCTCTTAAAAGTGTGACAGTAACAAAATAATATTAATTTGTTTTCACATCATGAATTCACATCTCATCATTTTGAAAATGTCATTAGATATTTATATTTTGATTACCATTGCCTCGGAATTTCTTAAACAAATGTAATACTTTCGCAAACATTATTTTATACCTGTAAAAAAGTTTTTGCCAAGCTAAATTTTCACAGAATGGAAGATTTGGCACTCTGATATCAAAAAAACTTTTATCAATTGTTAAAAATACTATATATTTTAGGAAATGCTTAAAAATTTTCATTTTCTGTGATCTTAAAAAATGTTTTTGAGCACACTTTTGAAAATTCCAATATTAATACATGTATTCCCATTCAGGTCAATTTTTTTCCTGTTTATAAATTAGATATCTTTGATCATACAGCTAATTGATGGTTATCATATTCTTTTGATGGATCGTTTCATGACTGATTTAAGAGATATTTAATTAATTTTATATAAAAAATGCCATTTTTAGATATTATTATTGTATATGTAAATAATAATAATAAAGAAAATCTTCAGTTTTAAAGGAATCTGAATTAAAATATCTGCAACTTTTATAACTGGTGTTGTAAAATTATTTCGTGATTGTGACTGAGCATTTGAGCGTTATAAATGTATAGATATGCAATATTGTTGATATTAGGAATTAAACAAAAAAACTTTATAAGGTATATTATGATTATTATCATTTTTAACCTTTGTGAAATTTACATGCATTTTGAAAAATAATAAAAAATTATGACTCCTATTTTTTTTTCTTTAAAAGAAAGGTAAAGAATATATTCTGTAAAGATAAAAGAAAAAAGTATTCGAGTGTTTGTATTCCAGACACCTTTTTAACAATCACTTGCTGTTCACCGTCATTTTAACAGATGTATAACAGACACTCTTTTAGTACCCTATCTTTTCACACCCCTTTATGACATCTGCTGATACTGCTGACATCTGACAAAGAGTTTCTGGTTAGGCCAGTGGGGGATAGTAAAAAAATGTACAACACTTGAAATTTCGCTGCAACGAATAAAAGATACACAGCCATCAGAACCTATGTGTATCCAGGGACCGACTCAGCTATGGGGAGCCCTGGGGCAAGCATCATTCTGGGGGCCCCCCTTCTATCTATCTATAGAATATTTTTGTGAATAATGTGGAAGTGGCTAGTACTAAACTTCATGCATACTGTAAGTACGCATAAATTTTGTACCCGGTTTTGTCTGCTAACGTCTGTGTACAGAGTATCACAAAAAAATGTCACATTTTTAAGAAAAAAATGCTAGTAGGATAATATAGTAGAACGAATGATGGATTGGTGGACTCGAGTATTTCTTTGCAAAGTTTTACTTCGCTTATCTACGTACATTATAAGATGTGTAAAAGAAAATCTCATAAATTGGTCATAATTAATGGTTTTAACTTGCCATGTTGCGTGGAAAGCGTTAATAAAGTATTTCTTTTGAAAACAATAGAATACTAAGTTTTTATAATAAAATGTTAATCATTAGTTTTCGAATGATTAGTTTGCTTTTTGCATAAGTGGGGCGGGGGGGGGGGTTACTGGAAGCAGAGAAGAGAAGGGGGACCGCAATCCCTTCCTAAATGTCTGAAAATATATGAATTTTGGTCACTTTTGGCTAGTTTTAATCACTTAGCACCTTTTAATGAAAATCCTGATAACTCTCATGGGGGGCCCCCTAAAAAGGGGGGCCCGGGGCAACTGCCCCGCATGCCCCTGCATAAGTCGGACCCTGTGTGTATCTGTTCTTGGTCTTACTCCGAGTTTAAAATTCAGTTTTGTTTTTAAAATTATTAAATAATAGAATTTTTTTTATAAATAACATTAAAGTACTGTATAATTTGTTAGATGCATTAACGTTTCTCTTGTTCTAAATATTCTATTGCAGAACATATACCTAATTTCAGAATTTTTTCTTCCTTTAAATATGCATCAATGACAGTTGATTTTATATCACTACCACAAAAATATTTTGTTTTAAGTTTGATATACATTATTCGGGCGTGAATTCCTTTAACACATTTTAGAATATATACAGAAAAGGTGATTTTCCCAATGAAAATAATAACATTACGAAACCTTTTAAATACACTTTTAATTTCATAGAAAAAAAACTTTTTAATGTGATTTCTTATCTGAAAAATGCAATATGAGATCGTATTGTGTTGGTAAAACGCCAATGATAAACTTTTAAAAATATCAGTATTAAACCAACGATATTTTCTTGTCAACATCAGAAAAAAAATAATAAAAAAGTAATAATAAATATTTTCTCTTAATAACACATAAATAGGTGATATTAACAAAGGAAATTCTGAAATACAAATGACTTCAAATTTCCTTTTTAGTATAAAAAGTTTCGATTGCATTATTCTCAATAAGTAATGACGTAAACACCTTCAGAATTTAGCAAGGGAGAAAAAAGAGAAGGGGGAGGGCACATAATAATGATAACGGTGAGTGCCGTAAAAGTCTAACATAAATGACGGCGCCTGGTGCGGGGCACCGCCCGTGCCATCCCGGATGCGGCGTTGTGTCCCTCTACTCTAAACCCAGATTTTACACATAACTTGGCCATATTAAAGTAAATTTTCACCAGGCTTGACTTGGATATAAATAAATAAAGTTGAAAGTGAAGTTGAAAATAAAGTAATTTTTGTTTAAATATGACACTGGTTTCTATAAGAAAATTGTAGTGTGCTCTACTATTTTTTTAGGGGGGGGGGGGGTCACACTATACTGTTAAAGTAAAAATTTCGAGTACAACAACACATCAGCTAGCAACGACCCCCCTCCCCTGCCCCTCTCCCCAAAGTATGAAAATTTGTTTCACGCCACTTTAAGACTTTTCCACAGCTAACTCACCAAATTAAAAAATGCAACTGTGAACGAAAGACTTGACTAAAAAATCATTCTGTTACAGCTAATGACATGTATTTACTAATTTAAACGCAATTGAATATTTCCCTCAAAGTTTGTTTAAAAAATAATTTTAATTTATTTATGTTCGACATAATTTAAATAATATTAATCAGTTGTTAATTAACCACAAATAAACATTTGTCAATTATTTACTATTTATCAATTAAAAATATTCACCAATTAATTGCTAATCATTAATTAATAATAGCGTCAATTAAGTACTATTTTATTTATCTATGGCAAATTATTGAGTATGACATTCATAACACTTTTCACTGGAAGCAGATACTCTGCTTACCCCCCCCCCCCCCCCCAATACGAAACATCTTTTAACGTTGCGTAAAAAAACATCTTTCTAGAACTAACGCACCGAACTGACCAAGCAGCTGTATTCAAAAGACTTAGCTAAAGAACCAGTCTGTTATCGCTAATGAAATATATTTTAATATTTTAAACAAAATTAAATATTTTTTAACAAATAAATTTAAATTTACTGGCTACAATAATTAACTGAAATTTATCAATGTTTAACTAACCGCAATCAATTATTCAAAATTACTTACAATTTACTATTTGTAAATAATAGTCATCAATTAATATTCATTAACTAAAATAGCTTCATTTAAGAACATTAGCAAATGACATTAACTTCGCTAATCGTAACACTTCCATCTCCATTGCTTAAAATATCCTTTCAAAAAATTGTCATTGTCCTTCAAACGCATCAATAACATTATACACTTTGTCAGGCAATTCATTGAATAATAGAGTAACCACCAAGGACATCTTAGTTCGAGATTAAGTTACTCGGGTTGAGTGTGTAAAATTTCAAAACGAGTAACACCCGAGTTACTCTAAATAATGGTACTGTGCTCCCTCAAACTTTTTGTTCTAAAAAATAAAAAATTACTTCGAATGAAATTTTTTTGGTGTTCATATGTATATTTTGCATATCTTAACATTCTATAATAATATTTAAATGATACTAATAAAATTTCGGTGGGTATTCCAAACGTCGGTAAAAAGTTTAGTTATTGACGAGGGCGGGTAGGACGGTATTGGTGTGTGTGTGTGTGTGTGTGTGTGTGTAGATTGAGTAATATTTAACTTATATTTTGAAAGATTAGTTTTATATAGAAATTAAAGACAGAGACCAAAAAAATAAAAATCTAAGAAAACTGATTCACATCATCTTCAAATAATATATTTTTTATCTTTTCGAAATTTACTGTAAAGTTACTATGAAATACGTTGCTTTTTTATGTCATTAGAATCTTTACAAATTATTTTATAGCCAATGAAATATGAAACATAAAAAATGTAGTATCTTAAAGTATTCAAAATCCTTCAATACTTTCCAAAGATATTTACAGTAAATTCTGTCTAAGGCGGAATCGATCGGGACCGACAAAATTTTCCGTAGCAGACAATATTCCGCCTTAGACAAATTGTACTCTATGTCTATGGATTCGCAGGGACTTGAAAATTTTTCCGAGTTAGACAGATTTCCGTCTTACACAGAGTCCGCCTTACAGAGAGTTTACTGTACTTCTTTTTTTTCGCGCAAAAATTTTAAATTTAATATTTTTATCTTGTTCTAAAAAGAAATTTTCTATCTATTTACTAAAGTATTTTGTTATTTATGCAACAAATAACAAATTTTAAAACTGATACAACATTTAATAATCTATATAAATAAATATTTGGAAATTTTGAATATTTGGTTTATTTGGGTAAACAATGATAGTGCACACGTGGGCTTCGATATTTGCAGCAATGTTATATTTACTATAAAGAAGTTTTAGCAAAAATATCTAGTCAATTATTTTCTAGTAAGCACAGCATGTTTTCTATGCTAATTTTTTTATGCGACAACTATTGTATAATTAGAGTTTTCTTAGCATAACACGCTGTTTATTTAAAGGAAATTAACAAACTTACACACGATATTTTGTTAAACTATATTTTAATATGTACTGCAATTATTATTTTTTAATTCATATTAGAATTTATTTTTTTTTTAATTTTGCGTTGAATTTTCATTTCAAACAGACTCCATACTGCATCAATCTAAATCTACCAAAAACTGCATGCAATATTTTCAAAGTACATTTATTATTAGTGTTTAAAATGAGTTTCAAAGCTCAAATATTTTCCCGTTTATTTTGTATTTAAGCAGAATTTCTTGAAATTTTGGGGTATTTATACTAATATTTATTTAACAAAAACGTATAAAAAATTAATTTCATATCATTTTAAAGTTTAGAATAAAGCCTTTCTTATGATAGTTATTAAATATCTCTAGAGTAACTTGTTAATTTTTTATTAATTTTTAAAGAAAAGCTCCCGCTTAGTCAAAAAAAGCTAATTTCATTTTTACTTATCATTTTCTAAAGATCTACCAGTCGTATGATTTTGAGCTTTTAACAGCTAAACATCTGTATACTTCACATTCGTTAAAAAAAAAAGGATTATCAAAATATCTTAATTAGGTGTTTGTAGATGGCATTTTTAATAAACACAGAAAGCAAAATTAAACATTTGTTTTCTTTTCAAAGGGGAGAAAAAGAGGGAAGGTCAGTGGGAACTGTCTCGTAACTGAAGTCGTCAGTCTAGTTTTTTCCGATGCCTACTTGAAAAGGAATCTTAGAATCCGTGAGCCGTGAATCTTAGATTGCCGAGCGCTTCGTGGTAGCACCTAATCTGTGTATCGGAAAAAATTTTCGGGAAACATGTAAATTCGACCTCGGGTTCTTCTCGCTTCGGAAGGAACTCGATGCTCTTGTGGTAGGGCCCCTGAGCGGGAATGCTTTGTTTTCCATCGTGAGAGAATTTCTAATTTGATAGTTTAAACCAATTTTCTGATCATGAGAATCATGAAAAAGCAAGAAAGGAAAATTATGCGCCAAGCACAAATTATGAAAAACTTTCCAATGCTTCCAGAATACTGTAACGAAATTTCATCTTTTAATACGGTGAAAAAAGATATCTTAAATAAACAACTTAGAAAACGCAAAACAACTGAAAACGTACTTTCAGAATTTACCAGCCATAGCAATGAGTTCCGTTTTTTGCGTAGCTCTGAATATGATTTTTTTTACATTCTACAAGCATTTTTAAGTATGCTAAATACAGTTAAGCTGGAAAATGCGTAACTCAATTAGAAAAAAACCCTTAAGCAATTAATATTCATACACAGAAATGCTTACGAATTCTTTTGTGTAGCCCTGTATATGACCTACAGAATTCATCCAACCACGTAGTACACACAAAAAATAATTTTAACTTGAAAACACATAAATAACACATAACATAACACACAAAATGCACTTGCAGCATTCATCACTCATATAGAGAGTATTGTAACCGAATTCTTTTGTGTGACTCTGTAAATGAATAATAAATGCTTTGAACTCCACATTCGACAGAAAGCATGTGTTAGTGCACCTCATAAATGCATATCATTTTCATTATGCTTAAAAGAGTGTACATCATTAAAATACACCACAAACGATTTTTTCCCCATTGGACACAATGTGGAGGAATCTTTTGAGTCACGTACCTCTTAAACGACCAATAAATGATATACATTCTATTTTCAGTATTGAACCTTCAATGAACCTCAATAACATATATCAATTAAATGGAAATTTGAGCATATTTTCGCAAGTTTGAGGACGGACAACCACCAGGCAGACAGACAGACAAAACGAATTCATGAACAATTTTCAAATATGTTGGTAAGTGTTAAAAAGATAAATTTAGTAGCAATTGGATACAATGAAAGATTTACCTCATGTAGTGAGGTACCAGATGAGGGCGCCGATGAGGGTGCAAAAGCCGGCAATTCCTATAAAGACGAGAAAGATATTCTTCACTTTTTCATATTTCCCGCCATAGCAGTCCCTGCAGCAGCAGTCCCTGAAAATATTTTACAAATTGAGATAAAAATTATTTCAAAGTTATGGTAGAAATGTTGCATAACAAGCAATAATTTTGAAAAATACAAAACCGATTTCAATTACTACTCCTTTACAATTTTTTTTTTAATTCACTGCACTGATTATCCCAGAGGCTAAACATAAGAATTGCGTCCCAAACGAGATCTTTAGGTGAGTTCATAATTAAATAAGCGCCCCCTATAGTCGTCATCTGGTCCGTCTGTCTGTCTATCCGTCTATCCGCATATAACAGTGCAAAATTACCCAACCGAATGGTTTGAAATTTAATATATATATAATCGTTGCGGGATTTTGTCGAGTCATTTTAAATTTTATGAAAATCCAAACAAAACTTGAAAAGATATTAATAAGAGCTTTCTTCGTTCTATTAAGTCCTATCATACGTAATTAATTCAACGATATCCCATGATAGGTAATGATTCTAGGTTGCCATGGTGATGACGTCCTATTTAAGATAGAGTCATGTTATTTCTAAATTTAATATATAGAATCGTGATAAATTTCGTATTCATGCATCTTTAGATAAGAGTGCAATAGCTATTGCATCAAGATCTGAATATTTATAAAACTAGTTATAGAACAAACGCACCTCATTTGCAACGTTTGACGTACAGTTTTCGACATGTTATCTCTCTGTAAATTGCATTTCATGATTATAATTTTATTCGTAACGCATTCCTATGTAAATTTCACTCCACAAAGGTTACCTATAAAGCCTCTTTTAACAGAACCAAATCCACCAAAGACATAGTTGCCAACATTCCGTTTTTTTTTATTAACACTTTCCAACACAGTTATGTTTATGCATTCGGTTTGTCTGACCGTTTGTCCGTCCGTGATTTACCTTGTGTAGTTATACTCGAATTACACAGTAGTTTATATACGTTACTGAAGTGTAGCATAGCATGTTCGATATTGAAAATGAATTATGTGGCATTTATAGTTCGTTTATAGGGCGCACAAAAGGATGCCGTTACATTATGACCTAAGACAGTGTTTCTCAACATTTTTTATTTCACGGCGCACTTAAACCTTGAATTAAATTTGTGCGGCGCACTAAAATTATGATCACTTAAAAAAAGAAGGTTTATCTATCATTACATAAGAAATGATTGCACGTATTTTTTGTATTTATTTACTTTATCACAAACAAAATAGGCCATCCGAGCAAAATAAAAAAAATTGTTTAAATAAAGTTCTTAGAACCTTTTTTATATACTTCTCTTTAATATGGACTGATATTTATAAGCAGATGAATCATCGTTTTAAGCGCCTTTTCAACACTAGTTTCTGTATTATTCAGCATACCCTCATCAGGACAAAGAATCATGGAATTTTCCCATATATGTTGGGGAAACGGATTCGAGTTACAGGTTTATTGATCAATAGTAGTGCAGGACATTACAAATACAACCTGTAAAAAATGTACAGGGAAAGAAAATGGCAATGTGGAAAAATATCTTAATTTGTCAGTAATTTGTCACATTAACATTTAAAGAGATATCAGAGTTTGACTTTTTTAGAAATTAAAAGACTGTCTGTGTATGATAAAATCCTCGGATATGCATACTCTTAAATCATTTTTCAACGATCTTTTCTACTGCATTTTAAATTGTGACCTTTTTTCTCCAGGAGACATGATTTTTTATTTTTTCTGAAAGAATTTAGTTCGAGAGACGTAAGGCCATTTAAGGGTTTCCTCGTATACTCTTATAAGGAGTAACAGCAGAAAAAATTTCCCAAATAAAGCAAATTTGTGACACTAAACCTTCTTTCAAAGTAAATCGTGTAATATGAGATGTCTGAGATTACAGATTCGAATTTTTAAAAACAGTATGCAACTTGCTAAAAAGTTTCGCGGCACACAGGTTGAGAACCACTGCTCTAAAGGGAAAAACTCTTTGTAGTGTATCTATAGTATAAAGGACAAACATATCTGTGCGTAACGAATACGTCATTCTGCGAATGGCAACACATTGAAATTTGAAATGAAATTTCAGTTTTGCAATTTTCGCTACTGCAAATTTTTAAGCTTCTAAACATCGCACAGTTTCAATTTTTACACCGTTGTATATGGAAAAAATGCACTTTTAAATGCAATTTGTTTGAAAGTTCTATCTCAATTTATTTTTGAGATATTATTTTTTTTATAGTTTTTCGTACGAATTTTGTAATTGTGGCAACTGAAGTACTCCATTTCTATTAAAAGTAAAGGGAAAATAGTCATGATTTATATACTTTTATTGATTATATCCTTATTGAGGTCATTTTCACATTAGAAATAAAAGTAACTTTTTTCTAATTTTTGAACAGAAAATGACGTCAGCCATTAAAAATAAAAACACTAATTCTTCTTCATAAATCAAAAGAATAAAGAAGATATTTCAATTACATTACGTTGATACTGAGTTTGAGACGCTAGGCAAAATGATTCAGTGAGTAAAAATGATGTCATATTTAAAACAAAACGATCATTTTCTTTAATAAAACTAAAGTATTTGAACAATACTAAATGGCCAATTTTATGGCAACTACAGGCAAATTTCTGAATGGTAAATTTTTGCGGGCACAGAGATTAGAACTTAAATTTTATGCGAATGATCACATGAAAAGTTGTATCGGACAAACGTGACATTAAGTTTGGAAATACATTCATTAATAATGTATTGCGCGTTAAAATACTTTTAAATTGTGAATTTCAGTGGTGCTTTTGTAAATTTTGAGAATGTGAAAATAACGTACAGTTTAGATTTTACAGTAGAAAATTTTATGATGTGGCAAAGAGAAATCCTTTTTACTGATTTTTCATGCCGTAAAAACAAACGTAAGAGCCTCAATCGATAACTTTAACATAATTATTCATCTTGATTACGTATTCTAATACAGTTTAATTTTTCAATAATTTAAGCAGTTGAAGTTTTTGGAAATAATATTTTGGAAATTTTAGGTTAAAAACGTTATCTGTTTTAAGTTAGATAACCGATGCAAGATGATTTTTTTATTGTAATTATTTTTTGTAGGTTTATTATAAATTCGATCTAACAGTTCCATTCTAAACATTTTAATTCGTCGAATTTCGACGGGTTCCAACTCGTTTTAATAATGCTACAATATATCAAACATTAAGTGATACATACTTCATTGAAGTGCATTACAAGATGCTTACTATAGAATAGAATCCTGTTCGGGTCGGGTTGTATCTGATCCGAACCCGCAAACTACATTTTAAGTCAACTCGTAACCCAATCCGAACCCGACCAAAAGAATTCATCGACCCAGAACCCGACCCAAATCCGCAAAAATAATTTTCGGCAACCCGCAAACCGACCCGAACCCACGATGAAAGGAAAGTAAATCATGTTTTAATGCCATTATGGAAAAAAATCTACAATTGCACCTCTAATACCATTTTTGTGTTTTACATAAAAGAATGAATAAATTTATATTCTTAAATATTGAACTACAGTAAAACCTCTGAATAGTGAACACCTCGGGATCGTTGAATAGAGTCAATAATCGGGTCGGGTTATACCGAATTTTGTTTTTTCGGCTCGGAATTAATCTATAAATTTTAGGAATTGTAAAAGTGTCCGCTAAATAGGTGCCCGCCTTTCAGTAGAAAAGCCATTGTGCATGTTTATTGAATATAGTTTTTTCACCTGAAAAAAAAATTTGGACATTCTTTTGAAATTCGGGTCAATCCGAACACGACCCACTAGAGTCAAAACAAACCCGAACCCGAAACAATGAAATTCAACCCGACCTGCATTAAAAATATGGAAGTCAAACCTATACGAGCCCGACCCGCAACAAAAATATGTAGCGCCACCCCGCGGGTCGGGTCGGGTGCAGGTACCCCAACAAGATGCAGGACTCTACTATAGAATATGCTATGTGTAATTCTGATAGTTCGTTTACAGTGGCACTCAAAAGTTCTGTTATATTATGGTTTATGATTTGCGGTGTATTTTATTCGTATTACATAATTACAAACGTAATGAAATTTATATGAATTTCTGAGTTTACTAAAGCATACTTTCTGTAGAATATGGAGTGTAAGATATTTATATTTCATTTACAGGGTCATATAAAATAATTCAGTACGACACATAATAATCCAAGACGCTAAGTCCTTGGACTCTAAGGAGTAAAATTGTTTGCAGCATATTTTAATTGTTACACTATTTCCAATATAAGAAATTGACGTGCATTACTGAGGTTTACAAGAAAATACTTGTCTTAGAATATGATATGCATAGCGTTTATCATTAACTTAGAGGGGCATACAAAAGATTCAAATACTGCATCCGAAGTTCTATTAGCGATAATTGCAGAGTGCGTTTTCAATTAGGGTGTGTGTTTTTAACTAAATATTTGCATACTACGTGGTATGTATAAATGCTATAGTTTATCAGGGTTACACAAAGGAATTAATTAACATTACTGACATGGGAACTACTTTTGTTGCTGCTCGCACCTAGCATTGAGACCTGGTGCATTTCAAAACCCTATATTAGGAAGTATGAGAATCGATAAAAATTTTCTGTTAAAATCATAGTTTTTGATTTTACAGCAGCATAACTTTCTGAAAATGAAATTTTCGAGACCACTTATCGGACTACTGACATAGAATTTTTGTTAAGAAAAGCGTTTAAAAATACAAATTAGTCAATAATAAGTGTAAAATATTGAAGAAAGTTTTAAAATTCCTTCAAGAACCTACGAATTTGATTTTGAAAAATTATATCATTATATTAAAATTTTTGGTGGGAAAAAAGTTGGCGTTTTTTTAAAAGTAGAGCTTTCTTGCAACCCTAGCTGAATGTCTCATAGCTACTTGTCGTTCGTGTGTAAGCAGTGGTTTGGGCTTCAGTAGAAATTATAATATCCGACCTAATTAGACACAGTAACTTTTCTAAATTGTGTAAAAATATTAAATTACTTTATGATTAGTTTTACCAAAAACACAGCATTTAATACAACATTTCATTTTAAACATTCGAAACTTTATTCCATCCCGCTTCAAAAGAAAATGGTTTCGTTATTTTGTATAGCACTTAAAAAAAAAATAGTTTTCAATGACCTTATAAAACTTTTAACAGAAATATATTTACTATTTATTCATTCATCATCTGCACAGAAAAAAAAACCTAAGGCTAATGTCAGACGAACGTCTTTTTGCACGCTTTTTCCTCCCCTACATATCATTTCTATACATACAATGCCAGCATTGTGTAGGGAAGATACGTCGAAAAAAAAAACGTGCAAAAAGACGTTCGTCCGACATTAGCCTAATTCTTGTTTCTTATGCTATCAATTATCAAACAAATCGCAATCTAAATTAATTCTAATACGTACCATACATATACTCCCGGGATAAGATAAACGAAAATTTGGTAGCGCCATATTTGGCGACTTAACTCACTTTTGGTGTGTAATAAACAAATAGTAATTCAATAATAAAAAAATAAAAAAATAAAAGTACACAAAAATATATAAAATCTGATTTTAACAGAGAAATTTTATCGGTTCTCTAACTTTTATGTATAAGGCAACAAAATGCACCAGGTCTCGATGCTAGGTGCGAGCAGCACCAAAAGTGGTTGCCTTGTGAGTATGAGCTTTATTGAGCGTGAATTGCTTAAAGATGTTTTTTAACAAAGTTATGCATTTTCAAGCTGAATTATAATCTATACTTTAGTATACAGTAGCCTTCCTCTTAACCAGATTTCCACTTTAACTGGCCCACTTTTTTTTCCCCAACAGGAGGCAAAATTCAGAAAGGTTAATTTTGGTTCTCATTTCTTTAGGGTTAATTAACTCAAATTTACATAATGTAGAATAATTTCAACTTCTTATAAAGGTACGTGACAAGATTTTCAACAATTTAATTTGTATTAAATACAGTAGCCTTCCTCTTAACCGGAACTCCGCTTTAACCGGCCGACTTTTTTTCCGCAACATCAGGCAAAATTCAGAAAGGAAAATTTCGGTTCTCATTTCTTTATGGTTAATTAACTCAAATTTACATAATGTAGAATAATTTCAACTTCTTATAAAGGTATGTAACAAGATTTTCAACAATTTAATTTGTATTAAATGTTGTTCATTATTTGTTATTAGTGATAATTTTTATTTCAATTCAGTTAATTACAACTAGTATTCATTTCACAAAATATAAAAAATATGCACTTTTTAAAAACTACACAAATTAAAAAACTAAATGCATCCTACTTAGTACATGCTTCTAAATTTTACTCTATTTACACATTTACAGCTAAAGGACATCACTCCAAATTACATTTTTAGCCATACTCTGATTGATTTAACCATGTATCTCGAGTCCTATTAAGAATTTTCTAAAAATTCATTTCACATTCTGAATGCTTATGTTTTCTACAAAAAATAGTCAAATTTGACGATATCCTTGCATTAGCGGCAAGTACGTGTTTTGGCATTCCTAATCTTGACAGTCGATTTTTCTGCCACATGTTGCCAATATTTCGCCAACTTCGCGATTTTGTGACCCTGACCCGTAGTGACCAAAATGACTCACTAATCAAATCTGCTCGAACATGTGATTTAGCTGAATGGTCTGAAAAACAAAAACGGTAGGATACAAAATTTAGCTAAAATCATTTAAGCCGTTTTATAGATAAAATTAGATTGACCCACAGTGATTCCAAAATCTAATTTTCTCGAACATATGACACAGCCTCTTCTCGAACCCGAAAAGGATAGAATATAAACATTAATTAAAATCGTTAGAACCGTTTTTAGATAAGATTAGCTTGAACCGTAGTGACCCCAAAAGGACTCACTAATCGAAATTTCTCAAACATCCGACCTAGCTCAATGGTCTTGTACCCGGAAACAGCAAAATACAAAATTTTGTCAAAATTGTTTGAGACTTTTTTAGATAGCTTGACCATGATCCAAAATGACCCACTAATGAAAAGTTCTTGCACATGCGACCTAGCCCAATGCTCTTATTGAGCCCGAAAACGGTAGAATACAAAATTTAGTCAAACTCGTTAGAGCCATTATTTAGGTAAAATTAGCTTGAACCACAGTGACCCACTAAACTAATTTTCTTGAACTTGTGACCCAGCCCAGTGGTCTTCTAAAGACCGAAAACGATCCAATACAAAATGTAGCCTAAATCGTTAAAGACACTTTCAGATAAAATTAGCTTGACCGATAGTGACCCAAATATGACCCACTAATCCAAATTTCTAGAACATGTGACCTAGCCCAATAGTCTCCTCTTGCCACAAACGGTTGGATATGAAATTTAGTTAAAATCGTTTGAGCCGTTTTTTAGATATAATTAACTTGACGCTGACCCATTATGGCCCAAAATGAACTTCTAATCGAATTTTCTCGAACATGGGACCTAACCCAATGGTCTTCTCGTTCCCGAAAACGATAGAATACAAAATTTAATCAAAATCTTTCGAGCCGTTTTCTAGACAAAATTAGCTTGGCCCGTAATGACCCAAAAATGACCCACTAATCGAAATTTCTCGAACATGTCACCTAGCCCAATGATCTTCTCGTGCTCTGAAACCGTAGCATACAAAATTTTGTTAAAATCATTTCAGCCGTTTTTTAGATACAATTAGGTTGACCCTAACCCATTGTGACCCAAAATGACCCACTAACCGAATGTTCTTAAACATGCAACCTAGCCCAATGGTATTCTTGTGCCCGAAAATGGTAAAATTCAAAATTTCGTCAAAATAGTTAGAGCCGTTGTCTAGACAAAATTAGCTTGACCCACAGTGGCCAAAAAATGACCCACTAATCAAATTTTCTCGAACATGTGACCTAGCCCAATGGTCTACTCGTAATCCAAAATGATAGAATACAAAATTTAATCAAAATCGCTAGAGCTGTTTTTTAGATAAAATGAGCTTGACCCATGGTGACCCAAATATGGCCCACTAATCGAAATTTCTCGAACATGTGACATAGCCCAATACTCTTCTTGTGCCCAAAAAAGGTTGCGTATAAAATTTAATTAAAATCGTTTGAGGCGTTTTTAGATATAATTAGCTTGCCCCTGACCCATTATGACCCAAAATGATCCACTAATGGAATTTTCTCGAACATGTAACCTATCCCAATGGTTTTCTCGTGGCCGAAAATGGTAAAATACAAAATTTAGTCAAAATCGTTAGAGTCATTTTTAAGATAAAATTTATGTACACACACACATTTTTTGCTAGTATTATAGTATAAGATAAATAAAAAAATATTAAAAATTAAAACTCAATTTCTGTGTATATCGGAATCAGCCCTTAAATCAACGGTGGCCAACTGCGTCACGCTCCACATTACTAAATGTTTATAGTAATCATTGCTTTATCTAATCATCGAATCTCTGCGATTCAAGAAGTCGGCTATTTCTTTAAAAAATTAGTGGTAACCGGCGTGCCACAGTTGGCCATCACTGCCTTAAATGAATGAATTTTTAATTCATAAACATGATTCATTTATGTGGTACGCACTATAATAGGGAAAAAAATACGAGTTTTTATTCTAGTAATTTTTAACGTAGGGGGCTCGGCCCCCTACGAGCTACGCTCGCCAATCCCCGTTCAGACACCGCAGTCTCTAAAAGCACACTAATTTGATCGGCTGTAAAAAGGTTTCGGAAGATTGAATTATAATTTAAAAAACAGTGGCGATCTCCCTATAAACCGGTTTCTATTCATTTCTCTTTGATTGGGGAATTTTAAGGAAAAATCACCTGCTGTTAAAAGATACAACGGCTGTTTTCGTCTTTGATTAAATAAAATCAGTTAAACATTTCAAAATAAATTAATATAAAATGAATTAAGTAAACAGAGTCTTTGTCTCCAGGTATTTTTTAACAATGCGAAAAGAAAGTTCTTTTAAATAAGACATTTTAAATGTGTCGTTTTTAATCTGACGTAATTTTCAACAAACTTTTCTTTCTCTTTTTAATATTCACGTGAAAATACTCTTATTAGAAATGAAATATTATTTGTGTTGTCCTAACAAATATAGTTGGAAAGATCATATCAAATAAATGTCTCGCCCAATTTTTAAATTTAAACTGTTTTGCAATATTATTTTGTCTTCATTTTACGTAATAAGTGTAATGTGACGTAAATGTGATGTAATTTCTCATATTTAAGACTTCTAACGCATGTTAATAAATTTATTATTTTACAATATCCTTTCTCTTTTAAAATTCACGTGTAAATGTAGTTTTTATGAAGTAATTTTCAATAAGTTTCTGCTTTTTATACGTAATTATTTAATTCAGTTTTTTTCTGTTTATAATAGTCACGTGTAAATAAATTTTTAATTTGAAGCAAACATTATTGCTTGCGCTGTTTATGCAGTTGGCAACAGTTTAAATTAATACCATTTTCTAAAATCTCTCTTTTCTAAAAAAAAAGTAACTAACGCTGTCACCGCCGCCGATTTTGAATTTTTTGTGACCGGAGGTCTTTATTCGTTAATATTAAGCTAAATATTGCATACCAAAATATGAAAATCGGTGGTATTATAGAGAAATGTTTGATAAACACGCTGATGCAGACAATTTTCAAATCGAAGAATTATTTTAAGAGATATTTAATGCTAAAGTTGGACAAAATCGTTCCATTAAAAAAGTATTATAGGAGCAAAAACTGTACATAGGAATTTAATCATTTTTAGATCATTTTATGCGTCAGAATTTCCCGGTGTGCAGACTGCATTTAGTTTTTTTAATTTGACTTATTTTTTGAGGTTTTATTTCTATTTTAAATTCAAATTTTCAGCATTTCGAGAGATATTTTTTACATATTTTAGAAAATGGTATTAATTTAAACTGTTGCCAACTGTATAAACAGCACAAACAATAATGTTTACTTCAAATTAAAAATTTATTTTACACGTGACTATTATAAACAGAAAATATAAAAAGCAGGAACTCATTGAAAATTACGTCATAAAAACTATATTTACACTTAAATTTTAAAAGAGAAAGAATATTGTAAAATAATAAATTCATTAACATGCGTTAGAAGTTTTAAATAGAAGAAATTACGCCACATTACATTTATTACGTAAAATGAACAAAAAATAATATTGCAAAACAGTTTAAATTTAAAAATTGCGCGAGATATTTATTTGATATTTTAAGATTATCATAATATTTCATTTCTAACATAACATGCGTTAGAAGTCTTAAACACGAGAAATTACGTCACATTTTCGTCACATTACACTTATTACGTAAAATGAACAAAAAATAATATTGCAAAACAGTTTAAATTTAAAAATTGCACGAGACATTTATTTGATATTTTAAGATGATCATATTTCGTTTCTAATAAAAGTATTTTCAGGTGAATGTTAAAAAGAGAAAGAAAAGTTTGGTGAAAATTACGTCAGATTAAAAATGATACATTTAACGTGTCTTATTTAAAAAAACTTTCTTTTCGCTTTGCTAAAAAATACCGGGAGACAAAGACTCTGTTCATATAATTCATTTTATATTAGCTTATTTTGAAATGTTTAACTGATATTATTTAATCAAAGACGGAGACAGCCATTATATCTTTTAACTGCTGCTGATTTGGCCTTAAAATTCCCCAATCAAAGAGAAATGAATAGAAACCCGTTTATAGGGAGATCGCCACTGTTTTTTAACTTTTTACTATTTGTTAACTTATATAACTTATTTTTAACTTATTTCTTCCAAAATATTTTTAAAGCCGATAAAATTAGTGTGCTTTTAGAGACTGCGGTGTCTGAACGGTGGTTGGCGAGCGTAGCTCGTAAGGGGCAGCGCCTCCTAGTAAGTAAAAATATATCTCGAAATGCTGAAAATTTGAATTTAAAATAGGAATAAAACCTTAAAAAATGAGTCAAATTAAAAAAATTAATGCAGTCTGCACACCGGGAAAGTCTAACGTATAAAATGGTCTAAAAATGAATTAATTCCATGCATAGTTTTTGCTCTTATAAAACTTTTTAATGGAACGATTTTGTCCATTTTTAGCATTAAGTATCTCTTAAAATAATTCTTCTATTTGAAAAACTGTCTGCATCAGCGTGTTTACCAAACATTTCTCTATAATACCGCCGATTTTCATATTTTTGTATGCAATATTTTTCTTAATATTAACAGAGAAAGACCTCCGGTCACAAAAAATTCAAAACCGGCGGCGGTGACAGCGTAAGTTACTTTTTTTTAGAATAGAGAGATTATTAATGCAACATCTCTGTTGTAATTTTAAAAGTTGCATTGAAGACTGTTTTAATTTTGATGTGATTTTTGCTTTGTACGTTTGATAGAAAATATATTACACCTGATTCAAATTTTGTTACTTTTATAAATTTATGTGCTAAATAAGGTCTTTTTGCCATTTTATTGCAACCACCTTCAAATGAAATTCAATTGAAAATTACAACTTTTTAAATACACGTAGACAGTCAGTATATGCCATAGCATCACAGAAAAAAAAATCTTCTAATGTGTTAATTTATGCGAAAATAATTGCATTATTTGCATTCTATTCGCATGGAATTTTTTTTTTTTTTTTTAATTAATTATAACAAAAATAAAAAATGGATTTTATCTGTATCGTGATTACCAAATTTTAATTTTTATAGAGCCAGAAAAATTGATTTAGGTGCCAAATCTGGCACGCGTGCCATAGGTTCGCCAACTCTCATTTCTATACTAATAAAAGAAAGCTTCGCACTGTCTGTGTGTCTGCGAGGGCTAGTGAATCCAGAATTTCTATATATAGAAAAATCCACTAAATTGGCAAAATTGACACTAATACAGAACAAAAGTTAATTACTGCAGCGTTTAAAAAATGAATATATTGATGTTTGCTTTGATTTTACGGTTTTGTCTTTCATAATTTTTATCTCCAAGTCCTTTCGCAGTTCAGTAAATAAATGCAATTTTTTTTGAGCGGGAACAAATAATGACGATTTCATTAATTTATCTATTTCTTTGAGAGTTTCCTAACAGAATGGGGCAGGGGAGTTTTTTGACCTTCATTTCTTAATTCGTCATCAGAGTTAAATTCATTGCTTAAAAAGGCATAAAGGGATTTAAACACTTAAAAGTTACCGGAATAATAATAAAAAAAATTAAACTTAGTTTGGAATTCTGATAAATAATGCACCCTCCGGAATTATTTTTCTAATAAAACCAGAAAAAAACGGAATTTGTTTCATTTTCTTCAAAGAAATGGGTCGCTCGGGAGTTCAACTGGGATTGTCTCTGAATGGACGTACAATTAATATTGAGCCTATGGGAATAAATTTCGTTCCATGAAAAAATGACTGTTCAGGGAGGTGGTCGCACAAGTAGGTTTCACTGTACATCCTTTTTTAACATTATTATTTTTACTATGGGATTTTTTTATCAATTCATTTATCGTATATCAAATTGTACCGGGTGTCCTAAAAAGGACTGACTGATTTTAAAATTCAATACTTATAAACGGTGTGAGATATTTAAAAAATTCTTGCAAGAGGGTTATGCATAAGGTCAAAAATTTTTTAACATTGATTTTTGATTTTAGTTCGAATTATAAACAATAGATGGCGCTGTAAGCAATAGACGCTAAATACCTGCTCGATTTTTTGGCCGATCTCTTCTTCCATGCGGAAAAAGGAGATTAAAATGTATTGAGTGGGTCCCGAAGGACCAAAAATCGAGCCTGAATTTAGCGTCTATTGATCGCAGGGCCATCTATTGTTTGTCATTAGAACTAAAATCGAAAATCACTGTAAAAAAATTTTGACCTCATGCACCGGGTACTTTCAAGTGCTATTTGTTTGAAAATTGTACCGCAATTTTTGAAAAGTGTACCGCAATTTAATCATTTTTTGTAATTTTTAAAATAATTTTAAGGTATGATTTTTTTTATGTCTATCATGTGCAGACGATTACGATTTACGAAAGATAAATACGTCTGCACTTCAATTAATATAAGTAGATCAGCATTTGTTTCCAGCTATGTGCCATAACGAAATTAAAACATTGATGAACCAATAAATAAAACAAAAAAAAACCATATTTAATACATGTATTTGAACTACGCGAGTAAACCACAGAATCAAAAAGGCTGATTGTAAATAGTGATCTTTGGCGACTTCTTCGGATGTTAAATCCTGGCGCAAGGTCAATACGAAAGTCTCGCTTTTTGAAAGTTTCAAAACTTTATTTTAACGCGTTTTTGCTATTTTCATATACGTATGATTTTTAGTATTTTTAGTGAGCGTTAAAAAATATATTTAATGTAGAAAATCTATTAAAGTAATTAATAATAATAATAAAAAAAAAAAACCCAGCAGACTAGAGCGAGGTTTTGTCGCCGCATTTGCTGAGATTATTTGCTGATACGTTATTCTATTAATTTTTGAATAATTTCATTTTATTTTAATTAAACAACGTGTTTAATGATATGCTAGTACGTGAAAAACCGCTTACAGCATCTTTCAAAAAATATTCCATTGATCGCTGTGCCTTTAGTAAGAATTTTTTAAATATCTGTCACCGTTTGCAAGTTATTGAATTTTAAAATCAGTCAGTCCTTTTTAGGACAACCGGTATATTTACTTGTATGAAAATTCCTATACTTACCCACACTCTGTGGTGAAATGATTATAATGTCCATGAGATGTCGTCCAGATACCAGGAGAATCAGAAGAGTTATCATATCCATGAGATGTCGTCCAGATACCAGGACAATCAGAAGAGTTATCATATCCATAAGAGGATGCGCAGACAGCCGGCGAGTCAGGAGGATTATAATAGCCGTCATATGCATCACAACCATAAGAAGAATTTATTTCATATCCCTCAGAGGCGGAACAACCTTCTTCGTAAGACATCGTAGGTAGCAAGGTAGGTAATAATATCTTCGTTTCAGCAGGTTCAGAAAGCGTAGACAACAAAATGTAAAGGTGTGTATTGTACTGTTGCCCAGTATAGGATTTATTGAACAAGTGATAAACGAATCTTTTGTATCTGTGTAAAATATAAATGACGTTAATTATTTGAAAAGATAACGCTATCATTTCATTACTTCTGATATCTGATACCAGCTTTTCTCCTTGAAACTGAAATCTGTTTCATCTGTTTTTTAGATAATTTCCAAAAATAACACATAAATAACGGTGCTACAATTAATTGATTAATGTTAGTTGTAATCATGAAAATGAGGTGCGTTCGTACTATAGCTAGTTTTATAAATATTCAGGTCATGGTGCAATAGCTGTTGCACTATTATACAAAAATCCATGAATACAAAATGTATTATGATTATATACATTTAATTCAGTAATACGGAAAATAATAAGACTCCATCTTAAATAGGACATAATCACCTTGGCAACCTAGAATCATTACCCATCACGGGACATCATTGAATTAATTACATATGATAGGATTTAATAGAACAATCACCATAGCAACCTAGAATCATTACCTATCGTGGGATCCCATTGAATTAATGACTTATGTTAGGATTTAATAGAATGGAGAAAATTTTTATTTATATCTTTTTAAGTTTTGATCCAATTTTAATAAAATTTGAAATGGCTCGCCAAAATTGTGCTACGATTCTATATATTAAATCAAAAACCATTCGTTTGGATAGTTTTTGCGCTGTTATATGCGGACAGACGGACGCACCAGACGACGACTATAGGTGCTACGTATCTATATTATAAAGGACAAACGTATCTGTGCGTAACGCTGACGCCATTTTGACGATGGCAAGCAGACGATTAAATTTGACTTTATTTTCAATTTTTACACCATCGAAGGGGGTAAAAAATGTACTTTCAAGTGCTATTTGTTTGAAAATTGTACCGCAATTTTTTGAAAACTGTACCGCAATTTACTCATTTTTTATAATTTTTAAAATAATTATAAGGTATGATTTTTTTTATATCTATCATGTGCAGACGATTACGATTTACGAAAGATAAATACGTCTGCACTTCAATTAATAT
The DNA here is from genome assembly GCA_963932465.1 of Maratus speciosus. Taxonomy (NCBI): domain Eukaryota; kingdom Metazoa; phylum Arthropoda; class Arachnida; order Araneae; family Salticidae; genus Maratus; species Maratus speciosus. Next base: position 226,459,757 of record OZ010800.1, on the reverse strand, counting down.
AAGTAGATCAGCATTTGTTTCCAGCTATGTGCCATAACGAAATTAAAACGTCGATGAAGCAATAAATAAAACAAAAAAAAAAAACATACTTAATACATGTATTCGAACTACGCGAGTAAACCACAGAATCAAAAAGGCTGATAGTAAATAGTGATCTTTGGCGACTTCTACGGGTGTTAAATCCTGGCGCAAGGTCAATACGAAAGTCTCGCTTTTTGAAAGTTTCAAAACTTTATTTTAACGCGTTATTTCTATTTTCATATACGTAAGATTTTTAGTATTGTTAGTGGGCGCTATAAAATATATTTAATGTAGAAAATCTATTAAAGTAATTAATAATAATAATTTAAAAAAAAACTCAGCAGACTAGAGCGAGGTTTTGTCGCCGCATTTGCTGAGATTATTTGCTGATACGTTATTCTATAAATTTTTTTAATAATTTCATTTTATTTTAATTAAACAACGTGTTTAATGATATGCTAGTACGTGAAAAACCGCTTACAGCATCTTTCAAAAAATATTCCATTTCTATTATGCTTTTATTATGTGCAGGGCCTGCGCTACCATGGAGCAAACGGGGCGGCTGCGCAGGGCCCCGCGCCTATCACCTCACTTTTGTTCTCATTTTGATCATTTAAGCTCTTATTTTTAAATTTCTTCGTGAGAGAATGCGGTTATGCGTTTTTGTCTTATTATAGCTATAGATTTATACATTTCCCAGTAATCTACAGATAATAAACTGGATAATCTTTTTATTTTTTACTTTCTTCTATCTTTACAAGAAGAAAGTATTGGATTCATGAAAATTTTCGAATTCCGGTTTTTGACGGATTTACACGGTTTAGGGGTCAGAGAACCCGAAAAACATGTTTTTACAAAATGGCTGTCTGTGTGTATGTGACACAAATTTTGTGGGCGCTCTACCTCAAGAACTAATGCATGGAATTTAATAAAAAATTGTATTCAGTTTGTACTTGATATAAATTGATGCTGATTAGTTTTTGGTGAAAATCGCTCAACAGGTGGCGCTGCTATGCTGCATTTTTTACGATTTCCGCAACAGCTCTATCTCAAGAACTAATGCTTGAATTTTCATCAAACTTCAGATTATGTTAGTATACTTGACGAGAATTAATGATGTTAGCATTTTGGTGTAAATTGTCTAACAGATGGCGCTACTATGCTGTATTTTTCACGATTTCCTCAATCTCAAGAATTAATGCACGGATATTCATCAGACTTCAAATTTAGTTAATCCTTGACATGGATTGGTCCTGTTTACGTTTTGTTGTCAACCGCCCAAGAGGTGGCGCTGCTATGCTGAATTTTCCTCGATTCCCGCAATAGCTCTATCTCAAGAACTAATGCACGAATTTTCATCAAACTTCAGATTCAAATGTACCTTGATAAATATTTTTGCTGATTATGTTTTGGTGTAAATCGTCCAACAGTTGACGTTGTTATGCTGCATTTTTTCCGATTTCCGCAATAGTCCTATTTCAAAAACTAATGCATGGAATTTCATACCTTTAGAAACCTCACGATGGGCATACATTGCCATTTAATTTTGGCACTGTTGTGATGAATTCTGAAGTATTAACATGTATGAGATATAAGAAAGTTTTGGGATTGCGCATCCAACTACTTTTTTTTTTTTTTTACCATTTGGAAAAATGGTTATTGTCCTCTGTCTGAGTAGGAAATCAAAAACATATCTGAAGCGTTTTATTGGTTGAATCCGCATTTTATTCGTTTTCTGATTGGTCTATACAGTAATCTGTATTTTCCCTTTACTTTCAACTGAGATGGATACTTCTGTTGCCACTATGACAAAAAAGTAATAAAAGTTACAAAAAAAAAATTAATAACTCAGAAACAAATTGAGATACATCTTTCAAACAAATTGCATTTAAAAGTACATTTTTTTTCTCTCTATACGACGGTGTAAAAAGTAATAATGTGGAATGTTTAGAAGTTTGAGAATGAAATTTCATTTAAAATAGGTCCAGGAATATTAATATTTAATCCATGGCGTAATTAATGAATGACCAGCTCCCTAGAAGTTTAAAAATTTACAATACCGAAAAATGTAATCCATGGTATACACTTAATGTATGATCAACTCCGTGCGAATTTTTATGTCTTAAATTTTAGACTTTGAAAAAATCATTTTCCAAATGGTCGTTGTAATTTGTTAAATTGCATTTTTTTTTTAATTGTTTACACTTTTTCAAATAGGACCTGATATCCTGATAAGAATTTGGTTAGTACCATTCGATTCAGTATACAAAAATACACTAAAATATGTTATCAGTTGAAATATAAATATAAAATTAGATTTTTAAGGAATTTTTTTTTAAGTTCGTTCTCTTTTTTTTTTTTTTTTTTCTTCACAATGGGTAAGCAAGAAAGTCCCCTCGTTTTTAGAGCATTGATAAGTGACTGCATTTATTTATCGCTATCGGACAATGAGAAGTGACAGCACAAATTTCTGCAATTTTTTGTTTCCCTGCTAATTCTTTTCCGTCAGAATTCGAAAGCGGATCTAAGCGAATAGCGAAGAGAGGCGATTCTTCTGTCCTCTTAAGTAAAAAAAAAAGTGGGGAGCCCCCGTCTTTCAAAATAGCTCTGAAAGTTTGTTTTAGAATCAATAAAAAATTATATTCAATGGCAAAACAAATTAGGGGAGAGTAGCCGAATTTGGACCACTTCACTTATTTTCAGATGTAACTCACTTAATTTTTTGTATATCTGTTAAACATCATTACACGGCGTAAATCTATTATCTACTAAATAAATAAATCTTTAGATCAATTTCTTTTTGAAAATCTTAAACTTTATTTTAATTTGAAAACTTTGTCAAAAGTGGTCCAAATTCAGCAACTGGTCGCCTAAGTTGGACCTCCAGTCTCCTAAATTGGACCAAGTAATATCAGAGTGTTTTAGTGACTGGGAATATAACTCATTTTATTAAAAACAAAGTTTCCGATTAATGAAACAATGAAACAAAATAACAGTAATGAAATGAAATATCTGAAAATAAGAGTAATTTTTTTTAAATCAAACTGTATTCAAAATATAAATCAAAGTTACCAGTAATTAAGAATAGAAATTATAGAACAAACTGTCAGTTACTTAAATATCGTGTAAGGAGTGATGCAAAGCTTATACACGAATTTCGTTTATTGATTTTTTTTCCAACACACAACATGGAACCGTATTTAGCAATCTGAACATTGAATCATTTCTGCTATTTTATTTTTCTTACAAATTAGGCAAAACCAATCATCACTGTATAGTTTTTTCCTATTTATATTCTGAATTATTAGATTTTTATTTTGCTACAGCAGTTTTCTTTGAATTATGTTTGTAGTTCTTCCTATACTTCTATAATTCTAGTAAATTCTATACTTCGTATACGATGCTGCATAAAGGAATTTACATACTACTAGCAAAACCCGCGGCTTTGCTCGCGTAGTTGTTGAAATATGCCAAGTGATATTTATGTGCCTATTTTTATAAAAGGAAATTGTTCTGCTATGGATAATTTAAAAATTGTTAATTAAACCCCATTTTGAATAAACTTGATTATTATACTAAACTAGCAAGCCCCGCGGCTTTGCTCGCGTAATACACTGCTCAAAACAATTAACGGATATTTGAAGTTTTATATAAAATAAAGATATAAACGAAATTTTTTTTGCCGAAAATAGAAGAAGAGAATCAAAAATGCAAATTTTTCTGGTTTTCAAACTGTGGAGTATGCAAATTTTGAGTTCGACGTCAAAAACGTCGCTTCAGCGGCAGCGAATGAAATTTGACTTTCAACTGGATAAAAGAGAATGAAGACAAGGATGATCGGCATTCAGTGATTGCTTTGTTTCGATGAATACGATGTCTCAGCGAAGTCATTTGACAGATTCAGAAGCTTTGAGAATTGTTGGTAGGTTAGAAGGGGGCCAAACTCAAGCCGAAGTAACGCAAGCCATTGGAGTGTCACAAAGTGTCATTTCCAGGATCTGGAACCGTTTTTGGAGAGTGGATGTGCAGGCCGAAGACCAGGGCAAGGTCGTAGACGGGCAACAACGCCCAATGAAGATCGGTATTTAGCGTTAACAGCTCGGAGACACCGAACCATGAACGCTACTCTTCTCCAACAACACCTTCGCACGGCTACAGGCACCACGATTTCAACTCAGACTGTCCGAAACCGGCTCCATGCTGTAGGTCTGTATGCTCGCCGACCGATGGTATGTGTTAGATTAACATCAAGGCATCGTCGCGACCGCAGGGAGTGGGCAACCGAGCATGTCAACTGGAGGAGAAATGAATGGAGCAATATTCTGTTTTCTGACGAGTCCCGTTTTTCTGTTCATCCGGATAATAGGCGTATTTTCATCTGGAGGGACCGTGGCAGTAGGAATAATCCTGCGTTCGTGCACGAAAGTGTCAGATTTGGCGGTGGAGGAGTGTTGGTGTATGGTGGCATCTCCATTGCCGGGCGCGCTGACCTCTACATCATTCGAAATGGAGCTCTGACTGGTCGCCGATATAGGGATGAGATCCTCAGACCTATTGTAGTCCCTTACGCTGCAGCAATCGGAGATAACTTCATTTTAATGGACGATAACTGCAGGCCACATCGTGCAAACCTGGTGGAGGATTTCCTTTTCGAGGAAGGAATCGTTCGAATGGAATGGCCAGCGTGTTCTCCAGACATGAATCCAATCGAGCACGTTTGGGACGCTTTAGGAAGACGAGTTTCTGGCCGCCAACAACCCCCACAAACTCTCCAAGAACTGGAAAGAGCTCTTCTGGAAGAGTGGGGCAGAATACCCCAACTCGTCATTAATAGCCTCATTGAGTTCATGCCTCAAAGGTGTTCAACGTTGCTGGCCGCCCGTGGAAACCATATCCACTACTGAAAATGATTTTCTTTGAAAAAAACACCTTTTCTTATTCTTTTTTTCTCATATGCACAAATTGTGTTTTTTTCCTTTAGTACACAAATGCGCAATAAAATGCATTTTTTTCTGCCAAACATGTGTAATTTATTCTCATATAACCTACTATGTCTGTCGACCATGTATCAATCAGCTAAACAGTTTACCAGATACAAAATCCACCTAAAACTGCAATATCCTTTAATTGTTTTCAGCAGTGTATTTGAAATATGCCAAGTGATATTTATATGTCTAATTTTTATTAAAAGGTACTAACTAAATTTTTATTTTATTAAAAGGTAATATTTTATTTTATTAAAAGGTACTTATTACTTTTAGGAATAATTAAAAAAATAACTGTTTAAAACACAGTTTGATTAAACATCATTGTTACACTGCATAAGGCAAAAATGAGACGTAAATTAATAAAACTAAATAAATAATAATTTAGAAAATATTTTGAAACTTTTATGCTCAATAAATACGCTTATTTCAGTATTCATTTGAAGTTTTGAATTTTTTAGAAACTAATTTCTTACATCTTAAAATTAACCATCATGTCAAATTCCAAGTCCTACCACCTCTCTCAACATAAAGAGCTATGTTGAAATAGGAACTGTCACCATTAATTTGCCAGCATTAATTTTGAAATTGGTTTGTACATTTCCTAATATTCCACAGAAACGTAATTTAGAAAGCTTTTAAAGGCCTTTTTTAGAGCGTTTTTTGTTCCTGTGAACCCCAGGTGGTAGAATCATCGGCATAAAATATAGCCTGTGTAGGATCAGAGACTGTTACCATTGATTCGCAACTATTACTTTTATATTTGGTTTATATTCCCTGAAATTGCATAGAAATCGTAATTTAGGACTTTTTTAGAATGCTTTTCGCACCTCCCCTTCACTTCACCCCTTTTTAATTCGAATTTATTGTCGACAGTCCTTCGAGGGCATTTATATTTTATAAGTAACTACCATGCCATATTTAAAGTTTTTAGCCTTTTCAGTATCACAGAAATCACAATTTAGAAAGTTTTTAGCTACTGCAACCCTCTGGTGGTAGTGGCACAGACATAAAATATAGCTTATGTTTGAGCAGGTTCTATCACCAACAATTTGTCATCATTATTTTTTTAATCGGTTTGGTATTTGATAAGATTACATAAAAACTGTAATTTATAACGCTTTTCGCTCACTTCATTTTTTAAATTTGAAATTTCCTTTCGACTGTACTTAGAAAGCAGTTGCATCTTGTAAGTAAATACCATGCCATACTTCAAAGTGTTAGACTCCTCAGTTGTGCAAAAAACGCAAATTAGAACATGTTTTGCTTTTGCAACCCTCAGATGGTAGTGACAGCAACAAAAAATATAACCTATGTTATAGCAGGGGCTGTCACCATTGATTTGCAACCATTACTTTTGAAATAGCTTTGGAATTTCCTGAGATTGAGTAGAAATTGAGTAGTTGATTGAGTAGTTCAATTTACTTGAACAATCTTTCGTCAAATCGAAAGATTCTGATAGAGAAATCAAGAATTCGGTATTTTTACGTTAGCGGCAGGTGATAAATCGCCAAACATTTTTCCCGTCTCATGTTTTTGTATGTCATTAATTTCATTTAAAATATAATCCTTTCATTCATTTTATTTAAAATACAAAACTTTCATTTAAAACTGAAACATTTAAAATGATAACCTTCACACCTTTCTTTTTTTTTTTTATATAAAACGAAAAGAAAAATATTAGGCACAGATGTCATATACGCACCGGGGTACTTAATTGGCGCCAAAATGGCATTATTTTGATAGACATGGTAATCCGGCTATTGTTGTTTATTTAATAATAAATGTTTATTTACTTTTATTTTCTTTTTTTAAATTACATAAATTGTTTTGTTCTACAGTTAATTTTTTTGCTGTTATTTTCTTTTAAAAATAATTGAACATAATTAGAAAATACGGTATTACTTAGTTATTCCGTCGACCAATTTCGCCAAATTATATAAATCGCCAAACTACTCGCCAAATTATACAAATTGACATAATTTTTATTTTAAATAACGAAAGAACAAATAAATTAGTATAACATTAATAAATATACAAATAAAACGTCGAAATAAAAATCACTTAATGACGTAAACACGTGTAACTTGCTTAAAGTCAAGTGAATGTGACATTTACGATGAATCATTATTGGCATTTAATCTTATAGTTTGGTGATAGATTTTTGGTCGATGGGATAACTAATTAGTACCAAAAATACATATGAAACTGGTATTCGAAAACGAGGTTTTCACCAAATTTTCGTAAAAAAAAAAAAAATCACGCCAAACCCGGTGCGTATATGACATCTGGCCAAATATTAAATAATGTAACAAACCATGACACTTAATTTCAATTTCAAAGCAATGTTTTAATTTACCACTCGAAAAAAATGCTAACTGGCGAGTTGAAAAAAAGCTATTGGCGAGATTTGCACCCGGCTAGCGTAACAGTACCAAGAATTCTTTGCGACCATGGCAACTTTTATGTAGATTTTTTCGAAAAAAAAATTTGATTTTTTAATCAAAATGGAAAACTTTCGGCACAGATGTCATATATGGCCCCATATTGGCGCGATTTTTGCTGACGCCAGTGTCATATACACAACGGGTACTTAACTGGCGCCAAAGTATCGTTATTTTGCTTGATATGGTAAGCCGGATGTTATTGTTTATGCTGTTGATGTTTTCCCCCAAATTGGCGTTGGAAAAAAATCGCGCCAATATGGGGCCATATATGATATCTGGGCAAAACTCATATAAAAAGCGAAGGGCTCAGACCGTATTTATTTATGGCAGCTACATGACTTGGACTATTATAATATAGATGAAATGATGGCGATAGAATAATATTTGGCGACTTATCACCTGTACCTGGCTAACATTAAAGTACCAAAATGGCACCTGGAATATAAAAAGCGAAGTGACCCGCCCGTAACTGTTGATGATAGTCACATGACTTAGGCTATTGTTATAGAAATTGTTTTAAAATACCGGGAGACAAAGACTCTGTACACTTAATTCATTTTATTTTATCTTCTTTTCAAATGTTTAACTGACCTCTTTAATCAAAAACGAAAATAATCATTGCATGTCTTAATAGCAACTGATTCGGCCTTAAATTTTTGCAATCAAAGGGAGTTGAATGGAAACCCATTTACAGGAAGATCTGCACAGCTTTTTTCAGTATAATTCAATCTACTAAAAAACAACTTTTCAAAAGTATAAAAAAAAAAAAAAAAAAAAAAAAAAAAAAAAAAAAAAAAAAAGGGTGAAAGTTGTGGCTAAAAAATAGTGTGATATCAAATTTCCAAGCTTATATTATGGTACTTATTTAACATTTTCCATTAAAAATTTAACATATGTAAGTCGAGTACCTAAGTATGCGTTGATAGAAAGCCTTTTCTACTTTACTAAATACATCATAACGTGTTTCTGAAAATTAAATTTTTTTAAATAATGCATGATGTGCTTGGCGGCCATCTTTCCGTATTTTACACAAATTTCTAAGCACACAAGTTCATTGTTAAGATTGGAAGTTCGAAATTGTTACTAAAGCAAACATTTTATTCTTTTAATTTATGGAAATGAGTGCCTAAAAATTTGTATCTTAAAGTAAAGCTGAAGTAACTTCAGGTTTCACCTTATGATTCTCTTTTCTGGAGCGGGGTTAATTAATTAGTTAAACCAATAAAAATCAATTTGTTTTTTCAAAATAAAAAACTTTCTTAATTTATCTGTCTGTAGCTAAAACTAGAAGTTCGAAATTCTTAATAATGCAAATATATTACGAGCTTGAGTGCTTAGAAATTTGTGTAAAATACGGAAAGATGGCGGCCAAGCGCATCATGCATATTTTAAAAAAATTTAATTTTCAGAAACACGTTATGATGTATTTAGTAAATGAGAAAAGGCTTTCTATCAACGCATACTTAGGTACTCGACGTACATATGGTAAATTTTTAATGGAAAATGTTAAATAAGTACCATAATATAAGTTTGGAAATTTGATATCACACAATTTTTTAGCCACAACTTTCACCTTTTTTTCTTTTTTCTTTTTTTTTTTTTTTTTTCTTGGCTTTTTTTACTTTTGAAAAGTTGTTTTTTAGTAGATATCAGTTTATTTTTTAAAACAAATTATATATAATTGAAATAATTCTACTAGCTCAAATTAAAATTAGTCACTTGTATAGCCTTTTTAAGCAGGGAGCAAACACAATAGTATACATTTTGTTTACCTATCATTCATTTTTTAGAGTGATTAATAATTTAAAAGTAAGGAAAGTCAATTTCTTCTTTCAAAGTATCAGTCTTTCTCAATTTATATCTCCTTAAAATTTTCTACGAAAGGTGAAAATTTAGTAAAAAACAGAGTCGAAATAAAATATATATTTACAGTTAGTCTGTCAGTTAATTGTTTTTTATAACTTTTTTTTTGCTGACGGTTTTGCAAAATAAATTTACCTTTTTAAATACCTACGGTTAATCCGAAAATGAAACACCACAGGCATCTAAAGAATCGAAGATCTGTAAATCTAACAATTCTAGACATAATAAGGGAACATTTTTGATAAAAAAAAAAATCTAAAAATTTAAAGATATAAACTGTACATATAACTTCGTCTTCATTTAGATCGTGTTATAGAGAAGAGAGAATAAATATGTAATTTTACTCAAGTCTGTTTATCCATACCTATTTGCATAAATGTGAGGATATTAATTTACTATAAAAATTTCCCTAAATTGATTATCTTTAATAGTCTATTATTAAAGCCGCATATACATTAGAATTAAATATTTTTCGGTTAAAAATTGCCTGAAATCTATAGTCTTATCGTTCGTCAAATTTGTTTTATGTTTTTTTTTTAAATACCCAGACTCTTTTTCTGAACTCTGACAAAAGATCACAGACATATTCAAGTTATCCAAATTCTTATATCTTTCTATCGTATTTCCTTTTTTGAAGGGGGTGGGTGAGAAAGAGCTCTTAAGAACTTCGTTTTGTTCTCAGAATTCTAAATTATTCATTCAAAAGATCTACCTACATAAGTCTTCTTGCAGAATTTTCATTAGCTAAGAGTTGCATCAAGTTATACATAATGTGAATCTATTAAATTACTTTTGTGAAATACTAGATGGGAGCCATTGATATTTCCAAATCATTTGCCTACATTTTAAACTTGAGTCATTTACTACTATTCATTAATTTTCTATACGAATTAAAGTCGTTGTTTCCATGTCAACTGTACCTTTCACTATTGCTTGCTTGTTTGTTTGTTTGATTTATTGAACACATACATCATATCACATGCTGATGACGGCGGGATTCGAATCTGCTTCCACCACGCTCTCAAGCGATTAGCGGCATGGTGCCTTAGCCACTCAGCCACGGTGGGCCACTATTGCTTTCTCTAATACCCAGATACTCAAATTTAACCACTTAGAATCATGGCCATAACAGAGAACATTTATATGCTAGAGCAATGTTTCCAGTGGGCTACATTTTTAAATTCAGATTTCTCGATTGCCACCAATTATTATAAACGGTGAAATTCCCTTTGTTTTCGCCTTAATTAATTTGTCATTAAATAAGGCGCATTTTACAATTTCAAAAAAGTGGTGCCAATCAAGTATCTGAATTAAAAAAAGTAGCCCATCTGGCAACACTGTGTTAGAGTGGTGACATATGCACAAGTCGTGTACTCATATTCAATTTTTTGTCCAAAGTACGGTAACTCAGTTTTCAGTAATAGACGAGGAAGATTTCAATTAAACTAACCAGAAAAGTTAACAAACACTGGCTTCCTGATTTGATTTTATTCAAAATTGTTTTAACCAACCAAAGTTAATGTCCGGGATCCAAATAAATTTTTCGCTGTTAGTAAAATTAGATTGACCAATCAGTAGCCTCCATCCTTGCATGCTTTTCGGTGTTTACTGCAAAACATAAAAAAGTTCAGAAAAATGCAGACGTCTGATTGATCAATCTCATCCCGCTAATAGCGAAAGATCTATCTTGATCCCGGCCTATTCAACGCCCTTTAAATATTGGAGAAAGCCTTGATACGTGTCAGGAAAACTTCACAAAAAGCAGGGAAAACAAAGAAGAAAAATCATTCATTGGCTCGTTCATATTCACGAGCCAATGAATGATTTTGTTTCTTTGCTTTGCCTGCTTTGTGTGATGTTTTCGTGACGTGTGTCAAGACTTTCTCAAATATTTAGGGGGCTTTGGCTTATTTCACCACCATGAAGTTATAAAAGGAGAGGAACAGACATGTCAATCTTACCGTATGAAAAACTAGATACCAAAAAAAAAATTCTTTCCCTCTCTTCTGCCCTTTTCTCTCTTGATTTTGACCGATAGCAGCCCATTTAGCAGTACAAGATGCCGCTATATACGGCGGACGCAGGAGGGAGGGTGTTAGCGCGACCGATGACATAATAGGCCAGTTCATGATGTTTAAAAGTCACACGGAGTTGGATCGAGGCTAACGAAAAAGACAGGCTACCGCGGTGGGTCCGATTCTTCTTTTTTTACAAACCGCTGGAGTCAATTGATGCTCTTTTCGCGCACCTTCATTGGTGCATTCGAGCATCACGTGACTCCAGCGGTCTGTAAAAAAGAAGAATCGGACCCACCGCGGTAGCCTGTCTTTTTCGTTAGCCTCAGATTTGGATCATCTTTACACGATGATTAGTACAAAGCTGCGCGCCGTTTTTTTTTTGTGTGTGTGTCCATTGCCGTGTACAGATAATCAACTCCGTGTGACGTTATGAACTGGCCTTATATGTTGTTGGTCACAGTTTAGGAACAGCTTCAAATGACTTCATCTATATCTACTCCGAGGCAAACGAAAAAGACAGGCTACCGCGGTGTTACAGCGCCTAGAATATATAGTGTGGAAATCGGCTATCCCACTAATATGTAAAAAAGTGCTAAAATATTGGATATCTTAAATTTCAAATGATGCTGAAATCCAATGAGTCAATCACAGCGATATCAGCAGGATATTTCCTAAAACTTCATGACGATTTGGTTACAGCGTCTAGAATACCTAGTGTGGAAATATGTTATTAACTAACGCTAAAAATTGGTATCCCATAAATGATCGACGATACTGCTAAAATCCCAAGTGTCGATCGCAGCGAAATCTGCAGGATTTTCGTATTACATTGTATAGACTAGCAATATCTTGCAGTTATAGAAAATATCCTGCAGACGTCGCTGCGATCTGTATATTTCAGCACATTTAAGGGATACAATATTTTAGCACTTTTTTTTAAGTATTACAGGGATAGCCAATTTCCACACTATATATTCTAGGCGCTATAATTTGGTCTAGACGCTGTAGCATTTTTTTTTTTTTTTTTTTTTTTTTTTTACATTTTATTAACATACATCTGACCTGTGTGCTTGGCGTCAAGCCCGCTGTAATAATACTATGTTTATTTTGAAATTTGAAAGTATATCACAGATGTCGCTGCGATCAGCTCTCTGGATTTCAGCGTCAGTGCACATTTAAGGGATACAACTTTTTAGCGCTGCTTGGATAGCAAATTTCCACATTATGCATTCTAGACGCTATAGCGGTGCATTACACGTGTTTCTTTCTTCTTTAAAAAATATCCTGCAGATGTCGTTGCAAATGACAGTTTGGAATTCAACATCGTTGTACATTTAAGGGATTCACTATTTCCGAGCTTTTTTAAGTATTGCTGGGATAGTCGATTTCTACAACATACAATCTAGGCCTATAACGGAGCTATAGTGTCTAGAAGATATAGTTTAAAAATCGGCTTATTAAAAAGGTGCTAAAAAGTTGTATCCCATAAATGTTGAACGAGGCTGAACGATGAATGTCGATCACAACGACATATGGTAATTCCAACGTAACTATTTCAAAAGACATCAATTGAGAAAACGTTTCGCTCAGAGAAGATATAGAAAATGTTGCTGCTATCGACATTTGTCATTCAGTATTTTTCAACATTTATGGGATTCAATTTTTAGCAATTTTTAAAGTGTTACTGGAATAGCCGGTTTCCACACCATGACCGTGATCTAGGTAGATTTTTCTCTGTTATCGCAACAAGATTGACCAATCAGAAGCCAGAATTTTTGCTAACTTTTCACTGTTTACAAAAATGTACCTGGATCCCGGCCTATATTTCTAGACGTTATAACTGAGCTCAGGAATAGTACAGAAAGCAAACTCCGTATTTTGATACATTAAGGACGGGATCCAATTAGCAACAAGTGTGTCGCTATAACGAAGTAGCGACATATGGCCAATAAAGGTTTATTGGTAGAAGTGATAAAAACAAATCGTTAAAGGTCTTTGCGAGCGTGTCATTATCGTCAGGCTAATGCATATTGAATTATTTCCCTAGTCTAATAAAGCTCGTGCATGCGCGTATCGTCTAATGGAGGATATTTCAAATATGGGTTCAAGGCTGAAAAAGTCACGTGGTACCGGCAATTTACCTAAAGAACTTCTAACTGATGAGAAGGGAAGCAGAAAACTACTACTGCTTTCTTCCGTGAACTGTTTCATTGACTAGCGGTGATTTACATTACGTCGACGGAGCCTTCCCTTCTTTACGTTAGACGTTTTTGCCTTGACCACGTGATCATAACGTAGATAGAATATCCTCTATTCAAGAAAGTGTATTGCCGTACTATAGCGCCTAGAATATATAGTGTGGAAATTGGCTATCCCTGTAATACTTTAAAAAGTACTAAAATATTGTATCCCTTAAATGTGCAACGATGCTGCTGAAATATACAGATCACAGCGACATCTGCAGGATATTTTTCTCAAACTGCAAGATATTGCTAGTCTATACAATGTAATACTAAATCCCGCAGATGGCGCTGTGATCAATACTTGGGATTTTAGCAGTATCGTCGCACATTTAAGGGATGCAAATTTTTAGCGTTGTTTGAATAGCATATTTCCTCACAAGGTATTCTAGACGCTGTAGCCGTACTTTCGACAAAAACTTGGAATGAGCATGCCTCCTGTGCATATATCACCACTCTTATGTATAAAGGCTCCCTGTTATAGTGTTGATTCTGAGCACTCTTTGTTAAATTTCTATATTTGTGTTTTAGAGAAAGCAATACAGAAAATTACTGTTACTATGGAAACAACAACTTCTTTAATATCGAAATGTATAGCAAAGGAGTTCAGAATCAGTGCCTTAAATAGTTTCGAATATGTATTGTTGTTATGACAATCAATACCCTTCCTGCATGTGGAAATGCAAAATTGTGTTCAACATAATGGAGGATATTCCATCTGCATTTTGATCACGTGGTAAGGTAAAAACTCCTATCGTAAAGAAGGGAAGGCTCCGTAGACGTGTAATGTAAATCCCCGCTAGCCAATGAAACGATTCATGAGGCAAAGTAGTAGTATCTTCCCTTCTTATCAGTTAGAAGTTCCTTGGGTAAATTACCGGTATCACGTGACTTTTTTCAGCCTCGAACCCATATTTGGAATATCCTCCATTGGGCGCAATCTAGATAGATTTTTGGCTGTTAGAGAAACGAGATTCATCAATCAGAAGCCCGCATTTTTGTGAACTTTTCGCTGTTTGCAGAAATGCAGGCTATTAATTGGCGTTCGCTAACAGCGAACCTCTCGTTTCGCTAACAGCGAAACATTTATCTGGATCATAGCCTACATTTCTACAAACATTGCATTTCATCCATGGCACTAAAAAAATGACTCAAAACTGTCATGACATAGGCCGGGATCCAGAAACAGCAAATATTCTCAAACATGCAGGCTTCTGATTGGTCAAACTCATTTCGCTAACAGCGAAAAATCTATCTTAATCTCAGCCATAGTTTTCTTCGATGAAATCAATGCAAAAGGATGATATAAAAGAAAAGTATAAGATTTCTAAAATGTTTTGGCGGGTTTATCACTATTTGGCATAATTTGTAAACTTTAGAATTAATTAACAGTTTTTCGCTAATTATGAATAGAAAATTTATGTTTTTAAAGCTGAATTTTATAAAAGCACGTAGATTGAGTAAATATCTGTCCAAAAATTCAATCCTTACTTTTTTCTGTCCATTATTTAAATCTCTACCTCAATTGAAACATAAGGTGTGACGAAGAAAATAAATCTGTCATTTTCAGTATCTCGACGTTATTTTAAAAAATCTATATCTCAGTTTGTAATTAATTTATGAGGATGCATTTGATCTCAAATTGAAGACCTTCTTAATTAGGCCCTTCTGGTTTTGATTTTATTTTTCTGCGATGATTGGTTCTTTTGATATGGGAAATTTTACGCTGCCATGTTTGGTCGATTTAACATGGAGAAGTTGTCTTCAGTATAATAAGCAGTTACGGTGTCTTGCCGTTATTCTTGGCGTTTGTTTGTTTGGCGGGGTTAGCATTTTTTTTCAGCTTGGCTTGGCAGAACGACCGTTCTGCTTGATCTCTAAATTTCTATCTCAATTCTCTAATATTTTTAAAACCGATCAGATTAGCGTTTTTAGATTGTGCGGTGTCTGAACGGGGGGTTGGTGAGCGTAGCTTGCAGGGAGCAGAGCCCCCTAGTGTGGTATAAAACAAAGATTTTTGCCCAGTAGTATTACAATATATGTGGACTAATTGATAATCATTTATATTTATTTTTTAATATACCTTTATTACTATGCATAGAAATATTTTTTTTGCGAAAGTAGCCAAGGTTAACGCTATGTTCAGCACAGATGTTGCAGTTTTCAGCTGAAGCAATAACAGCAGCTCTCTGACTCAGTCGTTCTTCTGTGTGATATATCTGTAAAGAGACAAAATGGTAGAGTTTAATACGCTGTGATCAACACAAAAGTTTCTTCTATATCCCGCTACAATATTAATTTAAATATCGCAGCTGCACACCAGTAATAATGAATAGAAAGCATGCTGCATTTCTGTGAATTTAACATGGACTTAATGATCAGTAAAAATATAAAGTACTGTATAAAAACACTTTGTTGGAAAGGGTCTAGCCGGATTAAGCATAGCGAAATGGCTCCCACGGCCGATGTTGGAAATAACATGTTTGGTAATAAGGCTCACCATGAGAATCCTTATCCTTATCCTTATCATATTATAAATGCCAATGTGTATCCGAATGTTTGAATGAAGACAACATCTAAACGGATGAATTAACGCTTTTGAATTTTTGGATATAGATGGATTACAACCCGGAAATGAACATAGGCTATGTTTAATTTATTTTATTCAAATATTTTGCTTAATAATCCAAATTTTCATTACTTTTCATACACAATGAATTGACATTTTTCCGATAAAATTTAACCATCTTCCTTTTTTTGTTGCCAAAAAATAAAAACCCAGAATAATAATTTAATTTCCAATTGAAAGATTAAAACGGAAATTTTCAAGTATTTTTAATAATACAAGGTGCATGAATTTTGAGTAAGTGCGGAAAGAAGGCAAATGTGACGTCATATATGGAAAATATAAAACGGATATGCTTTTAACGTTGAA
The DNA here is from genome assembly GCA_963932465.1 of Maratus speciosus. Taxonomy (NCBI): domain Eukaryota; kingdom Metazoa; phylum Arthropoda; class Arachnida; order Araneae; family Salticidae; genus Maratus; species Maratus speciosus. The sequence continues at coordinate 226,443,248 of OZ010800.1, read as the reverse complement.
ATAAAATGAGATTGTGTTATGGTATTAATTCTCATTATTTAAAGAAAATTAAAGAGCTGTGTGGATGAACATGTTATGCCACATTTTCTAATTTTTTTTTTTTTTTATCTTCTGTTTGAAAGCGTTATGAGGTATCCTATCACATGGTGAAGCTAAAATACTAAGATTCCATTTAGTCTTGAAGATTTAAGAGATTATTCATTAATGTTTAATATTTTAATATTTAATAATGTCAATAATATTAACAATTTTTAATATTTGAAAATTAAATATGAATAAGTTTTTCTGAGAGAGTTTAGTACCATACCTGTTAATATTTTAAACACGTGGTAGCAAATAGAAAATAAATCATTAAAATTTACATCAAAAACTTTCACTTCAAATTTCTTCAAATGTAATTTTTGCTACTTAATATGTTCTTTCACTTAGCTCTTCAATTGTTATCAATGCTTATGGTTTATCGTCTGCGCACGGTTAACACAAAGATTTAAATTTCAATTTAAAATTAAAAAAAAAAAAAGCTTTTGAAGAGCAAATGGACAGCAAATGTCAATAATATGCACAGTAAAATTATCAATGTCGAAAATCATGTAATGATTAGCAGGAAATATGTATTTTCATTCTTAAAAAGTAAAAAATTAACTAGATAGAAAGGTAATGTTCTGTAATCGAGTTCGTAATCAATTTGCTTTTCTTAGAGAAAGAAATTTGGTGCAAAAGTAAATACATTGTTGTAAACAGGTTTGTTTTTTGTGTGATAAAGACTTAATATATCACATTATCATTTCTTCGCCCACCTTTGATGCCAAGTATGATTCTAAAACATAAAAAACAGTATCATCCGATAATTTTCTTGGTACAGATGCCATATACGCACCTGGTTTGGCGCGATCTGTTTTTGACGCCAATTTGGCGAAAACATCGTTTTTGAATACCAGTTACATGTATATTTTTAAATTATGTTCTATTAATTAAAAAAGGAAATAACAATAAATAAAAAAAAGTTGCATTAAAAACTATAGAACAAAGCAATTTATATAATTTTAAAAGAAAATTAAAGTAAATAAACAATTTATTAGTAAATGAACAACAATAGCTGAGTTACCATGTCAAGCAAAATAATCTATGTTGGCGACAATTAGGTACCCCGGTGCGTGTATGACAGCTTTGCCATTTTCTTATTACTTCATGATATAAACAGACATCCTGGTTCAGCGTATAAACCTGAGTTATGTCAATGACCTCATAATAAAGAAATACCTTAAATTACTCATACTAGCCGCCCTTGGCGACCAGTTTGGTCTCCTTTAAAATTTATGTTTGGGAAAGCATGCTAAGCATTGTATCCTATTACTTTTATTCATAACTAGCTGTACCCGGCCACGCGTTGCTGTGGCCCAGTCTGGCTAAATGAAAAAGAAAGGAAAGAGAAAGTGCGCGTTTCTAATATATTTAATTTCACAATACTTGTGGGTATACAATATTTTTGTTGTTACATTGTCTGTGCAGATATAGAAATTGTCTGATTTTCCGATTCTAGAACACGAAAAATATAATTGCCCGTGTGAGAAGCAATTCATGTCTAAATCTAAACCGCAGAATTTTAAAGCTTGGCCCTAAGCTTTGTAGATGGAGATTACAAATGCCAGTCAAATAGGTAATTGCAATCTCTTAAATTGAAATCGCGCATCCATTGGAATCAAAGGAATGCGAGGAATGAAAACATATTCACCTTTTAAAGGTCCTATCAAGAGTGTTGCTTCTACAAAGTTGCTCATTATTTTTTTACTGCAAGCCGCGGCCGTTGCAAAGATTTGGCTTGTGAATATTTCGCAACATCTGAATTGGCAGGCCGATTGTCAATTGCAGCACGTGCGGTGGCATGCCTGGCACATCGAGTGAATTAAAAAGATATGTGCCGAGTTAAACTTATGGCATTGAGCTCACAGGCTATTCACACTAATTGTATATTATACTCTTATTTTAAAGAATAATGCCCATTGAAAAATAAATTAAGGGGGATTACCCCCTCCGTATCCCCCCTTTATACTTAACCAATGAACGTCCAAATCTAATCAGGGAAACGCCTTATCAGAATAAACCGGTATACCAAATTTGAAGCAAATCGGATAATTCTGCATGAAAAACCCATTTATCTATGTTAAGGGTGGATTAGCCCCCTTTCGCCCCTTTATACTTAATCTATGAACCCCTAAAACAAATCAGGGAAGCGCCTTATCAGATAGAACCTATTCACAAAATTTGAAGCAAATCGAATAATTCTACATGAAAAACCAAGTTATCTAAATTAAGGGCGGGAGGAATTAGCTCCCCGTTCCCTTTTGCACAACCAATAAAACACCAAAACTAATCAGGAAAGCACTTTATCAGAATAAACATATTTACAAAATTTGAAGGAAATCAGATAATTCTGCATGAAAAACCCATTTATCTAAATTAAGGGGAGATTAGCCCCACGCTGCCCCTATTATGCTTAACCAATGAATTCCCAAAATTAATGAGGGAAGCGCCTTATCAGAATGAAACTTATTACAAAATGTGAATCAAATCGGATATTTCTATCAAGAGTTATCGCGTTACATACATACGTACATACAGAACCTGCGGGCACATTAGCTCTCAGGCTTTAATAGCCTATGAGCTAAAAAGAAAAAAAGACGAACTAAAAAAACAAAGAAAAAACAAATAAAAAATACTGACGAAATATTTCAGTAATGTGTCCCTCCGGAGGGCATAATGAGGGGATATGCATAATATGAAAGAATGGTCAAAGGGCTTTCTAATGATATACCACATAATGGGCGTCGAAAAATATTTAAAAAGTGCCCCGGGGGATGAAATTGAGAGAGGGGGGTGCAAGGTTCATAATAGTAATATAAAAACACGTGCGCATTCAAATGCAACGCAATCGGTGAATTTCACAGAAATCGGTGAAGAACTTTCGGAGGTTTAAGATTTCGTACAAATGAACATTACCATTTTTTTACTATAGAAATGTGCCCCCACGGGAGGAAAGTGGGATGAGGTGGATGGTAGGTGCATAATACGAAAGAGTAGTCAAAGGGCTTTCTAATGATATGTCACATGACGTGTGTCTGAAAAAATTTTAAAAGCACCCCCTGGTGGTGGCGTAGAAATTAGAAGAAGGAGGAGCGAGGTTCATGATAGGTATACAAAAACACGCGCGTATTCGAATGCAACGCAATCCGTGAATTTCAAATCAATCGGTGAAGAACTTTCGGAGGTTTAAGATTTTGTACAAACAAACATTTATATTTTTATTTATATAGAAATGTGCCCCCACGTGAGAAAAGTGAGGGGAGCGAGATGCATAGTATGAAACAGTATTCCAAGGGCTTTACTAATGATATATTACATGATGGGTTTTGGAAATAATTTAAAAAGCGCTCCCTGGTGGTGGTGGTGGCAAATGGGGTGGTGGGGGAGCGAGGTTCATAATAACTATATAACAACACTTCCGAATTCGAATGCAACTCAACCCGTGAATTTCAAAGCAATCGGTGAAGAACTTTCGGAGATTAGCGATTAGGAACAAACGAACATTTACATTTTTATTTATATAGATTTAATTTACTTGGACTTCCTTAACCTTCTCGCTGCGCAACCCGAGATTTCCTAGAGCAACGTAAAAGTAGCAAAATTTGCGCAATCCGAGATTTCCTCGGGGATTCATTTTTTGCACTGGCGACTATTTTTTATTTCAACTCGGACCACTTTTTAAATACAAAAAAATTCATATAGACTTTAACAACATCTACAAGAGAAATATACTGCAAAATTGATTTTCTTTCAATAGTGGTGCGAGACAATAAAAATAGTCTTCAGTGACAGCCCTGATTTCGCCTGATTTCCAATATCATATCCCATCTAAGATCTTGAACTCTTTTACAAAAAATGTTTCATGTTTAAACTCTAAGCTATATACAGATTTGAAATATGTAATAAAAAATGCGCAATTTTGGAACCTATTTTAATTTTTTAAAAATGCACAGCGAGAGGGTTAAATATAATTAATATAATCCCTGAAGTTTTTGTTGCATTAAAATATCTAAATTTGTTGATTTTCTGTAAGCAAGTAAACCCTATTGGTTTACAGTGGAAGCCTATGGGAATTTGGCGAATTATTAGAGATATCGCCAAGTTGGCGTCGCTTTTGGTGACAGAATAGGGTCCCCCACGGATACCCCCTCCCCTCATAGGTATAGAGATGCATTAAATGCTGTTCAATAACCAATGAGATGCGTTTCATTTGGGCATTGCCATTAAAAAATTAATAAATAATTGCGATTTCTGTGCCACGTACGTTAGCGTAATATATATATATATATATATAGATTGTCTCTTATAAAATGTGATAAACAATTGGTTTATTATATATGTTTTTAATTATCGGAAGGGAAAGGCTTTGCTTAATTAATTCATTTCTTCTTTTTATATTACGTGAACGACGTCACGGGTAACAGCTAGTACAATATAAAGTGTTTTTAACCACTGACCTTGAACTGTCCTTGAGATAATCGGCGAAGTATGCGTCGACGCTACTATTTTTCAATTACGTTTTTCTTAGAGGTTAAAAAAATGAAACCAACGCCAATTATTGAAGAATATATTAGTTGAGATTATATATTTTTTTTCACATTTTTACACAAATTTTAACATCGAAAAATAAACAAAAATATTTTTTTAAATATATATTAATGTAGTAATTTTATATTTACACCAACCAAAAAATTACAGAATAATGCTCAAAGTATATACTTTTAAGAAAAAAGGTTTCGTTAAAATCGAAGATGCGCTTTTTGAGTTATAACAAAAATAATGCTAGCAACTTGCTAAAATATTCGTAACTTTCCCTGTTTGAATTTGAAGAAAAACGCTACTGTCAATGAATTGGTCGATTCATGACATTTTCACTCGGCCAGGATGCGCAGTACGCCAAAATAAGATAATGTTTCTATTTATACTACTTTCCTATAGGTTTGTTTCGTGTTTGTAAATATTCTGTTATTTTGACTTACTCCGCATGCTTCTCGCGTAATAATATCACGAATTGACAAATAAAATGATACCATTTGCCTACTATGATTTTCACATTGAAGAAGGCTATGGGGCTGTACACGTACAGTGTACATATATAACGTATCACTTTAGGGGGAGTGCGTGTGAGGGGGGGGATCCTGGCGCTTGACATCGGAAGATATCTGTAGGGAGAGGGGGGCGTTGTCATTTGATATCGTTATAATTTCTGAAAAAACGAAAATATACTTTTTTCGTATCTTTTACTTTACATCTGTTATCTTAATTATTTTAAGTCTGTTTTCTTCTTTTTGTGAAAATACAAAGTTATTATTAAAACCATTGAATGATTATAAAACATTTCATTCCAAAATATGGAATAACAAAACGTTCACCATTAATATTCTCCCGCCATATGCGTATATAATTCGTAGTTAGAGAAACCAGATTCGAAATTATATTTGTTATTTTTGCTAGTAAAAGATGGGGAGGAATGTTGGCCATCTGTTTTGTTTAAAAGAAGTTCTGTTTAGCCCCGGCAAGGGCGTATTGCAAGAAGACAATATTACTGTTCAATGCATTATGTAACAAACAGCTATTATTAAAAACTTTCAAATAATAAGTATTTCTTTAAAATGTTATTTGATATAAAGTTATTTCTTATATAATAGTGATATTTTATGAATTTTTTCTCATCATTTAAATCTGTAAATTATGCAAATAATAAATGTACAGCCATATCTGTATATCACTGCAAACGCATAAAAAGAAAAAAATGGAAAAATAAAAACAATTTTTATACACTGATAACAATATTATTAGGGAGAGGGGGATTCGAGAAATGATCAAAAAGCGCATCTTCGATTTTAACGAAATTTTTTTTCTTAAAAATACATACTTTGAGCATTATTGTCTAATTTTTTGGTTAATGTAAATATAAAATTACTACATTAATAATTTTTTTTAAATATTTTTGTTTATTTTTCTATATTAAAATTTGTGTAAAAATTTGAAAAAAATATATAATATGAACTAATATATTCTTCAATAATTGACGTTGGTTTCACTTTTTTAACTTTTATACTGTTTGAGAAAAATGTATTTGAAAAACAGTAGCGCCGGCACATAATTCGCCAATTATCTCAAGGACAGTTCATGGTCAGGCGCTAAAAACACTCTATATTGTATTCTCGTGATGAGCCTTATTACCACACATATTATTTCAAACATCGGCCGTGGGGAGGGGGGGGGGCATTTCGCAATGCTTATCCGTCTTGACCCTTTAAATTCCAAACTTCATCAATAAATATGTTTAAATTATTAGCACCAAATACAGAATTTGATATAAATCTGCTGAATGACGCACTGCTATAATGTTCATCGCAAACAGCATACAACTATTATTTTGTTATCAGATTGACAGATAAGATTCGTATGAAACAGCAATTCGGTACAATTGCATCTCTTAGATACCGCGATATAATTATTATGAAAATCATGAAAACATAGTATATCAGCGAGACACTTGTTGGACAATATACATGCAATATTGCCTACGTTTTCTTTCTCTTTTAATATTCACATGTAAAGTGTTTGAATATGTTATTATTTCGGCTTTTAAAATATGGCTTAATTTTCCCCATTAAAAGCTTTTCGTTTTCATAATTTAATTATTGGGTCAATCCATTTCAAGTGGTCCAGCACTGGTTGCTCGACCATTTTCAAAAAATCTGAAATTTTTTGTACAACAACCCTAACAGGATACAAGTTCAAAATGACTATTATTTTAATTTTATTAATTTTCGTTTGTGCTTGGCGGCCATCTTTGTTTCATCATCTGCAGCAATTTTCTCACATGAAGGGTTTACGGAATTGTAAATAATTCATCATTTATTTCTCCAATTCCATTGCGGATTAAAGCAATTTGTACAGAATACACTGGGCTAAAAATTTGGTAATAGAGTAGTTTCCGAAACTACCTTCTTATTAGTAAAATTTAAGCATAAAGTTTCAGTTTTTTCCAAAATTTGTCCGTTTACAAGAGGAAATTTTTCTAGCAAGGAAAACTGTTAACATGTCATAATTTTTTTTACAAATAGGCCGAAAGTACTTGTACTCACACGCCAAGTTCCAGATCTGGGATTTGCTTTCTCGTCGCTAAAAAAAATTCCAAATTTATCAAAAATGTCAAAAATCCCACTTTTGAGGCTTTGATATCTCTAGTGGGGCACGAGATAAAAATCTGAAGCTCTGGTTTCTGAGAGTATTGTATGGTAGTGTTATGCACAAGAAATTTTAGGATGGAGATTTGACCACAAGCTGAGATATGGCAAGGGCAACATGTCAAAACAATACTGTCAAACTATTGTTTTGTTGCAGACACTGGTAAGTATTTATCTCAGAGTGTCATTTAAATTAATTTTTTTTTTAATATCTTTAAATAATAGTAACAGAAAATAAAGCCTTTTGCAAAACTTAGCAATTAATTAAAAAAATAATTATGCCTAAGGCCTACATTTTGTATGGTTTCAGTAATTTTTGTTGTAATTTTAGTAACTAAAAGAAACCTCAGCACTTTTACATAATGAAAAAAAATATTTTTATACAAGACTTGAGACAAAAACAGAATAGGGAAAGAGAAAAGCTGTTAATGTTGGTATACTTCTTGAGACATGATCAAACGTGTCAAAACACATCCCTGCTTGTTGGTTTAAAAACGACAATTTTAATGCTGCTTGCCAGTCCTGAAACTTGTTCCTACCATAAGCATGTCCCTGTAAATGAAACATTATACGATATTGCCATGCATCAGCCTCAAGTAATTTTCAGAAAGTAAAGATATCCAAAGCCCTTTGAAAATTTACATTGCAGAAAAATGACATTTTTGCATAAGAAGTAAGCTAGGAATTATTAATGAAGTGAGACTTGCACATAGTGATTTCAAAGTTTATTTCTATGAGCCAGCAGGGCCAAGATCTTCAATCAAGTTATCAAGAGATTGACAAGACTTGTTTCCTACACATAAAATTTTAAGAAAGATCAAAATTGTGATTTTTAAACCAACAAGCAAGAATGTGTTTTGACACGTTTGATCATGTCTCAACAAGAATGACAACATTAACAGCATTTCTCTTTCCGTATTCTGTTTTTGCCTCATGTCTTGTATAAAAATATTTTTTTTATGTAAAAGTTCTGAGGTTCTTTTTAAAACATAAATTACTGAAACCATACAAAATGTATGGCCTCAGGCATAATTATTTTTTAAATTAATTGCTAAGCTTTGCAAAGGGCTTTATTTTCTGTTACTATTATTTAAAGATAATCAAAAAAATAAATTAAAGTGACACTCTGAGATAAATGCTTAGTTGCGACTACAACAAAACAATAGTTTGGCAGTATTGTTTTGACACGTTGCCCTTGCCATATCTCAGCTTGTAGTCAAATCTCCATCCTGAAATTTCTTGTGCATTACACTACCATACAATACTGTCAGAAACCAGAATATCAAATTTTTATCTCGTGCCCAACCAGAGATATCAAAGCCTCAAAAGTGCGATTTTTGACATTTTCGAAAAATTTGGAATTATTTTTAGTGAAGAGAAAGCAAGTCCCAGATCTGGAACTGAGCGTGTGAGTACAAGTACTTTCGGCCTATTTGTAAAAAAAATTATGTTATGTTCACATTTTTCCTTGCTAGAAAAATTTCCTTTTGTAAACAGGCAAATTTTGGAAAAAAAACTGAAATTTTATGCTTAAATTTCACCAATAAGGATTTATTTTCGGAAACTACTCTAGTACCAAATTTGTAGCCCAATGTATTCTGTAAAAATTGCTTTAATCCGCACTTGAATTGGAGAAACAAACGATGAATTATTTACAATTCCGTAAACCCTTCTCGTGAGAAAATTGCTGCAGACGATGAAACAAAGATGGCCGCCATGCACAAACAAAAATTAATAAAATTGAAATAATAGTCATTTTGAACTTGTATCCTGTTAGGGTTGTTGTACAAAAAATTTCAGATTTTTAAAAAATGGTCAAGAAATGAATAAGCGATTTTCTGGACCACTTGAAATGGATTGACCCTATTATAAAGTTTTCTTTCCTTTCGATAGTCATGTGTAAATGTACTTTTAATTCAAAAGTGTTAGTAAATTTCATTTTGTTTTTTTTTCTTTTTAATCTGGCAACAGTAGGTAAAAAAACTGTAATTTTTTTAATTAAATCTCTATTCGCATAGTAAAATTCTGAATAAAAAATTGAAAAAAATCTTTAAAAAATTAAAATTTAAGAATAGTTGAACACTGCACATCATAATCTAATCAAGTATGTGCGTGCAAAAAATAGTCAAATTGCTATGCCTAGTGTTTGATCCTGTAAAACTTATTTAACTAATCTACTTTTAAAGAAAATAAGTTGAAACTGGTGTGAATCAATAAGAACTAAAAGATCTTCTTAAAACACCGTCTACTTTTGCCAATTTCAACATGAAGTAGTGCTTAAAATAATTCTTCGATTTAAAATCTGACTGCTTCAGCGGGTTTATCAAACGTTTCTCTATAAAACTGCCAGTTTTCCTATTTTTATATACTATAGTTTTCTTAATTTGATCCGAGAAATTCAAAAAGTCTCACTAAATTCAATTACGGCAGTACCAGCGACAGCAGCGTTAATTACTTTTTTCTAAGAATAGAGAGACAGTTAAAAGTTTAATTTAGATTGGGAAAAAAACAACAACATTCTATTAAAATATTGTTGTGAGGAGGAAATCTCCCACCAGAGATTTTGAATCTTCTCGGTACTAGTTATCCCTACTGACACTTTTTTATAAGTGTCGAAAATTACATGTGTATAGATAGCAGTACCAGTAGACCCGACAGAAGGGAGAAGGACGCCGACGAAACGATGAAAAGTAGCATGATAGAAACCGCCGACGTAGATTATGATTCTGGTTTTTAAGCGTAATCTTTAACCATGTACATAAACTTGATCTGTTAGTTATTTTTTTTATTATTTAGTAAAAAATTTTTATCTCTCTTAGTAATTTGTCTGGCGTTGTTGTTCAAAATCGAGGAAATTGAGTACCGTTTTCCAATACGTTCTATGAAGAAAGAGAATCTTTAAAAACACTTTGTCAGTTTTCAAACGAATTTCCGAACGGGACAACCGATACGGGTCGTCGTGAGACAGAATTCGCGTATAATCCAAGATGTAATTAATTCAATTATCGAGAAATGGAAAACGTTCTTCGATTCCAAACCGCCTGACAAGTCGTGCCTCTTAATATACACAAAGAAAATGTACAATTCCAATATTATATTAAAGCAAAAGTACAAGAAATAAGAACTTTAATATTGAAACAAAAAATGCATGTAATTTTTTTTTAAAGACATTAGTAGATCTCGACACGTTCTCCTTTAGTTCTAGCAGGATATAAAGACGACAGTTCAATCCACGTACGGTTCAAAATATCCGGTGTAACTAAAATGAGTTGTTTGAGCTTACGCACAGATGTTACCGTTATCTTCTTAAAGATATTCTTAAAGAAGACTTACAGAAGAAAATCGCAAGATGTGATCAGGAGAACGAGTTGGCCATGGGATTGTTTTTCCACGTCCAGTCCAGAGTCAGGAAAAAGGGTGATCTAAAGACTTTCCTGTATCCGAATACGAAGCCCAATGTGGAGGTACTGCTGGCAAAGGATACCTTTTCCTGTGGCGCTTTTTTTTTTCTGTGGCTTAGCCATTTCTGCTAATTCCCGTACTTAAGATATCTATCTGCCTACATTAAAGTGGCTGTTTTGGAGAAAATTTTTGAATCATTTTTAATTGTTTTATTTGGAAGATTTATTTTTTGCGACTCCAAATCAGTTTTAATTTTTTACCTCAATTACTAGAAGAAGAGTTGTGGCCAATTTAATAAACAAGAAGTAATGAGCCGAATACCGTAAGTGGGTATAGGAAGGGCAGGATTTTAACAATGTTTTTATGCATGATTGCTTTTTTTTTTTTTAATGTAAAAACACTAATGAATGTAGATTAGTTTTATAGATAAGAAATCTTTAGACATGCAATTTCTGAAAAATATATTTTTCCGTTATTTCCATGTTCGATAAAGTCAATTACATAAAATGTTTTAAAGATATTTCAATGACATGTTGCCAGAATGCTTACTCTATTACTCACTAGGTTCTGACTAAAATCTAAACACTATGTGATAATGTAATTATTTTATAGGTACTTGAATATTAAAAAAATGGTGGTTTTTTATTTAAAAAAATATGCATTTTTTTACATATTTTGAAATATTTCAGTGAATTATGAAGATATTGTAAAACTTCGAATTCAGTGCATAGGTAAGTGTAATAGTAGTAGGTAGTACAAAGAAAATTGAAATAAATTTATTTGAATTGAGTGTGCGTTTTCTGGCGTGAACATGAAATTTTGCTAACTGGCAAAAAAAAAAAACAATGTTTTAAAAGGTTATGAAGATATTGCTAAGATTTTATGTTTTTTTTTATCATTCTGTATTACAACTGAATTAAAAACATGTGTATTTATTCAATATTGGACATTAAAAAAAAAAAAAAAGTGTTCCGAACGTAGGCAGATAACTTATCATCGTATGAGACACTCAACGCCATTTACCGTTACGATTACAAACTTTAACATTTTGCCTATCTTCTAATAAGTAAGATACGAAATTGCTTTAACCCATTTATGCCTAGCGTCCCATTTTTGGAACTTTCGAATTTTAATATTTTTTTATAATTTTCTTCTTTTTTACAACATGAAAATTGTATGAAGTAATTGTCTATAAATGTCTTTATCTAATACCGAGAGATGACAGCATAAGTTTGATATTTATTTGCTTAAATTAAGGCCTTTTTCGGTGTTTATAGATTTTTTATTTTTCAAGATAGCGAAATGTAAAAACTAAGTTCATTTGTATTTTTTGTATCAAGGATTAAATGAATAAGTCATAATCTTAGCTCATAGACTTCTTTGAAATACGTATTTTTTTAAATTGCGAAATTATCTGTTCAAGCCTATTTTTTACGCACTTTTGTAACGTACAAAATATAGGGCGCTAGGCGCAAATGGGCACATATTGCTATTAGCTATTTAAAGCACAGTTATTGATGTAAAGTTCTTTTCAAGATGATTTTGAAATACTTTGTTTTTAGCCTCAAATACGATTATTCTTAATTTATTCTTAATTGTACTTATAATGTTATTAGTCTCTGTAAAGAAATATACATATATAATTATTAACAGTTCATAAAAATACTAATTAAAGTATATAATATACAATTTCAAAATTTAATTTCTATAAATTTAGACAAAACATATAATTATGCATTTTTCCACACATGGATATTCCCATATTTAGTACGTTTGCAATTTATCAAATAAATAGAAAAATATTTTAGCTTAATTTTTTTAGTATTTTTCCAGTTTATTTTGCAACATTTTAAAGTGATTTTACCAACTAATTTGAGAAAACAAAAATTCAGGCATAAATGGGTTAACTGCATTTTCTTTAACGGGATACTGAAGTTGTATATTTCATTTGTGGACGCCTTATAGCATGCTTATAAATAAATGGCTTGCTGAATGTGTCAAACACTTTCGCGTTCCTGAGCGGAAATGTTTTGTTTACCTTTGTGAAATCATTTTTAATTTGATAGTTTAAACCAATTTTCCGGACATGAGAATCATGAAAAAACAAGAAAGAAAAATTATGCATCAAGCACAAATTATGAAACACTATCCAACACTTCCGGAATACTGTAACGGAATTTCATCTTTTAATATGGTGAAGGAAGAAATCTTAAGTAAACAACTTAGAAAACGCAAAACAACTGAAAACGTACTTTCAGAATTTACCACCCTTAGGAATGAGTTCAGTTTTTTGCGTAGCCCTGAATATGAATTTATTTAAATTCTACAACCATTTCTAAATATACTAAATATAATTAAGCTGGAAAATGCGTAACTCAATTAGAAAAAAAAACCTTTGAGGTATTCATATTCATACACAGTAATGCTTACGAATTCTTTTATGTAGCCCTGTATATGACCTATAGTACCTCATCCAAGCACGTAGTACGCACAAATTTTTTTTAAACTTTAAAACGCATACCATAATAGATAACACACTTACCCAATTATAGCTCATAGAGAGTACTGTAACCAAATTCTTTTGTATGACCCTGTAAATGAATAATAAATGCTTTGCACTCCACACTCGACAGAAAGCATGTTTTAGTGCACCTCAGAATTGCATATATTTTTCATTATACTGAAAATAGTATAACATCATTAAAATACACCACAAACGATTTTTTCCCATTGGACACAATGTAAAGGACTCTCTTGAGTGTACCTGTAAACGAACTATAAATGCTACACATTCATTTTCAATATCGAACCTCCAATGAGCCTCAATAACGTATATCAATCCAATGGAAATTCGAGTATATTTTCGGGAGTTTGAGCACGGACAACAGACAGACAGACAGGCAAACCGAATTCATGAACACTTTTCAACTATCTATCTATCTATCTATATTATAAAAGACAAACATATCTGTGCGTAACGCATACGTCATTTTGCGAATGGCAACACTCTGAAATTTAAAATAAAATTTTGGTTTTGCAATTTTCTCTACTGCAAATTTTTAAACTTCTAAACATCGCACATTTTAAAATTTTTACACCGTCGTATAAGGAAAAAAATGCTCTTTTAAATGCAATTTGTTTGAAAGCTGTATCTCTATTTTTGAGATATTAATTTTTTTTTGTAGTTTTTAATGCCATTTTTCTAATTGTAGCAACAAAAGTACCCCATTTCTATTGAAAGAAATCGAAAGAAATAAACGGAAAATAGGAGATACTGTATCTTTTTGTTGCCATTTCCTCATAAACCCTGAAAAAAAAAGTTGAAATTAAAATACGGGCTATGTCAAGAATACTGTCTGTTATTCCGTGATAATGACGTCATATGCATACTTTTCTATAGAGGAAGTAAGACTGGATTGTGAAAGTGGATTGCTTTAGCGGATGCAAATGACGTCATTTTATAAAAAAGCGTGTATTTTAATTCTTAAACCTGAATTATGTTTTGTAGAAGTGCATCATTTTCACTACCCAGCTGCTTTGACATTCTTCATAGGTGAAAATGCTTCACTTTTGAAAATAAAGTAATCAAAATCACACACTGACAAAACGCAATGTTTTACAAAAATTTAGAGTGTCTTTATAAAAGAAAAGGGACATGCAAATAATAGCGATTTATATTACAGAAATTGATGATTATCGCCTAGATCAGGGTTGGCGAACCTATGGCACGCGTGCCAAAGTTGGCACGTAAGCTAATTTTTCTGGCACGCAAAAAATTTAAATTTAGTAATCGTTATACAGATAAAATCCATTTTTTATTTCAGTTATAACCAATAATTTTTTTTCCATGCGGACGGTACACAAATAACGCAAATATTTTTTGCATGAATTAACACATCAGAATAATTTTCTTTTCCTGCTATACTATGCAGCTCTTTCTCCATGTATTTTGTCTTTCTATACGAATTTAAAAAGCTGTAATTTTCAAATGAATTTCGTTTGACAGTCACTGCAATAAAATGGCAAATGGATCCAATTTAGCTATGTATATTTCTAAAAATAACAAAATATGATCCAGATATAAAGCATTTTCCATCGAAAGTACAACAGCAAAAATCTTATCCATTATTAGCACACTGTTTAATGCAACTTGGAAAATGGTAACCGAGATGTTGCATTAATAATAAGTTAAAAATTAATTAAATAAAATCTGGTATATTTCCCCTTTATTAGAGTACATACCGCATAAATTAATCCTATCGAATTAAAAATTCATTGATTTAATGGCTGACATAGAAAAATCGCATTTTGATTTTTAATACTTTTTAATTCTTAATACATGAAAGGAACTGGTTTTATAAACAGTAATTCTTATAAACATCGTACTCTTCAAAATCATTTTTGCATAAATTTGGCACGTTGCATTGTTGATAGATATTGTTTGTGAATTTTTGGCACGCACAAATGAAAAGGTTCGCCGAGCCTGGCCTAGATGGATTCGCTTCGCCGAGTTAGACAAGCAAACAATTCATTCGAGGTTTAAAATAACATCCTGTTCCTGAAGTTTTTGTCCAATATTCTCTCGAATAATAAAATTTTAACCCTCCGACTGTCTTGGAAAAGGGCAAAATTGTAATGTTGTTTTCTCAGCATTTTGTTTTAAATGCTAAAAAAAAAATATATTCTTTGAACATTTTATAAAAAAACTTAATACCGAATATGAAGTCAGTCCTTGGAAGTATTAATCATTGTTCAATGTATTAAAAATACATTAAATCAATAGAATTATATTACTTTAAATATTGCTTGTATTGCAGTGAAACTTGGAGCTTAGTGAACGTATTAACACGGGCTTGTCAGTGAGGGGGTTGGTATTCTTTGGGACATTCTACTATAAATTTATCAAAATAACATAATTTGCTTAATTTAATTTTTCATAATTTTATATAATCTATATATGTAAAACACAAGTGTGTTTTTTAGTCATCTGCCCTGATCTTTCTGCTGAACCAATTTTACTAATTTTTTTTTTTTTAATCTGAAAGCTGTTCATTTGTGGATGTGATCGCACTATCTGTTTTTTTCTTTTTAATAACCGCACTTTTCTATTTTAATTTTAAAAGCATTTTATGAAATTTCTTCAAAATGGTGAAAATTAGATCGCTTTCATTATTGCAGACAATAGAGAAATAATGAGGTATTTTAATCTTTATTCATGCCATTTTCTGTAAAAAATTCAAAATTGTTGATAAAAATTGTTGTATAGGGTTTAGTGGCGAAAAATGCCATTAGGAGCATAATATTATATTAGAGGCATAATAACGGAAAATGACATACAGCTTTTGATAACACGCATTTTTCCTCATAATTTTTCTATATTGTTTTTCCTTCTGCATATGTACTGATACTAAGTTTCAGACACTAGGCGAAATGCTTATTTAAATGAAAATGAAGTCATATTTAAAAGAAAACGATCATTTTCTTAGATAAAACTAAACATTTTAACACAAATGCGTCTAAAAAACATAAATTACGGAAATTTTTACTCTCCAGCATTGAGATTAGATTCTCAAGTAAAGAGTGCGTCTGTTCACATAAAAGATGTTGCTGACAATGGTGACTGTAAGTTTTGAGTTAAAATGATTTTAAAATGTATATTAATACATGGAAATTATTCCTGAGAGAAACACTCGCCTTGTATACAATGTTTCAAAATCTTTGAAATTTGATTTTCATTTTGAAAGATTTTAAAATGGTCAAAAAAAACACATTTTTTAAAAAAATAATGAATATGGACATGAGAAGTGTGTATGCAAATTTTGAGAAGGTGAAAATTTCAGTTTTTCATTCCGGAATACCAAGCATAAGGGCCTCAATTGATAACCACATCCTAATAACTGATCTTTATTATATTTTACTGATTAAGTATCTATATTATAAAGAACAATCGTATCTGTGCGTAACGCTGACGTCATTTTGCGAAAGGCAACACTTCACGATCAAATTTCGGTCTTGAAATTTTCGCTACTGCATTTTTTTAATCTCCTGACCATCGTACATTTTCAATTTTCGTCGCATAGGGAAAAAAAATTACTTTCAAATGCAATTTGTTTAAAAACATGTATTCATTGACTGATGTATTATATTTTCTAAAATAATTTTTAAGCATGATTTTTTTTTAAGTTTATCTTATCACGTGCCGGTTTCAGTACATGATAATAATAAACATTTTGGACATAAAGCAACAAACATTGTTCAGCATTTGTTTCTGACTATTTTTGCGTAACGAAATTAATCCTTTATAAACAAATAAAAGAATAATATTAAAAAAACACCAATCTAACATATTTGTGAAAGACAAATTAACGAAATTAATACCTTTTTTATAAACAAATAAAATAATAATAATAATAATAATAATAAAAACGCAAATCTAACATATTTGCTATCGTACAATTTAAATTTTTAGATCACGAAATATGATTTTTTTTTCAAATGGAATTTATTTGCAAAGTTTATCTCAATTTACTGATTGTCTATGGTTTTCAAAACAATTTTAAAGCATGAAATATTTTGTAATATATCTATATCACGCGCAGCTCGATTACGAAAGATTAATCCGTTTGCCCTTAAAACAAAATAAAGAGTTCATCATTTTCTTACGGCTAATATCCATTTTAAAAAATTTCCATATGAATAAATAAATAAAACACAAATTTAACGGACATTGCAAGCTCTGAAATTATCAGAATATAAAAGGATGCCTGCGTAAGTACTGTAAAATTTGCGTAAGTAGCAAAATCTTGGTCAAATAACTCTTACCATGCGGCTAATAAGAAAATATCGCTTTTGATAAATTTCAAAAATTTATTTGATTAGTTCGTATTTTATTAGTTTGTATAGTTCGTATTTTTCATATGAAAAATGCTTTTTCAATTTAAGTGGGAAATCTAAAAAATTTATTGCAAAAAAATTATTAGTTTTCAATTTAAAAAAATGTATTCACCTATATTCAGTAGCCCGGGAAGCCCGGGTACGATCGCCTAGTGTTGGTAAGTGTTAAACAGATAAATTTACTAGCAATTGGATACAATGAAAGATTTACCTCATGTAGTGTAGTACCAGATGAGGGCGCCGATGAGGATGCAAAAGGCGACAGTTGTTATAAAGATGATAAAGATGTTCTTCAGTTTTTCATACTTACCGCAATAGCAGTCCCTGAAAATATTTTACAAATTGGGATAAAAATTATTTCAAAGTCATAGTAAAAATGTTACGTAACAAGTAAATATTTTGAAACATACAGAACTGATTTCAATTACTACTCCTTTACAATTTTTTTTTTTTTTTTAATTCACTGATTGACCCAGAGGCTAAACCTAATAATTCTGTCCCAAAACGACATTTTTATCTCTCTCATGTGCAAATTGCATCCCTTGATTATAATTTTATTCGAATCGTATTCCTATGTAAATTTCACTCCACAAAGGTTACCTATAAAGCCTCTTTTAACCGAACCAAATTTACCAAAGACATAGTTGCCAACATTCCGTTTTTTTTATTAACACTTTCCAACATAGTTAAAATGTGTTTATGCATTCGGTTTGTCCGACCGTGCTTTACTTTGTGTAGTTATACTCGAATTACACTGTAGTTTATACACGTTATTGAAGTGTACCGTGGCATGATCCATATTGAGAACAAATTATGTAGCATTTATAGTTCGTTCATAGGGCATTCAGAAGAATGCCGTTACATTATGATCTAAGGGGGAAAACTCTTTGTAGTGTATTTTAATGATGCTACAATATATCAAAGTGATATATACATCATTGAAGTGCACTACAGGATGCTTACTATAGAATAGAGTCGGGTCGGGTTGTATCCGACTTGAACGCGCAAATTACATTTTAACTCGCAACCTGACCCGAACCCCGATCCAAACCCGCAAAAATAATTTTCGGCAACCCGCAATCCGACCCGAACTCGCGATGAAAAGAAAATAAATCATGTTTTAATGCCATTATGGTAAATAATCTACAATTGTAGGTACCTTTAATACCATTTTTGTGTTTTACATAAAAGAAGGAGCAAATCTATATTCTTTAATATTCAAATACAGTAAAACCTCTGAATAGTGGACACCTCCGGATCTTTGAATAGAGTCAAACATCGGTTCGGGTTATCTCGAATTTTGTTTTTTCAGCTCGGAATTAATCTAATTTTCTTTCTGCAGGTCGGGATCACATTAGAAGAATTTTTGCGTGTCATATACAGGTTTTTTGCCATTCAGGGTTGTTGGGATTTTCACAAAATGTTTGAGCACAACTAGGTTTCAGATGAAAACTAATACGAATTTGAATATGTATATAAGTATATATTCAATTTACTGTATGAGAAATAAAATGTATATAAGAAATGCGATCATAGATTTTTCTTTCTTTAAGATTCATTTTTTTTTTTCAAAATATGAAAAATATTATTAACATTTCGTTTTTGATACACACAAAAGTATTGTATTTTTGATAGTTTATATACAAATACACACGTTACGTGTGTTTAGATTGAGAGGTGCTCGCTATTCAGAGAAGTAAGCATTCAAATATATAAATTTTAGGAATTGAAAAAATGTCCGCTAAATAGGTGTCCGCCTTTCGGGAGAAAAGCCATTATGGATGTCTTATTGTACATAGTTTTTTAAACTTGAAAAATATTTTGGGCATTCTTTTGGAAATTCGGATCAATCCGAACCCGATCCACTAGAGTCAAAACCCAACCCGAAACAATGAAAGTCAACCCGATCCGGAGTAAAAAGTGAAAGTCAATTCTATCCGAACCCGACCCGCAACAAAAATATCTAGTGCCAAGTCGCAGGTCGGGTCGGGTGCGAGTAACCCGACCCGATGCAGGACTCTACTCTTGAATATGATATGTGTAATTCTGATAGTTCGTTTACAGTGGCACTCAAAAGTTCTGTTATATTATGGTTTATGATTTGCGGTGTATTTTATTCGTGTTACATTATTTCAAACGTAATGAAATTTATATGAATTTCTGAGTTCACTAAATCATACTTTCTGTAGAATATGGAGTGTAAGACATTTATATTCCATTTATCATTTCTAGGGTCATATAAAACAATTCAGTACGACACATAATGATCCAAGATTCCAAGTCCTAGGACTCTAAGGGGAAAAACTGCTTGCAGCATATTTTAATTATATTCCACCATTTGTAATATAAAAAACTGACATGCATTAAAGGTTTAAAAGAAAATACTTGTTGTAGAATATGATGCGCATAGCGCTCATCGTTTACTTACAGGGACACATTTAAGATACAATACTGCATCCGATGTACTGTCTATTAACGATAATTGCTGAGTGCGTTTTCAATTAGGGTGCGCGTTTTTAACTAAATATATGCATATTGCGTGGTGTGTATAAGTGCTATAGTTTATAGACAGGGTTATACAAAGGAATTCATAAACATTACTGAGTATGACCTTGAGCGTGAATTGATTAAATGTGGTTTTTAATTGAGTTATGCATTTTCAAGCTGAATTATTATCAGTATATCTTAGTATACTTACTTCGTATACTTAGATATTTGTAGAATCTAAATAAAATCATATACAGGGCCACACAAAGAACTGGATACATGGCCGCCTATACTCTAAATAAAAAGAGGAGTGAATAGTCCCTCTATCGTAGAGTCAAAATATGCCCAACCTCTTTAGAGTGACTATTCACTCTGAGCAAAAGTGAAATTTTTGACTCTCTGAAAGAGTGAATAGTCACTCCTGGGAAGTGAATATTCACTCTAAACAAGGGTGGATAATCACTTTTTCGGGGAAGTGAGTATTCACTCTTGTCAAAGGAGTGTGGTTTTTCATCCCTGGTAGGAGTGAATAGTCACTCTTTCATAGGAGTGAATGTTCATTTTTTATGTAGTCGATTCTTTTTTTTTTTTTTTTTTTTCTTCTTTTATGGTTATTTTAAAAGAGTCGCATCTTTTACAGCATGCAATGAAAATAGATACGAGCGTGGTAAAGATTGGAATAAAATACTTTATTAGCAATATTTATTTTATTCATAGTTTGTAACACTAATTGAACTTTTAAGGAAAAATTCAGTTAAAGTTACATACGAATTTAAATTAGATTACTGATAGAAATAAACTAAAATATTTTATTCCAATATTATCCTTTGTGTTTGCTTTTATTGCATGCCCTATAAAGATATTACTTTTAAAGTTTTATTAATAACTTTTTAATAGGTGAATGTTATATGTTTAACAGTGTTTCATTTTATTTTAATTTTTGTTTTAAATATAAAACCGTACTTTTTCCTTAAATTATTGCTATTTTTGCAAAGTCCTATTGTTCTAAAATATTTTTAATTTTTCCATTTAAAAAACAATGCTTATAAACTCACAACTTTTTAAAATAATTTCTAAGCATGATTTAAATATTAAGAATGTATATATATATTTTATTCGCTGCCACTTGCTTTTGTTTTATTTAATATGAACGTGGAGTCTAAATTTTAAGCTCTTTGGAATGTGTATATATTTTTCTTTTAAACATATTCCTTAACTTAATCATGATTTCTAATTTTCGTCCGTTATTGCTGAAAAATGGAATCAATACAATACTTATTATTGAAACTACACGATAAGTCATATTTAATTTAATTTTTTTATTCGCGTAGATATTGTATTTTGTGAATATGAGCAAAATAGATTTTATATGTTTTATAGGAAAAGATTGACCTCGGAAATAGAAACAAGTTGGAAATTGCTCGTCAAAGTGGCAAATGATGTGCGTTCGTATACTATAACTAATTTTATAAATATTTTTTGCACCACATATTGTACTGAATGTATATTTTAGTGAACTTTATAAGTGCATATCAATTTCATTCTGTTCGACAGACTGTAACATCATTAAAACGCACTTGAAATATTTTTTTCCCATTGACCTTAATGTAGCGGAAAGCTTTTGACTGTCCCTGTAATTAAACTGTACATCCGATTTTCATAAAATTTGAAACGACTCGACACAATTTTGCAACAATTATATAGGGTAGATGTGCCAGTGATGGACACCCTTAAGGACTTTCTTTTAAAATTATTTTTTATTAATAGTTATAATTATTATATTCCAGTTTTTTCAATATCACATTAATCTATCAACGATATTTAACCATTCTTATAGTCTCATTTCCCAATATAAATCGAAATTTAATTTTAAATAGCAAAAATATATCAAGACACCCAAAAGCCCAGTAATGGACACCCTCTGGCCCAATAATGGACACCCTCTGTTCCAGTAATGGACACTCCATAAAAAGTAATAAATATGATTGTTTTTATGACTGCATTTAGAACCAAAATTTAATGAATACATACTAATGAAACAAAACAGTTATTTTCAAATAAATTTAACAATAAGGATACCAGTAATTAATAAAATATTTGTGATAATCATTTACTGTTTGCATCAATTATTGTAATTATCAGAAGATCAATGTTTTAATTATTTTAGATGGATAGTTTAAAATACTAAATTTAAACTATTTAGTATAATTGTTTATACTAGACAATTATATTTGTTTTTTTGCAATATTTTGTTTATATTTGTTTTATGCCTGAATTATACCTATCAAATTATTAAAACAGTGGGGGATTTAAAAGGTAATAATAATAAAAAAAAAGTTTTGGAATGTTAGTGTTTAGTTTTGTCTCACTATTTTTAACAATTAATCTTCCAGAGACTACTTGATATATCATTTATAATAATTAATATTACTAGGGGGCTCTGCCCCCTACGAGCTACGCTCTTCAACCCCGTTCAGACACCGCAGACTCTAAAAGTACGCTAATTTGATCGGGTTTAAAAAGATTTCGGAAGATTGCATTATAATTTAAAAAACAATGGCGATCTCCCTATAAACGGATTTCTATTCATTTCTCTTTGACTGGGGAATTTTAAGGCCAAATCCGCTGCGGTACTACTTGATTAACCCGTCGACCAATTTCGCCAAATTATATAAATCGCCAAAGCACTCGCCAAATTATACAAATTGACATTATTTTTATTTTAAATAACGAATGAACAAATAAATTAGTGCAACATTAATAAAAATACAAATAAAACGTCGAAATAAAAATAATTTGATGACGTAGACACGTGTAACTGGCTTAAAGTCAAGTTAATGTGACATTTACGATCAACCATTATTGGCATTTAATCTTATAGTTTGGCGAATGATAGGTTTTTGGTCGACGGGATAACTAAGTAGTACCAAAAATACATATGTCAATCGCTGTTTTCGTCTTTGATTAAGTAAAATAAGATAAACATTTCAAAATAAGCTAATATAAAAGGAATTAAGTAAACAGAATCTTTGTCTCCCGGTGTTTTTTAACAAAGCGAAAAGAAAGTTCTTTTAAATGAGACATTTTAAATTAATTCTCAAAATATCAAATAAATGTCTAGCGCAATTTCTAAATTTAAACCGTTTTGCAATATTATTTTGGGTTCAATTTATGTAATAACTGTAATGTGACGTAAATATGACGTAATTTCTCCTATTTAAGACTTCTAACGCATGTTAATAAATTTATTATTTTACAAATTCCTTTCTCTCTTAAAATTCACGTGTAATTATAGTTTTTATGACGTAATTTTTAATAAGTTCCTGCTTTTTGTACATAATTATTTAATTCTAATTCAAAATGTTTTTTTTCTTTTTATAATAGTCACGTGTAAATAAATTTTTAATTTATTACACGTATAAATATTTTTTTTTTTTTAAGCAAACATTATTGTTTCCGCTGTTTATACAGTTGGCAACAGTTTAAATTAATATCACTTTCTAAAATCTGTAAAAAATATCTCTAGAAATGTTGAAAATTTGAATTTAAAATAGAAATGAAACCTCAAAAAATTAGCCAAATTAAAAAAAGAAATACAATCTGCACATCGGGAACTTCAAATGTATAAAATGATCTAAAAATGATTAAATTCCCATGAATAGTTTTTGCTCCTATAAAATTTTTTTAGTGGAACGATTTTGTCCAACTTTAGCATTAAATATCTCTTAAAATAATTCTTCGATTTGAAAACTGTCTGCATCAGCGTGTTTATCAATCATTTCTGTATAAAACCGCCGATTTTCATATTTTTGTATGCATTATTTTTCTTAATATTAACGAAGAAAGACCTCCAGTCACAAAAAATTCAAAACCGGCGGCGGCGGTGACAGCGGTAGTTACTTTTTTTTAGAATAGAGAGACAAATATGAAAGAAATGATACTGTGAGTTGAATATTTTAAATGCTCAGTAAAATAATTTTAAAATAAAACTGCAGAACTGATGTTTCAGGCCACCGATCTGCAGATTTACTAGTTTCATGAATATTGCCTATAAACTAATGAATATTACTTTTTTGCTTTTTTTTCCGTCAGAGGTGAATAAGGAAACATTTAAGGCAGAAAATAGATTTTTAATAGCTTCTGTAACTTAATTGTTTTTATTTAAACGGAAAGGTATTATGCCCTATGAGCCCCTCTTTGACTGTGCTCTTAAACAATATTTTCTGCTTTCTAGCTGGTTTGATTGCCAGATTTTGAAATAGCAAGGTATACATAAAAAAAAATAAAATATTGAAATTTTATTAATCACATAATATAACTTAAAAGCAGTTATTTATAAAAGTTTTGGTCGAAAATGATTAATTAACCATTCCAGTAATGGACTCTTAAAACTTTAAAAGTAAATGAAATTTTGGTAAATGACAGTTAGTATATAAAAGTCTAAGTTTTCTATTGCTACTCAAACAAAAGCATACAAATTTTTCAAGAAAATAAATAATATATAAATTAATTAAACGAAGCCAGCTTTTAGCCTCTTCATTCAGATTTTCACAGAAAACAGCAAAACTTTGAAACATTATTTTCTGCTTCCTAATTGGCTTGATTAAAAGTGTCAACAATAACCCAGTTTTATAAAACATGCAAGGTGAAATTATAAAAAAAATTAATTAAAGTTAAATATTTATTAGTTATTTTTTTATGAACCAAAAACATCAAAGGGTATCCATTACTGGCACATCTACCCTATTTAAAATTTCAGACCATTCGGAAGGCTGTAACATCATTAAAATGAACTTGCAATAATTTTTTCGCATTGGCCGTAATGCAACGGAAAACTTTTGACCGTCTATTATTAAACTATACATCCGATTTTCATAAAATTTGAAATGACTCGACAAAATTTTGCAACAATCATATATTTAAAATTTCAGACCATTCGGTTGGGTAGTTTTTGCTATGTTATATGCGCAGACAGACGGACCGAACGACGACTATAGGTGCTACGTATTTATATAACCACGAACGCACCTAAAATTCGATTTTTTACTTTTTATATCATTAAATAGTTTAAACTTTTGTCTTTCCACCGACGTATCACACCTGTTTATATATAAAAAAAATTTGTTGAAATTATTCATTCTTTCTAAGAGTATTTCACAGCTTAATGGCCATTTAAATCTTTAATTGACTTTTTCTCAAAACTTGGATTTTTCCTGTTTATGTTCCTTTTTTAGGTGCGTTCGTAATTATATAAATACGCAGCACCTATAGTCGTCGTTCAGTCTGTCTGTCCCAGTGTTGATTTCAGGGGGTGGCCCGGGGCGGACATCCCATCCCCCCACGGAGCAATGAGATGTCGCCCCGGAAGATTTGAGATTTTGTGTTTTCAATGGTCAAAAAGTGCAATCCCCCACCCCACCCCACCCCCCGGAACTCTATAATGCCTTCCCCGGAGCCACAGAAATTCCTCCCGGAGAAAAGTGTCTGAATTTAACACTGCGTCTGCATATAACAGAGCAAAAACTACCCAACCGAATGGTCTGAAATTTTAAATATATAATTGCTGCAAACTTTTGTCGAGTCGTTTCAAATTTTATGAAAATCGAATGTATATTTTAATTACAGGGACATTCAAAAGTTTTCCGTTACATTACAGCCAATGGGAAAAATTATTGCAAGTGCATTTTAATAATATTACAGCCTTCCGAATGATCTGAAATTTTAAATATACAGGGCGATTCATAAATATCGAAACAATAGGCTATCTCCTTAAATATTGCCCCTAGGGACATACTTCCAATTGCAAAGTTTTATAAAAAAACGGTGCAAATTTTGATGAGATAAGTTTCAACTCCATGGGGGGGGGGGGGGTCTATATGAGAAAATACAAAAATTAAATTTTTATACGGCTCCCGTAGAGTAAAATTCCCAATTAGGAAATTTTTCCCTATCCATTCCTGAATTAAACACAAAAAAATTCATCTCGATATCTTCAAAATTCCCAGAGATATCAAAATCCAAAATTCGTGACTTACACCATTTATCCATACCATTGAGTGACGAGTTTTTGACTCGTTTTGAATGCAAGATAGGGATCATCCACAAATTGTACATTATTAAAAGTCGATATAAGACAGTGCCTCTCCTTTGGACATAAAATAGGTAGCGTATAGATTTTACGTTAAACCTGTTTTCAAAGTATGCTGATGGTCTGCACTAGAGGTCTGGACGGGTCGAAATATCTAGGTCCGGTCCCGATCCGACCCATAGAAAAAAAAGTTCGGCCCTGCCTGGCCTGGGAAAAAAGTTCAAATCGTAGCCTGTCCCGGCCTGACTGAATTTCTACATAGTTTTTTACATCGATATGGTTAAAAGTTGTTTCGTATGGAGGAGTTCTGAACAAAAATACTTATTATATCTTTTCTTTTTTCATGTTTATAATTCTTATTTTTAAAGAAGCGCCAAAAGTTGTGATTATTTGTTTAATTAATGAATCTCTATTTATATGTAAATTATTCACTTATCCTTTAATATCGTTAAACCATATTCCATGCGTTGGAGACAATGAAAAATGCTATAAATGCTATAAAAATGCTAATCTTTTAAGATGGAACCACATAGGAAAGAAAAAAAATCGTTATAGACAAGTACCCTTGTAAATGTAGTCTATTTTTTCTCAGGTATTATTATATTCATTTTTCGTGGATCAACAGATTTTTCCGTTTAGGAAAGGATTCCGTCACAGACAGATTTTTTTCACTAATTTTGCTGTATTTTAATTTTTTTGCCTTAAAATATACTATCCTTTAAAAATACGAATTTTAAAGTTTTATTGTAAAATAATGGCCATTTAAAAATATATGCATTTGTTGTAATAGTCTTTGGGCTGAGCCAAATTTTAGTTATTTTTGCACGGATTAGGTCAATCAGAGGTAATAATTTTAATACGGGTTGTCTGGAGACCGGGACTGAAAATTTCGCCCAGGGGAGACATAGGAATAAGGAAGCCAGTCCCGGTTCGGTATAACCAGTGGCCGAGAGGTTCTGCTCTCAAAGCTGGTAGACGGGAGGTGCTGGGTTTGTACCAAATCGCGCCCTTCGGTCCCCATCGTTCGGAGTTTTCAGTAGTTTTCTTCTAACCTTGTATATTCTTGCGTAAATACGGGTTATTTTCCCTTAGAAAGACTCCACGGAAGGCACTCCCCCGTTCGGTCCCATATCCCTCGTGTAGATAATTGGCCGTCATAAATCACACCAACACCCGGTTCGGTATGAAAAAATACGTTAGGCACGGCCTGGCCGAGTCTTCAGAAAAAAGTCGCCAATCACGTGTCTGGCCCGGCCCGGCCCCTCAATACAGACTTTTTTAACAGCCTCGCCGGGACGATAAAAAGCCTGAATTTGTGAGAGCTAAAATATGAAAAACTCTTAATCGGCATGTTAGAAAAAGCATTGTTTCAAATTACACATTTAACATTTATTTATGGACATTTAAATAATACAAAAAGGAGGTGGAACCGGCAAAAGTTAAACTGAATAGGAAGTTTAAGCCACAGAAAGAAGTTGTTTTTTCACGTGCAATTTTTGAAAAAGCATTTAAACATTTTATTAGGAGCCAATCAATGTTTAAAACTTTAAATGCGTTTTTCTGCATGATGTATTTTTTTTTTCTTTTTACCATTTCTCGTCTTTAAATTATTATAAGTCAAGAATCGTAAATAAAAAAAGTACAAACTTGTAACATGTCTTTTTTGATTATTTTACGTTAATTTTGTTTCGGCAAATTTGAAAAAAAAATTACTTTTGAAAATATGAGTTTTTTTAAATAAGTTACGTATTTTTTTTAAATAAATGTCTTTAATATTTTTTAAATTAATATTTTAAAAAATCCTGAAACAAAACTAAAATTATACTTTCCTCTTTAATTAAATGAAAAAAAAATTGAAATCCGATGAATAATGTTTCCAGTTATAAAGATTTTAAATTAAATCCGCTTTAAAAATACTAATCTTTTAAATTTTTAAAAAACTTTATGAGAAATATTAGGATGTGATTTTGTTTGAAAATTATATAGTTAACCATCACAAAAAAAGAAAAAAAAATCAAAATTCTAACTCAAGAAATATATTTTGTACATGTTTCCTAGAACTCAAAGTAACATTGCTTCTTGGATTGCACGCATTTCAATTTGTGTCTAATCCCTTAAAACCTGATGAATTATTTAAACGGCCATAACTCTGCGAGTTTTTCAGATATGAAGATGCAATTTTTTGTGTTTAATTCAGGAATGAATAAGGAAAGTCTTCCTGATTGGAATTTTTACACTAGGGGGCCGTATAAAAATTTAATTTTCGTATTTTTTCAAATAGACCCCCCATGGAGTTGCACCTTATGTCATTAAATTTTGCACCTTTTTTTATGAAACTTTGCAATTGAAAGTATGGTTCTAGGGGCAATATTTAAGGAAATAGCCTATTGTTTCGATATTTATGAATCACCCTGTATAATTGTTGCAAAATTTTGTAGAATCATTTCAAATTTCAGGAAAATCGGATGCATAGTTTAATTACAGGAACAGTCAAAATTTTTCTGTTACATGACGGCCAATGAAGAAAAAAATATTTCAAGTGCATTTTAATGATGTTACAACCTTTCAGAACAGAATTAAATGGCTATGCACTTATGTATTGCACTAAAATATACATTCAGTACAATATGCGGTGCAAAAAATATTTCTAAAACTAGTTGTAGTACTGTGGAAACTTAGCCTTTTCACAGTTTTCCACATGTAAAAACCCTCATAAATGATACAGAATCATGGCCTATGGAAACTCCATGTATTCGCGAGAGACACTAGAAAAATTGTCTAAGTCTCAGAGTTTGCCAGTAACATAAAAGTTAATAACTTCAGGACGATCGATCTTACGAAGGTGACACTTTGGAACAGCATAGATAAAGGGAGGGCCACCTGGTTCCCACTTTGTGACACCGAAATATGCCAGTAAGTGCTTCTCGACATTGCATACTTTGACAGGAGAGTTTCGTGTGCAAAATGTGGGTCGGGCTTGCTCTGGTCATTAGAAGGCCAGCTGTCAAAAGCATTTTTATAGGCGAACCAATCCCAGTGGATGTTGGAGACTCGCATTGTTTTCCAGAAAAAAATTAAGGATGTATACGAGATCTCGAAGGAGATCAGGAAGAGTTTAGAAGAGTTAGCAAAAGCTAAACTGGAAAGAGGTTCTTCAACCTGGGGGAGAGAAAAGATTCTCTCTAGGCTTTCACGGGATTATCTTTCGGAGGTCGCTCCGAGGGGAGAGGAGATTGTTTCTCTCAACGGCAACAAAAGCCGATCAGCTGAGATACAGCTGGGTGTGTCAGCGGAGAAGCTGATCGCACGGATGACTGCTAGTCCGCACCTCTAAAGGACTTTTATTTACTTAGAAGGGATCATAGTGTTTCGCAGAGACTCTTGAATTACCTAATCTGGACTCTGATTTATTATTCTGTCAAGGACTTTTATTAGATTCTCCTACCTTACAAAAACTTTATTTCATCAAATTAACTTATTAAGTATTTTGTTGTGTCAGTGTTGACATTGTATTTAGCCAAGAATTCTTGTTGTTTTACGAGAATAAAACCTTCAATTTCCATCTTACTAAAACCTTCGTCATCACGCCTCTGAGGAGATCACGTCACGCTACCGCCCTCATCTGAGGTCCCCACAGTACGAACGCACCTCATTTGCCACGTTTGACGAGCAATTTCTAACTTGTTTCAATATCTATTAAACTTAAGAACTCAGATTTTTTTTTAATACTTATATTATGTTATATTGTATACTTTAACACAGGGATTTAATGATTTGTTGAGAATTATTTATTTTAGGCAGTGAAATCTTACCAAAAATGCTAATTTAAAAATGACTTTCAATAAATAATTAATAATTAGTTTTAAATTTCACTTAGAACAAAAATGATCTGTTGAAATACGTAAAGCATGTTATTCGAACTACTCTAAAAAATCTAGACCTCTATCTTTCACCATTTCAGAGAAAAATGTACATAAAGTTGGTGAATTTAATATGGCGGAGATACGGCTTTCCCGGTCCCCTTAAAACAATTACATTTCAGACCGTTACATGAAGAAATCTCACAATCACTTTAGAACGAAAATGGTCTCTTAAAATACGTAAAGTATGTTATTCAAACTACTCTAAAAATTCTAGACCTCTATCTTTCACCATTTCTGAGAAAAAGGTACATAAAGTTGGTGAATTTAACATGGCGGAGATACGGCTTTCCCGGTCCCTTTAAAACAATTACCTTTCAGACCGCTACGTGAAGAAAGCTCACAATCACTTTTGAATACTCGACGATCAATCTTTTTCTATACAACATACATCTATTTTGCTATAATCTTAACATTCCACATATCTACACGGATAAATGCTTCAAATTAAATAAGACTTACCTTTATTTTATGTATTCCATAAAGAATAATTTTAATGATATCCTAATCTGTTAATCTTAAAATGGCGGACGAAAGAGTGATCATTTTTCTTATCTTTTAAGGGTGTCGTTGCCTTGCTGTTCTGATTGGTTAATAAGCAATGCATACGTAAGTCACACTTTCAGGAGTGAGACATTTCACTCCTTTCTAGAGAGTAAGAAATTCCACTCTTTAAGGAGTGTATTTTTAAAAAATTCACTCCAAAAAGCGTAAAAATGCCTGTCACTCTTTCAAATAGTGAACTTTTCACTCCTCCCAATTTTAGAGTGTATGGGTGATAAGTTCTGTAAGTGTGTTTTTAGTTGTTTGAAGCGTGTTTTACCTGAATTAAATTTTAGTTAAATACGTGCAGTGGCTAAAAATCTGTTGATAATGTATAGGCTGTACAAAAGAATTCAAGTATGTTTCCGTCTATTGATAGAAATTACTCAAGTGAATTTTCAACTGCGTTATACGCTTCCGTACTAAACTAAGTTTAACATACTATGTAAAATATATATAAATCTATAGATTATACTAGACAAACGCATTATTGACGTGGAGTACTTTTCTGGCGAGTCATCGTTGCAACGGGGTTTTTAAATGGGTTGTTCGTTTTCTAAAATATTTTCTTAGTTTCGCCAAAGTAATCTGGAAGTGTTTCATAATCTATGCTTGGTTCTTTTTTTCTCTCCCCTCCCCCTTTTTATGCCAAATCAAATAAATGTATTTTCAAACAGAAAATTTATTTAATAAAATGTGTCGTGTTTGTATGGGGTGCTTATTTTATTTTATCTAATAAATAAAAATTCTGATCCGAAATGTGTTTATTTATCGGGAGGTTGGCAGCTGTACAAATATAACTTCGTAGCTCATTGTGATTGTGTGTGTGTGTGGGGTATATGCTATTAATCCTTGATTTCATTATTATCATAAAGGTACTTTTTTTTTTAGTTTCCTATATTTTTTACTAGCTGATCCGCCCGGTGTTGCCCGGGCCCATTACAATAACCTTAAATAAAACTCAAGTTTGCATGTTTTTATACCTTCGAAAAATCTTTCCAATGAATCTAGTTTCGGGGGCTCTAATGCTTTCGGCAGCATAGAATATTTCACATGAAGTTCGTTTCCGGGTCCCCAATGTCTTTTGGCAGTGTCTAGTGTGTTAAATATTTATTTTAAAATTCACGTCTAATTCCAAGATTAAAATTCATACAGTTCTAAAAAAATTCCATTGGAATATGTTAATTAGGCGTGGCCCCAAATGTGGACAATTCGCCGTTTTGATTTTAGCTTGGTTTCAATCACGAACTAGTAAATTTATGAAAAAAAAATATTTAGTTTTTTCTCTCTCTGTCTGTTTTAAGCTACACTATTAAAAATTTTCAGCAAACTGTCTAATCATTCGACAGTTTTTTGAAAAAATGGTTACATAAAAAACTTTAAAAAATTGCTCGTTTAACTCTATTCTGACCATATTGTGGGCAGTGATAATATATGGTCATAATAGAATTAAATTATGGTTATGTAATCCCTAGATTAAGGACCAAGATGGGACATTTACGGCAAAATCTGTTATGGCAACAGTACTAGCGTCACTACCGACAAGGGGGAAGAATTAACAAGCCTCCGAAATTTACCTATGTTGAAGAAATATGTTTACTCTCTATACTTTGAATATCTATTCTTTCCTAAAACGAAGCAGGTGTCAGACGATATTCTATTCATGCTTGCTTTATTTATTTAGCTGCCTTTTTTTTTTTCTTTTTAGGTGCGTTCGTAATTATATAAATACGTAGCACCTATAGTCGTCGTTCAGTCCGTCTGTCCGTCTGTCCGTCCGCATATAACAGAGCAAAAACTACCCAACCGAATGATCTGAAATTTTAAATATATGATTCTTGCAGAATTTTGTCGAGCCATTTCAAATTTTATGAAAATCGGATGTATAGTTTAATTACAGGGACAGTCAAAAGTTTTTCTTTACATTACGGCCAATGGGGAAAATTATTGCAAGTTCATTTTAATGATGCTACAGCCTTCCGAATGGTCTGGAATTTTAAATATATTATTGTTGCAGAATTTTGTCGAGCTATTTAAAATTTTATGAAAATCGGATGTATAGTTTAATTACAGGGACAATCAAAAGTTTTTCTTTACATTACGGGCAGTAGGAAAAATTATTGCAAGTGCATTTTAATGATGTTACAGCCTTCCGAATGATCTGAAATTTTAAATATATGATTGTTGCAGAATTTTGTTGAGCCATTTCAAATTTTATGAAAATCGGATGTATAGTTTAATTACAGGGACAGTCAAAAATTTTTCTTTACATTACGGCCAATGGGGAAAATTATTGCAAGTTCATTTTAATGATGTTACAGCCTTCCGAATGGTCTGAAATTTTAAATATATCATTGTTGCAGAATTTTGTCGAGCTATTTAAAATTTTATGAAAATCGGATGTATAGTTTAATTACAGGGACAATCAAAAGTTTTTCTTTACATTACGGGCAGTAGGAAAAATGCTTGCAAGTGCGTTTTAATGATGTTACAGCCTTCCGAGAGGTCTGAAATTTTAAATATATGATTGTTGCAAAAGTTTGTCGAGCCATTTCAAATTTTATGAAAATCGGATGTATAGCTTA
This sequence comes from Maratus speciosus, assembly GCA_963932465.1. Lineage (NCBI taxonomy): Eukaryota > Metazoa > Arthropoda > Arachnida > Araneae > Salticidae > Maratus > Maratus speciosus. The sequence goes on along the minus strand of OZ010800.1, from coordinate 226,410,049 downwards.
ATTGCAGGGATAGTCAAAATTTTTCCGTTTCATTACAGGGAATGGGAAAAAATTATTACAGTGTATTTTAATGATGTTACAGACTATGCACTTACGAAGTGCAAAAAACTATACATTCAGTACAATATGGGGTGCAAAAAAATAATTATAAAACTAGCTATAGTACGAACGCACCACATTTGCCACGTTTGACGAGCAATTTCCAACTTGTTTTTAACCGTACTTGTATTGTGTTCACCTTTAACTTATAACATGATAATTAGAGTAATAACATAAAAGAAAAACCCTAGAAAATTTTGTTAATAACGTAAATATGCAAGTTTATGAGATTAAATTGTATAAAATCAAATTCAGGTATTGGGTTAATTTATTCATATCAAATACAACTTTATTGAGTGTAATGTCGGTACCTCTATTTATTTTTAACTGTTAGATTTATCTAATTCTAAAAATTTGACGAAAGGAATTTTTCCCCATCTGTAATTTTATTATTATTTCTCATATGTTAATATTATAACTATTATTGAATTGGTTGTACGTTATTTATATTGAAAACAATATTTTTATTTTAATTGTAAGAAAGTGAAAATGCGTAAATTTTAGAAGATTATTGTAACGATTGTTTAACACGTTAAACTTCATAAATTAATAAAACATCGGCTATAAAAATTGTCCTACCGAAAGTGAATTTTATGAAATTTTCTGGGATTTGTAGAGTGCAATACTTCGCATATTTTAATATTACACCATTACTTTATGTAGTTTTAAATCCAATTAGATCATATTTACTTCATATACAGCATTCAAGACAAAATTTTTACCCTGTTTTTCGTTGCACTTAAAACGTTCACTCATCATGTGAAAAAGAAAAAAAAAAGCGTATATCCGTGCATGAACATAGAATAGATATTAGATATATAAAATAGAATATCTATTATATGTTCATGTATCGGTGTAAGATTCTATTGAACACGTAAACATGCAACATAAAAAAAAAGAAAGATCACAATAAGGTAGATACTCAATGATAAACATTTTACAAGGATGGGGAGTTTCTTCCCCATTGTTACTAAAGGCGGTACGATCGCAATCGCATTACCATTACGCTCAATGGAAATGTCCCATCTTGTATGTTAATCTATGATGTAATCGTTTTCTATAAAAAAAAAAACAAAAAAAAAAAGGGTAAAAATGACTGGACAGTTTGCTGTAAATTGTTAACAGTGTACTGTGACAGGGAATTAAAAAAAGGGATAAATTAAACTATCTATACAGGATTTCTAATTCTTTTTTAAACGTAAAATAATAATTCAAATAATCTGACAATATTAAATGCTAAAAGAGTATTTTAGAGTTAAATTATGGTTATGTTACCATTTTCTGTTAAAAAAAAAAAAAAAAAAAAAAAAAAAAAAAAAAAAAAAAAAGGTCGAAAGTCTGGATAATTTGGTGCAAATTTTTAACAGTGTACTGTAACAGGGAAAGAAATAATAAAAAAGTATTTTAGAAATTGTATAGTATATTACACACTCTATTTTTTATTTGTATTTTCTATCTTTTTACTGTTTGAAATATCCCGTTGTTCCAGTTTCACAGCCAAATGGCACTTTTTGACCACAGCGGTTTGACCCATAACCCAATTTTTTTTGTATCTCGTAAACAATTGTAACTATAAAAGTTTTATCACACGCAGCTAGTTAACGGAAAAATGACTTAAATGAATTCATTAATTTTAGATTTGGTTTTAAAATTATTAGAATGCTGCATTGTCATCAGAAGCTTATCTGTGTACCCATTTTTTATAATTCTATACTTATCAGGAAGTGAGTGAAAAATCCAATCTTTACATCCAAAAACCAAGTTGACTTATAGATGACTTAGTTGGCGGCTGCACAAACCATCACCTCACCGAGTTGACGGCTGAAATTCCAGTATAGGAAAGGCTCGATTCGCATATTAAAATACAACTGGTCTGTCAAGACATATCTTGGTGAAAAACACCCAAAAACCCGATTTTAGTGGTTGACTGGTAGGTTTACCATTGTATTTTCCCGCTCTCAGTCCTCCATGTTTTCATACATTTAGGTCCCGTTCATATATCTTTTTAGAAAAAATATCTTTTTCCAAAATTAATTTTCGAAATAAATAAGAATTGTAACCTATGAATTTTTTAAAATAAATCTACCTGTAGAAACTTCAAATATGGCAGTCCAAAATTTCAGTTTATTCCATTTCGCACAGTGGTTTTTGAGTTATGCTTCAAAAACTAGCCAAGTCGCAATCTGTTTTGCAATGATTAATAATTAGAAGTCGATCCAAGCAAAATTTAGAGCCTATTTATGACCCATTCACAAAAATCCGTTTAATAAAATAGACCACTTTCACAAAAATCCTCTTAATAAAACAGCCCCTTCACACAATTCTTTTTCATACTAGGGGGATCGGCCCCCTACGAGCTACGCTCGCCAACCCCCGTCCAGACACCGCAGACACTAAATGCACGCTAATGTGATCGGCTTTAAAAAGATTTCGAAAGATTGAATTATAATTTAAAAAACAGTGGCGATCGCCCTATAAACGTATTTCTATTCATTTCTCTTTGATTGGGGAAATTTTAACGCCAAATCCGCTGCTGTACTACTTGATTATCCCGTCGACTAATTTCGCCAAATTATATAAATTGCCAAAAAACCTCTCGCCAAAAAACCACTCGCCAAATTATACAAATTGACATAATTTTTATTTTAAATAACGAAAGAACAAATAAATTAGTACAACATTAATAAAAATACAAATAAAACGTCGAAATAAAAATAACTTGATGACGTAGACACGTGTAACAACATTTCAAAATAAGCTAATATAAAAGGAATTAAGTAAACAGAATCTTTGTCTCCCGGTATTTTTTAACAAAGCGAAAAGAAAGTTCTTTTAAATGAGACATTTTAAATTAATCGTTTTTAATCTGACGCAATTTCGACTAAACTATTCTTTCTCTTTTTAATATTCACGTGAAAATACTTGTGTTAGAAATGAAATATAATTTGCGCTTTCCTAAGAAAAATAGTTGAAAAGTATCCTCTCAAAATATCAAATAAATGTCTAGCGCAATTTCTAAATTTAAACCGTTTTGCAATATTATTTTGTGTTCATTTTATATAATAACTGTAATGTGACGTAAATATGATGTAATTTCTCCTATTTAAGACTTCTGACGCATATTAATAAATTTATTATTTTACAAATTCCTTTCTCTCTTAAAATTCACGTGTAATTATAGTTTTTATGACGTAATTTTTAATAAGTTCCTGCTTTTTGTACATAATTATTTAATTCTAATTCCAAATGTTTTTTAGGTAGCTTTCATTACAAAAAGCTACCTATTGCAGCCGTTCGGAGGAAAGCGATTTCAAAAAATTTTGATATATTTTCATCGATCATGACCCCCAGACCCCGAAACCACCCTCCGTTCAAAAGTTGATATATATATATATATATATATATATATATATATCCATATATATATATATATATATATATATATATATATATATATATATATATATATATGACCTTCGTCATACTGTAACTCTCGAATTTATGAACCGATTTGGATGTAATTCGGTATGTACATAGTACATACCCATGTCTCAACCGAGTTCGTTGGCCAGCTTCATCCGCCATTTTGTTTCAAAATGGCGGCCATTTAAACATTTAAAAAAAATTTTTAATTTGAAATGTGGTACCAAAGAATTGAAAATGGAAAAATATTTTTTTCTTATGTATTTGACCTTTATACAAAGATTCCGGAGCAGTTTTTGTTTCGTCTATATCTTAAAAAATGGCTGAGTTATAGCATTTTCAATTTCTAGCGTGGCTGACATTTTGAAACGTCCTGAATTTTGTCACGCGATAAAAGGCGTATTTATGAACCGATTTGGATGTAACTTCGTTTGTACATAGTACATACCAATGTCTCGACCGAGTTCGTTGGCCAGCTTCATCCGCTATCTTGTTTAAAAATGGCAGCCATTTAAATTTTTAAGAAAAATTTAAATTTGAAATGTGGTACCAAAAAATTGAAAATTGAAAAAATATTTTTTTTTTATGTATTTGACCTTGATACAAAGATTCGGGAGCAGTTTTTGTTTCGTCTATATCTTAAAAAATGGCTGAGTTATAGCATTTTGAATTTCTAGCGTGGCTGATATTTTGAAACGTCCTGATATTTGTCACGTGATAACAGGCGTATTTATGAATCGATTTCGATGTACCTTGGTGTGTACATAGTACATACAAATATCTCGACCAAGTTCGTTGGCCAGCTTCATCCGCCATCTTGTTTCAAAATGGCGGCCATTTAAAAAAAATTTTAAATTTTTAAATTTAAAATGAGATACCAAAAAATTAGAAAATGAAAAAGATTTTTTTCGTATGTGTTTGACCTTAATACAAAGATTCCGGAACAGTTTTTGTTTCGTCCATATCTAAAAAAATGGCTGAGTTATAGCATTTTGAATTTCTATTCTGGCTGACATTTTAAAACAACCTGATTTTTGTCACGCGATAACAAGCGTATTTATGAACCAATTCGGATGTTACTTGGTTTGTACATAGTACATACCAATGTCTCGACCGAGTTCGTTGGCCAGCTTCATTCGCCATCTTGTTTAAAAAGGGTTGCCATTTTAAAAAATTTAAATTTAAAATGAGGTATTAAAAAATTGGAAAATGAAAAAGATTTTTTTATGTGTTTGGCGTTGATACAAAGATTCCGGAGCAGATTTTGTTTCTGAAAATTTGTTCTTTTGTTTATATCTTAAAAAATGGTTGGATTATAGCACTTTGAATTTCTAGTATGGCTAACATTTTGAAACGATCTTGTATTTGTCACGCGATAACACACGTATTCGCCTATTTCCATGTAAGAAGGCATGTGGATAGTATACATCAACATCTCAGCCAAATATAAGTTACTTTAAATAAAAGCAGCTTGGATAAAACTGACTAATTTCGCGAAATTCTCATTCATAATGATTTAGTATTGATAAAAATTAGTATTGAATCTCCTATATTCGGTTTCCACTAAATTGAGCTTCTTGTGTTTGAATAATATAAGTTGGCATTTTTAAAATAAGGAATTTGAAAGCTACCTCTTCTTCCCGGCACTGGCCGGAAGGACTTTTTCTGTTTATAATAGTCACGTGTAAATAAATTTTTAATTTATTACACGTATAAATATATATATTTTTTTTTAAGGAAACATTATTGTTTCGCTGTTTATACAGTTGGCAACAGTTTAAATTAATATCACTTTCTAAAATCTGTAAAAAGTATCTCTAGAAATGCTGAAAATTTGAATTTAAAATAGAAATAAAACCTCAAAAAATTAGCCAAATTAAAAAAAGAAATACAATCTGCACACCGGGAACTTCAAACGTATAAAATGATCTAAAAATGATTAAATTCCCATGAATAGTTTTTGCTACTATAAAACTTTTTTAGTGGAACGATTTTGTCCAACTTTAGCATTAAATATTTCTTAAAATAATTCTTCGATTTGAAAACCGTCTGCATCAGCGTGTTTATCAAACATTTCTGTGTAACACTACCGATTTTCATATTTTTGTATGCATTATTTTTCTTAATATTAACGAAGAAAGACCTCCGGTCGCAAAAAATTCAAAACGCGCGGCGGCGGCGGCGGCGGCGGCGGCGGCGGCGGCGGCGGCGGTGACAGCGGTAGTTAATTTTTTTTAGAATAGAGAGAAAACATGGCGGTTAAAAAAAAAAAAAAACTTATAAAATAGGCACCATTATCAAATTCTATTCTATAAAAACATTCTCTTCATCGATTGTTTTTATTTTCTTAGGTTTTAAATTGTGTAATTTACAGACAAACCAAGTTCACCTGAAAGGAAAATGGCAGCAAAAGGACTTTAAAAAGTTATGTATCTATACTAATAAAAGAAAGTTTCGCTCTGTCTGCGTGTCTGCGATAGCTAATGAATCCAGAATTTCTATACAGAAAAATCCGCTAAATTGGCAAAACTGACACTAGTATGTCCTTTTTAAATGTGTTCGTAATTATATAAATACGTAGCACCTATAGCCCGTCGTTCAGTCCGTCCGTCCGCATATAACACAGCAAAAACTACCCAACCGAATGGTCTGAAATTATTAATATATAATTCTTGCAATGATTTGTCGACCCATTTGGAATTTTATGACAATCGGATGTATAGTTTAATTACAGGCAAAATTTTTGCGTTACATTACAGCCAATGGGGAAAAAATATTTCAAGTGCATTTTAATGATCTTACAGCCTTTCGAACAGAATGAAATTGATATGCACTTATTGAAGTGCACTAAAATATACATTCAGTACAATATGCGGTGCCAAAAATATTTATAAAACTAGCTATAGTATGAACGCATCTCATTTGCCACGTTTGACGCGCAATTTCCAACTTGTTTAACATTATTATTTTTACTATGGGATTTTATTTATCATTTCATTTATCATATATAAAAATTGTATATTTACTTGTATGAAAATTCCTATACTTACCCAGATCCTGTGGTGTAACGATTATAATTTCCATGAGATGTCGTCCAGACACCAGGAGAATCGGAAGAGTTATCATATCCATAGGAGGATGCGCAGACAGCCGGGGAGTCAGGAGGATTATAATAGCCGTCATATGCATCACAACCATAAGAAGAATTTTCATATCCCTCAGAGGCGGAACAACCTTCTTCGTAAGACATCCTAGGTAGCAAGGTAGGTAATAATATCTTCGTTTCAGGAGGTTCAGAAAGCGTAGACAACAAAATGTAAAGGTGCGTATTGCTATTGCCCTGCATAGGACTTATTGAATAAGTGATAAAGGTTTGTGGTAAACAAATCGCTTTGTATCTGTGTTAAATGACGATAATTATTTGAAAAGATAACGCTATCATTTCAATACTTCTGATATCTCATGTCAGTTTTTCTCCTTGAAACTGAAATCTATTTCATCTGTTTTTTGAATAATTTCCAAAAATAACACATAAATAACGGTGCTACAATTAATTGATTAATGTTATAGTTGTAATCGTGAAAATGAGTTGCGTTCATACTATAACTAGTTTTATAAATATTCAGGTCTTGGTGCTATAGCTGTTGCACTGTTATGCAAAAAGGTAGAAATACAAAATTTATTACGATTATATATATTAAATTCAGTAATGCGGAAATAAGAGGACTCCATCTTAAATAGGACGTAATCATCATGGCAACCTAGAATCATTACCTATCATGGAACATCATTGAATTAATTACATATAATTGGACTTAATAGAATAATCACCATCGCAACCTAGAACCATTACCTATCGTGGGATATCATTGAATTAATTACGCACGATAGGATTTAATAGAATGAAGAAAACTTTTATTTATATCTTTTTAAGTTTCGATCCGCTTTTCGTAAAATCCATAATAAACCTACAAAATTAATTACGATAAAAAGTTCACCTTACGTTGGTTAATCTAACTCTTAAAATAAATATTATTTTAAACTAAAGCTATTAAAATACAGGGTGCTTCAAAAAGATCTTTACAACTTCAAAATTTATTTCTAAAAAAATGAATAGGCCTACAGCAAGTTGCAATAATAGATAGAATAACTCAAAAAGTTTTTTTTTTTTTTTTTCCCCCTGCTGCCTTAATAAACTTCAACGTGAGATTCTTTCGTAGCACGAAGAATATCAAGACGATATTCAAATTAAATTCACCAACGTTTTAGTGTGTGCTCACATCAAGCGTTCGATTTCGATCGACACCAATCGTTCCATAATTTCTTTGAGTACCGGATTTTGTTTCCATAAACCACCCGACACATTGAATTTTCTTCAGGGGATCCGCAGTTTTGGAATAACTGAAATCTTTAGTAACCGTTTATGTGTTGTGCAGCACCATCTATGGCCAGAAACATACTGTAGAAAGAAAATTTGAGTTATGCTATCTATTGTTGTTACTAGTTTTTCTATAGGCCTATTAATTTTTTTTAAATAAAATTTTGAAGTTTTACAGACCTTTATGGGACACTCTGTTCTATTTCCATAAACTTCAATTGTTCAAAAAAATGAACAGTTAAAAGGATGAAATAATCACTTCAGGTTCTTATGCTTGGTATTACGTTTTGAAAAATCAACAAAAATGATTTCACTTTGATATAATCATAGAATTTTTTTGCCGGTGAAATCTAAAATAACGTCATTTTCACCGCCTCGAAACTTACAAAGGTACCTCTCATATCCGTATTCACCATCTAAAAAATAGTTAACATGCATCAGCTATATATTTAAAATATAGATGCAGATTCACGGTCGCTAGTCGCCACGTGGCAGCTAAACTTTTTGATTTTGCGACTAATTTTCGACGTTTAAGTCGCGATCCTTTGGCAAATTTCGCGCTTTTTCCGCGATCCTTTGACGAAGCGATTCTTTTGACGAAAATAGAGTTTTTCCGCGATCCTTAGTCAGCAATTGCGTTTTTTCTGCGATTCTCTGACGAAAATTGCGTTTTTTCTGTGATTCTTTGTCGAAAATCGCGTTTTTTTTTTGCGATCCTTTGACGAAAATCGTGCTTTTTTCGCGATCTTTTGACGAAACTTGCGGGGTTTTTTGAGATTCTATGATAAAATTCTTTCTGCAATCTTTTGACGAAATTCACGTTGTTTCTCCGATCCTTAAGTTTTTTGTTTTTTTTCCGTGATTCTTTGTCAAAATTAGCGGGTATTTTTGGGATTCTTTGAGGAAATCCATATTTTCCCCTCAATCCTTTGACGAAGTTGAAAATTTTTCTGCAAAGATTGACGAAATTCCCATTTTCCCGTGATTGTTTGATGGGAAACGTATTTTTTTCCGCGATTCTTTGACAGAATTCGCGTTTTTAGGGGGGATTCTTTGATGAAATTCGCATTTTTTCCCTGCTCCTTTGTCGCAATGGACGCTTTTTTTTGAGAAAATTGGCAAATTGGCGTTTTTCCGCGATCCGTTGACGAAATTTTTGGGATTTTTTAAAAGAAATTTGCTGAGATTTTTTGCAATCCTTTTGACGAAATTCGCGATCTTTTCTGCTGTCGATTGACAAAATTGATTTTTTGGTGACCATTTGTCATAATTCTCAATATTTTTTCGTGATATTTTTATGTCCGAATTTTCGGTACCGAATGCCTTAAATTTTCGGAAAATTCGGAACAGAATCACCCCTGTAATAATATGTAATAAGATATTTTTTTAAGATAATTTTTCTTGTGTGATCTTGGAAAACAAATGTTTGAATTGCATTTTGATTTTTGTAGTGCAAAAAAATCCCACACATTCACTACTTTTTTTATATGTACTGTACCGTCGATAAAAGATTCTGACGACCAATCTGTAACGTCAACAAAAACTAACTTAAAGAACTAATATTAAACTTAAATGTGGAGAACTTTGAGTTCGTTTTCCAGACATTTATTGACGATACGGACAGCACACACAGCAAACACACGTACACATACAGAACATATAAAAATTTAATCTTTAAATTCTTTCGGAGCGGCTCGCTCCTCCAAACGAAAACCAACCGTCCTCGGTCGCTTCAAGAATGCATTTCATCATCCAACGGGACCTTTTCGAGAGTTCAGTCTATCTAATTGGCAACCCACGTGGTATTCTGATTCATCTTATTAAAAAAGTTTCAGTTCTTACAAGTGCTACTCAGCACTTTTCAAGTATTTACATCATTAAAATCGGTTTACACTTTACATCTGGATTTCGTAAAGCATTGACATGTTAATTTATAGTTTTAGGCATCTGGAGGTCTCAATTAAAAATGTTTATTACTTTACGTGGTCATCTAGTTTCTGCATGAGCTCAGATGACACGTCACAGTACTCTTACATGACAAAATGAAAATAAGACATATTGTTTTCCTAATATTCCCCACTGCCATGGTTGCTTTAGCTTATTCTTATACATATATATTTTTAACACTTTCCAACAAAGTTGAAAAGTGTTTATGATTTCGGTTTGTCTGGCCGTCTGTCCACGCTCTAACTCTCGTAAATATGCTCGGATCGGTCTGAAATTTTTGGATGTTAGTGACCTCTACCATAGCACGTCCCGTATTTTAAATTAAGTTTGTAGCATGTTTAGTTTCTTTACAGGGACAGTAAAAAATTTTCTGTTACATTACGGCCAATGGGAAAAAATCGCTTCAAATGATTTTTAATGGTGTTACACTCTTTTAAATATAGTAAAATTGATATTCATTTATGAAGTCCACTAAAATATGCATTCTGTTGAATATGCAAAGAATAGTTGCAATATGCAAAGAATAGTTGAATATGCAAATAATGTTGCAAAGAATAGTTATTGTTCATTTACAGGGCCACACAAAAGAATTCCGTTCATAATGGCATAGGGGAAATTGTTTGCGGTGTATTTGAAAAGATTTCAGATACTATATTGAATCCGAATTACTGTATATTAGTAATGATTGCTCGAAATGCATTTTTAATTATGATATGCTCTTTTTTAGGGTTTCGTTCATCTGACGAAACCCGATTCGTCTCGCTCCTCTGTCTGTCTGTCTGTCCGTCTATCACAGAGCCCGTTCTCAGAAACTATACATGTTGGAGACTTGAAATTTGGCATAGTTATAGCTGAACACCACACATCATACGACAAATCATAAAATTTTGAAAAAGTAGAACATTTAACCCTTTGGGCTTCTAGATGTGTATTGTAAACAATTATTTCTAAGTGATCCCTAATTAGGTTGGAGGCGTGAAATTTTGCATTATAGCTGAACACCTCACATCAAATGATAAACCATAAAAGTTTGAAAAAGTCGTACATTTAACCCTTTGGGCTCCCATATGTGTATTTTAAACAATTATTTCTAAGTGGGCCTCTATTTAGGTTGTAGGCGTGAAATTTTGCATACTTATAGCTGAACACCTCACATCAAATGACAAATCTTAAAACTTTGAAAAAATTGTACATTTAACCCTTTGGGCTCCCATATGCGTATTTTAAGCCATTCTTTCTAACTGAGCCCATTATTAAATTGGAGATTTGAAATTTTGCATACTTATAGCAGAACACCTGAGGCCAGGCGACAAATCATAAAATCTTGAAAAAGTCTTACGTTTAACCCTTTGATCTACCACTTACTTGTGTATTTTAAGCAATTTTGTATCCTTCACCTGGCGGGGCGGCGAGGGCACTTTTCTAACTTTCGCCGACACCCCTCTGACCATTCTTTCATATTATGCACCATAGCCTTACATATTTTAGTTCCACTTCTTACTGCCAGGGGCGCCTACTTATCTCGGGTGCTATCGGCCCAATCTCCTCGACTAATATATCTACGGATAGTCTATAAAACGGAGTTTCGTTCGGATAGAGGTTTGTTTAGAATAGAGTACGCCCCTGGTTGCGAAATGTGGAACTGACTGATTTTTCAAAAGGATAAAGTGTTTTGAAAGGAAAATTAAACGAAACCCTCTGTGCGATCTGTGATCACACTTACCTACTTGTTCACTATATTTATGCATACTATAAAGTGCGTATAAATGCTATAGTTCATATACAGAGCTACAGAAATGAATTCGTAAAGGTTACTGAGTATGAGCATAAATTGCTTAAAGGTGCGTTTTAAAGGAGTTATACATTTTTACGCTGAACTGAATTTAGTGTACTAAGAAATATTTGTAGAATATAGATAAAATGATATTCAGGGTCACGCAAAGAGTTGGACACACGGCCGTCTATGGGTGATAATTTCTGGAAATGTAATTTCAGTAGTTTTAAGCGTGTTTTAGTTTGCATTAAATTTTAGCTAAATAGTGGCATGTAATAAAGGTGCTAGGTAAACTACAGGGCTGTACAAAAGTATTCAAGTATGTTTCCATCTATTAGTATAAATTGCTGAAAGATGAATTTCAACCTGTTACGCATTTTCTTGCTAAACTAAATTTTCCTATTATGTCAATTTGTATAATTTGGCAAGTGTTTTGGCGATTTATATAATTTCGCAAAATTGGTCGACGGAATAACTAAGTAATACCGTATTTTTTAATTATTTTCTATTATTTTCTAAAGGAAATATAAAAAAATAATTAATGATTATAGAGCAAAATAATTTATATAATTTATAATTACCATGTCAACCTTTTCTGAAATATGAAAAAAAAATATGTGTTTGATTAAAATTTGAGTTACCATCATTAGAAAAATGTATATAAAATTAGAAAAAAATTAATATTTCGAAAACTAATTCGAATTTAAAAATTCGAATACCAGTTTTGAGATCTGCGGCTCAATGATGATTTTTTGGTGTTAATTTCATCGCAAAGTATTCCATATTTTAGGAGAAATCTCTTGGAACATAATCAGTTGATTCATATATCCGTTTCATAAATTCGTTTCATATATCCGTTTCATTAGGATTTTATATATATAGGGTAGATATATCAACAAACAGATCGAATACAGGGCTGTTCAAAAGAATTGGAATACATATTTGGCTATGGGCGGTAATTACTGAAATTAGATTTTTAAATGTTTACTTAGTTATCTTATTTACCTTATTTCCCTAAGTAACGAAGTTTCGTTAAAGCTTTCAGGGAGTGTTGGAAAGTGTTTCATAATCTATTCTGTATGCAGAATTTTTCTTACTTGTTTACCTCTATACTGCCCAACTTCATCTTCTAACTATACATAGCTTAATATTTATATTACACGTAATTAATATCCAAACTAGGAAGATAGCCCGTCAAAAATGATGAGATATCAAGGTATATACGGTTCTCTCTATTTCGACAAGGCCCCCTATGCTGGAAAAGTACCGATAATTTCATTTCTGTATTCGGCTATGTAAAGCACATTAACCCCTTGAGGGGAGAGTGATTGTGTTCCTGTAATGTTGAACTCACACCGGAATCTTTGAAAAATTCTATTTCAAAATAAGTAAGCAATTTTACGGCCTTTTTCCACCAAAGTTAGAAAAGTAAAATTTAATAAAATTTGTCTGGTGTAAAGCTTCATTAATCGTAGGTGGTATATAATATATACCGGCGCCCCTCAAGGGGTTAAAATCGAGCAGTTATGAGCTCAGATAGTACAGCGCCATCTAGTGGCAGTTATTTTATTAGTAGCGTCGGATTGAAGATGTAAATACGTACATTTTCGTACATTACACTTTAAATTCTGACCCATAGATTTTGAAAGAAAAAACCTTAAATGCACGGAGCACCCATTAACCGCCTTAATGCACCTTAACCGCACCTTAAATGCACCCATTAACCGTCAAAACTATTACGATAGAAATTTTCAAATTTCCTGTTGAAAGTAGTTTCCCACCACAAATTCAGTAAGGTAAATTTCGCTTTACTAAAATAGCAAAATTCCTGCCAATAAATAAGACATTTTTTTAAATTCTAAAATAGTGGTGCCATTGTAATTAATCCATTGCATGAGCAATTATTTTGACTGTTGCGTGAACGCAACGTCAGCGGTTAATGGGTTAAATTAAATTTCGGTAAGCTCGATTATGAAACATTAGTGGGTTTCAATGGAAATTTCGCCAAATTAGCCAGCATATATGGCAACACATTTTTGTCGCCAAATTTGGCTCTGTTTTGGTAACCTATTGTGGCTGCTATTAGTACTTTTCAACAATTACTCATCGTTGAAGCTCATACTGATTTCTCCATAGGAATCCTAACATAGTCGCGATGAATGAGGCGGTCCAACCTGAATTATAAGGGACACACGGAAACTTGGATTTTATATAAATACATTTTTAAAAAATTGTGTGATTAAATGAAATATACACATTTAATATAATTAGTCTGACGTTTCTTTCAGTGATGGAACAGCATGGACCTCATTTTGGAGCAGTAAAAAGCCATTTTGGAGCAGCAAAAATGCTCATTTTGGAGCAGCAAAAAGTCACTTTGGAGCAGAAAATAACTATTTTGGAGCAGCAAACTGTCATTTTGGTATTCTTTGACGAAATTCCCGTTTTTTCTGCGATTCTTTGACGGAATTCGCATTTTTTTCCCGACTCTTTCACAAAATTCAGTTTTTTTCACAGTCCTTTGGCAAAATTCGCATATTTTTCACGTGTTATTCGAGCTCTTAGTTGAAATCAGTGTGTTTTTCGCTATCTTTTGATGAAATTAGCATGTTTTTCGAAATTTTGTGACGAAATTTGCGGATTTTTGTTACCTTTTGATGAAATTTGTGTTTTTTCCGCGATCTTTTAACGAAATTTGTGTTTTTTCCTAATTTTTTGAGCCTGTTTTGTTCGTCTTTTGATGAAATTAGTGATCCTTTGACAAACTTCACGTTTTTTTTCGCGATCCTTTGACAAAACTCGCGTGTTTTTGGCGATATTTTGACAAAATTCGCGTGTCTTTTGCGACCTTTTGATGAAATTTGCGTGGTTTTTTCACGACATTTTAACGAAAGTAGCTTTTTTTACGATTTTTTGACGGTGTTTTGTTCTTTTTTTGACGAAGTTAGCTATAATTTGACAAAATTCACGTTTTTTTTCGTGATCCTTCGACGAAATTCGCATATTTTTCGCGATCTTTTGACAAAATTTGCGTTTTATTCGCGATCTTTTGAGGAAATTTACGGTTTTTTTCACGATCTTTTGACCCCATTTTGTTCGTTTTTTGAGGAAATTAGCGATCTTTTGACAAAATTCAAGTTTTTTTCGCGATCCTTTGACAAAATTCGCGTGTTTATAGCGATTTTTTTTACGAAATTCGCGTGTTTTTGAGACCTTTTGATGAAATTTGCTACTTTTTTCACGATATTTTAACGAAAGCAGCGTTTTTTCACGATCTTTCGACCGTCTTTTGTGAATGTTAGCGCTATTTTGACAAAAATCAAGATTTTTTCGCGATCCTTTGACGAAATTCGCGTGTTATTCGCGGTCTTTTGACGAAAATTTCGTGTTTTGCGCGATCTTTTCACGAAAATCTCGTGTTTTTTGCGATCTTCATTCAAAATTTGCGACCTTTTGATGAAATTTGCGGTTTTTTCACTATCTTTTAAATAAATTAGAATTTTTTCACGTTCTTTTGATCGTGTTTTGTTCGTTTTTGGACGAAATTAGCGTTTCTTTGACAAAATTCACGTTTTTCTCGCGATTCTTTGAGAAATTCGCGTTTTTCTCGTGATCCTTTGAGAAATTCGCGTTTTTTCGCGATCTTTTGACGTAATTCACGTGTTTTTCACGATCTTTCGGCGGAATTCGCGTGTTTTGCAAGATCTTTTGTCAAAATTCGCGTGTTTTTCGCGATCTTTCGACAAAATTTGCGTGTTTTCACGATCGTCTGACGAAATCTGCGTTTTATTCGCGATCTTTAAACGAAATCACGTTTTTCCGCGATCTTTTGACGGAATTCACGTGTTTTTCGCGATCTTTAGGCAAAATTCGCCTGTTTTTCGCGATCTTTTGGCAAAATTCGAGCGTTTTTCGAGATCTTTCGACAAAATTTGCGTGTTTTCGCGATCGTTTGACGAATTCTGCGTTTTCTTCGCGATCTTTAAACGAAATCACGTTTTTCCGCGATCTTTTGACCGCGTTCTGTTCGTTTTTTGACGAAATTAGCGATCCTTTGTTAAAATTCACGTTTTTTTCCGTGATCATTTGAGAAACATCGCATGTTTTTCGCTTTCTTTTGACCAAATTCGCATGTTTATCGCAATATTTTGGCGAAATTCGAGTGGAAAATGATCGATTTGGCTCAATAATTATTATAGAATTGGCGCAGTTGGGCGCAATTTTGTTGAAAAATGATCGTTTTGGCGCAGAAATGCGCAGCATTATCGATTTGGCGCAATTGGAGCAATTGGCGCAGCTGTTCCATCACTGTTCTTTTGTACGTATGTAAATTATTTTTCACTTTGAATTTCTGAATGTTTTGCCCATATAAATGCTATTGCTTTTATGCATTTCTTTCATAATGTGGCGACTGGATTATGTGGGTTTAGGACCTATAACTTAAAAGACAAGGCTGTTTTTTTTAGTCATCTGTCCTGAGCTTTCTACTGAACCGGTTTTGATACATATATATATATATATATATACATATATATATATATATATATATATATATATATATTTTTTTTTTTTTTTTTTTTTTTTTTTTTTAAGGAAAAACTGTTCATTTGTAGATGTGCCTGCATTAGCTATATTTAAAAATATTCCCATTTATATATTTTTTATTTAATTTTAAAAACTTCACAATGGTGGAAATCTGATTACTTCCATTGTTGAAGAGAAAAGAGAAATAATGCGGTTTATTAATCTTTATTCATTATATCCTTATTGATGCCATTTTCTCATTAGAATTAATAATAACTTAGAAAAAATTTTGAACAGAAAATGACGTCACGCTTTAAAAATCACGCATGTTAAACAATTTTATAAAAGGTGAATACGGATACGAGAGGTTCCTATGCAAGTTTTGAGACGAGTAAAATGATAAATGACGTTATGTTTAGAGTTCATCGGGGAAAAATTCTACGATTGTGTCACATGATTGTGTCAAAATGAATTCATTTTTGTTGGCTTTTCATTCCTAATACCAACCATAAGAACCTTAATTGATGACTTTGTCATTTTAATTTTTAAATATCTAGGGGGGCTCGGCTCCCCCTGCTCGCTACCTCACCAACCCCCCGCGTCGAAGCAATCCCTATTTTCTAGCCACTCCCAGGTGTAATTGTTTCGCGTTTCCATTCTGAATCTAAATAAATAATCATATAAATCCCCTCTCCTCTGAAAATTTCCCCTATTTTCAGCCAACATATATGTCTGAAATTATGCATATAGTGTTACGAACATTTTAAATAGTAAGTGTTTGTGCTGAAAAAGAATGTAAATAGTTCAATTAAGCTCTATTCATCAGCTAATATTAGTTTTTTGTTGCATTGAAATATCTCTATTGGTCCATTTTCTGCAAGCAAGTAAACCATATTGGACTTCAATGGGAGTCTATGGAAATTTGGCGAAATACTGGAAATAACGCCAAGTTGGCGACAAACTTGGCGACGTCTGGCGACAGACCCGCCTCCCCTTTTATAGCGTCAGAAAGCTCTGACCAATCAGATGCATTTCGCGGTATCTACGCAGATTTTCATTGGTTCCTTTCCAAATCGTTACTTTTTTTATATATAGAAGGATTTGAACAATTGAAGTTTATGGAAATAGTACTTTGATAGATTTAGGTTAAAAAAAATATTTGTTTTAAGAGTTAGACTAACCAATGTCATGTGAAATTTTTATTGCAATTAATTTTGTATGTTTATTACGAGTCAATCTAACAAGTCCTTTTAATTTCATTCGTCGATATTCGAGGGTAGCGGTCGTTGCAACAACTGGGAACCTGAAAATTTGAGCATCAGCTCTTGATTTTTGCCTGCGTGAAGAACGAGATCGAAAATAAACACCGTTTTAAAAAACTGGAAAGCTAGCTATAAAATAATGAATGTTTTAGTAGTCGACTCCATTGAAGAAGGATATCAACATATTAAAGAATATGAAAATGAAACATTTTCTAAATTTTAAAGTTGTGGCAACTTATGTAGTTTTAAATTTCTCTCTATTCTAAAAAAAAGTAACTTACGCTGTCACCGCCGCCGCCGGTTTTGATTTTTTTGTGACCGGAGGTCTTTCTCCGTTAATATTAAGAAAAATATTGCATACAAAAATATGAAAATCGGCGGTATTATAGAGAAATGTTTGATAAACACGCTGATGCAGACAGTTTTCAAATCGAAAAATTATTTTAAGAGATATTTAATGCTAAAGTTGAACAAAGTCGTTCCATTAAAAAATTTTTATAGGAGCAAAAACTATACATCGGAATTTAATCATTTTTAGATCATTTATACGTTATAATTTCCCGGTGTGCAGAATGCATTTATTTTTTTAATTTGACTCATTTTTTGAGCTTTTATTTCTATTTTAAATTTAAATTTTCAGCATTTCGAGAGATATTTTTTACTTATTTTAGAAAATTGTTCTAATTTAACCTGTTGCCAACTGTATAAACAGCGCAAACAATAACGTTTGCTTCAAATTAAAAATTTATTTACTCGTGACTATTATAAACAGAAAAAAAACTTTCAAATTATAATTAAATAATTACGTATAAAAAGCAGGAACTTATTGAAAATTACTTCATAAAAACTATATTTACACGTGAATTTTAACAGAGAAAGGATATTGTAAAATAATAAATTCCTTAACATGCGTTAGAAGTCTTAAATAGGAGAAATTAAGTCACATATTCGTCAGATTACACTTATTACGTAAAATGAACAAAAAGTAATATTACAAAACAGTTTAAATTTAAAAATTCCGCGAGACATTTATTCGATATTTCGAGATGAACTTTTCAACTATTTTTGTTGGGACAGCGCAAATAATATTTCATTTCTAACAAAAGTATTTTCACGTGAATATTAAAAAGAGAAATAAAAGTTTGCTGAAAATTGCGTGAGATTAAAAACGATACATTTAAAATGTCTTTCCTTTATTTATTTATTTATTGAACAACAAACATACGACTTGTGTGCTTGACATGAGAAATGTCTTATTTAAAAGAACTTTCTTTTCGCTTTGTTAAAAAATTCCGGGAGATAAAGTCTCTGTTTACTTAATTCATTTTATATTAGCTTATTTTGAAATGTTAACTGGTTTTATTTAATCAAAAAGGAAAACAGCCATAGTATCTTTGACAGTAGCTGATTTTTCCTTAAAATTTCCCAATCAAAGAGAAATGAATAGAAACCCGTTTATAGAGAGATCGCCACTGTTTTTTAAATTATAATTCAATCTTCCAAAAATTTTTTAAAGCCGATCAAATTAGCGTGTTTTAGAAACTGCTGTGTCTGAACGGGGGGTTGGCGAGCGTAGCTCGTAGGGGGCCGAGCCCCCTAGTATATTAAATAAAAACCGTAGAATTTTTTCTTCATAAAAACAACAGCAAAAAGAGATATGAATATTTTACATAAGGATTAAGTGAAAACGGGAATTAAAATTCGGTACTTTTCGAGTATAAGGGCATTGGCACTTTTTAAAAAATTTTGGCGCAATTCGGCTTTAGAAAGAGATATTTTCTGCCAAGTGACGTAAATAGCTATGAAAACAAACCTGATAAGATTTTTTGCTTATTTATATATGTATTTATATATGCATAAACATTTTATTTATATATATATTATTATTATTTTTATACATAATGTTTTTCTGTTCATATACAAAGATAGATAAATCGTTGCTTTACGCTAAATATATTGTATAAATATTGAAAACATCACAGTGGGTATTTTTATTTTTTGCAATTTTTCTCTTTTTATATGTTTGACCAAAAACCGTTTACCCAAACGTTTAACACCGCAAAAAAAAAAAAAAAAAAAAAAAAAAAAAACAGCACTGGAGACACGAAACTCGCTGTGCAACAATCTCTAAAATGGATGAATCTCGTCAAAGCCGCGGTCGCTAACGCACGGATGAGCGCTGCGCGCCCATTAAAACAGAAAAAAAATCACTGGCCACACGAAACTCGCTGTGTAGCAATCTCTAAAATGCACGAAACTCGTCAATGCCGCGGTCAGTAACGCGCGTATGATCGCTCCGCGCCCATGAAACTGAAAAAAAAACCCATCATTGGACACACGAAACTCGCTGTTCAGCAGTCTCTAAAATGCACGAAACTCGCCAATGCCGCAGTCAGTAACGTGGGTATGAATGCCCCGCGTCAATGAAACTGAAGAAAAAACATCATTAGACACACGAAACTCGCTGTGTAGCAGTCTCTAAAATGCACGAAACTCGCCAATGCCGCGGTCAGTAACGTGCGTATAAGCGCTCCGCGCCCATGAAACTGAAAAAAAAAAACATCATTGAATACACGAAACTTTCTGTGCAGCAATCTCTAAAATGCATGAAACTCGTCAATGGCGCTGTCAGTAACGCGCGTATGAGCACTTCGCGCCCATGAAACCGAAAAAAAAAAAATCACTGGATAACATAACTTCCTTTACCATTATTTTAAAGTTCTGATAACTTATGTAATTTTATATTTCTCTCTATTCTAAAAAAAAGTAATTAATGCTGTCACCGCCGCCGCCGGTTTTGAATTTTTTTGTGACCGGAGGTCTTCGTTAATATTAAGAAAAGCATTGCACACAGAAATATGAAAATCGGTGGTATTATAGAGGAATGTTTGATAAACATGCTGATGCAGGCAGTTTTCAAATCGAAGAATTATTTTAAGAGGTATTTAATGCTAAAGTTGGACAAAATCTTACCATTAAAAAAGTTTTATAGGAGAAAAAATTATACATGGGAATTTAATCATTTTTATATAATTTTATACGATTGAAGTTTCCGGTGTGCAGACTGCATTTATTTTTTTAATTTGACTCATTTTTTGAGGTTTTATTTCTATTTTAAATTCAAATTTTGAGCATTTCGAGAGATATTTTTTACATATTTTAGAAAATGGTATTAATTTAAACTGTTGCCAACTGTATAAACAGCGCAAACTATAATATTTGCTTCAAATTAAAAATTTATTTACACGTGACTATTATAAACAGAAAAAAAACCTTCAAATTAGAATTAAATAATTATCTATAAAAAGCAGGAACTTATTGAAAATTAAGCCATAAAAACTATATTTACACGTGGATTTTAAAAGAGAAAGGATATTGTAAAATAACAAATTCATTAACATGCGTTAGAAGCCTTAAATAGGAGAAATTACGTCACATTTACGTCACATTACACTTATTGCGTAAAATGAACAAAAAATAATATTGCAAAATAGTTTTAATTTAAAAATTGGACTCCGGACTTCAAGCTCTTGATTAGCGATTAGGGCAAAATTTTGAAATTAGAATTGCTACCTTAATTTTGAACAAAAATACTAATGTGGGTGCTTATTTTATTTAGAATTTTAAGCTCTACAACATTTGCATTGACGATGTTTTTGATAGAATTAACTATTTTGAGATATTGTTAAAACTATTAAGGAAAAACATGTTTTTCGAATGTAAATATGTACATGTTTCCTAACAATCACTTGGTACGAGGGAGAAAACATAGAATATTCATTTTAGACCTAATCTG
This sequence comes from Maratus speciosus, assembly GCA_963932465.1. Lineage (NCBI taxonomy): Eukaryota > Metazoa > Arthropoda > Arachnida > Araneae > Salticidae > Maratus > Maratus speciosus. The sequence continues at coordinate 226,388,846 of OZ010800.1, read as the reverse complement.
AAGGGATTAAAACGATTTCCAGTTTTCCCCTAATTAATTCTGAGTTCAACCCTCTGACCACGGTGCTAGAACTTTAATGTAGAACTTCAATGTGACCTTAATGTTCAACAAAAGTATTAAGTGTAGGTACTCATTTTATTCAGAATTTTAAACTCTACAACATTTGTATTGACAATGTTTTTGAAAAAGTTAATGATTTCGAGTTAGTGTTATGGCATTTAAAAAAAACATGTTTTTTGACTATAAATCAATGTATAATTCCTAACGCTCACCTAGTACGAGGGGGAAAACGTAACATATTCATCCTAGACCTAAACTGAAGGAGTTAAAATAATTTCCAGCTTTCCCCTAATTATACCGAATTCAACTCCCTAACCACTGGGCTAGGGTGGAAAATGCTGTCATAAAGTCTTTAAACTGTTGCGCATCCATAGTGAATCTATTAAGAGCTAACGTAATTTGGAAAAGTTCAGTCAAGAAAAATAACAAATAAAAAACTTCACCTCGTCGCCAGAAACTGTAGCGGCAGGAAAAAATATTTGAAGATGAGATGCACAAACGATATTTATTACGACGCGGGCACAACATTTATTAACATAGAAAGAATAATACGACTTTGAACTGATTTACATTCAACCATTCGAATAAACATTATCGTCTGTTTCTTTTTTGTATTTTTTTGAACTGTTGCCACATGTATTAGAGTAATATTTCGTTGCCAGATACAACAGCCATTGTTTTTTACTTTCTTCTATCTTCAATAGAAGAAAGTATTGTAATCGAAATTTTTTTCGACTTCCGGTTTTCGACGGATTTGCATGTTTTAGGGGTCAGAGATTCCAAAAAACATGTTTATAGAAAATGTCTGTCTGTCTGTGTGTCCGTCTGTCCGTCTGTCCGTCTGTCCGTCCGTCCGTCTGTCCGTCTGTCCGTCTGTCCGTCTGTCCGTCTGTCTGTCGCCATTGTACCATCAAAAAGTGTATGAAGTTATGTATAGAATTAAACCAAAATTTTATTATAAGTTTTTGGCTGTGGCAAGCAGGTCCTCCCGGAATTTGGAAAAAATTCGCCGCTAGGGGGCGCTGATATAACAATTTTTGTGCGATTTTGAATATTGTACCATCCAAAAGTGTATGAAGTTATGCATAGAATTGAACCAAATTTTTAGTTTAAGTTTTTGGCTATGGCAAGCAGGTCCTCCCTGAATTTGGAAAAAATTCGCCGGTAGGGGGCGCTGTAATAGCGATTTTTGTGCGATTTTGAATATTGTACCGTCCAAAAGTGTATGATGTTATGCATAGAATTAAACCAAATTTTTATTTTAAGTTTTTGGCTATGGCAAGCAGGTCCTCCCGGAATTTGGAAAAAATTCGCCGGTAGGGGGCGCTGATATAACAATTTTTGTGCGATTTTGAATATTGTACCATCCAAAAGTGTATGAAGTTATGCATAGAATTGAACCAAATTTTTAGTTTAAGTTTTTGGCTATGGCAAGCAGGTCCTCCCTGAATTTGGAAAAAATTCGCCGGTAGGGGGCGCTGTAATAGCGATTTTTGTGCGCTTTTGAATATTGTACCGTCCAAAAGTGTATGAAGTTATGTATAGAATTAAACCAAAATTTTATTATAAGTTTTTGGCTGTGGCAAGCAGGTCCTCCCGGAATTTGGAAAAAATTCGCCGGTAGGGGGCGCTGATATAACAATTTTTGTGCGATTTTGAATATTGTACCATCCAAAAGTGTATGAAGTTAGGCATAGAATTGAACCAAATTTTTAGTTTAAGTTTTTGGCTATGGCAAGCAGGTCCTCCCTGAATTTGGAAAAAATTCGCCGGTAGGGGGTGCTGTAATAGCGATTTTTGTGCGATTTTGAATATTGTACCGTCCAAAAGTGTATGAAGTTATGCATAGAATTGAACCAAATTTTTAGTTTAAGTTTTTGGCTATGGCAAGCAGGTCCTCCATGAATTTGCAAAAAAATTGGCCGGTAGGGGACGCTGTAATAACGATTTTTGTGCGATTTTGAATATTGCACCATCGAAAAGTGTATGAAGTTATGCATAGAATTGAACCAAAAAAAATTTTTAAGTTCTTGGCTATGGCAAGGAGGTCCTCCCTTAATTTGTAAAAAAATCGCTCGTAGAGGGCGCTGTAATAGCGATTTTTGTACAATTTTTGTGCCATTTTAAATATTGTACCGCCGAAAAGTGTATGAAGTTATGCATAGAATTGAACCAAATTTTATGTGTTTATTTTTGGTCATGTCACGAAGGTCCTCCCTGAATTTGGAAAAATTCTGCCGGAAGGGGGCACTATAATTGCGATATCTGTACCATTTTCATTATTGTACCATCGAAAAGTGTATGAAGTTATCCATATAATTGAACTAATTTTTTTGTGCATGTTTCTGGCTATGGCAAACAAGTCCTCCCTGAACTTGAAAAAATTCCGAAAGAAGGGGGCGCTATAATTCCGATCTCTGTGCCATTTTCATTATTGTACCATCGAACAGCGTATAAAATTATGCATACAATTGAAGCAAAATGTTTGTGCTTGTTTTTGGCTTTGGCCAACAGGTTCCCCTTGAATTTGGAAATATTGCACGGTAAAGGGGCTCCGTGCTAGCGATTTTTGTATACTTTTCTTGATTTTTCGTAGTTTTATTGTGCATCGGCGGCGGGAACTCGCTTACTGCTATGCCGGCTATTCGCAAACAGCTGATAACGACAGAATAAGGAAAAATTAATAATTTTAACAAATATCATGATATAGATTAACTCGTTTTTAGTCCGTTTAATTGACTTGAGCAGAAATTTAAGATGAAAATCAAAGTTGGTATAGTATTGAACTAATAATATTGAAGTATTAACATGTGTAACTAGGTTTTGAAATATTAAGATGTATAAGATAGAAGAAAGTTTTGGGATTGGCACATCCAACTAGTTAAATTATAATTCAATCTTTCGAAAATTTTTTTAAAGCCGATCAAATTAGCGTGCTTTTAGAGTCTGCGGTGTCTGAACGGGGGTTGACGAGCGTAGCTCGTAGGGGCCAGAGCTCCCTAGTTTATTAAATATAAACAATAAAAAGTAAGACTCATTTGTAGATATTATTTTGGCACAGACGTCATATACGAACTAACATGGCGCGATTTTTTTCAATCGCCAATTTGGCGAAAACCTCGTTTTTGAATACGAGTTGCATATATATTTTTAAAAAGGGAATTCTTCTATATATAAAAAAAAAGTTTTGATTTGGAAATGGACCAATGAAAATCTGCGTAGATATTCCGGGTAGATCGGCATCCAATTTGAATGCTTAAGCATGGCCTTTCATCGTTAGTATTAAAAAAACAGTTGCATACAAAAACATGAAAATCGGTGGTATTATAGAGAAATGTTTGATAAACACGCTGATGCAGGCAGTTTTCAAATCGAAGAATTGTTTTAAGAGATATTTAATGCTAAAGTTGGACAAAATCGTTCCACTAAAAAAGTTTTTTTGGAGCAAAAACTATATACATGAGAGTTTAATCATTTTTAGATCATTTTATACGTTATAAGTTCCCGGTGTGCAGATTGTATTTATTTTTCTTATTTGACTAATTTTTTGAGGTTTTATTTCAATTTTAAATTCAAATTTTCCGCATTTCGAAAGATATTTTTTACAAATTTTAGAAAATGTTATTAGTTTAAACTGTTGCCAGTTGTATAAACAGCGCAAACAATAATGTTTACTTCAAACTAAAAATTTATTTACACGTGACTATTACAAACAGAAAAAAAGCTTTAAAATTAGAATTAAATGATTATATGTTAAAAGCAGGAAAATTACGTCATAAGAACCATAGGCACAGATGTCATATACGTCATATACATATTGGCGCAATTTTTTTCCGACGCCAATTTGGCGAAAACATCAATAGCATAAACAACAACATCCGGGTTACCAAACAAAATAACGACACTTTAGCACCAGTTAAGTACCCGTTGCGTATATGAAATTGGCGTCAGAAAAAAATTGCGTCCATCTGTGCCGAACCATATTTACACAAAATCTTAAAATAAAAGAAACAAAATCTTAAAATAAAAATAATCATTATTATGCGTTAAAACTTGTAATTTGAGGAAATTACGTCATATTTAAAATGGCAAAAAATATAGCAAAACAATTTAAATTGAAAAATATATTTGTACGAGATATTACGAGATTTATACGAGATATTTTGAGATAATCTTTTCAACTATTATCGTGAATTCGAAGACAGCGCAAATAATATTTCCTTCTAACAACAAAAGTATTTTCATGTGAATATTAATAAGAGAAATAAATCTTTGGTGCAAATTACGTCAGATTTGAAACGATACATTTAAAATGAATTATTTAAAAGAACTATCTTATAGCGCTGTTAAAAAATACCGGGAAACAATGGCACTGTTTACGTAATTCATTTTACATTAGCTTATTTTCAAATGTTTAACTAATTTTTTTAATTAAATACGAAAACAGCCATTGTATCTCTTAACAGCAGCAGATTTGGCCTTAAAAATCCCCCAATCCAAGGAAAACGAATGGAAACCCATTTACAGAGTGATCGCTACTGTTTTTTTTTTTAATTCAATATTTTAATAGCCGATCAAATTAGCGTGCTTTTTGGATTTTGGTGTGCCTGAACGGGGGTTGGCGAGCGTAGCTCGTAGGGGGCAGAGCCCCCTAGTAACAATAAATAAAAAATAGTTGGTACTTGTTAGTTATCCCGTCGACCAAATTACTGTCGCCAAATTTTAAGATTAAATGCCAATAATGGTTGATCGTAAGTCACATTCACTTGACTTACACGTGTTTACGTCATCAAGCGATTTTTATTTCGACGTTTTATTTGTATTTTTATTAATGTTACTAGCCGCCCTTGGCGACCAGTTTGGTCTCCCTTAAATCTATGCTAAGCATTGTATCATGTTACTTTTATACATAATTTAATTTACTTACTCAATCCTTCGCCAAATTCGAAGATTCTGATACAGAAATCATGAACTCGGCATTTTTATGTTATCCGGGCGCAGGTGATAAATCGTCTAACACTGTTCCCGTTGTATTTTTCGTATTTCATTAATTTCATTTAAAATACAGTACTTTCACCCATTTTATTTAAAACGCATAAGTTTAATTTAAAACTTTAATATTTAAAATTTATGACTCTACCACGCGAAAAATTGTTTATGACAGTCGCATGAAATGGACTATCTATTTATATAAAATCCAAGTCTCTGTGTGTCCCTCACTATTCCGGTAGGACCGCCTCATTGAAATGAGTAATTGTTGAAAAATATTAATGCAGGGTTACCACAGTGGCACCAAATGTTACCCAACTTGGTGATAGCTGGCTAATTTGGCGAAATTCCCATTTAAATCCATTAATCTTTCATAATGGAGGTCACCGAAAGTTTATTTAAACTCCACTCTTTTAAGATATTTTTTTCGAAATCTATGGGTGAGAATTTAAAGTACATCTTTACATCTTCCTCCCGATGCTACTAATAACATAACCGCCAATAGACAACGGTGTACTGTGTGAGCTCCTAACTGTGCGATTTTAATGTGCTTTAGGTACTTTTCCAGTATAGGTGTCTTGGCGAAAAAGGAAATTTGGTAACATATTTTCCGGGAACCTATTCACTGTTTCATTTTATATACACACGCATTTTTTTCGATATTTATACGATTTATTTAACATAAAAAAGCCGTTTCTTTAATTTTATACAGAAACAGAGGTAATTTGTACATAAAAACATCAATAATATACATATAAAACAAACAAAAACGCTCATCAAATTTGTTTTCATAGCTGTTTATATGATTTGACAACAAATCTCGATATTTTTCCGTTATACGGACACCATGCCAAAATGTATACTAATGCGCCAATTATTTCAAAATGCTAAAAGATATTTGTAATTTTATGCCAGCAGTTTAATATGAGTTTATTTTATTGCTTTATTTTATAGCAGTTATTTGTTCACTTATTTTAAGTATATATTTGTGATTTGATGAAATAGTTCGTAAAAGTCTGGAATTTTCAAATGTTATATTTTTTAAATGCTCACTTTAGTTTCGACAATAGTTTTTCTTTTATTTTTCAAATGCTTCAATTCACGATTTTGCGCCAACTATTACGCTTGGCGACAATGGTGTCCGCATAACGGAAAAGTACCCAAATCTCACTTTCTGATGCCCAAATTACACCAAGCTTTTTTTAAAAAATGCCAAAGCCCCTACAGTGGAAAAGTACCAAACTGTCTATAATTTTGCGCTATCCGTGTTATAGTTTGCACTATATGCAAGGGGAGTGGAGCGAAGAGTTTAAACATTAAATGTTAAAGTTTCGGCAAAGATGTAATACACCAGTGGTGGAAAATTGGCGCAGAGGAGGAGCCTATTGACACCACTAAATTTTAGTAGAATTTTTCGTCTTATCTAATGACAGTTTTTATTAAGATAAAGAATACCATAAAATATTAGTGGTGTCAATAGGCTCCTCCTCTGCGCCAATTTTCCACCATTGCATACACGCTCCATATTGGCACGATTTGTTTCTGACGCCAATGTCATATACACAACGTGTACTTAACTGTCGCCAAAGTGTCGTAATTTTGCTTGATATGGTATCCGGATGTTGTTGTTTATGCTGTTGATGTTTTCGCCAAATTGGCGTCGGAAAAAAATCTCGCCAATATATGATAACGTATATGACAACTGTGCCAAAGTTTCTATAAAGCAGTATAAGACTAAAAAATTAAGAATAAAATAAATGCAATATAAGACTAAAGAAGAAAGAAAAATCATGCGTTAAGCATAGAATATGAAACACTTTCCAACACATCCTAAATGCTTTAACAAAACTTCGTTATTTAGGGAAATAAGGTAAATAAGATAACGTTACTTCTTAGATATCCCATCGACCAATTTTGCCAAATTATATAAATCGCCAAATCAATAGTAAAACATTAATAAAAATACAAATAAAACGTCGAATTAATGGTTTTATTGGCCATTATTGGCATTTAATTAATTAATTAATGGCAACCATTATTGGCAATTAATCATACAATTTGGCGCCAGTAATTTAGTCGACGGGATAACTAAGAAGTACCAAGATAACTAAGTAAACATTTAGAAAACGCATAAAAAAATTTAAAAATTGATTTCAGCAGTTACCGTCCATAGCCAATAGTACCGTTATTGCATACCACTTTTTAGCTAAATTTTAATTTAAACTACTCTTAAAACTACTGAAATCACATTTCCAGATATTATCATCCATAGACGGTTATGTATCCAATTCTTTGCGTGACCATGTATATCATTTTATCTATATTCTACAAACATTTTTTACGAAACTAAATGCAGTTCAGCGTAAAAATGCATAATTCCTTTAAAAACCACCTTTAAGCAATTTACTCTCATACTCAGTAACCCTTACGAATTTTTTTTGTGTAGCCCTGCATATGAACTGTAGCATTTATACACACAGTATAGTATGTATAAATGTAGTGAAACATAAAAGCACATATCATAATTAAAAATGCATTTCTAGCAATCATTGCTTATGTACAATACTTCAGAGAAAAGTTTCTTGGCGAGAAAGAAGTTTGCCAAAGTATTTCCTGGCAACCTATTTACTGCTTCATACTCACAAGCAATTTTTTCCATAGGTATACAATTTGGCACAGATGTCATATACGTCCCATATTGGCGCGATTTCCGACGCCAATTTGGCGAAAACATCAACAGCATAAACAACATTCGGGTTACCATTACAAGCAAAATAATGACAATTTGGCGCCAGTTAAGTACCCGGTGCGTATATGACATCGGCGTCAAAAAAAATCGCGCCGATATGGGCGTATAACGACTATCTCGTTATATATGTTTGCATTTTATTCCCCCCCCCAGACAGTTTCAATTAAAATTCTGTTTAATAACTTATTTATTTTGCGCACTATAGTCAAACAGTGCAGCTCCTAAATTAAATGCAACATTTAAAAACTAAATCGATTGTATTAACAGCCCTTCACACTTAAATTAAATTATTCTAAGTACTCATCTCTTTAATAAAATAAAATCAGTGAATCACTCTCCATTTTCACTTTCCAATTCTTTCACACATACGCTTTAACCTTGTACAAAATTCGTTACGGCTGACTGTTAGTTTCAAAAGCATTTTAACTTCGGTCATTTCCTTATTTGGGCATGAATATAACTCATCATTTAAAATCACTTTACATGCAATCTACTTATTAGAATTATCTTCGCTTCACACCCTTTTGTTCAGATGTATGGCAATTCTGCATTTTTGTGGTAAAGCGGTGTATCTTTGATCTAACATCTGGTCTAGAAAAATACAGTCTCATGCTTTTTAGCCTAACGAACTCGGTCTGTTACTATGCCCTTTCCAGATAACACTTTTTATTTTTACATTTAGCCGCAGCTGTATCAATGTACTGATGAGTCTCCATCTATCATGACTCAGGAATGTATGCAGCCCACAATCTGCCCCCCCCCCCTACACAATTAATATGGTAGAAGCCTACCGCACATTTTTGGCGAACATACCAGCCAATGTTTCTATTACCCCCTGTGCATGGCGCAAAAATACTTTTAGATTGGCGATATTGTAGTCCGCCAAGCAAGAAAGTTGTAACTGTATATTCTTGTCATTTTCCTGCTTTCTCGCTAGCCTCGTGATGACGTCTTAAAAGAGGCTCCTTATGCTTTTCCCTTGTACCTCTCCCTTCGACTTTCATCATGAAAATAAAATAAGTCTTCGTTTACCGAATTGGAGTTTTTTTTAATAGGACCTGGTGTTTTTAATTCTCGCAATCTTATAAACGGAAACGGCCATCTCTTCTAGCAAAAAGTCTTCATACAAATTGGTCTCCGTGACCAGCTTTTTTCTCCATTAACAAAAAAAATGTAAGGGAGAGGTACTAGCTTCTAATCCTTTTTTCTGCATGGACTTCTGGCAGCGATGGATTCCTCCCGGCTGTCGCACCGTGCCCGCTACGTGGATTTCATCATGGAGTGAACCTTTCGCCCTGGACGACTGCTCTTCGCTGTAAAGTATCTGTGCCTGCCTGCTCGTCTGCTTTTCCCCTTTGCCAACCCCCGGAGTTGTGGAATCAGCTGCTCGCTTCCCGTCGCCTAAGAAATCTGCCTGCCTTACATCCTCCCGTGCCGAAGAATTCTGCCCGTGTGCATACTTATCTCTCGGACCATTCCCCCGGCCCATCATCGCATCATTCTTGTGAAAGAGTCTACAAAAATTACAAATCAACGGCAAATGTTTCTGCATAATAGCAATATTAATTATGTCACAACTTCAACAAGTTCCGCTTTGAGAAACCTTTCGAATCGGTGTGAAAAAATGCTACAAATTTCGTACCAATTCATCAGTTAAGAGCAGTGAAACACTGATTTCAAAGCAAAACAAAAAAAATAAATAAAAAACCCTGAAAACACATGTGTTCGTTGAAAGAACGTCCGAGCGAGTCGGCGATTGAATAATGACTCTCGCTCATATTTCTATTTACACAGCCAGCCTCCTCAATAGTCTGAAAAGTGCGTTGGGTTACTTTTTTTTACCATAGGACACCACTGTTTGTGAATTAAATGCCTCATCGTTTTTGTTTTCTTTCGTGATCACTCTTGATCAAAATATCCACCCCAATTTGTTCTGCGATCTGCTCAAGTGTGCCATGTGTGTTGTTTCAACTTCTCTGATGCTACAGTCAAAATGTGCTTGTTTGTGAATATGCTAGTGTGTGCGTTCGTTCAGTCATTCTAATAAAAGGAGTCAATCAAAAGAATCATTCAAATGACTCCTGAAGTTGTGCTCCATAAATTCTCCGTTGTACACAAAATATAAAAAAAAGGAAATCGTCGAGAGTCAGATATATATGCTCTATTGAAAACTAAATTTCTCAATCAAAAAAAATGAAAGTGCATTAGTAAAAAAAAAAAAAGAAAAAAAAAAGTTTCAATAGTGCTAGATTTACTTAAAATAGCACATTTTTAGAGTACGAAAGCATATTTTAATTCCCCCATTTAATTGCTTTCCTTTCGCTTAATTTTCTTTTCAGTTAATTCTGGAAACCTTGTTTTAAAATTTTTAAAGTTGTTTCATTCCATTTGTATGCTTTCTTACTCCATAAGTACTCACAAGTACTTCTTATTTGATTTTATGAATATTATTGTGTTTTTGTACAGGATACGAAAACACAGTGATATTGCTATTTTTGATTATTTGTGTTGTCTATTATAATATTTATAAATATAATATAAGTAGTTTTTTTCCCATTGCATTGAATGTTCCTTGTTCCACTATCTTTAGTTATTACGATATACATTCACCTTTGCTTAACTTTTAATGCATATTAAAATATATTAATTTTTTTCTCTCTCAAAAAGAGTTAACGAAGATTATATTTTGTCCCATATATTTTTCTGGTTCGCCTTTCGGCTTGAAAATATTTTAATTTGAGAAATATTTTTAATTTCTGTCCTTTTAGAGAAATAAGGACAGATAGCAAGGTTTTTTTTTTCTGTTAAAAAGGATAAAATAAGTTTTTAATTCAGTTGCTTGCTCCTACCAGTTTTATTTTGAAAGACTTACATGTTTCATTCATTTAAAAAAATAAAAAAATAAAAAAATAAAATAGGAGCTATTGCGAAATATTTTTCTGTTTCTCTTTTGCTTAAAATAAGCAACGGTATTATTTTTACTTTGGGAAACACAATTTTGTCCCTGGATAAGTTTTCTTTCTTTCTATTTTTTTATAAGGTTTAAAAAAAAATAAGACCTTTTGTTTATTTTTAAGTTGTGTATTAGTTTTTTAATGTGATTATTTATGTGATTATTTTATTTCATTATTTTATTTGCTTTGCATTTTTATCTGCTATATGTCTGTTATATTTAGATATGTATGCAGAATTTCAGTAACAATTTTTTGATTAGAGAATTTGTGTTAGGTAAACCGTTGACCATGTCCGCTAAACAAGTTCAAATCAACATTAACCAATTTTACGGAGATCCGGATTTGTTTAAATTCTTTTTTAACCAAATTAGGTCGGTCGCTGAAATTAACAAATACAGCCCTCAGACTACCATTGCTGTACTTGTAGGCAAGTTAATTGGTCCCGCTCAAAAATTTTATGCTCAGAATCCGGAAATTCAAAAAATTAATGATCTAGATACGCTTGAAAAAGAATTTGCCGCATTTTTCTCACCCCCCAGCAAGTGCGTGGCTGGCGTTGAACTTTCGAGCTTATCTCTTCTGCCAGCGGAGTCAATTAAAAACTTGGCACATCGGTTAAACGTGCTAGCCGCAACTGTCTATTCAGATATTAAAGACGAAAATGCCCGTAACACGATTAAACTTATGAAATTTATGGAGGCTGTGCCAGCTAACATACGAATAAAGTTACAAGAAGAAGGCGTGAATGAATATCGTGCTGCTGTTGAAAGAGCACAGATATTACACGAAATTCTGCATAACGAAAAGATTCTACATTCCTTACCCTCTGTCAGTAAATCTCAAAATAACATTGAAGAGCAATTGAAGGAACTCTCGGAAAAAATAAATGCATTAACACTCGCACCGCCTGGACCCAAAACTGAAACTAAAAAAAATGACATGCAAGGTAGCCCAAAGTATAATGCAAATGCGATGCGCTATAGGAAAAATTTCAAAACGCGAAATTTCCCAAAACGTTTTTCCCCTCACAAATTTACACAAAGAAAAGTTGTAACTTGTCAACTCTGTTTCCGCAATGGCCACCAGGCCCATCAGTGTTTTAAATGGAAAAGAGTTAATACACAGAGAAGGGAAAATTTTAACAGACGCAACAATTACCAGGTTCAGGAAAACTAGAACAGAGACACAATTTTTATGCTGATGATTTTGTGTCTCAACCATGTGACTTAACATCAGCAACATTTCCTATTGACCCTACATTACCAAAGATCTCTAAAGAAAGGTTAGTCAATTCAACCGGGTCACAAACTTCACATCACATTAGAATCGCAAGAAATATCACAACTCAAACAGAAAATGAAGGCGATAAAATTGTTCACATCATTTGTAGTGTTAATACGCATTCTCCATCACTCCCTCTTGTAAAGGCCACTATTGCAAACCATAAAATCACCCTATTGGCTGACTCTGGAAGTAGCATTTCGTTACTTTCACAAAATTTATTTAATGAACTTAAACCTGTATTAAAATACAAGAGACTATCAACAGCCATAAATATTAAAACCGTCAATTCGGATGTTTCTTTTTCTTCATGTATTAGAGCATCCATTAAATTAGAAAAAAGTCCTTCTCGCACCACTTTTATATAGTGGATATTCCTGAATCCTCCAGTTTTGAAGGCATTCTTGGTTTTGATTTCATTAGTAAATTTAACATTATCATTGATACTTTCAATAAATGCATTCACATTAACAACAACTTGACTATTCCACTAGAAACATCACACACTAAGTCTAAAGTCAGTGAAAGTAATCAATGTAACACCTTATGTGATGTAGTGACAAATCAAAAAGTTTTCTTAACCCGTAAAATCATTCTAGAACCCCAAGAGCAAACATGGTGCTCAGTTTACACAAACAATAATATCAAACATGACATAAACTATCTATTTGAATATTTGGCAGATAAAAAGGAATTAGTAGGTCATGATGCCATTATTCAAATGGATAAAAAATCTAAACGCAAAAAGAAGCCTGTACAATTAAATCATTTCTTTTCCATTTCACTTAAAAATAATTCTGACACTACCATTCATCTCCCTAAACACACAAAAATTGGACATTTATCTGAAGTTGAGGAAATTCTTGACTACCTCCCTGATAATTTGGACATGCATCATAACTCAGAACAACACTTCCTAAATTTTATCCAGGCATCTAATGAAACATTAAAAAAGAGGAAAGAGGATTTGTCAGCTACCGATTTTGATCTTACACATTTAAGTTCTAATGAAGCAAATACAATGACTAAATTATTACTTAATTACTACCCTGCCTTTTCAAAATCATTAAATACACTTGGACATACTGATAAGATTGTACCTGATTTGAAATTTATTAATGACTACCCTATAAAAACTCTTCCATTCCCCCTTCCTCAATCTTTGCAAAAAGGTACTTTAGAACAAATTAAAGATCTGCTTGATGCCAAAATTATTGAACGCCACTGTTCAGAATGGGCTTGCCCCATGCTTTTAGTCAAAAAGAAACCAGACGGAACTGGTAAACAAAAATTTCGTCTCGCCTTAGATCTTCGAATGGTAAATACTGTAATTCAAGGATCATCTTACCCTCTACCTAAAATTCAAACCATCATTTCAAATCTTTCTCAGTATCGATATTTTTCTTCTCTTGACTTTCATCAGGCATATCATCAAATTGATTTGCCAGAAAAATTCCAAAATCAGTTGACATTTACTACTATGTTTGGTTCTTTTAGATACAAGAGATTAGTGTTCGGATTAAAAAACAGTGCTTCTATTTTCCAAGCTTTAATGGACTCTTTGCTTGATGAGTTACAATTAGATGGTGTATATACATATCAGGATGATTTCATTGTAGGTGCAAACTCTTTTGATGAAATGTGTAATAAATTAAAAAAATTCTCTCTATCCTAACCAAATACAATTTAACCCTGTCTCCTAGCAAGTGTACTTTTCATAAATCTAGTATTGACTATTTGGGATTTCATGTAGAAAATCAGTCCGTTTCCCCGATTCAGTCAAATATCATAAAAATAACATCTTTTCCCACACCTACAACTAAACGTCAACTAAAAAGACTCATTGGTGTCATTACATTTTATAAGAGTCTAATTCCATCCTTTTCCGAGTTAGTACAACCACTGATAAACCTAACTACTCCAAAAGTTAAATTTAAATGGACAGTTAAACATCAAGAAATCATGGACACAATACAGAAAATTTTCTTTAATTCTCCCATGGTTAGATTACCTGATTGGAACAAGTCATTTTATTTAAATACAGATGCGTCAAATGTTGCTATTTCTGGTGTTTTATTACAAGAGCATGATCAACAACTTTTACCAGTTGCATGTTTTTCTAAATCTCTTAAGCCATCAGAAAAAAAATACCCTGCACTTAAATTAGAACTCATGGCAATTTATAAATCTGTAACCGCTTTCAAATATTATTTATATAACAGACAATTTGTAATTCTTTCTGACAGTAAACCCTTAGAAAAATATAACAAGACTGCTAATCCAGCTGATATTATCTCTCGTTGGCTCATGGAGCTTTCAGAGTACTCATACACTTTTAAACATATCCCTGGTAAGAAAAATGTTCTTGCTGACTATTTATCTCGCTGTACTTTTGAAAACAATCAACAAACTCTGGATACTAACCCTGAACTTATCCATGACCCTCAACCATTACCTATTGTTGACTATGATACACCAGACAGTAATAATTCATGTTCAAGTGCCACTAAGAAATATGTAAACTATCTTGTATCTGGTAAACAAACAAATCCAGATCCTTTATTGGAAATTTCAAATGAAACTTTCTGCACTGAACAAAAAAATGACACCACCTTGTCCACTGTTTACAAAGATATTCTAAAGAAAGGACCTTCTCAAAAATATCCTAATTACTTCATACACCCTGATTCGAAAGTTTTAATGTTAAAAAAAGAAAATAATCTTAACAACACTTTTTCATATCACATTGTTGTTCCTAACTCTCTTAAAAGCAAAGTTTTAACAATCTCTCATTTATCTCACTTTGGTTTTAATAAAACTTATGAGTTCCTATCATCAAGATATTTTTGGAAAGGCATGTATGTTGACACCTTAAACTTTGTAGCTTCATGTGTCAAATGTCTTCAATGTAAACATCATCAAACCCCTCCTGCACCCTTACAACCCACCTACACGCCCAGATATCCTGGCCATACTATTAGTACAGATCTCGTTGGACCTTTTTCTAATGGTAAACATATTTTAACTATTACAGATCACTTTTCAAGACATGTTGAACTTTTCCCACTTAATGATACATCTGCAGCTAAAGTCGTTAAATGTTTATTCTCTTACATAACCACCTTTGGGAGACCTTCTGTTGTCTTATCAGACTTAGGACCCCAATATACATCTCAAATATACAACATTTTTAATGATACTCTAGGTATTAAGGTACTTCACAGCTCTGTTTCGAGACCACAAAGCAATGCTCTTTCGGAGAGAATAAATAAATCTATCAAATACTCTGTTAATATACTTTTGCAAGAAGGTCACTCATTTGAAAATGCAATATTTATACACAAGTCGCTCTATAATGGTTCAAAACATTCAACTACATTATTCACTCCTAATCTTCTACACTTTGGACGTGAACTTTCATTAATTTTTGACACTTTTGATCAGAATACCAATCAATCTTTTCTAGATAAACATACTGAAATACATAAACTACTTGAAGATTTACACAAAATATATGACAAGGCTTACAATAACATTAAAACAGCACAGGATAAAAGATATAAACATTACGGTCAGAAAGCTAAATTAAGAACCATTTGTCTCAAAGATATTGTGTACTTAAAGTCTGTTGATAAATTCAAACCTAAATACACTGGACCATATATTGTAACTTTCAAACATTCACCTGTGTCATTCTCGATCAAGAGATTGTATGCTGCTGATAATACAGCATTTCGGGTGCACATTGATAGGTTACTTCTTGCACCACCTCGATATGGACATTTATTCGATGCTACAAGTCACTTAAACAATCACAACTTACCTAATGTTTATCAACCACATAAATATAATTTAAGAGACAGAAAATAATATACTTCTGTTTACATTTTTTTCTTATGACATGTATTGTGAAGCTAAGTGTACAACCAGAGGCCTAGGTTGTATGTATGTTGCTTACAACAGATCTTTGACAACATTATGGCTGGCCCATGACTGTTTTCTTCGAAGATCTCTTGTGAACAATATTTTGAATCACTTTACACTCTTTTCATTTTACTGTACACTTTTATGTTATTTACATACACTTAACTATTATTTACAGTTTAACATTCATTTTACATTTCATTCTTTTACGATTACATTTCAGTTAAAACTGATAACTAACACATTTAATAATTGCAGTTATTTAAAAAAAAAAAAAAAAATTTCACATGTAATTTGATAACATTTTCTTGGCAACCAGTTAGTTACCTTCTAAATATATGACTTGTGCATTATTTAACCTGATTATGACTTTTTCATTTTTTTATGTCTCTCTTCACTCTAGGATTGTCTACCCCTTTTTGATTTGATATATATGTGACATATATCTATTTTTTTTATTTTTAATTCTCCCTTTCGAATGTTTTGTTCCCGTTCAAAATTATTGCCCTTAGGGTCCAAAACTTCATTGTGTTGAGAGACAACCCCTTGGAACTGGTGTTCCAATTCGCAAAAAAATCAATTTTTGCTTGTAAACCAACGTGTGCTCCTTTAGAGGACCGCTAGTGTCTTCGGAGGAGCAGGGACTCATATAAGCGGGCGCTGTATGAGTCTCAAAACTCCCTCCTCACATAAGGCTGAAGCCCTAAGCTGACGCCATAATACTTGTGGTCTACACAAGATTCAGGGTGACACCTTTTTCATGGGCGTGCTTCAGGCACCTTTTTTTTGTCATCCTATGCTGCATGCATGAACATTACATTTTTTTAAAAATCATGTCCAATTTCTTTTAAAATCATATTACAATTGATTATTAGTTTACAATTACACATTTCACTTATTATTATTTACTCTTTACTTCTAGTGTTGCATTGGTGTTTATATATTATATTTTTATTGTTACTACTTGTGTTTTTTTTTCATAAAAATGATCCGAATCAGGATCAATATTTTTGATGATGTGCAGCCAAGGGTCTAGTTACATGCTGCTTAAATATTTGCTGTCAGAGTCGACTCAGTTAAAATATATATATATACCATGGTATGCAATTTTGAAGAAAATTTTACTGAAGGTGGAGATCCATAAACTTAATTTAGAAAATATTAATTCATAAAATCTCTTAGGACTGTTGAACTATTGATGAAAGAGATTTTTTTTTTTGTTTTCATGACAACAACTTGTTTTAAAAAAAACTTTTATGTTTTGAAGATATATTTATATGTGTAACTATTTTTCTTGCTGTTTTGCCCATGCACACGGGTCAACAAAAGTTTTTTTTTTTTGCGGTGTCCCAGGTGATATATATAACGACTATCTCGTTATATATGTTTGCATTTTATTCCCCCCCCCCCCACACACACAGTTTCAATTAAAATTCTGTTTAATAACTTATTTATTTTGCGCACTATAGTCAAACAGTGCAGCCCCTAAATTAAATGCAACATTTAAAAACTAAATCGATTGTATTAACAGCCCTTCACACTTAAATTAAATTATTCTAAGTACTCATCTCTTTAATAAAATAAAATCAGTGAATCACTCTCCATTTTCACTTTCCAATTCTTTCACACATACGCTTTAACCTTGTACAAAATTCGTTACGGCTGACTGTTAGTTTCAAAAGCATTTTAACTTCGGTCATTTCCTTATTTGGGCATGAATATAACTCATCATTTAAAATCACTTTACATGCAATCTACTTATTAGAATTATCTTCGCTTCACACCCTTTTGTTCAGATGTATGGCAATTCTGCATTTTTGTGGTAAAGCGGTGTATCTTTGATCTAACATCTGGTCTAGAAAAATACAGTCTCATGCTTTTTAGCCTAACGAACTCGGTCTGTTACTATGCCCTTTCCAGATAACACTTTTTATTTTTACATTTAACCGCAGCTGTATCAATGTACTGATGAGTCTCCATCTATCATGACTCAGGAATGTATGCAGCCCACAATCTGCCCCCCCCCCTACACAATTAATATGGTAGAAGCCTACCGCACATTTTTGGCGAACATACCAGCCAATGTTTCTATTACCCCCTGTGCATGGCGCAAAAATACTTTTAGATTGGCGATATTGTAGTCCGCCAAGCAAGAAAGTTGTAACTGTATATTCTTGTCATTTTCCTGCTTTCTCGCTAGCCTCGTGATGACGTCTTAAAAGAGGCTCCTTATGCTTTTCCCTTGTACCTCTCCCTTCGACTTTCATCATGAAAATAAAATAAGTCTTCGTTTACCGAATTGGAGTTTTTTTTAATAGGACCTGGTGTTTTTAATTCTCGCAATCTTATAAACGCAAACGGCCATCTCTTCTAGCAAAAAGTCTTCATAGGGCGTATATGACATCTGTGCCGACAATTTAATATAAAAATAGCTATTTACCCATTTTTATAAAGAAACAGAAGTAATTTTTGCACAGATGTCATATACGCATGGGGGTTGGCGTGATTTTTCTATGACGCCAATTTGGCGGAAATCTCGCTTTCGAATACCAGTTACTTATATATTTTTCAATTATTTGCTATCATTTTGAAAAGGAAATAACTATAAATAAATAAAAGTTTGAATAATAACTATAGAATAAAGCAGTTTATATAATTAAAAAACAGAAAATAAAAGTAAATAAACAATTTATTAATAAATAAAAAACAATAGCCGGGTTACCATAGCAGGCAAAATAACACCATCTTGGCGCCAGTTAGGTATCCGGTTCATATCTGAAATCTGTGCCGTAAATTGTATATAAAAAAAAATTATATATATTTAGAAACGATTTTTTATGCATATAAGTGCATATATAAACAAGGATAAAAATTCATTAGATTTGTTTTCGTAGCTGTTTATATATTTTCGCAACATATCTCACTTTCTGATGCCCGAATCGCGCCAAGCTTTTTTTAAAAATGCGCTATAATGGAAAAGTACTTAAATAAATAATTAACAGAAATAACAAATTATACAAACTAAAACTTTTTATTTCGAGATCAAAACATTGTTTTTAATTTCGATTAAAAATACATATATCCTTGGATAACTTCAATTGAAATTAGCTTCACAGCTTAATATCTCATTCCATAAACCTAAACAAACACATGCGATTCATTCATCGTGAAACGTCAAAAATATTAAATCATTGAGGTAATCATTAACAAAGTAAGTTCTCCAACAATCAATGGGCAATATTCTAATGACGTCATAGTAGGTAAAATGGTGGCGGTATCGTTTGTTTATGGTTTGTAGTCACAAAGATTTAATTTTGCAATGTCTCTTAGTTACATTATTTTACTGTCATATTTATGATCTCAGAACAAAAGCCTATTTTTTCATTATTTAGTTATTAAAGACGGAAAAAATTCATAAATGCATGATTTGAAAATTTTAAATAATTTTCTTTCTTAATACTAAAAAATAACATCGGGAAGTAACAGCGGGTTTAAGTTAAATAAGTTTAACTGTTTATTCTGTTGTAATATTCAAAATAACTGTATTTATTAGATTTCAGTACTCAACATCAGGGCCCGATTAAACTTTGATGTTAGAGGAATTACAATGTCATTTCAGGACCTTCCTTTTGGAGAAGCTTTTCTAAATTCCATACATGGAAAATCTTCAGTGTTAGAAATATTATTCCTAGGACTGACATAACACGAGAACGGCCTGCAATTTTACACAAGTTTTTGAAAGCTACTTTATATCACAAATTTTACTAAAAACTGGTTACTTTTTTGTTATAGCGGTTCACACTATTAGGATTATGATAAGTTGCAGCCAATTTCGCCAACGTCGTAACCAAGATCGTGAAGAACACACATATAATACCATATAATACCATTTCATGAAATCGTATACGATAATTTAATAGTTTTTAACCTTACTTCAAGTGTGTTATTTATTTATTTTTAAGGCTCAACAATCTAAATTGTCCAATATATGAATTTTAAAAAATGTAAACAAAGATTGAATAGACATGAGCGCAAAAAGCTTCAAATCTGCATAACACTTGGAACCAAACTGTGCAGATTAGTGGTCTTCTACTGTACACAGTTTTTCATAAATGTGTTTCGTTCTTAAAATGTGTCATTTTCATCGATCACTGCGGAACAAGCTAGAAAACTCATATTCTTGCACATGAGTTGTATATATCTTTATATCTAAATTTCCGTCATTTTTGACGGGCTACCTTTCTAGTCTATATTATAAAGGACAAACATATCTGTGCGTAACGCATACGTCATTTTGCGAATGGCAACACTTTGAAATTTGAAATGAAATTTTGGTTTTGCAATTTTCTCTACTGCAAATATTTAAACTTCTAAACATAGCACATTTTAAATTTTTACACCGCCGTATAAGGAAAAAAATGCTCTTTTAAATGCAATTTGTTTGAAAGCTGTATCTCAATTAATTTTTGAGATATTAATTTTTTTGCAGTTTTTAATACCATTTTCTTTATCGTGGCAACAAAAGTACCTCATTTCTATTGAAAGTCATTGAAAGTAAACGGAAAATAGTTGAAAATAGGAGATACTGTATTTTTTATTGCCATTTTCTCATAAAACCTGAAAAAATAGTTGAAAATAAAATATGGTCTATGTCAAGAATATTGTCTTTTATTCCGTGATAATGACGGCATATGCACACTTTTCTATAGACGAAGTTTAAGACTGGGTTGTAAAAGTACATTGCTTTAGCGGATGCAAATGACGTCATTTTATAAAAAAGCGTGTATTTTAATTCATAAACTTGAATTATGTTTTGTAGAAGTGCGTCATTTTCACAGCCCAGCTGCTTTGAAATTCTTCACAGGTGAAAATGCTTCACTTTTGAAAATAATGTAATCGAAAACACACACTGATAAACGCAATGTTTTACAAAAAATGTAGAGTGTCTTTATAAAAGAGAGGTGACATGCAAATAATAGCGATTTATTTATATTACAGAAATTGATGATTCTCGCCTGGATGGATTTGCTTCGCCGAGTTAGACAAGGAAACAAATAATTCGTGGTTGTCGAAAATTCTCTCGAATAATAAAATTTTAATGATATTCTTTAGGACATTCTACTATAATTTTATCAAAATAACATAATTTGCTTAATTTAATTTTTCCTAATTTTATATAACCTATATATTTAAAACACAAGTGTGTTTTTTAGTCATCTGCCCTGATCTTTCTGCTGAACCAATTTTACAAATATATATATATTTAAACCTCTTCCTTTGTAGATGTGGTCGCACTATCTGTTTTTTTTTTTTAATATCCCCACTTTTATATTTTAATTTTAAAAGCATTTTATGAAATTTCTTCAAAATGATGAAAATTAGATAGCTTTCATTGCTGCAGACAAGATAGAAATAATGCGGTATTTTAAACTGTATTCATGCTATTTTTGATAAAAATTGTTGTATAGGGTTTAGTGGCGCAAAATCCCATTAGGAGCAGAATATTATATTAGGGGCATAATAACGGAAAATGACATACTGTTTTGAAAACACGCATTTTTTCTCATACATTTTCTATAGTGATTTTCTTTCTGCATGTGTACTAAGTTTCAGACACTAGGCGAAATGCTTATTTAAGTGAAAATGAAGTCATATTTAAAAGAAAACTATCATTTTGTTAGATAAAACTAAGCCTTTTAACACAAATGCGTCTAAAAACCATAAATTACGGAAATTTTTACTCTCCAAAATTGAGATTAGAATCTCAAATAAAGAGGGCGTCTGTTCCCATAAAAGATGTTGCTGGCAATCTTGACTTCAAGTTTTGAGTTAAAATGATTTTTAAATGATCAAACAAAATACAATTTTTTTTTTTTTTAAATGATGAATATGGATATGAGAAGTGCGTATGCAAATTTTGAGAAGGTGAAAATTGCTGTTTTCATTTCGGAAATCCAAGCATAACAGCCTCAATTGATAACCACATCCTAATAACTGATCTTTATTATATTTTACTGATTATGTATATATATTATAAAGAACAAACGTATCTGTGCGTAACGTTGACGTCATTTTGCGAATGGCAATACTTCACGATCAAACTTCGGTCTTGAAATTTTCGCTACTGCATTTTTTCAATCATCTGACCATCATACATTTTGAATTTTTGTCGCAAAGGGAAATAAATGTACTTACAAATGCAATTCGTTTAAAAACTGTATTCATTGACTGATGTATTATATTTTCTAAAATAATTTTTAAGCCCGATTTTTTTAAAAGTTTATCTTATCACGTGCCGGTTTCAATACATAAAATAATAGACATTTTACATATAAAGCAACAAACATTTTTCAGCATTTGTTTCTGGCTATTTTTTCATAATGAAATTAATACTTCCTTTATAAGCAAATAAAAGAATAATATTAAAAAACCCCACCAAACTAACATATTTGTGAAAGACATATTAACGAAATTAATACTTCTTTTATAAAGAAAAGAATAATATTGAAAAAACGCAAATCTAACTTATTTGTAATCGTACAATTTAAATTTTTAGATCACCAAAAAGGATTTCTTTTTCAAATGGAATTTGTTTGCAAAGTTCATCTCAGTTTACTGATTGCCTATGGCTTTAAAAACAATTTTAAAGCATGAAATTTTTTAATTTATCTATATCGCGCGGAGCTCGATTGTGAAAGATTAATCCGTTTGCCCTTAAAACAAAATAAAGAGTTCATCATTTTCTTACGGCTAATTTCCATTAAAAAAAACTTCCTTATGATTAAATAAATAAAATAACATAAATAAAACACAAATTTACCAGACATGTATAAGCTCTGAAACTATGAGAATATAAAAGGATGCCATAAGTAGTAAAATCTTGGCAAATAACTCTTAGCATGCGGCTAATAAGAAAATATCGCTTTTGATAAATTTCAAAAATGTATTTGTTTGTGTAATTCGTATTTTCCATATGAAAAATGCTTTTTTAATGTAAGTGGTCAATCTAAAAAATTTATTGGATATAAAAAAATGTTAGTTTTCAATAAAAAAAAAAAAAAAAAAAAAAAAAAAAAAAAAAAAATGTTTTCACTTATATTCTTTAACCCGGGAAGCCCGGGTACGATCCCCTAGTTATAATAACGATGACATGATGGCGATGGAACAATATTTGACGATTTATCACCTGCGCCCGGCTAACATTAAATTACCAAATTGGCCGCCTGGCATACAAAACACAAAGTGGTCAACCCGGAACTGTTGATAACAGTCACATGACTTTGGCTTTTATTATATAGATACTAATTTAATTGTTTTTTCGTTATTTAAAATAAAAATTATGTCAATTTGTATAATTTGGCGAGTGGTTTGGCAATTTATATAATTTGGCGAAATTGGTCGACGGGATAACTAACAAGTACCAAATAGTTAATTATAACTATAGAACAAAACAATTTATATAATTTAAAAAGAAAATAAAAGTAAATAAACAATTTATTAATAAATAAACAACAACATCCGGGTTTCCATATCAAGCAAAATAACGGCACTTTGGCGACAGTTAAGTACCCCGGTGCGTATATGACATCTGTGCCATTATTTTTTCTTAAAAGCAACAGCAAAAAGAGATATGATTATTTTACTTAAGAATTAAGTGAAAACAGGAAGCAAAATTCGGTATTTTTTGAGACTATGAGCATTGGCACTTTTTTAGGCTTCAGAAAGAGAGATTTTCTGCCAACTGATGTAAACAGCTATGAAAACAAACCTGGTAAGATTTTTTGCTTATTTATTAATTATAAGAATACTCTTAAATTTATCAGATGGCTTTGTTTAGTCGTTATTATTATTACTAATAAAAAATGCCTAACTTTAATCAATAATTAAAAACTAGGCATAAACCGAATGCATAAACACTTTTCATCTTTGTTGGAAAGTGTTAAAAAGAGTAACGTGCGTTACATGAAAAACTGAATGCTGGCGTTTCAGTTGGTTGCATTATAGATCGTGCAATTTCAGAATATCACTATTTATTTGTTTTTCAAATGACTCGTGAAGAGTCGAAACATGTCAACAGTCAAATAAAACTATTTTACTGTTTTTAAAGATTTAATCTTACACCTTTTTAGCAATTAGAAATAGCATATAGATTCCAGGACTCGAAATGTATCGGAGCAAACCGGAACGATGTCCCAGTTAGTGAAACTGTGATAAATGTTGTTCCGGTTCGTGGAATTATTAAAAAATATTATTACAGTTTCATGCATACTGTGCTCTCTGTAACTTTTTTTCTAATTATTTAGAATCTTGAATGCATTTTGCTTTAATTGGTTTTTCTACGGTTAAATATAAATTTGCTATACATTAAAGTCCGATTATCCGAGTTAATATGGAATAAGCTCACCTCGGATAAGCAAAAAAGTCGTATAAACCGGATTTACACAAATCGTCACCAACTAAGATGATGAAATATAAATTTTCACTTAATTCATTATGGTACAGTAACATTTCTTTATCTTTGATGTACATTTCCGTTACTATTAAGAAAAACGGGGAGTGAAATTGTTTATTTGAAATTCTAAAAAAAAAGTAACTACCGCTATCACCGCCGCCGCCGCCGCCGCCGGTTTTGAATTCTTTGTGACCGGAGGTCTTTCTTCGTTAATATTAAGAAAAATAATGCATACAAAAATAGGAAAATCGGTAGTATTATACAGAAATGTTTGATAAACACGCTGATGCAGACAATTTTCAAATCGAAGAATTATTTAAAGAGATATTTAATGCTAAAGTTGGACAAAATCGTTCCACTAAAAAAGTTTTATAGCAGCAAAAACTATACATGGCAGTGTAATCATTTTTAGATCATTTTATGCGTTAGAATTTGCCGGAGTGCAGATTGTATTTCTTTTTTTAATTTGGCTAATTTTTTGAGGTTTTATTTCTATTTTAAATTCAAATTTTCAACATTTCTAGAGATATTTTTTACAGATTTTAGAAAGTGATATTAATTTAAACTGTTGCCAACTGTATAAACAGCGGAAACAATAATGTTTGCTTAAAATATTTATACATGTAATAAATTAAAAATTTATTTACACGTGACTATTATAAACAGAAAAAAAAACATTTGGAATTAGAATTAAATAATTATGTACAAAAAGCAGGAGCTTATTAAAAATTACGTCATAAAAACTATAATTACACGTGAATTTTAAGAGAGAAAGGAATTTGTAAAATAATAAATTTATTAACATGCGTTAGAAGTCTTAAATAGGAGAAATTACGTCATATTTACGTCAAATTACAGTTATTACATAAAAGGAACACAAAATAATATTGCAAAACGGTTTAAATTTAGAAACTGCGCTAGACATTTATTTGATATTTTGAGTGGATACTTTTCAACTATTTTTGTTAAGAAAGCGCAAATAATATTTCATTTCTAACACACGTATTTTCACGTGAATATTAAAAAGAGAAAGAATAGTTTGGTCAAAATTACGTCAGATTAAAAACGATTAATTTAAAATGTCTTATTTAAAAGAACTTTCTTTTCGCTTTCTTAAAAAATACCGGGAGACAAAGATTCTGGTTACTTAATTCCTTTTATATTAGCTTATTTTGAAATGTTTATCTTATTTTACTTAATCAAAGACGAAAACAGCGATTGACATATGTATTTTTGGTACTATTTACTTATCCCGTCGACCAAAAATCTATCATCAGCCAAACTATAAGATTAAATGCCAATAATGGTTGATCGTAAATGTCACATTAACTTGACTTTAAGCAAGTTACACGTGTCTACGTCATCAAGTTATTTTTATTTCGACGTTTTATTTGTATTTTTATTAATGTTGCACTAATTTATTTGTTCTTTTGTTATTTAAAATAAAAATGATGTCAATTTGTATAATTTGGCGAGTGCTTTGGCGATTTATATAATTTGGAGAAATTGGTCGACGGGTTAATCAAGTAGTACCGCAGCGGATTTGGTCTTAAAATTCCCCAGTCAAAGAGAAATGAATAGAAATCCGTTTATAGGTAGATCGCCATTGTTTTTTAAATTATAATTCAATATTCCGAAATCTTTTTAAAGCCGATCAAATTAGCGTACTTTTAGAGTCTGTGGTGTCTGAACGGGGGTTGACGAGCGTAGCTCGTAGGGGGCAGAGCCCCCTAGTATTTGAAAAAGCCCTTGATAGTTTTTGTTTGTTGACTGTCAATTTTGATGCAGTATTACGCTACTGCATAGCTACCAATTTCTAAGATTTTTTTCTTATCCCTAAAACATAAAAGTAAATTTTGCCTAATTCAATCGCCGAGATCTAACAATTGTCAACGACGGCAAAATTTTGCATTAAATTTCAGAGGTAACAAAACCGTACACATTGGCAGGTATATGATTCTATTAGAGTCATGGAAATTGCCTGTGTAGTCTCTTCTTTCTGCTCAAAGTTTGAAATAGTTTTTTCAATCGAACTTATACCTTTGGAATGGATCATTTTCTCCTGATGGACTGATGGCTTCCATTATTATGAAACAGCCATTATAAATGAAGTGTTAGATGAAAAGAATGGCCATTTTTTTCCCGCATTCTGACCAGAAAATCAGAGTTTTAACTTTTTACGACTGCTCTTTCATCTTCACCTAACACTTCATTTATAATGGCTGTTTCATAGTAATGAAAGCTATCAGTCCATCAGAAAAAAATAACTCGGTTAAAGCGGAAACTCGGTTAAGCGGAACTCGGATAATCGGGACTTTACTGTACTTTCAAAAAAAAAAAAAAAAATAGTCGACAACAATTTTGAAATAACGTTTTTTCGTGAATTTTTCCATTTCGAGCCCTGATAGATTCTATATTTACATATTCCGTGTGCAACGAGAATTATGATATCCACCGAAGGATGTGCAGACAAGCAGATGAGTCAGAAAGATTATAATAACCGCCAGAGGCATCATAACCAAGTGATTTCATTTCATAGCATGAAGATGCAGAAAAAGCTTCCCCGTAACGTATTTTTAAAAACTACGTAAATAACCTCGTCTCAGTATGTTCATAATTGAAAAAAAAAAAACTGATCAATGATAAAAGTTCGTGATAAGCGAATTTTTTCAAACCTATCTAAAATGCATTAACGAAAAGATAGGAAACAAGTTATTCAATACTTCTGATAAATAAACCATATATCAGTTTTATCCTTGAATTTGCAATCCATTTCTTCTGTTTTTTACAGCATTTCCGAAATATAAAAGAATATGGCTTCCCTGTGAAAACAATGTTCTGCTGTATTGGTCAAGCAAACGTTATTTTCAACACACATGTTCCCGTAAAAACAAACCATCTTCTCCCAATCAATATTAACCCTTTGAAGGGCGGTGGTTCATTGGATCACTTAATTTTAATTCCTAAATGACACATTGGCACCAGAATTTTTGAATGAAAATTTTTCAATTATTAAGAACGGGAAGAAAAACTTTTACTTATTTCCAAACACATTTGTTTGTAAATACTGGTGTCATTCATTCATTTCAGCATTTTATGAATCGAAGCACTTTGCCACTGAAAGGGTTAATAAAAAAATGTTTGTATGCGTACGTGCGGCGATGGACAGGAAAATCTATGACACATATAGTTCAGCAATTTTGGCTGCAGATAGAGGAAGATAAAATCCAGCCACTTTCAGAATTTCGTCTCTTTTTTCTTTCTTTCTTTCTTTTTTTTTTTTTGATATGGAAGGCGTAATTTCTCGTATTTTTCCGATTTTCCAAGTTCGCTGGCGATTTTGAACTAGTCAAAAGCAATTAAAATTCAATCTTTTAGCCATATAATAAATTTTGCTCTTTTTAAATAACGTTTATTCGGAATTCGTTGAGTAATTTTTGATTTTTCACCAATTTATTTTTAAAAAGTTACATTTTTGCTGAAAATAAGAACTTTATTTTGTATTAAACAGTAGGGTGGGCCGAAAAAATTTTTTTTTTTTATTTTCGATGATGGGTAGTGCGGAAAAGTGGCCACTAGCGGCACCAAGTTCACACACAAATTTTGAGATTTTTAGGACAATTCCTATATTTGCCGCTTTTGGCTTGAAGTTTTGCTAAAATGCTGATATTTGAACTTTTTTAGCAAAAATTTTAAAAATGTTAAATTAAACTTATTTTAATCGTATTTACTTGAAAAGGAATATTTAATGTTCCAAATATATAAATAAGCTCTGATAATGTATTATTTAATTGCTATGTGTATTTTAAATTAGACGATTTTTATAGCCTTTTCGCGTTTAAGTGAACAAAAGTTGCAGGTATTGTTTGAATCTTTCAACGGTTTCTCTCTTTTGTCTTGTTTATGTCCCTTGGTCTTCCTTATTTTTTTTCGATGCTTTAAGGGTCATATATTTGGGTGACGGACAGCAGAATCCCTCAGAATCAGATCTGGATGGAGAGAAGGGGGTGAGGCGAGAACTTAAGCGAACGCAGTGACTCATCGCGATGTTGGGGAGTGAAGGAGGAAATACAAGAGGGGAGAAAGTGCGATAAGGGATGCTTATTATTTTCAGTATTCAGTTTCTCTGAGACATGGCGGACGCTGTGTGAGATAGGAATATGCGTTTAGGAGTATTTGGCTTTGAAGGGCCAGGTTCAAATTCAGATTCAGTCGAACTGCTTGCTTGAAAGCTCCCACTACTTGAATCTTTCAACAATATAACTGTCTTCCATCTGGATCTAACTCCACTCGTTGAAGGCTTTGTCGCAGAACCACTGTTCTTCGTTGAAATTGTATCCCTTTTCATTTTCCACGATATTTTCTTTGCAAGAGTTTTGCTTGTTTTTAAATCAATATTTCGGATAAACATTTTTCGAACAGTTCTTTGATCCTTCAAGAAGTTCAGCTCCCGATGTGGAACTTTACGTCTGATGTCGCAGCTACAATTGTTCAAGCCTCTACACTCACAAGCTGCAATGTCAAAAAAAGAGGTTTCCGCATTTCGTACGAAATCTTCGCGGATCGCCTTGCCTTTAACGCCCGTATGATTACAAGATTTCTCCAATGATCTGCACTCATTGTAATAGTTTGTAATCTTTCCGTTAATTGTTCGTTGGGAAACCACTGGTATGGAAGATTTTTTCCAGATTTCAGAAATTTTTTCACCTACCATTTTAATAATATCATCGACTGGTTGAAGATAAATATCTTGATTTTCTTCTATATCGCTTCGCAACCAATAGTAGTGGCGCATGATGTCATCAATAGTTGACAATTGCAAGTCTTTCAATTTCTACGGTGCCCCAAAATGGCTACTTTTCACGGCATCACATGTCTTTACATGATCATGAACTTTCGCACTAGCCATTTCTAAACTCGTCGTAATAAAACGCACAAAACACAGTAAAGGCACGTTAAACGATCCAAAATGCAATGTATTGCACGAGAAAAAGATTTTACTTTTACACTGAACAAATGTCACAGGGAAATCGAGCACAGAAAGATAATAAGCATCCCTTATATCGCACTTTCTCCCCTCTTGTATTTCTTCCTTCACTCCCCCAACATCGCGATGAGTCACTGCGTTCGGTTAAGTTCTCGCCTCACCCCCTTCTCTCCTTCCAGATCTGTTTCTGAGGGATTCTGCTGTCCGTCACCCAAATATATGACCCTTAAAGCATCGAAAAAAATAAGGAAGACCAAGGGACATAAACAAGACAAAAGAGAGAAACCGTTGAAAGATTCAAACAATACCTGCAAATTTTGCTCACTTAAACGCGAAAAGGCTATAAAAATCGTCTAATTTAAAATACACATAGCAATTAAATAATACATTCTCAGAGCTTATTTATACATTTGGAACATTAAATATGCCTTTTCAAGTAAATACGATTAAAATAAGTTTAATTTAACATTTTTAAAATTTTTGCTAAAAAAGTTCAAATATCAGCATTTTAGCAAAACTTCAAGCCAAAAGCGGCAAATATAGGAATTATCCTAAAAATCTCAAATTTTTTGTGTGAACTTGGTGCCACTAGTGACCACTTTTCCGCACTACCCATCATCGAAAATCAAAAAAAAGTTTTTTTCGGCCCACCCTAATGTACAGTCGTGGAAAAAAAAAGTAAACACCCCCTACTAACTCCTCAACAAATTATCGTAGACTAAAATTACTGGTACCAAACGATTGGAAATAAAGTCTTCTTTTAAATGATGTATATAAAATTTTCTTAGGGGGTCATCTACATATTAAAACGAATCCAAACTTCATTTTTTTCAGTGGCAGTACCCAATTTTAACGAGATATTTCAAATCTTCGGTTCAAACTATGCCTAGACACCAAATTTCAAGTCATTTGAATGATAAGTTTTTGAATTAAAAACATTCAAAATTTAGTGCTTCTAATGTTAAATTACATTTTCATATTTTTATTTATATCTCCTGAAATTAGGCTCCTAATGTGCTAATTTTTTTGTAGCAATAATACTAATATACTCAAACATAAATACGCTGAATTTGAAATTTTTATAATTTTATGATACGAATTTTGAATT
Organism: Maratus speciosus; assembly: GCA_963932465.1. Lineage (NCBI taxonomy): Eukaryota > Metazoa > Arthropoda > Arachnida > Araneae > Salticidae > Maratus > Maratus speciosus. Next base: position 226,358,342 of record OZ010800.1, on the reverse strand, counting down.
ATGAAATTACTATTCGAAAAAATTATGAATTGCAACCTACAATTTTTTTATGGATTTAGATTTATTAAGTCCTGCTTTATGGAAAACCAAAATTTCACATTTTTCTTCCAAGTAGTTTTCAAATTATGCTTAAAAAACGGCAAAATGATGGTTTAAGGGGTCTTCTATGATGGAAGTGAGTAGATATTTTAAAATTTCTACTGCTGTACTATAATCTAACAGGTTTCATAAGAAAGGGACTCTCTCGGTTAACAATCGAGTACGGAACTTCAATTTGGATACAGCCCTTAAAATACGCTCGTTTTAAAATAATTAATTTCTCGGAAACTTATGGTGCGAATTGCATAAAAATTTGTTTTTAGGCTAATTGAAGGCTGAAGAGTTCATTTATGCTGTCAGAATTGTGTACTGCTATTGAAAAAAACAAAGTTATGGTTCGTTTTAATATGTAGATGACCTCCTAAGAAAATTTTATATACATCATTTAAAAGTAGACTTCATTTCCAATCGTTTGGTACCAGTAACTTTCTTATACGATAATTTGTTGAGGAGTCAGTAGGGGGTGTTTACTTTTTTTTCCACGACTGTACATAAACCTGATCTGTAAATGGTTCTTCTTTTCAACATATTATTTAGTTAAACATTTTGATCTCTCTTAGTAATTTTTGTCGTGTATTTCTAAATACAATATATCTAAAAAAAATTAAGGTCCAGTCCAAACAGGCTTACTTTCTGACGCTTTCCTCAATTCATTTTTATTCGTAAACACATTAAACTGTCTGGTATTCTTGTTCAGAATCGAAGAAATCGAGTACCGTTTTGCAATAAGTTCTATGGAGGAAGAGAATCTTTAAAAACACTTTGTCAGTTTTCAGACGATTTTCCGAACGTGACAGCCGATACAGGACGGCATGAGACAGAATTCGCGTATAATCCAAGATGTAATTAATTCATTTATCGAGAAATGGAAAACGCACTTTGATTCCAAATCGCCTGAATAGTCGTGCCTGAATATACAACTTCAATATTCTATTAAAGCAAAAACATAAAAAATAAGAAGTTACATATAATTTTTTTAAAGACATTAATCGATCTCGACACGTTCTCCGTGATATCAGATCAAGAGAACGGGGTTGCCATGGCATTGGGTTTCCACGTTCAGTCCAGAGTCAGGAATAATGGTAATCTAAACACTTTCATACATCGAATCCGAAGTTCAAAGTCGAGGTACTGCTGGTAAAGGATACCTTTTGCTGTGGCGCTGTTTGTATTTAAGGTATCTGCCTACATTAAAATGGCTGTTTTTAATTTTTCAAAAAAAAAAAAAGAAATTTTTCAAAAAACAAATTTTATTGTTTTGTTTGGAAGAATCTTTTGAAATTCCAAATCCATTTGAATTTTTTACTTCAGTTACAAGAAGAAGAGTTATGGCCAATTTAATAAACTGGAAGTAATGAGTCGAATACCGGAAGTGGGCGTAGGAAGGGCAGAAGACATGTAAACAATGTTTTTACGCAGGATTTTCTTATTTTTTATATAAAAACACTAATAAAACTTAATGGACACTTTTACCTTAATTTTATAGATAAGAAATATTTAAATGCGATTTCTGCAAACTGCATACATATTAAGTGTACAATGTTAATGATGGAATCTGGAGTAAATTGACACAGCTGCGCCATCTGGTAGATGGGGTTGTTAACAGGGGCGTAGCTAAAGATATTTTTTCTGGGGGGAGCATTCAAAAATTTCCCAACTTGAAACAAATTTCTCTATTTTCCAGCTGAAATGATATGTGCACTGTGTGGTTAATGATAATCATACTTACACTTAAAAAAATTCTTTCCATAGAAAAATACTGAAACCAAAAATATAAAAATTATAATTATTGGTTCATTTAATGAAAGTTTTTGTCTTATATTGTGTAGGAGTCATCATACTTCATATGAAAATAGTCTCATGATATTTTGAGATTTTTCAGAAATGAACATAGTTTTGGGAGGAAATAGGTTACAGGCATTGTTTATGGACAACAGCAGGGAAATTTAGGTCTGGTAGATGTACGATATTTTCGTAGCACAAAGGAAGACAATGACAAATTGAGTCTGGCTGCTTTTTGTATTTCTATTGATAATTTAACTAGTTTGCTGTTACAGAACTCAGAAAAGTAGCCGACAAAACAATAAAAAATTCTTTTTTTTTTTTTTTTTTACTATTATTTAAAAAAAAGGTCTTTAAAAAATCTATAATTTCCCAACTTTAAGCTCAAATTTCCCAAGTTCACATATATTGGAGGGAGAGGCTCCCCCCTCCCCCACACACTGCGATGCCTCTGGTTGTTAATGCAAATACGAGGTTTTTAGTATGGCGTCATATATGACAGATTATCTACTATCTGCGCATATTTTCTGAATCTTTATTTATAGAAGATGGATCTTGTTTACCAGATTTATTGCATAATATTTTTATTACAATATGCTTTAATAAAATTATGTACATCAAAAAAAATAGTCGCAATATCATTTTAATTTCGGGAGAAAAAGCACTAATGCTACAAAAACGTTATTGCCTTTTGCCTTAAACTAACATGACATTGCGACTGTTTTTTTAAAGACACATATTTTTATCAAAACAAGCTGTAACAAAAATATTTTGCAATAAATCTGGTAAACAAGATTCATCTTCTGTGAGTTAATAAAAATTTGAATTTCGTGACTGAATTTTCAACAGAGATTCTATAAATGGGTGGCTTTGTCTGTTTTTTTTTTGTTGTTGTTTGTTTTTTTAAGAAAAAAAAATCTAATCGGCCGATTTTAGGAAAATTATTGAAGTTATTGTTTAGACTATAGGTGCAGATTCCCAAAACTTTTAAGGAGCCAGTGGCTCCTGAATCCCAAAAATCCAGTCGCCACTTTGGCTTCTAACCAAAATCTAGTGGCCACATTGCGAAACAAACTCATAAAACAATAGTATTTATATGGAAAAAACTTAAAAAAAACTTTTAAAAAAAACTGAGGAATTCAAAATGAAAAATAGTTTAATTAATAAATACACATGTACAACAAAACTCAGACTAATTACAACAAATTTGTATACTTAATTTAATCCTAAAATTCGTGAAACTTTCATTTTAAAAAAGTATAATATAAATCTGGAAAAATCAGAAGATAAAGTTGGACAAGATACAATTGAATAACAAAACATGTATAAGTTAAACAGTCATGAGAATGGGAAATATTAGGAAAACTTTATTTCTTATTTTGATTTTGTCTTATAAATGTACACATTGTAATGTAAGAGACGATGGTATACTTTAATAATGAACACAATTGATAAATGAAGAGGCCATCGTATGGTTTTTCTTGATTTAATTTGACATTCATAAAACACGAAATTACGAACACAAACCCAAAGTATAATCGCGGCAACATTTTCTACTTTTTAAAAACATCACTTAAAAGCCACCTTCACAACCAAAATCAACGCACTGCGCTCACTCCCGCTTCTCTTCAGAATTGGAAAAATGCAGAACAATCTTTTTATCATCAGATGACTACCGCCATCTATCGATGGAAAATGTTAGTTTTCTGTCAGTGAGTTATAATTGAGTTATTTCTTTACAACATATAAAAAATTTAGAAATGTCTAACAAATTTTTGCGTTATAAAAATCTCGCACTTGCAGAAAACATATACATAGCAAGAATATATCTGGTTTTAAGTATTTTTTCGTGCAAGTTTCTTTTTGTTCTTTTTTCTTCAGAGTTCGGAAACCTCTAGCCTCGCAACTTTATGATCCAAAGCAAAGCCGCCTCAAGACTACAAGCCAAACACAAGGTTTCGTGACGTCACGACGCGGGGCTTAGATCAGCCGTGGAGAGCACATGCGTTATTAAAACATATTCTTTCCTCTATATTTCAACTTATTATCACAGCATATAGGAAAAAAAATAAAAACTTATAGTTTAAAGACGCTAATTAAGTGCTTTTTAATCAATTTCGATCACTCGAAACAATAATAATAACGATAACACAAAAACAATATTTATGAAATAATACCACTGTGTCAATGAAAATGTGCATCAGAATTAAAGTTACATTAAAGAAAATTCGTTCGTTAATGAAAAGAAAATCCCAAGTATTAAATTTATTTTAGTAGACAGTTTCTATTATTTATTCTACTTTGAAATTTAGAAACAATATCAATTATCTATTTGGTATATATTCAAAAACAAGACATTATACATTATTACATACATATATATATATGTAAATATAAATTTGTAGTTTAAACACATAAATCGAATTATTTTGCTTTCAGTTATTTCAAAATAAATAAATAATAATAAGTGTGCCAATCAAAACCCACATTTAAAAATTAAATTAAAGTGGAAGAAAAGTGAATGTTAAATGAAAATAAATTCAAGTTGTGTTATATTTTTATTTTAATCGGGCTTGAAATTATACAGTAAATATCCTATTAAATATTAAGTGATTTGAAACCTGCATATAATAAATAGTAAAATTAAAGTATACATGAAATTAAGTATTCTTATAAATAAATTTTCGTACTGTAAACTTTACTTATCAGAAATGGGTAATTTTCACATAAAATCCATTAAATTAAAAACCACAAAACTGTCATAATACTAAAACAACACAAGTTCATGAAACAGAAAATTATTATTTAGTTTTGTATTAGTTTGATATATTATGTAAGGTATAAGCAATAGAATTTTAAAAAGTGTATTGACATATGAAGAAAAAAATAAAAGAAAGAAAGAAAAGACTTTCATCAATTGGAATTAAAATATTCCTAATTTATGTTCATTTTCCTCGAATGTTTAGGTAATAGCTGATAAAAAAAAAACATCGAAAAACACAAAAACCTTCCACAAATATAAATATTTCATTTCCAAAATAATGTTGTGTGGGTTCTTAAATGTTTGTTCATATCTTTTAAGCTTAAAATAATCAATTTTTATGAGATGAAAAGTATTTCCTGACCAGATCTAAAAGTAAATTTATAATTATAGAATAATAATTTTATTTATTGTTACTTTTAATTAAACATTAAAATGTATATGAAAACACATAGGATTTTTGCGAAGAAGGTGTGTGTGTGTGGGGGGGGGCAACTACTGTTTTGCATAAGGGTACTAACAACCCTTCCTCTAGTCTTGTAAATAAATTGTTTACATTTGTAGCAAAAATAGGGAGATTCAAAAACATTATCCCCATAGCTCTATTTACGCAGTACATAAGCATTTATAATTTAACAAAAAATTATAAAAAGAATTTTTATTAAGATAGCAAACGTTTAAGATTAAAAAACAACAATAAATTGATACATGTATATCGATCGGGGTTTGCTTTAAAAGAAGTAAACAACATAAAAATGCTATGTATTCACAGCGACTTTTATGAAAATTTCTGAACAAATTAGAAAGAGAGGATGGTGTGACAAAATACAAATTAAATGATATAAGTCTTGACACGATTTAGGGATGTTTGCCATTTTAAATTATTGGTCTATGTGGAACGAAACAGAACTACAATAATATAGTTTCGTTTTGAGACATGGTATTATTGATAGAATCGTACTAGGATTTGCTAGTTAATTTATTTCAAAGAAATTAAAAATAAAAGATTTTGAACACAAGAAATAAAAATTGTGCTGATAGCATATAAATATAATTTGAAAATAAAACTTACCTTGAAAAGAATGTGTTATCAGGCTGAATAAAACACACGTGCACGTAAAATAGAAAGATACAAAATTCAAATGTTCGGGGCTGGCGCGTTGGCAGTTAGCCAGCCCCAGGCTGTGACGTCACACGTGGGGGGATGAAGGGCGTGTCTGGCTTGTAGTCTTTAGGCGGCTTTGTCCAAAGCCCTTAACCCCTTCGCGACGGGAGCCTTTTACGAAATGTTTATTACTTTGCTACCGGTTTTAAAAAACAGAAGTTTGTGCCTATTCAAATCGGGTAAATACTCGGATTAAATAAGGCGAATTTTACAATAAAATTTTACTGGTGAGGATAAACGAGGATCCTTAGGCCTATTTCCGGCACGTATACGTGTCGCTCGTCCCCAAGGGGTTAAATAATCTCTATCGCATCGGGAACTTTGGACTGTATCGTGAGCCGATCTGCAGTAAATGAGTAGTATTTATTTCAACTCTGGATCTCGGACGAAACCTTCGAAGGAATGCTTTCTTTCTCTGGTGTACAAAGGAGAAGCCTTAGCATTAGCGCGCTCATTAGTCGAGTTTCGCACCTGCTAAGTTTTGTAGTGGAGCGGACATGCGCGGAATTATATTTATCACAGGGGCAGCGTTCACGACGGTAACTGAGATCGCAAAAATTCCCTAACTTTTTATCAAGGTCATACTTGATTTCGGCCAGTGAAAAGAGCAGTTGCTTTTCTATTTGCAAAAGAAAAAAAAATCAAAATTCCGCTACGGGGATTGGGAACATTGAAACTCTGGCGATTAAGACTCTGAAAGTTAGTCGCCACAGCAAAAAATTTAGTCGCCACGTGGCGACTGGCGACCGTAAATCTGCACCTACGGTTTAGACTCGCAAAATATTTAAACAATAAATGAACAATACTTGCTCGTTTAACAGTACAACTACAACATTTAATGCATGCATTTTAAATTAAAGTGATTCCGAATGTAAAATGAAAATTTTAAATTAAATGAATGAAATATTTGTACGTTAAATAACATGATTGCAATACAATCGAAAGAACATTGGAAATTTATCGTCTGCGCTGGGTAAACGAAGAAAAGGACTTAAAATTGAATATTTTATTTATTACTAAATTCTGTACATATTCTAAAATTCATAAACGTTGTATTCTCATCGGGAATACAACCGTGTATATCATTTTTTATAACTTCAGCACATCAAGAATTCCGAAAAAAGTGAGACTACAAAATTCCAAATTAACTAGACTAATTTTTATGCGTCATTTTTCCTTTCACTAATAATACACAATTAAAATCGAAAGTATTTAAATTAGCAACATTTGCGTAATATAATTAAATAAGATTTTATCTTTTTTTTATATAAATTAAAATAAAAACATGTAATTAACTTGTGTTCTTCTTTGGAAAAGGAAAGAGATGAATTCTACCAAGAAAAGAATTTTCTTACAATTTCGAAAACTACAGCTATTCGATGGCCAACATTTTGCCATTTTAACACATAATATTAGTTCTAAAAAGAACTATTTTTATTTAAATAATTAACGACAATAAATAAATTAAATAATCACAAATAAAAATTAATAGAATATTCTATGCTGTCAGAATGTAAATACTACAAACAAATGAAAACACGACGTTTGAGCGTGCACAGTTATTTCATAGATGTACAATTAATAGATTATCCATAAAGAAGAAAACAGTTAAGTATATCCCTGTAGTTCAACCCCGTCTGCTACGTGGCGTGTGACCTTGATTGATGTGACCTCGCCTTTAATCTTGCGGTTACTTCTTCCAATTAAGATAGGACGCTTACTTTATATATTGCTTTGGATTTCTGGAAAACATATTTTTCCTTTATTTCCATGTTCGATAAACTCCATTACATAAGATGTTTTAAGGATATTTCAGTGAAATGTTGTCAGAATGCTTATCCTATTCTCACTATGTTCTGAAGTAACATTTAATTCTATGTGATAATGTAATTATTTTATAGGTACTACTTGTATATAAAACTAGTCGTTGGGGAGCACCGTAATACTTGCACATTATGGAAATGTATAATATAAAATATGAAAATAAAACATGTATAAACTATTTATAAAGTGCATTGCAATTCCAAAATACAATTTAAACGTATATTTAAATATCTTTAATACATAGTAATACTTAATTACTGAACTGAGGGTACTACTTGATTATCTCGTCAATCCATTTCGATAAATTATATAAATCGCCAAACTACTCGCAAAATTATAAAAACTACCCGCCCTTGACGACCAGTTTGGTCTCCCTTAAAATTTTTCTTTGGGAAAGCATGCTAAGTATTGTATCATGTTACTTTTATTCATAATTTAATTTACTTGGACTCCCTTAAATATAATTAATATAATCCCTTTATCTAATATTAGTCTTTGTTGCATTAAAATATCTCAATTTCTTGATTTTCTGTAAGCAAGTAAGCCCTATTGGTTTACCATGGAAGTCTATAGGAATTTGGCGAGATATTAGAGATATCGCCAAGCTGGCGTCACGTTTGGCGATATATCGCCACGTTGGCGACAAACTTGGTGGCATTTAACGACGGAACAGATATATAGATTAGCATAATTCTTATTTTAAATAACGAAAGAACAAATAAATTAGTAAAATATTGATAAAAATACAAATAAAACGTCGAATTAAAAAGCACTTGCTGATGCGACAAACACATGTAACGTGTTTAATGTCAAGTGATTGTGACGATAGGTCATTATTGGCATTTAATCTGAAGAGAGAGTAGTAGATCGGCGCCGGTTGGATATGAACCAGGGATCTCATGATCAGGAGGCGAGAACGTTAGTGTCAAACAAAAGGCCAAGCCAGTTACTCTAAGCTTGTAGCTCGCTTTATACTGATCATGTGAGATGAGATCGCTATACACACTATCCCCAGTGAGAAAGACGTGTTGCTGACGTCTAACGAGCGATATGCACTCGTAAATGATGATGTCCTACGCATGTATGATGCGTGACATGACGGGATTTGTGCTGTGAGCGTTTCACAGGCTTTGGGTGCAGGGAATGATATTTTTAGTGCTACCATCTGTTGGTTATGAGATGAGATGATTGTTGTTGAAAGTTTCGTGTATGTCCGGGTCACCAACAGGGGCGGATTTAAGGGGTCGCGATGGTCGCAATCGCGAGGGGCCCCGCATCCCAAGGGGCCCCCAAATCTTCTTTTGAGTTCAAAGAGAAATGTGACGTTTTGATAAATGGATTTTCTTAGTGCTGTTTTTAAAATTTTTCAGTTAATATTACAATATCATTTTCATGTAATAAATATAATTTTTTCTATTAATTTCTAGTCCCAGAAATGTTTTAGTTTTCCCTTATCTTTTTTTTTCCTTTATGAATTATCAGGACTATGATCGTTTGTGGACGGATAGGGTGAGATTCAAAGGAAACTTGGGTCTGAGCCGAAAGAAGCACTGTTAGAGACATTCTATGATGATTTAATTATACAGATTGAGGGGCTAATTAAATCATGGGCCTTCAACCTGAGGCCCCTGATTTGGGGGGCCCCACATTTGGTATGCAGTTTTCATAAAGCTGATATTTTAAGTGAATTTTTACTTTGTGACTGATTATCTATACTAATAAAGCTAAGTTTCGCCCTGCCTGTCTGTTTGTGTGCGAATGGTTAGCAAAATCTACCGCCCATAGAAGTCTGAAAATTAAGTGAGGATAATCCAAGACAGGTCTTAATGCACCTGTGGCTCAGATTTTTAATTTTTTAAGGGTCGGGGCCCCTTTAAGTTTCTATGCACTAAATTGTTAATAACTTGTCCCCTTTTTATCCAATAATCTTCGTTTGGGGGACCTTTCTCATTTAGTTATTCTCGCCTTTCTACTCTCCAGCTTCCAGACCTCTCTTCAGATTACTCTCTTTCTACTTTCTACTCCCTGACACCTTGTGGCTCGATACAGGGCCCCTTCAAGTTTTTGTGCAAATAGAAGGTTAATAAATTGCTTACTTTTAATCCGATCTTCATTTTTGATATCCTTTTTCCATTTAGTTAGTCTCACATTTCTACATTCCAGTTTAGATCCTGGGACCCCTAGGCTGCCGTAGGATCCGGTCCAGGGACCCTTGAACTTTTTGTGTGCGATTAATTTATCACCCCTTGATTTTCTCACCTTCTCAGTACATAATTTTTAAGTTGAGTCTTGGACTCTTCGTCCTAGATCAACACCTTCATATTTTTATTGGGGCCCTAGGGCCCTTTTTTAAACCTTTACCCAATTTTTTGTGCATTTCTTTAAAATATTATTCTATACTTAATTGTGACTAATTGAAGATCTAAAGTGCTAAGAACTTAGATCTTTTAACAAGTTTTCATGTTAGGGCCCTGCTCTTTACTATCAGTTGACCCTTTTTGGGCCGTTTGTTATAGATCCCTTAAAAATGGTCCGATTCACTAGCTTCTTTTTTTAAACAACTTCTTAAGTCCTCCTGCTACTACATGAATGGCAGAAACATTTCCCCGACTTCAACTACCACCAATTTTGAATATTAATTTGCTTCTTGGGGCCTTTGTTGCAGCTTATTTAAAAACTATCTGATTCTATTACAAATTTCTTTAACATAGTTTTAGCGTCCTCCAGCTACTTTAAAACTACTAAAATAATTTCTTATGTCCGACTACATTCTAGTTAAAACACTGGTTTCCAGGGCCCGGTCTTTATACCTCAGCTACCACTTTTTTCAAACATTAATCTCCTTTTTCAGCATCAACTTACGGTTACAAACTACAGCCGTAAATTAAAAATCGCGTTACTTTAAAGGTAACTTTAGATAAGGGATTTCATCCGTTTATTAAATATCGTGTTAATGTTAAAAGTTATTCGTGAAATTTACAAGGGAAGGGGGCATTTTCCACCGCTTGGGGGCGCATTCTTTCCTCGGATTCTAAGGACCCAATTTCAATGGGATTTGGTTCATTCAACTTAGGTTATAATTCGGCTACTTTCTGTATCATGAAATTTTACCTTTGACTTCAGTTACCAACATTTCCTAACATTAATGATACATTAATTGGGCTTGATTACTACGAGGTTTGGCTCAATCAACTTGGTTTTTGATTGTCTCCGGCACGTGCGAAGCATTTCCGGTACATGTTGCCTTAGATAACGGAACCTCAGGTTACAGGTTCGTTCGGAAATAAGTTTGTTGGGAACACTCTAGACGCTGTGGAAGGCAATGGGGGCCTCCGAAATTAGGTTCATTTAAAAGAATTTCTAAAGACATAAAATTATACAAACTTGAGTTTTGTTTATGGTTATTATTTACGGACCCCGGGTAACGCCGGGCGGGTCTGCTAGTCTATACTAATAAAACAAAGTTTCGCTCTGTGTGTGTGTGTGTGCGATGGCTCTCAAAATTTACCGCACATAGAAGTCTGAACATTTCGGTGAGGATAGTCTAAGCCAGTTCCTGATGTACCTGAGGGTCAGATTTTTAATATTTTAAGACCCGGGCCCCCTGAGCCCTTCAAGTTCTTATGCCCTAAATTTTTAATAACTTGCCTCTTTTTTATCCGATTTTCTTCTTTTTTGGGGGCATTTCGCCATTTAGTTATCCCCCTTTCTACGTTTCAGTTAAGATCCTGGCTCCCTGGGAACCGATACGGAGTCCTGGAAGTTTCTGTACCCTAAATTGTTAATAACTCTCCTTTTTTAATCCAATATTCGCTTTTGGTACCCTTTTTCAATTTAGTTTATCCCCAGATTCTACATTCAGTTAAGCCCTGGCCCCCTAGGATCCGGTCCAGAGGCCCTTGAACTTTTTGTCTGCCATGCATTTTTCACTCCATATTTGTGTCACCCTCTCAATGCATAACTTTAAAGTTGATTTTTGGATTCCTGTCCCCTGGCCAACACTCTCATATTTTTACTGGGGCCCTAAGGCCCCTTTTTAATGCATCTCCTCTCTTTTTTGCGTATTTCTTTAAAATTTTATTCTAATAATTCATACCCTATGCTTAATTTCGTCTAATGGAAGATCTAAAGCGCAAAGTAGCCTTTTAACATGTTTCCATTTAAGAGCCCTGCTCTGAACTACCAGTTAGCCTCTTTTGCATGGTCGTATTCACTTGCTTTTTTTTTTCTAACAACTTCTTAGGTCCTTCAACTACTACATGAACTAGGAAAAAATTTCTCAGACTTCAGCTACCACCATTTTGAATATTAATGGCTTTCTTGGGGCCCTTCTTTAAAAATAATCTAATTCTCTTTTACATAGTTCTTGGCTCCTCCGGCTACTTTATAAACTACTAAAAAATTTCCTTATATCCAACTACATTCGAGTTAAGATTGTGGTCCCCTGGGACGTGGTACAGGGTCCCTTGAAGTTTTTGTGAACTCAATAGTTAATAATTGTCCCTTTTAATCCGATCTTTGTTAAAAGGAACTTTTCCATTTAGTTAATGAAGGCCCTAGCTCCCTGGGGCCCGGCCCCGAGTCTCTTGAACTTTTTGTGCGCTACGCATTTTCCTTGTAGCAGAAACAGTGCAGCACGACAGCAATGCTGCAGATTTTTTTATACCTTGCAGATCAATTCTAACAACTTTCAAACAATTCTAGGCTAAGAAAATCAACTAAAATATAATTTTTGTCTCTAGATTTATTGTATTTTTTTCTTGTATTTCCTTTGGAAATGCAAGTTTTACTTATTTTATGGGCTACTATAATTTTTTATGATAGTAAGCTTGGCCCAGTATTCTTGGTTCGCAGATAAATTTTGGTTTGCTGCAGATTAACACAGAAAATTCTGCTACTGGGCGCATTTTTCACCCCCTAATTCTGTCACTGTCAATGCATAAATTTAAAATTGAGTCTTGGACTCCTGTCCCCGGGTCAACACCCTCATATTTTTATTGGAGCACTAGGGCCCTTTTTAAGCACCCCCCCCCCCCCCATTTTTGCGCATTTCTTTAAATTTTTATTCAAATGATTAATTTATACCCTATGTGTACCTTCGACTAATTAAAGATCTAAAGTGACTACTAGAACCTTTTAACATGTTTTTATCTCAAGGCCCTGCTCTCAGCTATCAGTTGACCCCTTTTGGGCCCCCTATTATCACGACCGTAAAAATGGCCTGACTCACTAGCTTTTTTCCTAACAACTTTTTAGGATTTCCACCTACCCCTCATATTTTTATTGGGGCGTTAGGGCCCTTTTTAAGTATTTCCCCTTATTTTTAGCGCATTTATTTAACTTTTTATTCTAATGATTAATTTGTACTTTATGTTTAATTTCGACTAATTGGAGATCTAAAGAGCTAAATACTAGGACCTTTTAACATGTTTTCATCGTAGGACCCTGTTCTCAACTATCACTTTGGCCCCTTTTGATCCCCCTATTATAACTCCCTTAAAAATAGTGCGATTCACTAGCTTTTTCTTTTCTAACAACTTGTTAGGTTTTTCAGCTACTCCATGAACAACAACAAAAAAAAAATTCTCAGACTTCAGCTACCACCAATTTTGAATATTAATCGCCTTCTTGAGGCCTTTGATCCGATTCCCTTGCAATTTTCTTTAATATAGTTCTAGAGTCCTCCTGCCACGTTATAAACTACTAAAAAATTTCCTTATACCCTTGCTACCAACTTTTTCGAAATCTTCTTTTCGGCATCAACTTACGTTTACTCACTACAGTCGTAAATTAAAAATAACGCTACTGTTAAAGGTAAGTGAATAACTTTAGAGAGGTGGGGGTATTTAATCCGTAAATTAAATATTGGGTTAATGTTAAAGAGACTTTGTTAAATTTATAGATGGAGGGGCACCTTCCACATTCTTTCCTCGGCTTTTTATTATGAAAGTTTATCTTGGACTTTTGTTACCATCATTTTCGAACATTAACGGGGCATTCGTTTCTCGGTTTCTATGGTTCGATTTCATCGAAAATGGGTTCATTCAATTTAGCTTAAGATTGTTATACAGATTTTAGTTCCATATTCTACCACTAGGGGAAGCATTATAATCTAATCTCGGGTTCTATGAGCCCGATAACTACGGGGTTTGGGTCATTCAACTTGATTTTCGATTGTCTTCGGCCGTGCGGAGCACTTCGGGTATACGCTACCTCAGACAGTGGCAACCTAGGTCACAGGTTCGTTCAGAAAGAGACAGTGGCATAGCCAGGGAGGGGGCTCCAAGTGCTCTAGATACCAGTAATATTTTAAAGTTTTCTTCGTCTTGATTACTAACACAAAATTCTCCAATTAGATAAGACGAACTGAACTTTACAAAATCACTGGTATCCAGAGCATTTGGAGCCCCACCCTGAATACGCCACTGGAAAGAGGTTTGTTGAGAACACACTCGACGCGGCCGAAGCCATTGGGGCCTGGGAAAAACTAAGTTCATTTGAAAAACTCTATGATGCCAAAGGCATTGGGGCACAGATTTTCCGAAGATATAAAATCATACAAACTTGAATTTGGTTTAAGGTTATTATAACGGGCCCGGTCAACGCCGGACGGGTCAGCTAGTAATCAATATTTTATTATTGCAGAAGTTTATTATTTCATCATAAGTGTTTATACTTTTTCCCTCTCATAAAATTCTCCTCATCCAGATCAAAAATGACACATGACAATCAAATATATCATGACTGTCAAAGACAATGACCCCCATAGTTTTCCCCAATATAATTTGTTTTTAATTTTAGTAGATGTTTTGCTAATCGCAGTTGTGAAAGTGGCACTTTTACATTTTTCGGACCATTTTTTATGGCATTCGCTAATAAGACACACACAAACTTATATGCAGATTAGTTAATTAAATTGGTGTTTAAAAAATATCTATCATATATATATGTATAATCCTAATGAAACGAATTTATGAAACGATTTTATGAAACGACTGATTGTATTTCACAGCTATTATTTCTAAAATATGAAATCCTTGGCGGTGAATTAGCATCAATTGTCAAAACAGAGCAAAGAACAATATTTCATTTCAATTAAAAAATCATTTACACGTGACTATTATACGTTTGCAGGGGCAGACCCCTAGTATTTATATAAAAATGCAGTGCAGATGGTTATAGCCCAAGAGCCGACAGCACAAAAACCTAAGTTATCAAGCACAAGAAAAAAACCTTTATTTTATGGGAGAGTAAAAGTAGGGGAATCTAATGATCCATGTCTGCCGAAAGTGAAGTGGTGCATAAGCTAAAGATTAATATCATCAGTGGTTCACTCGTAGGTTTATCATTGTGTTTTCCTGCTCCCAGTCCTCCATGTTTTCATACCTTTGTTTGTAGGACAAACACGATGATAAACCTACAAGTGAACAACTGGTGGTATTTATTTTTGGCTTATGCACCACTTCACTTCCGGCAGACATGGATCATTAGATTCCCCTACTTCTACTCACCCATAAAAAAAGGTCTTTTTCTTGTGCTAGATAACATAAGTTTTTGTGCTGTCGGTTCTTGGACTATTATGGTTTTAATTTTAGTAGATGTTTTGCTAATCGCAGTTGTGAAAGTGGCACTTTTACATTTTTCGGACCATTTTTTATGGCATTCGCTAATAAGACACACACAAACTTATATGCAGATTAGTTAATTAAATTGGTGTTTAAAAAATATCTATCATATATATATGTATAATCCTAATGAAACGAATTTATGAAACGATTTTATGAAACGAATGATAAAACTATTTTGTTTTATCATTCGTGGTTATCATCATCATTTTAACTCGTGGAACAGGATTATTTAATCCTGTTCCACGAGTTCCAGGATTACTCGTGGAACTTCGAATCCTTTTTATATCCATAAAGCACTTGCCATTCTTTGAGCCCAGCTGTGTAACGAAAAGGAGAAAAATATAATTTAATTTGGTTATAATGGATGAATTTATTTGATTTCTGAAATTGTTTTATTAAAACATGAAATTAAAACTATAAGCAAGATAATGTCATGCAGTGCAGACCGCTGCAGCCGATGCATTAAAACCCCATTACATTTAGATCTTATTTCATGAAATAAATGAGCCAAAAACGAAAAGCAGCGAAAAGAGGTTTTGCGTTAAGGCTCAGCAGACACTAAATATATTGTCTCCTTAGTTTCTGATTCATTTTGGTTGGAATTATCATTTTATGTTCTTAAAAAATTGAAAGGAAAATAAGATACACAATTTCAGCACATTTATCCGTCACAGTATCTAAGTTCATGTAAAATAATCTGATGTAATTTGAATATGAAATGAATTTCGTATAATTAATCGTTAATGATTGAATACATTTTAATTTATTTGTTAGTAATTATCGCAATTAAGTTTTGAATAGCTATTATTTTTAAACTAGCTGACCCGCCCGGCATTGCCCAGACCCGTGATGAATGACTCTTAAATGAACCTCAAATTTGTATGACTTTATATCTTTAACTCCATTTTGTCTGAATTTATATTTTTAAATGAAAAAATGTTGAATTAAAAGTATATGCTATTTGGTATTTTATTTTCTGCGTAATTAGATTTTTTGGAGTATGCTTAACAAAAGCGAGCGAAACCGTGACGAAACACTCAGGTTTTTACTAGGGCGAAACCGCGACGAAACACTAAAGTTTCTACAAATTTCGCCAAAAACTTCACACCATTTTATTTTGTAAAAAATATTTCTACCCGTCCGAACGTTTCATAATTTTTGTAGGTGATCTAAATCTAGTCTATTGAGATTCTCTAAAAAGACTGTGTACATACGGATGTTTAGTTACTTTTAGCATACAAAAAATATCGTCTCCGCGAGGCGCGAAGTGACCCGAGTTCGCCGGTTATTTGAAAGGGTTAAAATTCATATTTTTAAAAACCGATTGCACCATTGTTTAGAAAAAGAATTATCTTTAAGAACATATTGTTGGTTTGTCGGTACCTCTAAAATTACACCCTGGAGGGGTGTTGCCATAAGGGGGAAAATCATTTTTTTTTTTGAAAAAAATGACCCTCTTTGAATTTTCTTTTTCAAAAGTTTAACCGCGATATATATATATATATATTATAAATATACCCAATTTTTCAAGATGGAAGGGCCCCCAAAAAGTTCCAGTGAGAGGGGCCCCTCACTTAATAAATCCGCCCCTGGCTCACCAATGAGCTGAGAAGTTGATTTGGCACAAGTGGGATATGAATCAGGGATCTCATGATCAGGAGGCGAGAACGATAGCGTCGAACAAAAGGCCGAGCCAGTTACTCTAAGCTAGTAACTCGCTTTATACTGATCATGTGAGATGAGATCGCTATAAATCTTATAGTTTGGCGGTAGTTTTTATATCGACGGGATAATCGAGTAGTACCGAATTGCGTAAAAGAAACATCTTTATAACTCCAAAAATTATAATCCTATTAAGTAACAGTTTACTGCGTCGGATTAAACTTCTCATTTCCATTTAAAATATATATTTGAATTGAAATTTGAAGGAAATACAGATGTCATGAAAAATCGAAAAGTGTGAAAAATACGATTACATATATCTCGGCAACTAATTATCCGATCGACTTCATTCTTTATGCAAAATTTATGTTTTTTATTGTCGTTTATATTCATTCCTTCAAATAAACAATTTCGAAAATATGTGTACACCTTTTATCAGAAGGAATATTTCGAGAGTCTGAAAAAATAGTTCCAGATAATCGAGGTTATTGATATTCAATAGGTTTCTTACCATTATTAGTTTCTAAGTACACACCAAATTTTCTTCTTACCATTATTACTTCCTAAGTACGCACCGATTTCAAGTCTCGATCTCAATTTGTTCGGGAGATAGAGCGTTTACAGACACACACACATACAGACAGACGGACTAAAAATATGTTTGCCGAAATCTCCAGTGTCTGAAACGTGATAATCCGTCAAAAAAAATTTCGATTTTTAAAACGATTACAAGACTTACCCTATACTACGTATGATTGGTAAGTAAAAAATGATAAATTTTTATTAGAAAAAATATGTATTTTTTTACATGTTGAAATAGTTCAATGACTTTTGAAGATATTGAAATGATTAGAAATTAATTTTATCGTCTGCCAAGACTCAATGAGGGCATTTTTTGTGTAAGTTTATTTTCTAAAAATGGTAACGTTCTGTTTTGTTGGCATGTAATTATTCTGTTCCAAAACAGTGTGAAACCAAGAGGGTTTATAATTAAAAGCGTGATACAGCTCACTTTTTTGTTTATTATGTGTTGAGAGTTATGGACGAGACCGTGTTTTACTTAATTACAACCAGCGCGTTATCAAATGGTAAATTTTTATTTGAAAAAATTTGTATTTTTTTACATATTTTGAAATAGTTCTGTGAATTTTGAAGATATTGTAAAACTTCTAGTTCAGTGCATAGGTAAGTATAATAGTAATAGGTATCAAAAGAAATTGAGATAAATTTATCTGAATTGAGAGTATGCTGGGCGTAATCATATAATTTTGCTGTAAAACTGGAAAAAAACACAATGTTTTAAAAGGTTATAAAGATATTGCTAGGGTTTTATGTTTTTTTTTTATCATTCTGCATTACAACTGAATAAAAAATATGTGTATTTATTCTATATTGTACATTGTTTTTAAAAAAGCGCTCCGAACGTAGGCAGATAACTTGATGATATTTCTCATCTTATGAGACACTCAACGCTATTTACCGTTACGATTACAAACTTTAACATTTTGTCCATCTTCTAATAAATAAAATACGAAATTGCTTTAACTACATTTTCTAACGGAATATTGAAGTTGTATATTTCATTTGTGGACGCCTTGTAGCGCACTTACAAATAACTTGGTGAATGTGTCAAATACTTTTGTGTTCCTGGAGGCCTACCACGAACAGATCGAATTCTCCCCTTTCTCGGAAAATCTTCTGAATTTCCCGATGTGACGTTGCATTCCGATGACCCTGGGATAAATGCTACCACGAGACAATCGAGAACGTCTTCCATCGGATTACTGTCATCGAGATCTCCACGAAAACTTCCGACCTCATTGAAGGGAGTGAGAAAAGCATATATTGTCGGAAGTGCGTCTTTGGGGAGAGATTTTAAAGCGGTTGATATTGTTTTCTCTGTTTAGTAAAAATACCATCGACACACGCCTAATTAAGATATTTTCATAATCTTTTTTTTAAACGAGAGTGAAATGTTCAGATTTTCAATTTTCAAAATCTCAAAGTGATATGACGGATAGTTATTTATAAAATGGAAAATAAAAATGAAATTTGTTTTTTTAACCAAGCAAGGCTTTTCTTTGAAAATTTATAAAAAATTAACATGTTAACCTACAAATATTTAATTAGTATCGTAAGAAAGATCTTATTCTAGATTTTTAAATGGTATAAAAAGAAAAGTGTTATAAGTTCTTCTTAAGCAAATATGTGTATAAATACGCCAAAATTTAAAGAAATTCTACTTAAATATAAAATAACTGGGAAAATATATTAAGTTTTGAAACTAATTTTTAGCACTAATAATAAGCGTTTTTTTTTTTTTTTTTTTTTTTTTTTTTTTTTTCAAATACTGCAAGCAATTTTTTGTAGATTTAGATTGATTTTTCTTTGTTATACGCTATCTTTTTAAAATGAAATGTTAACTTAAAATAACAGAAACTAATACTAAGTTCAAAAAAAAGTAATTGAAATGCTTATTAAAACATAGTCTAGGAAATCATCACGCACAATGTTATTAATCTGCTTTAAATAAACAATGCGCAATACCAAGAAAGTTAATTATATCATAGTTCTTGCACAAATAATTAGCAGTGTGACCAAGCGGTGCATATGCCCCAAAAATAATTGGCCATATACTTTTACTAAAACTTCTGTATACTAAATATAACATTTATGCTAATATTTAAGCCCATGTGCGCTCTATCGTTGTTTATTCAAACAAAATAATTATCCAAAATTTCCAAAAGATTTTCCTTTTCTTTTTTTTAAATTATTATTAAATGCTTGCTGTATCAATTTTAATGATTTGTTGTATAATGTATATAACTATATATAAATATATAAAATATTTTAACAACATTCAATGAGAATTTCCGATTAGTACAAAATCAAAATATTCAGTTAAAAAGTTTTCGAAAAGAAAAAATCTTAGAAAAGTTTTGCATGTTTTTGAACGGCATATTTTATAATGGAATTTAAATAAATTGTAGCGTTTCTAAGGTCATCAAAAAACAACGTATTTCCTCGTAACTTTTTTACAATAAATTTCGAAAACTTTCAAACAAAACAATATATATATACCGGATGTCCCAAAAAGGACTGACTGATTTTAAAATTCAATAACTTGCAAACGGTGACAGATATTTAAAAAATTCTTGCAGGAGGTTTATGCATAAGGTCAAAAGTTTTATTACAGTGATTTTCGATTTTAGTTCGAATTACAAACAATAGATGGCGCTGTAAGCAATAGTCGCTAAATACAGGCTCGATTTTTGGTCCTTTCTTTTGTTCTATGCGGAGAAAGGAGATGGAAATGTATTATCCGGGCCATGAAGTACCAAAAATCGAGCCTGAATTTAGCGTCTATTGATCGCAGCGCCATCTATTGTTTGTAATTCGAACTAAAATTGAAAATCACTGTAAAAAAAACTTTTGACCTTATGCATAACCCTCCTGCAAGAATTTTTTAAATATCTGTCACCGTTTACAAGTTATTGAATTTTAAAATTAGTCAGTCCTTTTTAGGACACCCGGTATATATATATATATATATATATATATATATATATATATATATTGTTTGAAGATGATGTGAATCAGTCTTCTTGACTTTTCTTTTTTTTTCTACCTTTTATTATAAAACTATTTTTTCGGAATATAAAATAATTATTGCTCAAAAAAAAAAAAAAAGGAAGTTTTGATATTAAATAAAGCTTAATATTAGGATCGCCAGAGAGTCCTATTTTTGTGTGTGTGTGTGTGTGTAGATTGAGTAATATTTAACTTATATTTTGAAAGATAAGTTTTATATAGAAATTAAATACAGAGACAAAAAAATAAAAATCTAAGAAAACTGATTCACATCATCTTCAAATAATATATTTTTTATCTTTTCGAAATTTACTGTAAAGTTACTATGAAATACGTTGCTTTTTTATGTCATTAGAAAATTTACAAATTATTTTATACCCAATGAAATATGAAACATAAAAAATGTAGTATCTTAAAGTATTCAAAATCCTGCAATACTTTCCAAAGATATTTACAGTAAATTCTGTCTAAGGCGGAATGGATCGGGACCGACAAAATTTTCCGTAGCAGAAAATATTCCGACTTAGACAAATTGTACTCTATGTCTATGGATTCGCAGGGACTTGAACATTTTTCCGAGTTAGACAGATTTCCGTCTTACACAGAGTCCGCCTTACAGAGAGTTTACTGTACTTCTTTTTTTTCGCGCAAAAATTTTAAAGTTAATATTTTTATCTTGTTCTAAAAAGAAATTTTCTATCTATTTACTAAGGTATTTTGTTATTTATGCAACAAATAACAAATCTTAAAACTGATACAAGATTTAATAATCTATATAAATAAATATTTGGAAATTTTGAATATTTGGTTTATTTGGGTAAACAATGATAGTGCACACGTGGGCTTCGATATTTGCAGCAATGTTATATTTACTATAAAGAAGTTTTAGCAAAAATATCTAGTCAATTATTTTCTAGTAAGCACAGCATGTTTTCTATGCTAATTTTTTTATGCGACAACTATTGTATAATTAGAGTTTTCTTAGCATAACACGCTGTTTATTTAAAGGAAATTAATAAACTTACACACGATATTTTGTTAAACTATATTTTAATATGTACTGCAATTATTATTTTTTAATTCATATTAGAATTTATTTTTTTTAATTTTGCATTGAATTTTCATTTCAAACAGACTCCATACTGCATCAATCTAAATCTACCAAAAACTGCATGCAATATTTTCAAAGTACATTTATTATTAGTGTTTAAAATGAGTTTCAAAGCTTAAATATTTTCCCGTTTATTTTGTATTTAAGCAGAATTTCTTGAAATTTTTGGGTATTTATACTAATATTTATTTAACAAAAACGTATAAAAAATTAATTTTCATATCATTTTAAAGTTTAGAATAAAGCCTTTCTTATGATAGTTATTAAATATATCTAGAGTAACTTGTTAATTTTTTATTAATTTTTAAAGAAAAGCTCCCGCTTAGTCAAAAAAAGCTAATTTCATTTTTATTTATCATTTTCTAAAGATCTACCAGTCGTATGATTTTGAGCTTTTAACAGCTAAAAATCTGTATACTTCACATTCGTTAAAAAAAAAAGGGATTATCAAAATATCTTAATTAGGTGTTTGTAGATGGCATTTTTAATAAACACAGAAAGCAAAATTAAACATTTGTTTTCTTTTCAAAGGGGAGAAAAAGAGGGAAGGTCAGTGAGAACTGTCTCGTAACTGAAGTGGTCAGTCTAGTTTTTTCCGATGCCTACTTGAAAAGGAATCTTAGAATCCGTGAGCTATTGCCGAGCGCTTCGTGGTAGCACCTAATCTGTGTATCGGAAAAAATTTTCGGGAAACATGTAAATTTGACTTCGGGTTCTGCTCGCTTCGGAAGGAACTCGATGCGCTTGTGGTAGGGCCCCTGAGCGGGAATGCTTTGTTTTCCATTGGGAGAGCATTTCTAATTTGATAGTTTAAACCAATTTTCTGATCATGAGAATCATGAAAAAGCAAGAAAGGAAAATTATGCACCAAGCACAAATTGTGAAAAACTTTCCAATGCTTCCAGAATAATGTAACGAAATTTCATCTTTTAATACGGTGAAAGAAGATATCTTAAATAAACAACTTAGAAAACGCAAAACAACTGAAAACGTACTTTCAGAATTTACCACCCATAGCAATGAGTTCAGTTTTTTGCGTAGCTCTGAATATGAATTTTTTTACATTCTACAAGCATTTTTAAGTATGCTAAATACAGTTAAGCTGGAAAACGCGTAACTCAATTAGAAAAAACCCTTAAGCAATTAATATTCATACACAGAAATGCTTACGAATTTTTTTGTGTAGCCCTGTATATGACCTACAGAATTTATCCAACCACGTAGTACACACAAAAAATAATTTTGACTTGAAAACACATAAATAACACATAACATAACACACAAAATGCACTTGCCGCATTCATCACTCATATAGAGAGTATTGTAACCGAATTCTTTTGTGTGACTCTGTAAATGAATAATAAATGCTTTGAACTCCACATTCGACAGAAAGCATGTGTTAGTGCGCCTCATAAATGCATATCATTTTCATTATGCTTAAAAGAGTATACACCATTAAAATACACCACAAACGATTTTTTCCCCATTGGACACAATGTGAAGGAATCTTTTGAGTCACGTACCTCTTAAACGACCTATAAATGATATACATTCTATTTTCAATATTGAACCTTCAATGAACCTCAATAACATATATCAATTCAATGGAAATTTGAGCCTATTTTCGCAAGTTTGAGCACGGACAACCACCAGGCAGACAGACAGACAAAACGAATTCATGAAAAAATTTCAAATATGTTGGTAAGTGTTAAAAAGATAAATTTAGTAGCAATTGGATACAATGAAAGATTTACCTCATGTAGTGAGGTACCAGATGAGGGCGCCGATGAGGGTGCAAAAGCCCGCAATTCCTATAAAGACGAGAAAGATATTCTTCACTTTTTCATATTTCCCGCCATAGCAGTCCCTGCAGCAGCAGTCCCTGAAAATATTTTACAAACTGAGATAAAAATTATTTCAAAGTTATGGTAGAAATGTTGCATAACAAGCAAATATTTTGAAAAATACAAAACCGATTTCAATTACTACTCCTTTACAATTTTTTTTTTAAATTCACTGCACTGATTGTCCCAGAGGCTAAACATAAGAATTCCGTCCCAAACGAGATCTTTAGGTGAGTTCATAATTAAATAAGCGCCCCCTATAGTCGTCATCTGGTCCGTCTGTCTGTCTATCCGTCTACCCGCATATAACAGTGCAAAATTAGCCAACCGAATGGTTTGAAATTTAATATATATATAATCGTTGCGGGATTTTGTCGAGTCATTTTAAATTTTATGAAAATCCAAACAAAACTTGAAAAGATATTTAATAAGAGCTTTCTTCGTTCTATTAAGTTCTATCATACGTAATTAATTCAACGATATCCCATGATAGGTAATGATTCTAGGTTGCCATGGTGATGACGTCCTATTTAAGATAGAGTCATGTTATTTCTAAATTTAATCTATAGAATCGTGATAAATTTCGTATTCATGCATCTTTAGATAAGAGTGCAATAGCTATTGCATCAAGATCTGAATATTTATAAAACTAGTTATAGAACAAACGCACCTCATTTGCAACGTTTGACGTACAGTTTCCGACACGTTATCTCTCTGTAAATTGCATTTCATGATTATAATTTTATTCGTAACGCATTCCTATGTAAATTTCACTCCACAAAGGTTACCTATGAAGCCTCTTTTAACAGAACCAAATCCACCAAAGACATAGTTGCCAACATTCCGTAGTTATACTCGAATTACACAGTAGTTTATATACGTTACTGAAGTGTAGCATAGCATGTTCGATATTGAAAATGAATTATGTGGCATTTATAGTTCGTTTATAGGACGCACAAAAGGATGCCGTTACATTATGACCTAAGACAGTGTTTCTCAACATTTTTTATTTCACGACGCACTTAAACCTTTAATTAAATTTGTGCGG